>CM041782.1:43038423-43638423 GCA_023374045.1 Limonium bicolor | reverse complement strand
CTATTTGGGTAGTTCATGCAATGAAGTGTAGTAAATTTCATTTGCTAACTGATGTGGACCAGCAGAATGCTATTACCTTTTTTTTTATAGAAGGATAATAGATGTAGTGACCTGTTTCAACTGGGAAGACAGTAAACATAATGGCAGCTGCAGCCACTTTCGCCAGACAAATATAATGAGTATGGGTTACATACCACACAAAAAAATAAAAAATGTGTTCAAATTAATTCACTATATAGTCATATTAATTGTAGAATTGAAGTTCAAGGAACACAAACCTTTTTTTATGGACTCATAAACAGTCTAATAGGTTCGGACACATCATCTTACAAATTGCAATCATCTAGGATAATGTATTAGTTAGTTAGTTTATTTTTTATAATGGGGTAATTTTGTTGATTTAAAAGCTAATTAAGATGACAGCTAAACTAGTTAAGTAATAACAACAAACACCTCCGGTGTGCACTTGATTGCCTCATTAACACCTCTCTAAAGATAAGCATTAGGAAAAAGTTCAAACATGGAAAAAGATCCACTACAAGAAAAAATGGTGATTAGCTACCAACCCAATGGTAGCCATAATAGAAAAAATGGTAGCCAAATCGAATGGGCTACCGTTTTTCTGAAGCGCTACCGCAGTATCTCGTTGATAAACCCTGGTGGCTAAAATAAAATGTGCTACCGTTTTGTTGGTTTGGTAGTAATTTTGCAACCACACCGCCACCGCTCTTTATTTGGGTAGTAATTTTACTACCGACAATGTATGGTAGCTTTACTCAGTGTGCTACAAAAAAAGTTCAATAGCGTATTAATTTCTCTTTAGCTATCAGCCTTAGTGGATGCTTTTCCTCGTGCCACTATAAAAGATGTAGTAGCATTTTCAATTTTTGCCACCAATAGTTGCAGTAGCGTTTTTGTTTACACTACCGACTCCAACAGTAGCATGTTCACAATGTACGGTTCTTTACCAAATCATGTTTTTTAATATGCGTGTCGTTCAATCCCGCGAAGAGTGTGGGTCATGCTTGCGAGCAGCTTGATGACTCTTTTCAAACATCTTGACCACTTTATCATGGTAGTTATATAATGAATGTTAGGTATTATAAGTATAAAAAATGTGTGTATATATATATATATTTTACACATGACCGAAATAGATCAAAGACAAATGTATCTACTAATAGATAAAATAAATTCTTGTAATGGTATGTAATTTAATTTATCTTTCAGGAAATAGACCATTTTTGTTTACTTAATTTTTTTTTTTGAAAACTTAATAATTAAAAATATAAGATAAGAAGTAAAAGTAAAAATATATTAAAGGTTGTTATAACCCATATTTGTAACATAATATTATGTACGGTGTAATGTTATTTAAGTCGGATTACATTCTTGTTAGCAGTTGGGACGTCAGCGGCATTATTATAATAGCTAAGGGCAAGAGAGTCCTTTCCTCTCATTCATTAAGGTAATTAATTGAGATATTAGATAAGGAAAATAATCCTTATTTTATTCCCTTTTCTGATCGTTGTTATTCACGTCAGTCATATCGTGGAGCGTTGGCAGTTCCAAGTGTGAACGAGCATTCTTCCATCTCTCTCTTTCTTCCTCCTCTGCTGAGAACTGTGAAGGCTGCAGTTGCAATTGAATTGGAGGTCTTCGCTGCTGTGTAATCCGGCTTCGCTATTAGGTTTGAATTCTCTGATTGTGTAAGTCGGTGTTGCGTTCTTCCCTCTTTTGCTTCTAATTTGTGGAACTTCGGATTGCTAAATTCAGAGGTTGCGGGGTAGCTATCGATCTGTGGTCTGCACGGGCTGTGAGCTGTTGCGAGTTGTTGGATTTTTCTACACTCTTGGTTCACGTTTGTGTTACAGATTTTGGGTTTCCAAAGTTCTAAGTTCCTTCTCTTTGTTTCAGATTTGGATCATCAATTGTGGGAAATTCAGTGGCTGATTGGTTCTGTCTGGTTGAGCAATTGTTCGGTGTTGCTGCTGCTGCGTTCTGTGGATTCTCTGCACTTCGAATTGAGGTAGGTGGTTGCTTGATTCGGTGTGGAAGTTCAGCCATGGGGGATATTGCAAGGATTTGTGGTCTGATTTAGGTGCAGATTTTAATCTTTGATGGCGTTTTGGGATGGCTAAACCCCATGGTTCTCTGTGTTTTCATGTGATTTGGTGTGTGTATTGATTTGGTAAATTGTGGTGGTGATTTTGCATATTTTGTTGCTCTGTTCGTCATTCTGGAACTGCTGTTTTCGCACTGTCCGAACTTCTGTCCGAGCTTTGAAGTTCGGACAGTGCGTTGTGCGCTTCTGATTTTCAAAGTTCGGGGCGTGTTCGAACTTCAGTCCGAACATCGATGTTTGGACACCCCCGAGGTTTCTTCTCTGTTTTAAATCACGAACTGTGTCTGAACTTCGATGTTCGGACACAAGTTCGGACGCCACCACGTAACTTTTGTCGTAAAACGTCCGAACATCGGTCCGAGCTTTGATGTTCGGATACTTCCGTAAACCTTCCCTCTGATTTCAAATCGGTTTGTGTACGAACATTGATGTTCGGACAGTTGACAAATTTGGTTTCTGAAGTTCGACTTGCGTCCGAACTTCGACGTTCGGATACAAGTTCGGACACCCTACTGTTTTCACCATAACTTCTCCATCTGAACACCGATTTGAGTGTCATTTGCGGTGTTGGATTCCTTTTAATTTGTACTACTGTATTATGAGTGTTTTGGCATGTGTAAATGCAAGTTTGCTTCTGTTTTGCAAACCTTCTATTTTGGGACACTTTGCTCTGTTTCTGAGCCGTGAATGGCTGGGTCGAGCTATTCCGTGGTATACCATGTAGACGTCGTTCTGAGTGTGGGTCATTCCCTTTCTGTTCTGTGGGGTTGACGAACCCTTTGGCTTTTTTTAGTCATTTCTGTGTTATCGAAAGATCTGTTATGATCTATGGGTCTTCGGCCCTTCTAAGTGTGTGCATTGTACTGTGTCTCCTATCTGTTTGTGAACTCTGATTATTTCTGGACCGGGAACTCGAGTGTTCCAGTCTGTAATTGTTTCAGTAATGCTCTGACTATTTTGGGAATTATTGATTTGTGCTAACCTCTGCTTCTCCTCTGTTTTCAATTGTTTTGAGCGATCTCACTGATGACCGTCGCTGCTTACTGGGCATAGTTGTGTGCTCATCCCCATACTCTTATTGTTTTTGCAGATTAGCAGCGAGGATCATCTTAAGTTTCTGGAGCCTTTATATTTATACTTTCTGGCTATTAGACATTTCGATCTTGTGATTGTAGCCTTCAGGCCTCACTTCTTCTGACTTTTGACTTGGTTTTGGAGATTACTTTATGGTTGATGTATTCAGTAGAATTGTTTTATAATCATTAATAGAAGTGTTGATTCGGGCCTTGTTTGCGAACATTAGTCTTAGAGCCTTGTGTTATTAGGTAGTAATACAAGTCGTGTAATTCCTTTAACTCTTAGGCCGGTTTTAGGGGCATTACATTTAGTGGTATCAAAGCCAGGTTTGACTTTCTTTGGTGTTTGTGGGTGTGTTTACTTGTGTGAGGTTCAGTTGTGACAGTTGCTTGAAGTCCGAATCAGTTCTGACGAGTTTTGGATTTGTTTGTATTAGAATGCCTCCTCGTAAAGCACCAGTGACCCTCAGGGAGATGTTGCAGAGGCAGTGCAGCAGTTTGTGGCGCAGTTGATGCAGACAGTGGCTGCAGCTGCTGGGGGAGCTTGTAGAGGAGCTGGTGGCGCAGACCCAGCTGGGGCGAATGCTGTAGGAGGCCGGGTCAGGGCTCTCCAGGAGTTCATGAAGTTGAAGCCACCTTCCTTTGGCGTCTATGGTGACCCTCAGGAGGCGAGCCACTGGATCACTGAGGTGGAGGACTTGCTCAGGGTGATCAGAAGGTGGACTTCGCCACGTTCCTCTTTAAGGGGGAGATGAAGGAGTAGTGGAGAATGTTGATGGGTAAGTATCCCCAGCCTTGGGCCTGGGAGCAGTTCTGCTTGGAGTTCAACAAGCAGTTCTATCAGGACGTATATAAGGACCAGAAGATCAATAAGTATAACCGGCTACGTCAGGGGAGAGATATGTCAGTCGAGGAGTACGTGAGGAAGTTCGTGACTCTCTCGAAGTATGCACCTAAGCTGGATGAGCATAGGAAGGCCCGGAAGTTCGAGAGCGGGCTGAGGCCAGATATTAGGTCCGCTGTGACACCCCTCCATCACCGGACCTTCAGAGATGTGGCAGATGTTGCCTTGCTAGTGGAGACCGACATTAAGGGGAGGCAGGCTGGCAAGGACCACAAGGGGAAGAGGCGCGCTGAAGAGTCTCATAAGAAGGAGGCTACTCCTCCTCAGAAGAAGCAGTCATACTGAGATCGCCAGGGAGCTTCTTTATCTTCGTCAGCTGGGGCGAAGTATGGGTCTTGTGGTCACTCCCATCCTGTTAGGGAGTGCTAGAAGAAGACTGGTGCCTGTTTCAAGTGCGGGTCGATGGAGCACAGGATCGCTCAGTGCCCTCAGGCGACTGGTAGAGGCACCAGTTCAGATTCAGGGGCGAGGTCCGACCAGAAGAAGCCTCAGTCCCAGGCTCGAGTGTATGCGATGGTAGGAGAGCGTGATCGTGCTGGTGATTGCGTCATCTCAGGTATCCTCCAGATCCATTCCCAGGATGTGTTTTGTCTGTTTGATTCTGGAGCTACGCACTCCTTTATCTACTCTGATTCGTTGGGTAGACTTGGGCTGACTGCTGTGCCTAGTGAAGTAGATTTATGAGTGAGTAGTCCTTTAGGTGGGATTGCTCCTTGTATTCTTGATTTTGTGTGTAAGGCTTGTCCCATAGTAGTTCGGGACAAGACATTTTGTGCTGACCTCATCCCGATGCGGATGGCCTATTTTGATGTCATTTGGGGCATGGACTGGCTAGCAAAGCACCATGCGCATATAGATTGTGCAGCGAGGAGAGTGGTGTTTGATCTGCCTAGCGAGAGCCGTTTTGTCTTCTCGGGGAATGCAGTTCCAAGTGCGCCTGTGTTGGTGTCGGTTGCAGGCGGCTAGCTACTTGAGGAAGGGCTGCCAGGGCTTTTTATGCTATCTACCAGAGGTTCACGAGGGATCCAGTTTGGAGAGCATCCCGATTGTCAGAGAGTTCCCTGAGGTCTTTCTGGATGACGTGCCCGGACTTCCACCAGAGAGGGAGGTGGAGTTCACAATTGATTTAGTGCCAGAGACTTAGCCCATCTCTAGGGCCCCTTACCGTATGAGTCCGGCGGAGCTTGAGGAGCTGAAGGTTCAGCTACAGGAGTTGTTAGATAAGGGCTTCATTCACCCTAGCGTCTCGCCTTGGGGAGCGCTAATGCTATTTGTGAAGAAGAATGATGGAACCTTCAGGCTATGCATCGATTATAGGGAGCTGAATAAGGTGACCATCAAGAATCGCTATCCCTTACCGCGCATCGATGACCTGTTTGACCAGTTGGCGGGCGCCACAGTTTTCTCGAAGATAGACCTTCGTTCAGGCTACCATCAGTTGAGGATTAATACCGAGGATGTGCCTAAGTCCGCCTTTAGGACTCATTATGGACATTACGAGTTCCTAGTTATGCCGTTTGGTTTGACTAATGCTTCATGTTCATGGATATAATGAACCGTGTTTTCAAACCCTGCTTGGATCAGTTTGTAGTTATCTTTATAGACGACATCTTGGTGTACTCCAAGAGCACAGTGGAACATTAGGAGCATCTGAGGATCGTTCTACAGACACTGAAGGAGCGGGAGCTCTATGCTAGGCTTAAGAAGTGTGATTTCTGGCTCAATCACGTAGTGTTCTTGGGACATGTAGTCTCGAAGGACGTTATCTCGGTGAATCCTAAGAAGATTAGAGTTGTGATGGAGTGGGCGAGGCCCACAAATGTTGCTGAGATCCGTAGCTTCCTTAGGTTAGCTGGGTACTACAGGAAGTTTGTTGAGGGGTTTTCTAAGATTGTATCCCCGCTGACCCGTCTGTTGAGGAAGGAGATTAAGTTCGAGTGGAGAGAGGCTAACGAGCAGAGCTTCCAGGATATTAAGAGGAGATTGATGACTGCACCTATTCTGACTTTGCCATCTGGGTCCAAGGGATTCGAGGTCTCCTGCGATGCGTCTCATAAGGGACTTGGATGTGTCTTGATGCAGCAGGGTAAGGTAGTGGCTTATGGCTCTCGGCAGCTAAAGCCCTATGAGAAGAACTTCCCTACCCACGATCTGGAGTTGGCAGCCGTAGTGTTTGCGCTGAAGATTTGGAGACATCATCTGTATGGAGCGTCATGTAAGGTTTACACGGACCACAAGAGTCTCAAGTATTTGTTCACTCAGAAGGAGCTGAACTTGAGACAGGGGAGGTGGTTGGAGCTACTTCACGACTACGACTTGGAGATCCTCTACCACCCTGGTAGAGCGACCTTGTGGCAGATGCTTTGAGTCGGAGAGGTGCTCGGGTGTAGCTTGTGCCCTGACAGGAGTTCAGAGATCAGCGGTAGAGCTTCAGCGTATGGGCATTTGGGTAGTAGACCAGATAGTGCTAGTATGATAGCAGCGCTTTAGGTTCAGTCTTCGTTAGTTGACAGGATCAGGGTTGGTCAGGAGTCATTCAACATTAAGTCATCAGAGAGGGGCTCACTAGTGGAAAAAGGGTCTTTTTCGGCGGTTTTTTATGCCTTTTTTGGCGGTTTACAACCGCCGAAAATGCTACCGCCGAAAAAGGGTCTTCCCCTATTTTCGGCGGTTGTACAACCGCCGAAAAAAGCAACATTTTTCGGCGGTTCCTAAGTCAAAAAACCGCTGAAAAAGACCTATTTCAGAGGCAAAATTAACGTGAAAAACATTGGATGATTTTCGGCGGTTCCAAGTAGAAACCGCCGAAAATAAGCAAGTTTTGATTATTTTCAGCGGTTTCTACTTGGAACCGCTGAAAATCCTCCATTTTATTTTTGGTTTTTCTCGTTTTCGTTTATAATCCCACATATGTCGCAAAACCTGTTAATATGCATCCAAATATGTCCACATATCTCTCTACATCACATGGTGGAGGATCTCATCACTCTTTGTAAGTAAACTGTCAAAAAAATCCCAAAAATAATGACACGACTTACAAATGACCATACACACCACATTTAAAATGGTCACAAGACCATACACCACAATTCACATAGTCACAAATGACCATATACATACATAATTGATCAAATGTTCACTAATATACTCATAGTGGTCATTTTTTACAATCTATCTAACCATAAAAGTCTAACGAAAGTTCTAAATAACAATTCGAGAACAAAAAGCAAAAATCAAACCAAAGTGATGGAGACGAAATCCGCCCAATCCTCTAGCATCCCGTTGATGGTTTCTGCGTTATATTCTCCAACACTAGGAAAAACCTTGAAAAACAAAACAAGACAAAATTGGTTAATCATCAAACAATTATATTAGTAATTGAAAAATAAATATAACTTCGATATACCTTTTCTAAATGATCATCCATCTCACCAAATAGGGTGACTATGTCATGCATATACCTCATGACATAATACCCACACTCTGAACCTCCGGGTTGACGTGAACACTTAAACACAGGAAGAACAAAACTAATTATATAAGACATTTATTTGTGATTACAACCAATCAATAATAAACAAGTAATTGATGACACATTTACCTTCACTGAAGTCCATTGGATGGAATTTTTTGACCTTACACCAAGCTCTGAAAGCAAAACACCTTGATACCAACTGCATAATTATTATCATCAACATATATACACATTAATTAAATTAGGATATCCATTCATAATAAAATTAAATTAAGGAGTTGAAATACATAAAGAATTGCTTCATAATGTACTTACATGCTAAGTTGTGGCTTTATCTTGATGTCTCTTGGATTTCCGGTTTGCAACGGATCAAGAAATAGTATCCGCGAACGATCCAGACACAACACCAGTAAAACCCAATGGCCACTGTGTAATACCAAAACACTCACATGTCATTATAATGCATGTGTGCACAGATAACTACAACACTTATTCAAATTAAAATGATAAACATAAGTTAATACTTTTGATGATAAGGTAGCATAAGATATTTCTTCCTCGCTCTGATGTTGTTAGTCAACGCACGCTGTATGTACCCCTTCAACCTTCTGCATCGAACTTCAGAGCAGTGAATGATGCTCTTTCAGTACACAAAAATCCATACTTGGTAAGGCCTAAAGTTTGCATTCTGTCATTCAAAAACCTGTTCATAAATAAGAAGACATAAAATTAATTAACATTGCTTCAGAACATCAGTTTATAACTTAATTATAAAACAAAACTAATACTTACAGAATAAATGAATGCATCACTGCAACAGGCACCCAATCAAATCGTATGATGTCCTTAACATCAGTCGTATACATGTGGATTTCTACAGTTCGTCCGTAGTGAAGAAGGTCATCGTCAAAACTGAGTAGGATAGAATTTCTGCCATCTAGGAAGTCGCGGATTAGATCATGCAAGCTTTTCATGTTGGCCCCAAGCGTGCATATACGGAATCGTCCACCAAATGTTCTCTTTCTACAACATTGGTGGATGCTCTGTATTCAGAGGATCCAATCTTTGACTTCTTTTTCTCAGGAGATCCAGATTTCTTTCTTAATGCCTATTTACAACCGACATTCAATACTAGTAATAAACTGAGCATCCACACATACTATATTCATGTAATGAACAATAATAACTACACTAGTGGTTAGTATTAGACATACCTTCAAACACTTCCGAATCAGGCGAATGGGCCACTGAACGAATGCACCCTTTGCAGACCGAACTGTGCTGTACTCCTCCGTAGGTACAGGGAGTGGTAGATCAGGAACCTCATAAATCGGTTCGTCCACAGAGACTCTCCCGTGATACGGCTTCAGTGGTATTCCATGGGTCACGTCATTAGGGCCTGATTGGTACACCCTTCCTTCCGCGACACATATTTCTTCATTGTTGTGTGGAAGCAGGAGGTTACAGTTCCACGGGTCCTACAATTTCATCAGATTAGTAGAAGTTAAACTAAAAATTTGTAATAAAAGATATGAAACTAATAGAACAGTTAAATGTATAAAAAATTACCTATACATAAGCGTAAGGATACAGGTCATTGGAATCCACACTTGTGTACACTCCAGCAGGAGTAGGGTCAGAATATCTTGGAGGAACATATGGCTGGGATGCATGACTGCCTTGACGTATTTCATCAAAGACCTCCTTCTTCCACTGCTCTCTCATTTCATTAATGGCACGCATGTGTGCTCGTAAGAAATTGTTTCTCCTTGAGTACTCCCTTTCCTTGACCCGGGGTTACCAAAAAGTTTTCTTATCCCTATGTTAACACCCCCTAACCCCCCAGCTCGGCCTGGATGATCTTTCTTTCCAAGTGCACGAGACAACTGGTCATCATGCCGATCAGGTACCCAAGTCCCTTGGGTAACTTGTTCATTCAGCTCATCCTTTATAATGAAATGTAGAAAGCAGTTAATTATAATTTTTAAGATGATAAAATAAATTTGTCAAAAAATTTGAAAGTAAAGAAAAGTACTTACCATCTTATCAACAATTTCCTTTGTCTTCTCGAAGGGATATAAACGCTCTCCAGTTTCGGGTCTTTCTTAGTACGTGAAAGCTTCCAAAACGTACCCCGTAGCTGGTGCTCATTAAGAGTGCTCATATCTGATGGCAACTCTCCTTCTGCCACCCATTCAGGCACTCTTCTATTAACCCCTTTCGCACCCAACACGTGATGATATTCATTCTTCTTCGCATTCGCGGATTGGGCTTCGCGGTACTCCTGTTAACAAATAAACATAGAATTAAGATGACCAAAATTATAATAATGAATTATTTAAAAGTTAATACATACCTTTGTCTCCATCTTCTTATCATAGAACTCCTGCCATCTCTTTGGTTATTGGTGTGTAAATCTCCCAAGGCTGGCGTGTGTCGCCGTCCGGCCTCTTAAGCTTCTTGGTGATAAACCACTTAACCAGATCATGCTTATGATCTCCAAATTTCTTGCGCATCATTGATTTGACCATGGAGTAGTACTCACTTTCTGCAGGTATTTGATATGTTTCTGCATATTACCATAAATTACCATAAATGAAACAAATGTTAGTGATGTATACCTACAAATTGTACAAAAATAATAATTTTACTATTGATTATTTACCTGTACGACATCAAAACATCTGCTTCTTTAGTCCTTCGTCAACTTGAGGCCAGGTGAGAGTAATATCACAATACTCTCGCACAATGATGCCTAGCTCTGTAGTGAAGTCTGTAGCCCATTCCCCAATCGGCTGTAGATATGCATTAAACTGTAACGGCTTTGATACAATCTTTTTGATTTGAGAGCTTTCGTCGGACCTCGAGGTTTTACGGTCCTAGGAAGCTGGATTTGTGATCTAGAAGGTCCAGCCTCTGTGTCCTCATCAGCTGGCACAAAGGCTGGAGTAATCTCATCCCCGCCATTACCCCCCCCACCTCCATCAGCTCGGGCTGTGACTTGGGACCTTCCCTCCAAGTCGTGTTTTCTTCTTCTTTGGTCGGTTTGCCTCTGTCAATAACTCGTCAATCGGGTCACCCATATCATCCATTTAACTATCTGCAAAGATAAACAACCGTATATCAATAACACCACAACAAATAATAGTAGCAGAATCGAGTGGATAATATATTAAATATATATGTATATATAATTCTGCAACTAACTATTATATATAAATCAATGCATTTTACAAACAATTATGATAAACAGAAATTCAACGAGGTTGAAGAACAAAACTAACCTGTTTTTGGAAGGACGAGGAATAGGCGAAACTTGGAGGGAGGCAACAGGGCGGAGGACGGCGACACACGAGATCACAAGGAGTAACTGTGAACCATAATAATTAGAATAATAGTTGTAGTTATAAAAAAAGCTACGTACAATTATTCGACAAGAACTAACTATTACATAAAATAAAACTAATTACACAAACAATTATGATAAACGGTAATTGATTGAGGTTAATTGAAAAATAAAGCTAACCTATCTTGGTAAAATGCACCACGTATAAATGTTGAACGAAAGGACAAGATTCTCAGGCGGAGCTCAAAGGGAGGTAATAGAGCGGAGGACAACGACAAAGGAATGTCAAAGGGTGTAACTGTAAAGAATTATATGAATTATAAGTTAGTATAATAGTTATATGTTATGTAAAAAATAATAATTATCAACAAACTTAGTACAATTAGTCAACATTTTTAATGTTAAATTATACGATAATTCACGAATGTCATTTACCTGTCAACAATTCACACAAACAATGGTAAAATAGTAAAAAAAGTCACTGAAATTGGTTAAGTCATTTCATCGAACACCTTGCGAGCATATATTTATTTTAAAAATTCACCACATATAGTATTTCCAATCAAAACAATCAATAACTTACACTCCAGATGACATATATCAATCAACAATAACATATAAACAACAAATTAAGACCTAATTCAACCAAAATTCGATAGTTATAATTTGCAAAAAAACTAACCTAAATCGACTCTGTTTAACCCTAACTTGCGCAGCTTCACAGGTGGCGACAGCGGCTGGTGGGGGGCGGCGACGGCAGGCGGAGGCGCGGCGGCGTTCGACGGAGTGAATGAGGCGATGGTGGCGATTCGGGGATGTTGGTGCGGCGACTTCGGGAGTGTGGTGCGGGCGTGGTGTGAAAATGGAGAATACGAATTACAGTAATGTCGAGCTCGGGGGGTATGATAGAAATAAGACTCATTTTCGGCGGTTCCTATATACAACCACCGAAAAACGTGTTTTTTTTAAAACATCATTTTCGGCGGTTGTATATAGGAACCGCCGAAAATGATTCTTGTTTTTCGGCGGTTCCTATATAAAACCGCCGAAAATGATGTTTTTTTTTTTAAAAAAACACGTTTTTCGGCGGTTGTATATAGGAACCGCCGAAAATGACCTCACCCGACACTCTTTTCGGCCAAAATATTAAAACCGCCAAAAATTGGGGGCCGAAAAAGGCCTTTTTCTACTAGTGGGCTGTCTGCAGAGCAGAGTTCAGACTTCAGTACCTCCAGTGATCGCTGTCTACGCTTTAGAGGTCGAGTGAGTGTGTCGGATGATGCAGTTCTGCGTAGGGAGATCCTTCAGGAGGCGCATGGAGCTCCATACTCATTTCACCCATGAGGGGTGAAGATGTATCGGGATCTCAGGGAGTCATTCTGGTGGTCTGGAATGAAGCATGACATCTCTGAGTTCGTGTCGAAGTGCCAGACCTGTCAGCAGGTAGGTAAGGCTGAGAACTAGAGGCCAACGGGTTTGTGTGGGTGATAGTCAATCGACTGATGAAGTTTGCTCACTTTCTACCTGTGAAGAAGACTTTCAGCTTGGAGCGTTTAGCTCGTCTATATCTTGATGCGATAGTGAGGCTTCATGGGGTGCTGGTTTCCATAGTGTCTGATCGTGATCCGTGTTTAGAGTCTATACTCTAGCGCATTTTCCATCAGGCCTTGGGTATGAATCTAGCTTTCAGCTCAGCCTACCATCCTCAATTGGATGGCCAGTTGGAGAGGACTAATTAGGTCCTGGAGGACATGCTTCACGCATGTGTCCTTGATTTTGGAGGTTGCTGGGATCAGCATGTGACCCTGATCGAATTTGCTTACAACAACAGCTTTTAGGCGAGCATTGGTATGGCTCCGTTTGAAGTGTTGTATGGTAGGAGGTGCAGGTCTCCCATCTGTTGGGATGACCTGAAGGAGAGAGTCTTAGTTGGACCTGAGCTGGTGCAGGGTGCAGTAGAGAAGATCCGGATGATTCGGGAGCGCCTACTTGTTGCTTAGAGTAGACACAAGTGCTACGTAGATCAGAGGTGTAGACTGCTTGAGTTTGAGGTTGGAGATCATGTGTACCTGCGTGTGTCGCCAGTCAGGGATGTTGTTTGGTTTGGGAAGCGTAGCAAGCTTAGCCCAAGGTTCGTAGGGCCTTTTGAAATCTTGGAGCGGATTGGCCCTGTGGCATATCATCTAGCTTAGCCTCCATCATTGTCTGCTGTTCACAATGTCTTCCATGTTTCGATGCTGGGGAAGTACCTTCATGATCCATCCCATGTGAACGACCACAATCAGCTTCAGTTGAGAGAGGACTTCAGTTATGAGGCGGTGCCTACCCGCATCCTGGCTAGAGATGTTCGCCAGCTCCGTAGCAAGACCTTGCTTATGGTTAAGGTCTAGTGGTCTAATAAGTTAGAACGTGAAGCGACTTCGGAGCTCGAGGAAGAGCTGCGTGCCAAGTTTCCTTCTCTTTTCGATCAGTGAGGTGAGTCAATTTCGAGGACGACATTCTTTCAAGGGGGAGGTGATGTTATAACCCATATTTATAACATTATATTATGTACGGTGTAACGTTATTTAAAGTTGGATTACATTCTTGTTAGCAGTTGGGACGTCAGCAGCATTATTATAATAGCTAAGGGCAAGGGAGTCCTTTCCTCTCATTAATTAAGCTAATTAATTAAGATATTAGATAAGGAAAATAATCCTTATTTTATTCCATTTTCAGATCATTGTTATTCACGTCAGTCATATCGTGGAGTGTTGGCAGTTTCCAAGTTTGAACGAGCGTTCTTCCTTCTCTCTCTTTCTTCCTCCTCTGCTGAGAACTGTGAAGGCTGCAGTTTGCAATTGAATTGGAGGTCTTCGCTGCTGTGTAATCCGGCTTCGCTATTTAGGTTGAATTCTTTGATTGTGTAAGTCGGTGTTGCGTTCTTCCCTCTTTTGCTTCTGATTTGTGGAACTTCGGATTGCTAAATTCAGAGGTTGCGGGGTTGCTGTTGATCTGTGGTCTGCACGGGCTGTGAGCTGTTGCGAGTTGTTGGATTTTTCTGCACTCTGGGTTTAGGTTTGTGTTACAGATTTTTAGTTTCCAATGTTCTAGGTTCCTTCTCTTTGTTTCTGATTTTTGATCATCAATTGTGGGAAATTCAGTGCCTGATTGGTTTTGTCTGGTGAACAATTGTTCGGTGCAACTGCTGTTGCGTTCTGTGGATTCTCTACACTTCGAACTGAGGTAGGAGGTTGCTTGATCGGTGTGGTGTGGAAGTTCAGCCATGGGGGATATTGCGAGGATTTGTGGTCTGATTTGGGTGCAGATTTTAATCTTGATGGATGTTTGATGCGTTTTTGGATGGCTAAAAGCCCATGGTTCTCTATGTTTTCCTGTGATTGGTGTTGTGTGTATTGATTTGGTAAATTGTGGTGGTGATTTTGCATATTTTTTGCTGTTCGTCATTCTGGAACTGCTGTTTTCGCACTGTCTGACCTTCTGTCCGAGCTTTGAAGTTCGGATAGTGCGTTGTGCGCTTCTGATTTTCAAAGTTCGGGGCATGTCCGAACTTCGGTCCGAACTTCGATGTTCGGACACCCCCGAGGTTTCTTCTCTGTTTTAAATCTCGAACTGTGTCCGAACTTTGATGTTCGGACACAAGGTCGGACGCCACCACGTAACTTTTGTCGTAAAACGTCCAAACATCGGTCCGAGCTTCGATGTTCAGACAGTTGACAAATTTGGTTTTCTGAAGTTCGACTTGCGTCTAAACTTCGTCGTTCGGACATAAGTTTGGACACCCTACTGTTTTCAACATAACTTCTCCATCGGAACTCCGATTTGAGTGCGGTTTGCGGTGTTGGATTCCTTTTAATCTGTACTACTGTATTATGAGTGTTTTGGCATGTTTAAATGAAAGTTTGCTTCTGTCTTTGCAAACCTTCTGTTTTGAGACACTTTACTATGCTTCTGAGCCGTGAATGGGCTGGGTCGAGCTATTCTGTGGTATACCATGTTGACGAACCCTTTGGCTCTTTTGAGTCATTTCTGCGTTGTCGAGAGATCTGTTATGATCTATGGGTCTTCGACCCTTCTAAGTGTGTGCATTGTACTGTGTCTCCTATCTGTTTGTGAACTCTGATTATTTTTGGACCAGGAAACTCTGGTGTTCCAGTCACTAATTGTTTCAGTAATTCTCTGACTATTTTGGGAATTATTGGATTGTGCTAACCTCTGCTTCTCCTCTGTTTTCAACTGTTTTGAGCGACCTCACTGATGACGGTCGTTGCTTACTGGGCATAGTTGTGTGCTCATCCCCCTACTCTTACTGTTTTTGCAGATTGATCAGGGAGGATCATCTTAAGTTTTGGAGCCTTTATATTTGTACTCTCTGGCTGTTAGACATTTCGATCTTGTGATTGTAGCCTTCGGGCCTCACTTCTTCTGACTTTTGGCTTGGTTTTGGAGATTACTTTATGGTTGATGTATTCAGTAGAATTGTTTTATAATCATTAATAGAAGTGTTGTTTCGGGCCTTGTTTGCGAACGTTAGCCTTAGAGCCTTACGTTATTAAGTAGTAATACACGGCGTGTAATGCCTCTAACTCTTAGGCCGGTTTTAGGGGTGTTACAAAGGTAAACCGATTATTTCAATGATGGTGTTCCATGTGTTCTTGTGTTGTGAATATTAAGGAATACAAATTCCAAAAGCTAACTTGTAGCTAGAATTAAGATAGTAATATCATGATAAAAATAGGATACAATATCCAATAAATAATTTAAAATTATTCACCAATAAAATTCAAATCTTCCACTACATAACTTTTAGATTTGCAGTTTTCCCACTCCAATAGATAAGTTGTTGCTACACACTCTTCCTTTTATTGTAGAAAAAATATTTAAGTTATACTATATAATAGTGTGAATATGATATATTCAATTTTGTTACTCTTTTATGAAAAACGTGAGTTAGAATATATTCTTAAAATCAAATATATAACATAGTTGTAAGATGCTTAATTACTAAAAAAATACATTTTCTCTTAATTATATATATTCATTTAGGGTAACTTTTTAAAAGTGTACCTTTTTTCTTCATAAATATAAATGGGCTTGCATTTTTAATTCTATACTATATATTACTCTTTTGAGAAAAATTGGGATTTTAGACTATTCTTAATCACATATATATGGAAATTGCAAAGTTGTAAGGTACTTTATTACTAAGAAAAGACCTTTTTTTCCTTAACTTTATTTATATTTGCTAGGGTAGTTTCATAAATTCTATCTTTTGTCTTCATGATTATAAATCGGTAGTATTTTGAATTCTATAATATTTATTTACTCTATTTGATAAAGTAGGACTTAAATTATTTTAGGAAAATTCATGATATACCCCTGTTTTTTTTTCGTAATTCACAATATACCCTGTGTTTTTCATAATTCAACTTTAAACATGCTTAAATGTTGTCCAAAATTGATGAAACTTTACATGGATGATGTTAAAATGTTATATTTTGTCCAATATCAAATATGAAGTTTTTTAAGCTCACATGTGACCTGGGACCAATAAATATGCCACATGTTCATTGGGTCCCACAGGTCACATGTGAGCTTAAAAAACTTCAAATTTGAAATTGGACCAAAATATAACACTTTAGCATCGTTCATGTAATGTTTCATCAATTTTGGACAACATTTAAGCATGTTTAAAGTTGAATTACGAAAATACAGGGGTATATTGTGAATTACGAAAGAAAACAGGGGTATATCGTGAATTTTCCCTATTATTTTTAATAGCATAACTTAATGGCTGGAAAAAGACACTTTTTCCTTAACTTTATATACATTTTTAGGGTAATTTTTAAAATTATATATTTCTTTCATACTTATAAATGGGTTTGTATTTTAAATATATAGTAATCACACTCTTAAGAATATTATCTATCATTTCTTATATTGTAGCATAATAGCAATTGAACTTTTGTTAGCATTATTAGTTGGTAGCAATTTTATAATTTAAGATAGTAGCAATTTAGTTACTTGTTAAAAATATTTGCTATTATCGCCCAAATAGTAACATAATAGCAGCGTGATCATGTGTCAGTAGCAATTTCATAATTTAGCTTATATACTTGGTAATAAAAACTTTTAAGATAGTGGTGAGTTAGCTAATAATTTCAGTCAAATAATAGCACAGTAGCTACCATGATTGAATTACAATCAACCATCGATGAGAAAATGTATCATTGTAGCTTACATTGAAGTCAATTGTAACTTCTCACCAGTGGAGTAACTATAAATGAAAAATGGAAATAATGAATACTTATTAATTATTATAATGAGAGAAGAGGAAAGAGTAGAAAACGGCAGGGTTTTTGATTGTATAGTAACTGAGTACAATACTCTCTATTTATAGAGAAGTTAGGGGGTAACCTAATTGGGGTAATATGGACATTCACCATATATATAAACACTTGAAATACCCCTAAATAATTAAACGTTATTTAAGAATATAATTCACTATATTAAGGTATAAACAATCAAACATGTAATAACTTGCGAATAAACGAACAGTTTAAAATTACCGTACTTATGTACATACGGATATATATGTACATATACACAACATTACAAATTATAACGTTGTACATATAACTAAAACGTGACAAATAAAATAGTCATAACCGTATATAGGTAAAATTAAAAACGTGACATAGCAAACTAGTCATATATAATGTACATACTGAACAACGCGACATGTAATACAGTCGCATATATACAAGGAATAGCATTGAATAACTGCTCAATGTGAAACAAAATAATGGGGCAAACATGCTCTTAAGGTTCGAAACCGAGACCATTCGTCGAGTAAACTCTCTAAGAGTTGTGCTAATTGGGGCAATTTATTTAAGATATAACGAGATTATACTTAGTCTTTGACATATAGTGATCATTGAATTACATATAACAAACTAACTAGGTCAATATTAAATCAACTAGACATAATACATACAAACAGTTAAAAACTCATAACATAGTGAAAAACAACATAGCCATGACCTTCCTTCCTCTACGTTTCCAATGAATTGAGAGATTACAAAAAGAAAACCAACGCACTCAGTATAGCATCGTTCTCCTTCTACCTCGATGCAGTAACTGATTGAACAAACAGGAAACTCCTCCTTGCTCCAAGGCCCACGCACAGGCAAATTGAATTGGAGAGTAAAAAAAAAATAGAGGACAACACCCTCCCATCTTGTTCCGTGCGACAGCCTGCAAGAACCAGATTTGGACTCTCTCTGTATGGACTAACGAGTTAAATAAACCGTGCCTCATGCTCCTAGACTATGCTACCTTGAGTTTAGTGAGAACAGTCAAGATACAAGAGATGGGCACATTATGTTTTGTCCCAAAAGCTCACGTCTCAGAGTATGAGTATCTTAGTTTTTTTTCTTTTTCACAATTCCTTTGGAACGTAACCAGTAGCAAGTAGCAATGTTTACTCAACTGAGTCAGGCCCTCCTGCCTCTGTCATTCGATTAATACTCCATTCCAGTCCTGTTTCTCCTCGCTTGCATGCCCACACCAACAGCAAGCCAAGAAACAACCGCTGTTACTCCTACGTGAAGGTAAGCTAAGCCTCTTGACTCTTCTTCTATCTTCTCGATTCTTTCTTCCTCTGACCCTAAGCTTTAACTACGACATGTAAACCTCCATCTTTGAAGCAGTAGATCAAGTACCTGTCTACCCTTTTGCTTTGCCCGATTGGTGTGTTTAAACCTACACACCAGATTGACTATGACAGATCAGCAAGGTAAGAAAATAAGGTTTCTGTTACTGCAAATCCCTTTATTCTCCATTCTCGGTTCAAAAGTTGTAGCCGCTGTGACATCTCCCTCTGTCTTCTCCATATTAGTGTGTTAAGCTCCCTTGGTGAGGTCACTCTGAGAGCGAACAAAATCCCCAGCCAACTAGCCTCTGATCAAGGTAAGAAGGACTGCTAAAGAAAATGAAAATCTGTACTTCTTCATGCTGGTTAAAGAGACAAAAAACAAAGTAACGACTGAACATAGCATTTGGGTTCTGTCCAGTTGAAAGAAAATACTGGAGAGCTCACAGTGCGCCAAGGAACTACCGGGAGGAACAACCAAGATAAGGAGGTGATCCCATCATAAGCAAATTCCATAACCAGAAACTAAACTAGCCATCAAGTTCAGTATTAAGCAATCAAATCTGTAATTTTTTGTTTCTGTATAACAACTTTCTGAGGCTGGATTCTTGCTATTTTGAGTAGTCTTGAGTTACTAATACATTATAATCTTATAATACACCTGACTAAGTGTCTATACGTGAGGGTGTGAAGAAAAAGAAACAGAAAACTATTAGAAACTTTTTTTTAAAAAGAGAGAGCAGAAAACAAATGCAACAGTTTATGTCTTCTGTTCTTGTTGTAATTTTAGTAGCACTACCTAGTTGTTGCTTGGTTTTGTCTTGGGGTGGAAACCTTGATTTAATACTAAGCTAAGTAACTAGACCATCTAGGGAATAAACTAGAAACCAAATTCGTGGGTAAACAGAATCATAGAAGCTCAGTTACATGATTCAGTTTCGCATTGTTTTTCTTAGCTCTGTATAACTGTGTGCAGAGGGATTAAATGGAGCTATACTGAGTGGTTCATGATCTTAAAACATGGCTAACATACTTAAGTCAGTCTATGAGTTCTTAGGGAGGAACTAAAAGATAGATTAATGATGAAACAGAAAGACAAAAGAAAAAGAGAACGAAACTATATTAGAATAGGTCACGGTTTTTATAGAATTGAGTTACAGAAATATCAAGAGTGTGTATTGATTTAAGAATGAGTCCAGGACATTCCTAGCAGAGTGGGATAAATTGCTATAGTTAGTTGGAAGGTTAGAAATCAACTTAACAACTTAACAGAGGGAATGAAGAAGAACTGTACAGATTCTGTTTTCTTTTCAGACTTCCAATAATCGGTAGTTCTGTATAACTAAAGTGCAGAGATGTTAAAGGTATTGTATGGGCTTGTTAATAAACTTAAAAACCTAGTTAGTACACCTAAATGGGTCTGTAAACACCTTGAGGAAGATTAGGGGTCAGATTGCTAGACTGACATGAGAAGAAGAAAGAGGTGCACCAGTTTAGTTTTCTTTTTCAGTTTCTGAATTACTTGCCTTCTATATAAGGGAATCACAGTAGGGTTATCGGTGTGTAATAAGTAATAAGTTGTTTAAGTTTAAAAACACATAACTGAGATGCTAAAGCAGATGGGGGCAAACTGGAAGTCACACTGTAACCAAGGAAAAAAAATACAGCAGAAGGTGTAACAGGTTGTTCCAACTTCACGGGTTTTGTTCTTGTAAAGGAAATGTGCAGAGGTGTTACCTAGGTGGTATTGGGGTACTCCAGTAGTGTTATCAGTGTTAGTTTGGGTCTGTCTTGAACTTAAGAACAGGATCATACACTATACTACGTGAGTAAGTAAGGAGGTAGAAGTTCGAAGTCAGTTTAGGAAAAAAAAGAGAACACAGAACAAATAAGAAAATGCACCAGTACAGCTTGCAGCTTTCTATTTTCTTTCCAGATTAATACTTGGATTTTTGTTTTTTTGGTGGCTTTAACAATATTGTTTTGGGTTCTGTTTGGGTTTAGAAGCTGGATAGGACAGTTAAATAACTGAGTCCACAAATTGGAAAGGAGTGAAAATGAAACTCGTGAACTAACAAAGAGGAAAAGAAATGGAAAAATAATCGCATCTGTTGCTCAGTTTCTGCTGCAGTTTGGTTTCTGTATACTCAGTTTTCAGTGGCACCAATGGGGTTGTTTTGGGGTTGCCTTAAGTCTAAAATTTCAATGAATCATTAGCTAAGTAGGTAAGGAATAAGGGGGAGTGTATCCCAGTTTAGAAAACACACAGAGAAGAAAACAAGAACACATATCAGTTTCTGTTTTGGTTACAGTTTCAGGAATCCCGTTCTGTGTAACTATGCCACAGAGAGTATGAGCAAATGGCATTAAGTGGTATAAGGGCTTAAAAATTAACCAACTCATGTAACTAATAGGTAAGCACTTTAGAAAGGGAAGGGAAAAGGAAACTGTAAGCCAAACTATCAAACAGAAAGGAAAAAGAAAACAGACAAGAGGAATCAGTTCCTTGCTGTCTTAGAATCTTCCTGTCTAGGGATAAGCAGGTCCCTGTAAGATTTCAAGTGTATAAACACCATGAATTAAGTAGCTAGATAATGGAAGGGAGAGTGGAGAAGAAATCAAACCAAAGAATGAGAAGTAAAACAGAAGAGGACTAAATTAGCAAACCTAGTGCATCAGTTTTTCCAGATTGTTTCAGCGATGCATGACCTTCTGTATAACAATGTTACAGAGGGTATGAGGGGATGAAATTGGGTGGTTCAAGGAATTTAACACCTTGCTAACCCACTTAACTAGGTATGTAAGCGTTTTGGGAACTGATTTATAACCAGAAAGGGGAGTTAAGGAAGATCTATGCAGAGAGTTGGTATTTACAGTTCCTACAGATTTCAGGTTTCTGTTAAATGAGTTCTAGAGATGTTAACTTCATGGTTTTGAGTGGTCTTTAAGCTCAAATCCTTCCTAGCGCAATTATCTAGTGGTGTAAGAGTTTTGGGAAGCTTTGGAAACCGAACAACAAGCTAAATAAAGACTTGAAGAAGGGATACATGAAATACCCCAAACTTAGATATGGTGTTTAAATGATAAACTAAGATATAAGGAGGCTAAATAATGCCTTAGAAACATAAGAAACATTTCTAATCAAAGAAAATATAAGGAAACACCAAAAGAGCAGTTTGAGCAAAACGTGCTCTAAGCTTGGAGAGACTTGGGAGAGTCCCCAAATATTGTTCTAAGACCTTAGTAATATCCTAATGGTCATTTTAAATCAATTACCAAAGAAAACAAGCTTGAAAACAAGTTAAAACAAAAATGTGCTTTAAGGAGTCTTAAAGCACATTTTTGAAAAATTGTCTTGTAAATGAGTTTTGAATGGCTAAATGTCCATCATTACTCTTTAATTAACATGTGTACTATATAGTATCACATTTGGAAGTCTATATCAATGGGAAATCAAAAATTTCACAACAATGTGCCTTGTTTTGTGAATAGTAATTTAATTAAGCTAGTTTATGACATAAGTCAATATAAGTGAGATATTGGTCAACAAATACTTAAGTACCCTTGTTACTTAATGGGGGCCGGTTTTATAAGGTGAGTCACCACCTTTATTAGTCATTAAGCAAATAAATAACTATAAAGCAAAAGTACTATTTACTTTATAAGATAAATATCTCATTTTCCTCACCTCTCTCCTCACCTCTTCATTCTTTCTTGTTCCCACGGTTTTGAGCTGCTCTCTCCCTTCTCCATTAACGTGAAGAGCAACCCCATGCTAGCTCCACCTTCTCTTGCACACTACTTACTCATCTTAGCTCCAAAACTAAAACAAATTACATATTCCTCTTAGTTAGCTCAAGCTCTCTCTTTCTATCTTTTCAAAACTTCAAGAGCTTTGATTTGGTGCCAAGCCAAACCACCATTAGAGGAGGAAATTCAAGTTTGGAGACTCCATTGGCTTCTCCATTCTCTTAAGGTAAAGAAAGTGTAAGAAAATCTAGGTTTCCATCACTTTTCTTCTTGACCGAAAATGTATGCTCACGAGGCTTCATTTTAATACCTTGTTCTAGCTTGTTTTCTACTCTTCAAAGGATTGAGGAGGTCCTTCTTGCTTCATATCCAAGCTTGTCTTGAGAAACCAAGGTAAAACAATCACCTTAATACCTTAAAGCACATTTTAACCTAGGGTTTGTTCCTTAGGGTTAATGTATTATCTAGTACTCATTGGAGTCATTGGATATTGGTTAGAACATTGGCAAGGAGATATATATTGGTGACCGAGATTGAGGAAGGAAAAACCTAAGGACGAAAGTTTTTAAAACTTGTAAAAGAACTAGGTAAATTACTTACCTTAAGGTGTTTTATTGTTTAAGGGAATAGGATTTAGATATGTGATGAGTTTAGTGTAGAGTTTACATTAGAAAAGGGTTATATATGACCTAGGAGAAACAATGACTATGTTTGAGAACTTGTGACTAAGGAGCCAATGAGAAAGAGATAGTCAAACAATGTTGAAATGAATTACAAGAAGCATTTTATTTCAATGGGAGCCTTGTGTGTATTCACAGGTTAAAGGCAAATATATGTGGAAATTCAGTGGTTAAGATTATTGTCATTTAAGGGCCTAAGTGCCAAGCATTTAAGTTTGTGCACTATATGATGATGAGGTGTAGTTTTGGTGTAAATGTGTGTTAAGGTGTTGTGATGAGAATTTGAGAGATATTGGTTGGTTGATGGAGAAAAACCAAGTGTTAGGATGTGCTATATACTAGAGAACCCATGGCAAAATTTAAAGGAGAACTTAAGTGTTTAAGATGTTCTAAGGGAATTTAATGACTAAGGAAGTACTAGGAAGTTTTAGAGGTTGTCTTGATGAAAAAGGGGTGAGATAAAGTGTTTTAATGAGTTATAATGACTTAGGCATTACTATGAAGGATTTCGGAATCAAGAGAATGTATTTGAGTATTTAGGACTTAGGCAAATGTTGGTAAACAACTGGGAAGGAAATAAGGTGTTGATGGATGGAAGCTTAAGCTTGTGAAGGAACTTTAAGTAAATGCATAAAAGAGTTTTATGATGGTGAAAGATGCTTGGGAGATGATGTTATAGTGGTGGGGAAACATTTGGCATAGCGGTTACATTAGGTATGAACCACCACCTAGAAACCTAGTGGAAAATATTACAAGTGTTGGCATGGTTACAAGGAAAAATGCATAATGATTAAAGTGGATGTTGGTGAGTGATTTAAAGTGTTTAGTGGTTGGCTTAAGGTGTATTTGAGGTGCCCAAATGAGGTTTATAACATATTAGGATATATGAGGAGAAGTTTGGAGTTAAAAGAGAATTAGAAATAAGGTTCTGGAGCCGACCGACCTTAGGGACCGGACCTGCAAGGTCGGTCGAGCTCAGTTTACACTGCCGGAGAAAGTTTCTGGAACCGACCGAACTTCGGGACCGGACTTACAAGTTCGGTCGGGCTTGTATTTTGTGAAGGAATTAAGTCTCTGGAACGGACCGACCTTGGGAGGACTTGCAAGGTCAAGTCAGTGCCTAGAATTTTGTGCAGGAATTAGTCTCTGGAATCGACCGAACAGAGAGGACCGGACTTGACAAGTTCGGTCGAGCTCAAATTTCCCTCGGGGAAAACTCTCGGGAATGGACCGACCTTAGGGACGGACTTGCAAGGTCGGTCGGGGTAGAATTTTCAAACGGTAATATGTTCTGGAATGGACAGACCTTGGGAAGGTCGGTCGGTAAGTTCGGGAATCCTAAAACATAAAAAAAAAAGAAATTTTAAATTCTAAGGAGGATAATTGGTAATAAGGTATGCCATTGGTAGGGTAGTAATGATTAGGACCCTAAGAACCTAAGGGATTAAGTTAAGTAAGTAGTAAGTAAACCTTAATGTTTAAAAAGATTAAGTTTAAAAGGGTAAGTGGTAAGTGAAACAGTATATGCTATCCTAATATAATCCGATCTGATCATCTATCCCATGTTACCTGGTCTCGATTACAGAATTGCACAAGAGTAGAGAGAAAGAGAGAGCCTTAGTTAGGATCGAGTGTGAGTTTGATTGCCACGTGTAGCGTATCTTATTTCATGGGGGTACACCCCTATTTATAGTATTTTGGGCCTGGTTCTTATGGTGCCAGCATGTATTTTACATGTATAAATACGGTTCTACCTCTCTCTAGCATCTTTGACTGACCACAGACGGTCAGTCGTACAATACTTTGCTTTGCCTAAGTCCTATTTTCATCCGGCTGGAGACGGCCGGATGCCCTATGCGCTTCCACCCCATCCGGCCAATGCGGCCGGATGCTCTATGCGCTTCCACTTCCATCCGGCCAAAGCGGTCGGATGCTCTATGTAACCCGTTTTGGCTTGACACCATTTCTTCCCTTCTCATCAGTCCCACAAGTTCTATCTTTCTAAATTTGGTGAAGAAAATAGAACTTCTGTGTCTTGTATTTTGACGAAAAATTTTGCGACTGAGGTCTTTTGTTCGTCTACGCTTCGTCCTTTCCTTATCCCAGTCCCACAAGTTCTTTTTCTTCATACCTGGAGAAAAGGACTTCTTATCGGTCACGTGCATAGGTCGTGGTTCGAACCTGCTTCGTACTCTCTTTTTGAATTTGCTCTGCCTGTTCTGGTGTAAAAACGCAGGGTCTTTCTTTCGTCTTAAAACATCGGAAGCGTCTTTAGGAAGCGTGTGGCCCTTTCTCTGCCCCCGCAATCTGTTCGCACGAATATATATATTATTTATTTGAGCGGGAAAAAACTTTCCTTAAAGCCGAACTTTAAGCTTCCTCTTCTTTCCCCTACTGCCCCTTTGCTTCGACTGTTCTTCTTCTCTCGCCTCTCTGTCGTCGTGTGCTACCTTGTCTTTCATTGCCGTCGCCGCCCTCTGATCCTTCGTCAATCTTGACAATGTCTTCTTCCTCCGCAAAACAGAGTAAACTCGCTGCCAAATTTCCGCCTGCCATCGAGGCAATTCAGGGCTCTCGCTCTTCTAACGGCTTTCGCCCCTCGTATCTGAAATCTACAAGACCCTTCCTATCTGGGCGTCAACCTTCTCCTTTTCTCTCAATTACTCTTCCTTTGCGATTGCCTCAGGGATGTCGAAGCCCCGCTTGGCACACAGATTTCCCGCCATCCTCCGACTCTCATCCCAATGATGACTTTGGTCGTGGGTACGTAGTTTTTGCTGATTTTTTCCGCTCCGGTCTAACCATTCCCCCGCACCCTTTGTGCTGGGCTTCCTCCTTCGCCGCTGCTGAACTCTCGCTCGCCTCCACCCAAAGGCCATTTTACACCTCCACGCCTTTGTCTCTCTTTGTGAGGGAAGCAAAATCCGACCGGGAGGGTACTGATTTCGTCCGATTCTTCACTGTTAGGGTCGACCCGGATAGCTTAACCTCACCGCGAAGGCCGGATACACCTTTTTGACTACAAGAAGGTTCACGAGTGGGGGTCCGGGTGTGGTTCGTCATTGTTTCTCATCCGGCCGAGTATTGGGCATCCCATACTGTGCTGAGGTTATCAGAGGCCAGCTAATCAGTCCCCAAACCCTCCGGCTGAGCTGCCCATTTCGAAGATTCTGAGGGCATTCAACAAGGAACCGCCGACTGTCGAGGCGTTTTTTACAAAGGCACGGTTTGTATCTCTGAAGACATATCACAGTAAGCGTCTTTAACTCTTAGTACGAAATTTTATCATTCGCATCGGTCTTCTTATTGTTTTTGACATGCTGTATGTAGATTTCTTCCAGAAGGGGGACAAAATCGGCCCTTTCATAGCTGGAACTTCGTCACCTTCAATAAGAGTGGGGACGGAAAAATCAATTACTATGACACGCTGGATGCTGCTACTAATGCAGCCGAACAGCTTTTGGAGAGTGCTCCTCCGGCAAAGCGCTCCAGGCAAGAAGCCAGGGATGACCAAGCCGATCTCTCAGAAAAAGAAGAGGCAGAGCTAGAGTCTCCTGAACGTGCTGACGCCGGGCTGTCAGGTACATGGCACGTGAGCCCCAAGTCTGGGCGCCGTGTCTTCCTTCCCCTCACCCCTGGTTCGGGTTTAGACCTTGGTTCTCGCCTGGGGTGGGAGTCCGGTCATCCGACTCCTATTTGCGAGCAATTTCCTGATTTGACAAGTTACTTTTCCTCAGATCCCGCTCAGGAAAATACCCTGGAGGCCACAGGCTTCCGCGCTAGTCCTTCGGCTGAAGAAGAAGTTTTTTTGCTTCGTCGCTTTTCTTGTTCTTTACTCTCTTTCCTTTTTTTAGTATCCTTTCGTTTCTAGTTTCATCCTTCTGGTCCTAACTGTTTTTATTATTGCGGCAGTCCCTGCTCCTGCCAAGAAAAGACTAAAAAAGAAAACCACATCAAAGCCGAAGGTCACAGAGCCAGAGGTATCAGGGCAAACCTCCGGTGATCCTGAAGTTTCAGGATCATTCTTCATTGATGTGCTGCGGCCGGACGGACGGGCAAGGGATAGAGCAACGGAGTATCGTCAGGTGCCGGAGGATCCTGAGCTCCGGAGTAAGCAGAGGGAGGACTACATAGCTTCTTCCTCCTCCTCCCCTCCTCCTCCCGCTCAGGAGTCCCACACTGGACCTCCCAAAAGGAAGGGTGGTTTTACCATTGCGGGCACCCTCTTCCTTTGATATCCTGCGATGCTGCCAAGTACTCCTCCGTCTGGAAGGAGGCAATAAAGAGATCTGGTCATCCAGACAGGATCTTTGCTCCTCCGGCCACCTTTACTGCTACCAAGAAAAGGCTGCGGCTTGGAGATGGGGGGGGGGCAGATGCTATCATGCGGCATTCCCTCCCAGCAAACGAAGTGTTTGACATGATGTGGGGGGGAATTTTTCAGGTTGGCATGGGTATTTCTTTTGTGTTTCTCTTTTGTTTTGGCTTGGCCTTTCCCTTGGTTTTATGAATTGTGTTGTTTTTAGGTGATGTCCATGGCCCAAAGTGCTGAGGTTCACTTTGGCAACCTCCAATCCAAGCTTTGCTATGAGGAAAGCCGAGCCAATAATGTTGAAGAGGAACTGAAGCTGTCCCGCTCTTCTCATGACGCTTATATTGACCAGGTCGAGTATGAGATTGACCGTAAGGCAAAGGAGAGAACTGAGGCAATAAGAAAGACCAGTGCAGTTGTCCCGGCGGGAATGCGAGCGTCAACGTGATGAGTATGAGCTGCAGCTGAAGAAACTTCGGGAAGAGAACTTTTCTCTAAGAGGCCGGATCAAGGAAGCTGATGATACTTTGATAGAGGTATAAAACCATCTCTTTTTCCCTTGTCAAGGATAAGCTGGTTTGGTCCTTCTTTGATCTCGATATTATGCTGGATCAGGTGCGTTCCATGAACCGGAACGAAGTGAACAATCTTCAGGCTGAGAAGACCTTCTTCTATCAGGAGAGGAACTCTTTCAAGTAGGAGGCTGAAACGCTCGAGCTGGAGAAGCAAACTCTCCAACGGGAGAACGAAGCTCTTGTGAAGGAAAAAGAAAAGCTTATGCAGGAGCTTGACCGTTTTTTGGAAGAAAAGGCCGCGCTGGAAGAGCAATCGAGGTCTTCCTTTGATCAAGAGAAGCAGTCTCTGCTCCGAGATTGCTCTGTTTGGAAGAGGAGAAGAAAACTCTTGCTGTGGACAAAGCTGCCCTGATAGAAGAGAAGACCAGGCTGAGGAGGAGAAAGTAAAAGAGCTGGAGGAAGCCAAGTCTCGCTCTCAAGCCGAGAATACTGAGCCACCGTGCCATGGTAAACCTTCAGGCCTTCAACTTTTGTTTCTCTTTTGCCCTTTCTTTTTTCTTATTCTTTTTTTGTTCCGGCTAGGCTTGAGTTCTGCCAACTTACTGAAGCACGTTACTCAGTTGAGTGGTCGGATAGCCCGTGCTAAGGAGGAGCTGTCTTCTGCCAACTCTGAACGTGACAAGTATCGAGCCCAAGTCCTGACCCTTGAATCTCAAGTGGCCAGGCTCAAGTCATTCTCCCGGTAATCCCAGGAGGAGATACAGAAGCAAGGCACCATCAACGCCCATCTAAAGGAGTCCTTTGCTTCTCAATGTCGCCGGATAGTTGATATTTGCCAGCAGATTGTCTCGGATCACTCTCTTGAAAAAGGAGAGTTACTAGACGATGACCTGTACAACAAGCTGGAATTCAAGGCTGTTGCCCAGAAGTCCAACTTCTTCTTGGAGCTCGAGAGGTTCTGCCGCAGTCCTGGAGAGACATGTTTTGGCGCCGGCGAAGCCTCATTCCTTCCAGCCGGAAGCAACATTCTGCCGTCTGCCGGAGGGATGCAGCGTCTTTCCAGGAGGTCCAAGTCTTCCGAGAGAGTGTGGTGGTAGCGGCGATAGATTATTAACTGCCGAAAAAGAAGCCGTAGAGGAAGAAGCTGCAAAGAAAGTAGAATAGTTTTTTTTTTTAGAGGAGTTTTTGTTTCGGCCTGTGTTTTTTGTGTTGCCGAATGATCATATTTTGTAACTGTTGTTACTCCACATCTTGGGAGAAATATAAGCTATAATTTTTACCATCTGTAGTTTTTTATTTGCCGCGATATTTCTCTCTTTTTTTTAATGGTGTTCATATGGTTATCTTATGCGATTTATGCCAGTGTAGTACTCATTTTTATAACACAAGGGACTTGCGGTTTTGGACTTTTGTTCCGGCCGGACCTTTTTCCTTTTAAAGTACGATCATTTATGGCTTTTAGCCAGACTTTTTAGGATATGAAGTGCGGCTCGTTGGCCGGATGTTTCTTTCAAGGCTGATAGCCTGCGGCTCGTTGGCCGGATGTTTCTTTCAAGGCATGATAGCCTGCGGCTCGTTGCCGGATGTTTCTTTCAAGGCATGATAGCCTGCGGCTCGTTGGCCGGTGCTTACTTTCAAGGCATGATAGCCTGCGGCTCGTTGGCCGGTGCTTACTTTCAAGGCATGATAGCCTGCGGCTCGTTGGCCGGTGCTTACTTTCAAGGCATGATAGCCTGCGGCTCGTTGGCCGGTGCTTACTTTCAAGGCATGATAGCCTGCGACTCGTTGGCCGGTGCTTACTTTCAAGGCATGATAGCCTGCGGCTCGTTGGCCGGTGCTTACTTTCAAGGCATGATAGTCTGCGGCTCATTGGCCGGTGCTTACTTTCAAGGCATGATAGCCTGCGGCTCGTTGGCCGGTGCTTACTTTCAAGGCATGATAGCCTGCGGCTCGTTGGCCGGTGCTTACTTTTTCCTTCACTTTTCCAAAAATAATACTTTTCATTGAAGAGTTATAAATTTTACACATAGAACTTTTTCAGACATTCCCCATGCCAAGAATGCGGCAATTCGTACCCTTCACCATTTTTCAATCGGTATGAAGCTCGTCCCGTCTTCTGGTGTATGATGTATGGTCCTTCCCATTGGGGTTCCAGCTTCTTGGGTTGTTTAACCTCTCGGAGGACTAATTCTCCTGGGGCAAAACTTCGTTCTTTTATCCTTCTGTTGAAATATCTTCTACCTTGGATTTATCTTTCGCCATCCTTACTGCGGCGGCCATCCTGGTTTCTTCAAGGAGGTCTAGGTGATCCTGTACTCCCTGATTGTTGACCTCTTCGTCATATGATTCCCATCTTACGGATGGCACCACAATTTTCACCGGAATGACGGCTTCCAAACCATATGTCAATCTGTAAGGCGTTTCCCCCGTCGGTCCCCTTTCTGTCGTTTGTACGACCAAAGGACTTGGGGTAACAATTCTGCCCACTTCCCTTTTTCTCATCGAGTTTCCGCTTTATCGCCCTTACTATTTGCCCATTCGCATTCTCAACCTGCCCATTTGCCTGAGGGTGGGCTACTGATGCAAATCTTAAGTCGATCTTCCAATCTTCACAGAATTCGCGGAAGCTTTCGCAATTGAACTGTGCTCCATTATCAGTTATTATTGCTTTTGGTATGCCAAACCTGCATACCACATATTTCCAAATGAATTCTTGTGACTTAGCCGTGATGATGGAGATAGTAGGCATTGCTTCGACCCACTTTGTGAAGTAGTCGATGGCAACGTACATGAATTTGAACCTCCCTGGTGAAGCTTCCGGAAATGGGCCCACAATGTCCAACCCCCACATAGCAAAGGGAATTGGGCAGAGAATAGACTTTTGTTCCGCCGGAGGAGCATGTATCTTGTTTCCATGCTCTTGACACTTGCGACATTTTTGTATGTACTCCTTGCAATGCTCCATCATTTTCGGCCAAAAATACCCGAGTCTCAAGATTTTGTGGGTTGTGGTCCTTTCTCCCTGGTGATTTCCACAGAGCCCATCATGTCTCTCTTATTAATTCTGCTCCTTCAGCTATGGTAACACACTTTAGTGCTGGTCTTGCAAAAGATCGCTTATACAGCTGGTTATCCTCAATAAAGAATGATGCGGCCCGCCTTTTTATTATCCTGGCCTCCTTTTCTCCTTCTAGCAGCTTTCCTTGCCGTATGTAATCTATGATTGGAGTCATCCAGGATTCTTCTTTGTCACCTGTCTCCACCGCAAACACCTGAGTTCCTTCTATACTTGGGGAAGTTCTGATTTCTAGCCATATCTCATTGGGTACCTTTTCGGCCATACTTGCCAATTTGGCTAAGGCGTCAGCTTCGACATTCTCTTCGCGGGGAAGGTGCTTTAGCTCGCATCTTTGGAAATTGCTTTTAGCTCCTGGACCTTGAGCAAGTACCTCCATAGTTTTTCTTCTTTGACTTCATAGATGTTGTCGTTTGTTTTGTCTCGCCACCAACATAGAGTCCGAATATACCTCTAATTCTGTCGCCCCTAGGGCTGTAGCTACTTCCAGACCCTGGATAAGGGCTTCGTATTCGGCTTCATTATTAGTAACATCAAAGTCTAGTCGGAAGGCATAATTCAAGCTTTGCCCATCCGGCGCCTGTACTACTATCCCAGCACCTGCCCCACTTTTGCATCGAGCTCCATCAACCAAGATGATATATGGACTCTGAGCCTGCTTCTTTTCTTTTGCAAAGCTTGTTTCCGTTATGAAGTCTGCTAAGGCCTGAGCTTTAATCGCCGTTCTGGGCAAGAAGTGAATCTCATATTGTGTCAGCTCTACTGTCCAGCTTACCATCCGACCGGAGGCATTCGGATTGTTTGCTATTTGTTTGAGCGGCCAATTGGTCCTAACAAAGATTCGGTGTGACTGGAAGTAGGGTCGTAGTTTTCTTGACGCCACCACCAGTGCAAACAAGATTTTTCTATGTTAGTGTACCGTCCTTCTGTCGGGCTTAAGATTTTGCCCGTATAGTGTATCTCCCTCTTCTCTTCCATGATTAAGACAGCTGCAACCGCCCAATCCGTTGCGGACAAGTAAAGATATAGATCCTGTCCCGGGGCAGGTACACCCAATTTAGGTAGATCCCGAAGCATCTCCTTGATCTTTTCAAATGCGTCTACGCACTCTTGTCCCCACTGGAACTTGCTGTTCTTCCTTAGAATATTGAAGAACGGGATTGATTTTCTTGAAGCTTAGAACAAAACCTACTTAATGCTGTGAGTCTTCCGTTCAAAGCTTGGACATCTTTGATATTCTTGGAGGAGAAAGGTCTAGGATTGCCTGACTTTTTTCCGGATCAACCTCAATACCTCGTTGCCCAACAATGAAACCAAGAAACCTCCCTTTGGTTACACCAAACACGCACTTTTCCGGATTTAGTTTGATTTGGTATTTATCCAGAGTGTCGAATGTTTCTTCTAAATCCTTCATGTGTTGCTCCTTTGATGGACTTTTTACAACTATATCATCAACGTAAGCCTCTATATTTCGAGCAATTTGCTGACAAAATACTTTGTCAATCATTCGTTGAAAGGTGGCCCCTGCATTCTTTAGGCCGAAGGGCATTACCTTGTAACAGAATGTTCCGGCTGAAGTAATAAAGGATGTCTTTTCCGAATCGTCTTCTTTCATTTTTATTTGATTATAACCGGAGAAAGCATCCAGAAAACTTAACACAGAACTCTGGGCAATTGAAACCACCAATCTATCTATTGATGGTAGGGGATAGAAATCTTTAGGACATGCCTTATTTAAGTCTGTGAAATCTACACACATCCTCCATTTTCCATTTGCTTTTTTCACCATAACAACATTAGCCAACCATCGCGGGTATGCAACCTCCCTGATGAATCCGGCCTTGAGGAGTTTTTGGACCTCGGCTCTTGCGGCTAAATCTCTTTCTTCCCCTATTACCCTTTTCCTTTGCCTGACTGCTGGATGCTTAGGGTCTACCCTGAGCTCATGCCGGATAACGCTTGGGTCTATACCAGGCATCTCCTCCGTGCTCCAAGCGAATGTTGCCCTTCTTTTTTCCAGGAACCTCATTAAGTAAGTTTGCTCTCCACTGTCAAACGCAGTTCCTATTTAAAAAATTTAGAAGGGTCAGATTTTAAATGTACCTCTTTGGGGGGATCCTGGACTGCCCGACATCCTTCCTTTTCTTCGCTCGGCCCTGGGGAAGAAGGCAATTTTCCCTTGAACTCCTTGTCCGATCCCACAGTTTTAACCACCTCCTCACTAGGAAGGTCGTCCATAATGCGGACTTCACACATTCGGGCCATCTTTTGGCTTCCTCTTATTGTAACCACCTTCCCATGTGAGGTTAAATATTTCATTTTTAAGTGATGAGTGCTGTGGATGGCTTTGAAAGCATTGATTCCTGGCCTTCCAAGGTACATGTTATATCCAGAAAGACCTGGCACAATAAAAGCGTGAGTTTCTCTGTCCTTCTTTCGTCTCCTTGGCCCAGGGTCATTGTGAAATCTATACTGCCGGAAGACGTGGTAGAGACGCCTCCTACAAATCCTCCCAGAACCGCCGAATAGGGCTTGATCCGGTCCTCAGGGACCTCCAACTTCCTAACCGCTTCGGCTGATATAACATTTGCTCCGGCCCCACTATCGATCAAAATTCCCTCCATCATCCTATCGTTTACCTGTGCACGAATGACAAGTGGATCGTTGTGCGGGTATAGCACTCCATCTTCATCCTCATGCGGAGAAGAAAATTGGAGGAAAACTTTCTTTTTGGCGATTTTCATTTCTGGGAGTTCTTGATGTACTTGATGAATGTGCCTTTTTCTTTCATTAGGGGTTAGTGGTCCTACCTCTGAAAAAAGTCTGTGAGTTTCCTTAGAGAAAGTTTTGTTAGCCTTCCCATTGGGAAAAGAAGGGGGTTGCTAAGAGTAAAAATGCAAAAAGAATGGGAATTTTATTTCTTCCTTTGGTAACATGATTTTTGGCAATCTATGCGATGTAAAATTTTCATCTTAAGCAGGCTACAAATTGTAACTCCGAATATTATCCTGAATGAAAGAAGAAAAAACTTTACTTTCCTTCTTCACAAACCTGTTATCATTCCCACTGATTTGCTGGGATCAAGCCTGGGGTGAACCTCTTCCTCTTGTCGCCCTCGAGGTGCATTCTGGGCACTACCCTGTTGGCCGCCGTACTGCCTTTGTGTTCCGGCTGCCTGCTTTCCTTTCCTCTTATTCTCCTCGATGATTCGAAGTTCTTTGGCCAAGGTAGCACAGTTTACAGTCCGGTGGCTGCGGTTCCCGTGGTACTCACAGAATGCAACCGGAATTTCCCCCTGCGGCGGCCTTCTAGGCTGAGGAAGGTACCCTTCTCTTACTGCGGCTGAATATTTCCCTGGGTCAATGTAGACAATGGTTCTTGCCCCTGGTGTTGTGCTCCCTGAGAGGAAGATCCGGCGGTGGACTTGCCATAATATGGCTTGTACCTTGATCCCCCTCTTCCGGCATTTCCTCCATGCCCCTCTTTTTTTCGGCGGCCCTGCTGCGATTTTGAAGCTGTCCGCTAGCTCCTTAGCTTGTTTTCCACTATCTCAGATTTCAGAAAATCATGGATCATTTCAGCTAATTCTCCATGAGTTTTCGGCGCCTTCGTTGCGATCTTTCCAGCAAGTCGCGGCTGAGCTAGGCCGTTTCCAAAGGCCTTAATCAAGATTTCTCGTCGACATCATCAATCTCTGCGACCTTCTTATGAAAGCGCTCACTGTACTCCTTCACGGTTTCCCCTTTTCGCTGCTTAACGTCCATCAATTCTATTGTCTCTTTTTTAACCCTCTTACTCGCAGCGAAGTATTACTGGAAATCCTCGGTCAGCTGCTTGAAGCTAGTGATGGACTGTGGCGGTCTCGTGGAGATCCATCCCAACGCTCTTTTCGAAAGTGTTCCAGGGAAAAAATGCAGAGGGCGAGGGAGTGATCCCCTGAGTGTTCATGGCAAACATGAACTTCTTAATATGTTGGGCGGGGTCTCCAGTCCCATCATATTTCTCAATCGCCGGGGCGACGAAGTGCGGCGGGAGCTTTATTTTCTTATCCGTTCTGAGAAGGGGTACAAGCTCATGTCTATCGGTCATCTTCTTCCATCTCTTCTTCGCTAATGATTGAGTTGCGCTTCCTGTCCTTGCTTTCCTCGCCATTACTACCTTTGGAATCTCTACTTCTCAGTTGTTCAATGGCCTCAGTCATTTCGTCCCATTTTCTCTGATACTCCTCGTCCCTTTGCATTAGTTCCTGTTGCAAAGTCTCATTTCCTTCTACAATTTTTTCGTCGATGGATCTGACTAGCCCCTTCAGCATATCCTCGAGATCTTTTTTGGAGATGGCTTCTGGCATCTCCGAACTCATTCCCTCTTCAGAGCGATTGTCATCTTCGGTAGCGTTCTTCAGTGCTTTCTTCGATCTTGGAGCCATCTTTCGTGTTCCGATCCTGCAAAAAATGTCATTAGTTATTTCAGAACTTTTGCTACAAATCGTCGCAGATTACTCCCCTGTTTCTAGGTGGTCTCGTGGTTGCTTCTTGCTGTTCGTTTCCCACAGACGGCGCCAAATGAAACAGATATCCTAATATAATCCGATCTGATCATCTATCCCATGTTACCTGGTCTCGATTACAGAATTGCACAAGAGTAGAGAGAAAGAGAGAGCCTTAGTTAGGATCGAGTGTGAGTTTGATTGCCAAGTGTAGCGTATCTTATTTCATGGGGGTACACCCCTATTTATAGTATTTTGGGCCTGGTTCTTATGGTGCCAGCCTGTATTTTACATGTATAAATACGGTTCTACCCTCTCCTAGCATCTTTGACTGACCACAGACGGTCAGTCGTACTACTTTACTTGCTTGCCTAAGTCCAATTCTCATCCGGCTGGAGACGGCCGGATGCCCTATGCGCTTCCACCCATCCGGCCAATGCGGCCGGATGCTCTATGCGCTTCCACTTCCATCCGGCCAAAGCGGCCGGATGCTCTATGTAACCCGTTTTGGCTTGACACCATTTCTTCCCTTCTCAGTAAGGACTTAAGAGGATATTCATCGAAAATCTTTAGGGATTAAGTGAGTTAAGTGAGGTGCAAATAACTAATGGCCTAAAAATGAATCAATGTTTTAGGTTTGTGAATGGGACCCGGAGAAGGTTAAACAAACGACGATCGACGGTGAACGGTACAATCTTTCTTGTGACTGCTTGCTAACGAGGTGTTCGGCTTGCGTGCTATCTGTTTAATTGCTATGACTAAAACAAAATAAAGCATGCAACCGGTTATATTTGTTCTCGTTGTGTATGTGTTATCTATGCACTAACCCGCGAGACTTGAGATTGTTACTAACCAAGTTTAGTACTTACTGAGTTAAGAATAAGAGTTAAGTTTTGGTGGTTGATTGGTTAATGCCCGTTAAGGCTTAGCTAGCACATGGTGATTAAGATTTCTACTAACTGGAACTTGAGTGAGGAAACCCGGGACCGAACTCCGGTCATGCATGCTAAGGAAAGGGGGACGGTATCTGAATCAGATCCGCCCTCCGCTTAAGGACTTGTCTTCGGACTTGTAGCCTAGGGCCGGTTGCCGGCTCAGCTACGCTGGACTCCCGTCCAGAGTAGGTGGCATTAAGATGGTGCGGTGGGATCACCTAAATCCCAGGTTCGAATTAAGCTACAGCCATTCCCTTCCAGGAACGGTTTGTATACTGAGATTAAGTTGAGATTAAGATTAAGGTAAGGTAAGGAACTGAGATTAAGGAAATCAGGACTGAGGAGGGGAGTTACTAAGCCACTTGATAAGGGAACGCTTGAGTCGTTCATTGTTTGTGAACTATGCATGTTCATCTGTGGATTATTGTTATTGCACTTCATATCATGCTTGTGTATGTAATCAATTTCCATGCTATCGACAATTAGTCGTCGTAGCCCGTTAGCTTGGGGGCCATGAGAGGGTGTACCAGCATTCGTGCTGACCCCCTTTGGGGGCTGTTTTTACACTTGCAGGTAAGAGACCCATGAGGACGCACCACGCGAGTAGGAGCGGTTAGACTTAGGATGGGATGTTTATTTTGAGTACGGGATGCGTTTGTGCACCCGTCTGTTTATATTTAAACTGATGTAAGGTTGTGATTATGACTTAGTTACTTGTACTCGGTTGGTTGTTGGTATTATGGATGGTGATGTTTTGGGTTGGTTATGTATTTTGGATAAGTGTTGTAATTGTTAAGGCCGGTATACTCTAATGATCAGACCGTGGCAAGGTCCAGGTGTTGTTATTTCCGCTGTGACGAATTCAATTAAGTGTTCAGTTTTGCGATAACCACGATTGGCTTTGGATGGGGGTGTTACAATACATCAATAATGTTTTTAGTTTTTCCAGAAATTGGTTGCCTCTGTATAAGAATAAGACAGGTAACTTAAGAGTGTTAGAGAGAGTTAACAATGAATCCAAAATACTTCTAGGAGAGTGAACTAGGCTGGTACTTCCATTGGGAGTTTTAGGAATAGACTGAAATGCCTAAACAGGAACAGTAAAGAAGAAATACACTAATGTTGTCTCTGAATTCTCGGTAAACTGTTCCTTCTGTATAAGCAAGTTACAGAGGGGATTAAGTTGTGATACAGTCCTAAGTTTTATAATCTATGATAAATGTGGTGGAATGGTGATGTTGAGAGAAGATGGGATGTGGAAGAAATGGAATCTAATATGTATATATAGTACCGGTAACCAAGCAAGTGTGAAAAACCTTGGGTTATATCTTACCACAAGGTTTTGGTGTTATAAAATTAAACACTTACAATATATTATAAGTTATGGGGTCACAATGTGGTTAATGAGAATTATACAGTAAAGGGATTCAAGTGTAACATATGGGAATACTATTTTGGGTATACACATAAGAACTACCGAAACCACATGTTATAAGTCTAAAGACATATGAAACATTGTACTATATAGAATCATGAAATGAATGTAACACAAAATGATAGTATGTGGTCAAGAATATAGTGATTCAAACTGTTATGCTAGACGCATACACATATACATGAACACATATCGAGAAATAAAGATATACACTATAGTTTACAACGACGAACAAAAATACTAAGGTTAGTATATGACTTTGGTATGATAAATAAATCCAGAGTGAAGTATCACAAGTGTATAACGTAAGGTTTCATATTCTACTGTAAACCGAATATTAGCTCATACGACGAGTAAAGGTCTTTTTTTATAGAATAACAGTACTTTAACTAGTAACAACTGTAACATCCGGGGCGTAGTAGTACTGGGATTTCAACCGTTGTTCGGAAATACCGAATTATATTGTCATGTGGATTGACGCCTAGCGTTCCTTGTATTTATAGATCGCCCTTCCGACGTACGCGCTCGAAAGCTTTAGTGGTCTGCACTGCGCGAACCTAGACACGATGTACGGTATGTAAAGGGGTTTGATCAGAGTTGTCCTAAGGAATTCCTCGGGCTCAGATTTGTTTGATAAATAACTTGTGTGAATGTATGTATGTGATTTATGTGTGTGATGAGTATCCATGTTTACTGCATTATTTATTTATGCACGAACGTCCTACGGGACTAATACTATGTCGACTATAGATCGACTTATACAAAACTACATATGCGAAATGTGTGATTGTGACCACCGTTACCGGACCTAATACATTAAGTATTACAAGTATGTAGTTAAAACCTAAGTAAAACACTTAGGAACGGGACACGACATTGTCGGCCTCTAGAGCTTGACTCGAACGTGAATACTACCTAGAATAATTTTAGGTATGCGTAAGACCCATAGGGCAGCCAACAAATTAAGTGATGTACTCCATAACTAAAACTGTAACTGACTATCTAACTAACAAAGTTAACAGTGGAGTGTGAATGAATGTGATGATGTACCTTAATCCAGACAGTCACTGGCTGCTGGTCGCGTAGAGATCTCTTGGGTTATCCCATATCGGGTTTACCCTAGTTAATCCTGAACGAGCCTAGATAGATCGTCAGGCGGAGTGTGCTACCGTTGGCACCAGGCCCTTGGCCACCTAAATGGACGCCTTTACAAAGGCAAAGTGAAATAGTCCCAGAGTCTTCGGATGATCAGGGCAGTGAGCACCTTGTGTGTACGTGGGACTACTGTCCAAGTGAGTATATTTCGGGTTGTCCTAATTGAAGCCCGAAAGTGCTAACCAAAACAAGTAATATGTGAGGGCCCGGGGGGCCGAATGTTGTAATACATGATGATGATAAAATACAACGTATGAATTACTAATGTTGACGCATTGTATGACGTGTGATTGTATTGTGTATATTTATAAGTGACTGTTTGGATTGGATGATTGGTTATATAATCCTGCATGTTGTTACAGTATTTATTATATCTGTAAAATGGTAAAGCATGAAATCAATCTAATACCAAGACGGTTAAAAATGACAAGTGACCAATAGGGTCCAGATCCGGCATACTCAGCGTCTATCGCTGAGACTACACTTATTGTGTAGGTTGCTGATCAACGTTGAAGCCGAAGTGCGGGCACCGGGTAGTCAGGGTTAATTTAATTACTGTACACAAAATTAATTGTAAACACTAACAGTTATGGATGTAGGACGATTTGGTTGTAATTACTTAGGACTTGGGTAGATGCTCACTTGTCTACTGTTATGGATGTGGATTAGTATGATGTATAGGATATCTCGTTGTCACAGCGGTTTTGTAGTGTTGTTGTTTAGTGTTGGATCTAGTTTCTGCTTCGTTACTTGCATGGGCGAGTGACGGCAAGTGACACCCGAGTGAGATTTAAAGTTGATGAGTGTCCTTCCGCTGTAAGACGTTTTATTTTTCTATTAACGTGAGTGACTATTACGTATTGTTTATGAGGGGTGTTACAACACTCCCCCTTGAATGTCCGATATTAATTGCCTCATTAAAAACCTTGCTTGGAAAACCCTAGTGGGATAAAATCAAGAAGACTAAGGAAAAAAGAGTGCAATCATAAGTTCTCCCCCTGAACTAAATGTCACTTAAAATCTCTAAATCTACATAGCCCAATCTTGCGGATTAACTTTTCGAATGTTGATGTTTAAGTGACTTGGTGAATATATTTCCCAAACTTTCACTTGAACAGATTTGTTGTACATCAATTTCTTCATTCTTCTGAAGCTCATGGGTGTAGAAAACTTAGGAGATATGTGCTTCGTTCTATCTCCTTTGATGTACCCGTCTCTCTTCTGCGCTATACAAGCAGAATTGTCTTCATATAATGTCGTGGAAATTTTCTGATCAAAAGATAGGCCACACGTCTCTTGTACATGCTGATCATGGACCTCAACCAAACACATTCTGACTGGTTTCGTTCATCCCTAGAATTTATGCATGATTAGAAGAGGTGGCGACACTCATTTTTCTTTGTAGACTTCCATGATTTGGCCATACCTCCATTAGTAAATACATAACCTATTTGTGACCTTGCATTATGGGGATCAGATTGGTAGCCAGCATCAGCATAACCTACTATACCAGACTTAGTTGTCTTTGGAAAGAACAACCGCATATCCATTGAACCTCGAAGATAATGGAGTACATGCTTAACGCCATTCCAATGTCTTTATGTAGGAGTAGAGCTATATCTTGCTAATAGATTGACTGGAAAATGCTATATCAGGTTGAGTATAAATTACCAAGTACGTCAATGCTCCAATAGCACTTAGATATGGGACTTCAGGACCAAGAAACTCTTTGTCACTTTCACGGGCTCTAAATGCGTCTTTGTTTACATCTAGGGACCTAACAACCAATGAGGAGCTCAACAGATGAGCATGATCCATATAAAATCTTTTCAACACCTTTCTAATATATTAAGTCTGGTGTAGGAATACCCCACTTGGTGAATGCTCGAGTTACAGTCCTAGGCAGAACTTTGTCTTACCAAGATTTTTCATTACAAATTCTTACTTTAAACATTCAACAGCTTGCTGAAGTTCTGCAGATGTTCGAATTATGTTGAGGTCATCAACATAGACTACAATTATGACAATCCCAGATCCATTTTTCCTTATGAATATACATGGACAAATCGAGTCATTCTTATAGCCTTTCTTAAGCAAGAATTCGCTAAGGCGATTATACCATATACGGCCCGACTGCTTTAGTCCATAAAGGGATTTGTTCAATTTAATAGAGAACTTTTCTCAAAAGCTTGATTTAAATGCTTCGATTTAAATCCCTCTGGTAGCCTCATATAAATGTAGTTATCAAGTGATCCATATAGATATGCTATAACCACATCCATTAGTCAAATTGGATTACCAAACTAATCAAGTATCTAAAACTTGTGGCATCCATAACTGGGGAATAAGTTTCTTCATAGTCAATACCAGGTCTTTTACTAAAACCTTGTGCAACTAGACAAGCATTGTATCTAATCATTTCATTTTGCTCATTTCTTTTTCGCACAAACACCCATTTATTACCAACTGTTTTATCTTACTGGGTGTATGGAACACTGGTCCAAAAACCTCACGTTTTTGAAGTGAGTTTACTTCTGCTTCAATAGCATCTTTCCATTTTGGCCAATCATTTCTTTGTCTGCATTCTTCAACACACTTTGGTTCATGATCCTCTTCATTCACTGGTGGAACGGAACCCTTTAATTACGGTCCAAAACTGTGTATAATTACGGTTCTGTACCATAGTCTACGTGGGCGTCACTAAAGACGGCGACGTCTTTAATTACGGTTTAAAACCGTAATTAAAGGCCTTTTTCTGGTCCGCGTGTCAGGGACTGTAGATTACGGTTATTGGTAAAACCGTAATCTAAAGTGTAGACTTTACATTACGGTTATTGTTAAAACCGTAATCTAAAGTCCTTTGGTGCGCGCACCAATGAACTTTAGATTACGGTTTTACCAATAACCGTAATGTAAAGTGTTTTTTTATTACAAAGCTACACAATTGCAACAGAGACAAAATTATAACAGATATGCAACAGAGGACATCAGAGCAATAGATGTGCAGAAACTGCACAATTACAACACCTGAATCAAGTAGCAACAACAAAAATTCATTCTCTGAGCACAATTGCAATAGAGATAACATCAAATATACACCAGATCTAAAATTTGTTACAACATAATCAGTTATAGCAGAATCTGTTATAACAACAAAAAATATTCAATACAGCAGATCTGCTACAGCAGCTAGCAATTCATTAAATGTGATCATTTCAGTTTCATGCACTACAATATATACAAAAAGCTAGCTAGCTAGTCTACCACCCCATTCTCAAAAATAAGGCTGCCATGCCCTCTCTGACATGATACAAGTCTTTTGCACTGTAAGTCGAGGATTGGGCATAATGCTCTTAATCTAGAACAAGAAAAGGAATGGAACACATAATTAGATTAAGATAAAGACATAAAAAATCTGCCGAAAGAATTAAATACAAGACAACGTTCATATTACCTTGTCTTTAGAGTTCTGAAATGCTGGGAAGTACCCGCAGAACTCGTACATATACCGCATCATATAGTACCGCAACTCCTAGAATCCTTTTGGGTAGGGCACTAAATCACCAAAATTCACAAATGTAAAACAATTGTATAAAGATAAGCAGCACGAATGAAATACATGAATTACGAAACCTTGATGTAATCGACGGTCATTTCAGCAAACTCTCCCTAAGGGGTTTGACTGTAACAACTGTCACTTATTAACAAAAGCGTTAAGCACAAATGAACGAGTACATTAATTTTGGTTCAAAAAACCTAGAAACTATTAAATAGTAATAAAAACTTACGTTTTGATTAAGTCTTCAGTGTTGAATTCTGTCCACTGCCCTAGTGGATCTAGAACGAGCAGAGTAACGGTGGCAGTGCATAAGATAAACAAAGCCCAGTGGTGGCTACAATTTCAAATACAAAATGAAATGAGAAATGAAGGTAAAAAAGTTAGCTAATAGTATGTAAATTTATATCAGAACTCACGTTTGGTGATACGGAATTAGAATTAGCAAAAAATATTTATTCTGTTCATCAGCAACATTGAAGCAATGCTTCATGTATTCACAAAACCTCCCGGGTCCCTAGTGACTGGGTCGAACAATAAACGCTCCGGGCACACCGCAGTAATGGAGGTGATGTTTTTCTCATGATATCTTTCAAGTAGACCTCTATTATATCACATGTACTATAAAAAGTTAGCCAATGCAACTTCATAGATACTTATTCTATACTCCCTCCGTCCTGAATTGACCGTTCTGTTTACTATATCGTTTGACTTCAATTTTTAACATATAAGATAAATTAATTTTGAAAATTTAAGTTTTGCATATGATTCCTTACATGATAAACTATATAATACAACATTTAGTTTTATGAAATTATTTTATCTTATATGCTTTATATTAAAGTAGAAACACGTGTCATAAAGCAAACATGACGGTCAATTAGGACAGAGGGAGTATGTTTTTACAGTATGAGGAAAGAACACTTACTTTAGATAAGCTTGAATAATGTTAATGTTCAGGTAATCTCCACACATCATCACTTTGATGCCCCCAAGTTGATCGCCGTGGTCATATCTTCTTCGTAGTGAAACATCAACTTTAGAAGCGTCATCATGAAGTTGATAGATTGAGGTGACTTCGCAATGATCGTGTCGTAGAGATTGACCTGACGAGGCCCTAAGTGACCCAAGTTTTGGTGGCAGTGAGAACGTGCTTCTAGGCGCCTCAAAAGTCCTGGTGCGAGGCCGGACGGGCGCTTGGATTCTTACTTTTCGCACCCTGAGTCACTGGATTCTTACCCTTCACACACAAACAATAAAGCATAAGAATGTAGAGATAATTACTAATTGATTATTATAGTAACATTAAACATTTATCTAGAACATACCCTTGTATCGTGGACAAGATCCGCCGGCGCGCTGATCTCTTCTCTAGGCCGGGATACACGGCGAGGAAGCTCAGGGATCTATAATGATTATATTAGACACTTAATTCTAAATAATGGATTTTATTAGATACTAAATGGTTGTCAAATAGTCTTACCTCATCGGTGACAGAAATATAACATGCTGGCCAGGGCAATATGTCTCCCTTCGCTTCAATCAGCGTGCATTTGTTGTCAAACGTCATTGGAAGGTATGCATCTCAAATCCATCAATTATCAGGTCCAAGGTTACACACACGTAGAATGCGGGAATACATACGAAACTGATGAGCGTGAGTGGACCTGATGGCAACACCGTTTCGTAGGCCACATCTACAGGGTGCTGAAGACGGCATTTTTTGCTCCTTTAATAAACATAGATATTGGGTGAAATAAATAAGTGCGTCCAATCTAATACTATTTAAAGGACTTTATTTAAGGAGAAAAAATAGTTAAAACCTGGATGTTGGCAAACGGGTACGGGTCAGCGGCCTGAGCACAACTGGACGAGGAAGATGGTCGAGAAGGATCATGCTGTTGCTGAGTAGTCGCATGTGCGATCGCATCCAACGCTTGCTGCAACCTCTCCTCGTAAGTTCGGCACTCAGCAGCAGCAGTTTCTCCTCATTAGCTTGGCGCTCAGCAGTGAACTTATGGTCTACCATCGCCTCGATGTCAGCAGCATTCATCTGACCCTTCCTAGCAGATGGTGGGAATACGTGCTTCTGATGTACTTCTCCCCCAAATCCTCTAACACGCCCTGGGTGATCCTTCTTCCTAAGCGCTTGATTGAGAGCGTTGTCTTGAGAAGGAGGAGCGTGTTATACCCAAAATTTTAACCCCCTCGGAATAGTCTCTAAGGCATACGTTACAAAGGCAAAAACGGTCAAAAAGCACCAAGGCGGGATTTTCCAAGGACATTTTCGGGATTTTCTATTTTATATGACTTGTTCATTATCTCCAAACACTTCCAAATATCATAGTCATTATGAAAGGTATTTCATGATTTTTTGATAATATTTATTCTGGAAATTTAGCTTTTAATTCATATATAAGCTAATTTCTTTAATAATTAACACATGAAATAACCTCAAAATAGAAATAAGAAAGGTTTCCAAAATTTAAATAAAATTGTCACATGGCTAGCATGACTACATACAGTCATAAACCTGAAATTGTCTTATTTGGAACCTTAGCCCAAAATTTAAAAGAGAAATTCAATCATTTTTGCAATTTTCTCTCTCTAGAAAAATACCGAACTCAAATCAAAATGTCATGAATTTTAATATACGATAGAGAGTTTTTTAGAGACTTATGCCATTGGAATTTCGTTATTTCAAATTTCAATAATTAGTTATGAATTATGGGATATTCCAGATTGTGGGATTTTATCTAATCGGTTGTTATTAAAATAATCTGATTCCAACTCTCAAATTCTTAAAAATCACCCTTAACCTTCAGTTAAAATTCATAATTTTTCTCGGCCTGCAGCATATTCTAAAAAATCAGATTCCCTTAGAGCACAAAATTAGGGTTTGAGATAAAATCTTGTTCTATCAACATGGCCTTGTTCTTTCTATAAAAGGACCTTCCAAAAATGACCTAGGGCAGAGAAGAAGAACATTCCCAAAGTCAGAAGAGGCAGCCTTCATGCTTCTCCCCACGTTTTTACACTTCCAAGCCTCAAATCAATACCGAAACCCTGTGAAATCACCCCGAAACCACTGAAAATACAATATTTCTTTCTCCATCAGACTTCCAAACACAAAACCACCAGAATACAGAAGAAACATCCTTAGCAACAGAAGGAAGAAGGGTCCAGAAGCTCGGGTCGAAGTTGAACCGAATCGGCCACCAACGAAGCTTTCAGAGATTCCCGACGTGAAGGAACAACAAATTTTCAAAATCAAAACAGGTTAAAAACCAAATTCTCTAACCCTTTTGATCTCAATACACTTCTGGTTAAAATTTCTAATGAATTAAATTTTCCTTGCTTCTAAATTAAGGTTTGTTTGTGTTTCTGTCCACTAACTTATTCAACAAGTTTCGTCCTTAATTCTTAGTCAAATTGAAAACTTTCGATCACTAACGTGTTTAGAATCTTCAGGCTATCTACCCATAAAATTTGAGCTCAAAACATCGTCGGGAACCTCCCAACGCCGCCGTCCGAGGGCGGTCCGCACCACGGACTCTATGTCCGGGGTCCCGGACGCCTTGTCCGTAAGCCCGGACGCCCCCGGACGGTGGCGGTATTTCAAATTTAGGTTTCTAAAATAATGTTCGGGCCCACGGACATCTTGTCCGTGGCCCCAGCCCCGACTTTTGAAAATTGTGTTTTCTGTTTAATTCGACTTTTATGTTCACATAGGTTAACTAGGGTCCGTGGGTTCGGACATTAGGTCCGTAGCCACGGACGGAAACAAAATTGACCTAATTCTGCCTCTGAAACCCTAGTTTAGGAATCTTTAATTTTCTGTAAAAAAATGTTAAAATACAAAAAAAAAAACCAGAAGCGCGCACTTAGGTTAAAACGACTTGTAATAAGCCGTAATTAAACTATATAGAGGAAAAAAAACGACTTCTAGGGGTAACGAAAGTAATTGAACCCTAAATAAAGCGAATACCAAGCCCCGAACCCGAACTCTACCTTTCGTAATTTACTCTAGGTTAAAATTAGGTGGCGACTCATAATAGGTTCCAGTGAGCTAGCTTAGGCTTTAATAATTATTGTTATATGACATAGTTATTAACTTAGGTTATAAGTGGACCTAAAAACCGGTTAGATCCTAATCAACTCGAATCAAATAGGATAGGGTTTAAAATCGAGGCTCACAGCGTGTTATTCTACTTCTCCTCTTTGTGCTGCTTCATACTGTCTAATTGTCAAAGAAGTTAGCACTAAATTTAAAATCACAAACACTTGAGTATATAAGTAAATTATTTAACAACTACTTTCAAACACTTACAATTTGGTTAGCCAGTTATTCTGTCGCAGCATAAGGAAATATCCTCTGACCTTCGCTGGTCGTTGTCTGCGTCCCAGTATGAACATCTACACCCTACTCACCTCAGAGACATCCTCGATCGGGCATTCACTGCCATCCTCGTTCCTCTGCGTCAGCAAACCAGCTTCTTCCCTATATCGAGGCTGTCCACATATCCCCATCGTCCCATGGTATGGGGGTAGAGATTAGCTTCACGGTTTTGCCGTGGTCGTTCTTGTCTTTGTTGTTAAGACAGTACAACAGAAAATTGATTAGAAAATCAGGGATAAAGCATTATGAGCATTAATTCAGAAAAGAATACACACAGACATACCCTGAACTCGGGGGTGGAGTGCTGCTCAACGAACTCATTCCACTCCTCTTAAGTGATCATGCGTTGTACACGACATACGACAAAGGCTTGCGTGGGGGCACCCTGGTGATCCAGTTATCCACCAAGTAGTGACGGAATGATTTAGTTTTGCCTCCCACCGCAGAAAGAACGGTCTTCTTCATTTAGTATGGATCTTGTATCGTTCTTGCACCTTCTTCTAGATGGTCTCCTTAACTTCTTTCAAGAGTTGTGGCCATTTGTAGTTGATGCAGCAATGTGATCTGGACAGAGTCCCTAGCATACTAGCGAACGCTGACCTGCTGCCCCCACAATACCTCCCATACTTGTCCTAGACAAGATTGATCTCATCCGGTTTCTGCAGCTTCAGCCCACGGGTCGGACCTCTACCTCTGGGTCTCTGAGTATCACTCGTAGAAGGTGCACTCATGGAAGGGCCAGCAGCAGTAGTAGTGAGTTGTAGAAGGGCCAGTAGCAGTAGCGGCAGATGTAGATGGGCCAGCAGAAGTAGTGAGAGCTGTTGAGAAGGCCAGCAGCAGCGGCATATGTAGATGGGCCAGCGGCAGTAGCGGCACTGGTAGAAGGAACCGGTACCCTTTGCTGCTCATCTTCGAACTGTGGCAAAATTAAACTCGAACTTTCGTCAGCCATGCTTGCAAGGATTGAAATAAATTTGAATTAAATTAAGCATTTCATAATGACACAAAAAATACACAAAATTTAACAATGGTCATATACAAGCAAGAAATAAAAGATTGTTAATTACATATAGATTTTGATAATAATAACTTACATACACCATTATCTCTCAATCCACATTCCCTCGTTATGGTCATATCGTATATACTCATGATGACCTGTGACCTCAGCCTCTTCTAATGAAATAGGAACAATTAGAGGTTCATCTTCTGCGTCATACTCATCCTCATCAACCACACCATCCACACCAACTATTCCTCTTCTCCCTTTAAGTACCACAGACCATCTAGGATTACAGGGATCATTTACATAAAAAATCTGCATAACCTTCATCCCAACAACGAATGGCTCAACTGTGGGAGTAGCTCTAGACAGATCAACAGTTCATACCATGCTCCTCCTCACGGTAGCCATGATTATTGTTAACCCAGTTACACTGAAAAACACACATTTCGTAGTTGTTGTAGTCCAATACCCAGATCTCTTGTAAACACCGAAATGTGATTGTTTTACAGAGACTGGACTGTGACCCACACCGCTGATGTATATAAGTCTTGATAAGCTTCCAGCCCTACGTCACTATTTTGATTCGTTGACTTGCTATCCTGATGTTCTGTGAAAAAGGGGTGAATCCGTTGACATCGTACCCCTCATAAGAAATTACATCCAGATTTGGTCCAAATGCAATTACTTTAATCAGTTCAGGCACATTCGTGGACTGATTGGACAACACTCTGTCTTTGAACCATCTGACAAATGTCCTATTTTGCTCATTGTAGTTAACGTCACTCATGTCTGGATATTGTGATCTTAAAATGCACAAGTGTTCATCAAAGTATGGTTTGACATCTTCAAGATGACCAGCACAACTGATGAGCTTTGTTTAAGAGTGTCTATATAATTCTTTTATGTTTCCGTCCAAACCGTGCCAACACCCTTCAATCTGCCTGAATGAAATAACCATAAAATTAATTTACATTAATTTAGGGGATTTCTTTTATAAAAACCCTAAAATATTATAATACACACCAACTTAAATATAGTACTATTTAAAAATTATTTGAGGGGTTCTTATTTTAAACCCTAAATAATAATACAAATTAAATTAATTTATTATATAGTAATATGAATTTAACAACAAGATTTATAAGTCAATAAATATTGGGAAAAATCCTAGACACTCCAGTTACATTATAAGATTTTAGAAAATATTTGTGAGCATGATTTGAAGCACAAAAGTCAATATAAAATCCTAGAAACCCTAATGCTTATTAAGCCTTGCTAGGGTTGACTTTTTGAGAATGGTCAAACCAGCCCATGAAACCTATACCAATAAATAGGTTATGGAAAACCATGAAGATCGATAAAAAGAACGTCAAAAATGGATCATCCTAGCCAAAGTTATGATAGGATTAAGTTTAGAGCCAAAATTTTAATGACTGCCACATGTCAAGCTCACACGCGCCAGGACTTAGGCGATTTCTATCTCCTGAATTTTGGTAACAGATTTCAGTATTTTGCCCTAACTTTAGACGGCTATATCTCACTCATCTTTCAATATTTTTGAATGTCGTCTTCTTCGTTCTCTTCTCTAAAACGTCCTCTTTCCAACCATTACTGACACATACCCTAATTCATCATACATCAGCCGCAAATTAGACCTAAAGTTGCCTACTTGCGAAACCTGTACCCAGTTTTCTAGTTTCTCACCGAATTCAGGTAACTTTCGTTCGATCATAACTTCTTCATCTCTCAACCAAAATTTGATTTCTTTAGCTTGTTTTGAAGATTTCTAATCCCTCTTCAATTTTCATGTTTATGCCCAAGTCTGATTCGTAACCGTTTGGAGGATATAGTTGCCTAAAGTTTCTGATTCTGCAGCACATAAAATCATACCGAAACTGCAAGGTATAACTCGTGACTTGCGACTTTAATTTCTTTCTGTGTGTTGCGAGTTAGGATTAGTTCTTGTTATCATTATGTAGAGGTAAGTTTACTCTTTCGATTAAGCCCTTACACATAGCCTAACTCGATCTGTACTGCAAGTTATAGATCCTAAAAGTCGGCCTCGTGAACTGCTCGAAAGTTCGAACCTTTCCAGAATTCCGAATTCAAATTCCTCTGTTATTGCAACTCCGGTGAGTTTCCGATCAAATTGCTCTGTTATTGTCATTCGTAATCACATTACCGACCTAACCCATGTTCCAATTTAATCTATTACGCGTTGAATTAAGAGAATTTAGCCAAATCGAATTCGAACTGTTATGAACCCTAACCTCTTCGAACCCAGATTTGATTTTGCGGAATACCGCATCATAAGTGGTGAAATCAGTGTCATTAGAACCGTAATGTAATTTCGAAAATGAAACAAGAATCACTCAATTTCGTTCTGTAGATTGAGAGATATTGAAGATTTAGTACTCAGGTTCGATTTTCATTCGCTGAAGAACTCGCGACTTGTCAGCCGTCCGACTTTAGTTAAAAGATGTGGACGGCCGAGATTAAAACGTTTCAGATTTAAGTAATTAAGGTTTTTATAAATTCCAGTAAATAACCTAACTTGTTGAGTTAATTTAAATACCTTACTGAATGTATTTTGACTTGAAATTTTAACCATAGATACCTTATTTAATCTAGTTTATTTTGATGTAAATTATTATGGTTTTGGAGTTTTTAAACATAAGTTATGATTTTTGCAAGTTACAGGTTTTCTAGAATTATTTGGTTAATTTAAAAAGATATTTTTATGAAATAAAATTTTATAATATGTATAAAATGTTATAGTTAATGTATATTAAATTTGGGAATTTTTGGACTAGGGTAAATGGGTTAAAAATTATGTTTATGAAATTTTCATAAGAATAACTTATATATATGGTTTTTAATGTAACAAAAATTTAAGTATGGTTTGTTAATAAGATTTTAAGGTTAGGGAAAATAAGAAAACCTAAATTAACATTTTATACCAGTATGTTTATAAATATTTTGGGTATTACCTTTTAAGTGAAGTAAAATTGTTTACATATATATATACTTATATGAGAGTAGTAAAATCGAAACTTATATTAAATCAAGGAATTAAACTAGTCTACATTTTTATTTATTGTATAATGTGGAAGTTAATATACTAAATTAAAGCTTGAGGAAATACCTTATTTTTAAACCATAAATCAGATGTTAATATGTGTAAAAGTTAATAGAGATAATTAAATACAATATAACTACATAGATAATGTTTTAAGTAAATCCTAGTATAAATATATATATATGAGGCATCACTAAAAGAAATAAAAATACCTTATCCTATAGGTAATAACTAAGCAGATAAAATGCTTTGTGAATACTAGATGTGTAAGAGTTATTAAAGTAATTAAATTTAATAAATTTTCTTAAAGAATGTTTTGGGATAAATCCTAATATATGTATATAAATGTATTAGAAATATTAAGAGATGATGTTAACATTCCCTGTGGGAAACCTAATTAGAAGAATATATATATACTTGTGCTAAACTTTAGGTCTTTAATCAATGTTGTAATAATTAGCCAACGATAACTTAAAAGTTTAATTAAACTAATCCCATGGCTAAGAGTAAGTAATTAAAATAAAATTAGACGTATCTTTTAGACAAGAAATTCAATGGCGTAGTTGGTCAAGATAAACCTGGAACTGAGTTGAGGTTGCACGTTCGAAACCTCGCATAATCCTTTTAGGGAATTTAGTTTAAATAGCAAAAACTGTAACACGGTCTTGGACTAACCTACTAAGCCCAAGTCTATGAACTTCAAAAGCCCATTTAAACAGTCCAAGAGATTTTGGGCCGCTCTCAGGTTAAAACTTCAAATCATTCCGGATTAAATAAAATGGGCCTAACAAAAGAGTTAATTAACTGAACCTGGCCCAGATACTACGTGAGGATAATTGTAAACTTTAAACTATTAACCAGTAAGAGTAAAAGGTGTTTAGCTCTGTGAGCTACTTAACTAATCAATACTTGGAACACCTTAATTATAGGTGATTAGTGGAAGTTCGCACTTTTCTGTTTGGCTACTGCTCTACACATACCAGGTACGATTTCTCGTACTCATATGCTTGCTAACAGACTTAAGAGATGTTTTTGAAAAATGCTAACCGAGCCTAAATGGTTTTATTAAGGAATGGTTTGTTTGACTAACTCAGCCTGTATGACTAACTGAGCCTTAGATAAATGACATACATGGTTACTGGTTCCTTCTATCTGGTTGTTTCATTAGATATTACCTGCCCGGGGTTTACGCCTCTGCACTCTGTAGGACTGAGTGTTTTGGTATCGCTCTGGTGTAGTAAATGATCTGGTGGGAATTTTGGAAATGTCAATCTTGGTACTAGTTCTTGACTCTGGATATCTTTTCATCCATGAGCTGGGTTGTTTGGGTGACGTGCGCGCGTCTTCATCGGCAACAGAGAGGGGCTGTATATCCCCTGTCCTTTGTGGACGTAGTTAACAGAGAGGGGTTGTATATCCCCTGTCCTTTGTGGACGTAGTTAACAGAGAGGGGCTGTATATCCCCTGTCCTTTGTCGACGTAGTTAACAGAGAGGGGTTGTATATCCCCTGTCCCTAGTGGACGTAGTTAACAGAGAGGGGCTATATATGCCGTGTCCTAAAAGGACGTAATTGGCATTGGGGTTTATTCTACTCTTGGGTTATTGGATTCTTCATTATCCATCAATCATTCCTAGTCCTGGTGACTACTTGGCCTTTCTACTCGTAGCTGGATTTTAATCTAACTAACGCATTAGACACTCACTAACGCATGGTGTGAATTTGTTTACTAACTTTCTTTCTATTGTTGTCTCTATCTTGACTTGCTATCTTTGTCTTGGTGACTTTTAAAGTGCTTGTTTCTCTGTTTTGTTTTACATATTGATTCCAAGTTACTGCTTGTTTAAAGGCTATTTTTAAAGTTCTGTTTTGGAGATTAGTACCAGTTCCATTCCAGGGTTGACCCACCCCGTACGGGTGGGCTGCTTGGTTTCATCTTACAGGTACGAATTGATTTACAGGTGTCCACAAAGAGAATGAGTGTTTGGGATGGGACTAGGTTTTGTGGAGAGTTGTTGTAAATTTATCTGTATTTTAATCATGTTAAGTTTTCTCGAGTTCGGACCGTAGCTTTTGTAAATTGTAAGTTGTAATTGATGAGGTTTGGTGTCGGGTGTTTAGAACCCGATGGTCTGTACGCCTTTAGTATTTTATTTCCACTATAAATATGTTAAATAGGGGCGTTGCAGAAAGTGGTATCAGAGCGTAGTTACGCTCTGAACCCGAGAAAACAAGCCGAGTGAAATACTTAGATTATAGGTGCACTTGAAACTGGGGAACTGGGGTAGAATTGGGAAGTGAGAATTCCAGAAAGGCGCGTGACCCTTACCCCAAACTTACTTTACTACTTACGCTTTATTTCACGTACCTACGAACCATCCTTAGGACGCTATAAATATTGCATATATTACTACATAGATATTTAGATTCAACAAGACGCCTTCTGAGTAACAAAACCGTCATACCAGCTAGATGTCTCGAAGAGGAGGAGCTGGTCCCTCAGGAGGCTATGGACCCGACGCTGTCACCCTGGAGGTCATAGCGCAGATTGTGACAGCTGCATTAGCTCAGCAGCAGGCTCAGATCCCACAGCCACCACCGCCACCACCTAATTGTCCCCGGGAGTTCAACTGGCTGAAGGCGGTTAACGACCTTCGTCCTCCAATCTATGAAGGACAACCAGAACCGAAGACCTTAGAGAAATACATAGACGAGATGCAGAAGGCCTTCACCTCTCTGCATGTTCCAGTGAATCGCCAGGTGGACATAGCGGCCTACTTTCTTCAGGGACCCGCGCATCGATGGTGGCAGACTGCTAGAGCCGAGCTGACGGCCCAGGCAAACTTTGACTTCCAGGCATTTCTAGTGGCTCTGAGAGCTAAATTCTATCCATCCTATCTACAGAAGAGGATGAGAAGTGAGTTCGAGCAGCTGAAGCAAGGAATTCCTCTGTTGCTGAGTACTACAATAAATTTATGGAGTTACTTGCTGTCATTGGAGAGGGAGCTTACGCTCCAAGATATCTGGTGGACAAATTCCATACCGGCTTGAACTTCAAGATCATGACTATGATCGGTTCCACCAGAGGGATGACCCTACAGGTATGGAATATGAGTTAGAATTTCTGGTGCGCAATGATTTCCCCACTAAAACCTCTTGTAACGACAGGAACTTGCTGATGATGCGAATGATTGCGAGACCACCATTGCCTATCAGGATTCTGTGCTAGGCAAGAGGAGGAATGACAATGGAGGAGAAGCGGAAGAGGACCCCCTCAGACTCAGGAAAGGAGGGGAAAACTTTTTCAAGGGAGGGAACGAGAAGGCCATCGTCCCTTCTAATGCTAATGTTAAGCCTCTCCGCTACGAACCACCCAGGGGTGAGAAAAGTTAGAATCTATAATATGGTTACATTTATGCTATCATGTCACTAACCTTGCACTGAAACAGGAGAAAACTTGGTGAGAAGGTATTTCTGCAGGTGGTGCCAGAAAGACCACCCGGGCAAGGACTGTAAGGGAAACCTGGTGGAGTGCAACTACTGCAGTAGGATGGGACACCGTGGATTCGAATGCTTCACGAACCCAGATTCCAGGAACTACAAGCCACGCACCGGGTCGGCGACTAGAGGCCCAACTACCAATGCCACAGGAAGAGGAGGAGGTAGAGGTGGCACGGGAGGTGCTGGACCCTCTACCACCGCCGCCCTGCCCAGAACCAATCACAAAGGCCGGGACAAAATTACCCTCAGAGGCCAGGCAAAGCACCGGTCCTCAACTTGGTGGACCGTGTTGAAGCAGCGAGGGATGACTCGAGTACACATGGTGAGGACTATTATCCTAGCGAAGAAGCTTAGATGTTACTTCTTTACATATCACTAGCTTTTTTTTTTCCTTCTTATGTAAAAGGGATGAACTATAAATCCCTCTTTTATTGTGCACTTTTCATTGCCAGATGTGAACCTTATCCTAAACTGCTTAATAAGAATCATTGTTTTCATTCAGCTTTCGATATTTGCTTCCCTATTTTACCTGTCTCCACACTCACCATCCCCTTTGAAGCCAAACCACACCCACCTGAGAAGTGTGAGTTTTTGAGACCCAGGATAATTCTATTACGGGAGTTTTTGACCCCAGCAGTCCAGTATGCATTGATCCTCATGATCAGGGAGTTAGGTGTGAAAGGAGGAAACTTTTACACCCCTACCTTCAAGAACGGTTCAACCATGAAGGTGAAGATCATGTGCCTAGGTAAGCAGTGGAACCACACCACCAAGAGTTATGAAGAGGTGGAGGTGCCACCAATCCCGGAAGAGTTGCAGACCATCGTTGGAGCTGCAGTTAAGACAGCACAAGAATTGGAGGATGAGCCCATTCCAGACATAACCTCAGACGTCTGCATCATCAATTTTTATGGAAAAGAAGGTAAGCTAGGGTTGCATCAAGATAAGGATGAATCCCTAGAATCCATCACCGAAGGAGTTCCAGTGGTTTCCATATCACTTGGAGACGACACGGAGTTCCTATTCGGTGACCAGAAGAGGATGGACCTTGCCACCAAGATCCTCTTGAAGTCAGGTGATGTGCTAATATTTGAAGGAGCAGCCAGACTAATTTACCATGGGGTGAAGAGAATCAAGCCTAACACAGCCCCCACACCTATTATTAACCAGACTCATCTGAAACCTGGCCGATTAAACCTGACCTTTAGACAGATCTAGCCATGTACTTTACAATTTCAGCTTTGTAATCATTAAACTGCTCATGAAGCTTTCAATAAGAATGGAAATTCTAAGAATTTATTTGTTCGTGTAGGAGCTGGAAATTTAGAGGTCAGGCTGAATGTGTTGGACCAGGCTCAAGCAAAGAGCAATGGAACGGTCATCAGGTATACCAATTAACCTTGAACAACTACTTTGGAAGAGTTAACTAGAAACCTTAAAACTTCACTCAATAATTGTAGGCACATTCCAAATTAATGGAGTGGAGGCCACCGTCCTGTTTGATTCTGGAGCCTCCCACTCCTTCATATCCCAAGCATTTTATACTAAGATAAATGCCCCCACAGAGGATATCCATGATTGCTGCTCCGTTTTGTTGCCATCCAGAGAGTTGATCAAATGCAGTAAACAGTGCAAGAATCTGAGCATACACATCAAGGGAGCATACTTTCTTCTCGATGCCATTGTCTTCCCTGGCATGGGATTCGACATAATTGTGGGCATGGACACGCTACAGCGGTACAGAGGTAGACTACACTGTGCAGAGCATCGACTCCTCTTGAAGTCAGCCACAGGGATCACAGTATCATACCGAATGCAGCCCAAGCAGCCGACTGTGAAGGTTGTATCGGCATTATCCCTGATGAAGGTAGTGTCCAAGGGCGCGACTGCCTACTACTGTTATGCCCAGGATCTGAGGACGGATCCGAAGTTCAGGAGCGATGTTCCCATTGTGTCGGAGTACCCCCGTGTTTTTCTAGAGGAGCTACCTGGACTACCACCATTGAGAGAGGTTGAATTCAACATCGACCTCATACCTGGCACGGGACCGATTGCTAAGGCTCCCTACCGGATGGGCCCTGCAGAGATGGTCGAGTTGAAGAAGCAGTTGCAGGAGCTACTAGATAAGGGCTTCATCAAACCCAGTGTCTCACCTTGGGGCGCTCCTGTGCTGTTCGTCAAGAAGAAGGACGGAAGCATGAGACTGTATAAAGACTACAGAGAGCTGAACAATGTCACAATCAAAAACAAGTACCCACTGCCCAGGATCGATGACTTGTTCGACCAGCTGAGGGAGCTAAGGTGTTCTCCAAGATTGACCTGCGTTTTGGATATCATCAGATAGCTGTAGCTGAGTCGGATATAGAGAAGACAACCTTCCGGACCAGATACGACCACTACGAGTTCACAGTGATGCCGTTTGGACTGACCAATGCACTGGCAAGATTTATGGATTTGATGCAGAGAGTCTTCCAAGCCCAGCTAGATAAGTCGGTAGTCGTATTCATAGACGACATTCTAATCTTCTCCAAGAGCGAAGAGGAACATGAGCAGCATATGAGGACAGTCTTGGAGACACTGAGGAAGAAACAATTGTATGCCAAATTCAGCAAGTGTGAATTCTGGCTGGACAAGGTGTCATTTCTTTGACACGTGATCTCAGCTGAGGGAGTTTCAGTAGACCCAGCTAAGATCGAGGCAGTGAAGAGCTGGCATAGACCTCGCACTGTGATAGAGGTTATCTTTACCTTTGGTGGCTGGCTACTATAGACGCTTTGTGAAGGACTTCTCCAGGCTAGCCAAGCCCTTGACCACTCTGATGAAGAAGGACAGCCCGTTTGTATGGACAGAGGCTTGTGAGGTCTCCTTCTAGGCGCTGAAGGATGCCTTGACCACACAGCTTCAGTATTGATAATTCAAGAGGGGAACGAGGGTACGAGGTATATTGCGATGCTTCCGTAGAGGGATTGGTGGAGTACTGATGCAACATGGCCGAGTAGTAGCGTATGCCTCTAGACAGCTGAAGAAGCATGAAGAAAATTACCCCACACACGACCTTGAGCTCCTCGCCATAGTCTTCGCCTTGAAGATCTGGCGACATTACTTGTATGGAGCCACGGTCCAAATTATGACAGACCATAAGAGATAAAGTACATCTGGACCCAGAAGGATTTAATCTGGGACAACGAAATGGGTCGAGCTACTGGCCGATTATGACATCAACCTCCAGTACACAGAAGGGAAAGAAATGTTTGTGGCAGATGCTCTGAGCAGAAGAGCTTATTCACTTCTCGCTTTGATAGAGACGACCACGATAGCTGAGGAGGTGTGGCTCCCAGGACAGTGACGTTTATCTACAGGGTGTCAGGCAGAAGTTAGCAGACGGTTTGACTGATGGTTTAAGTATGACTACGAGCTAGACAGCGAGGGACACCTTCGATCAGAGGCAGACTCTGCGTTCCTCAGGATGCGATAGAATACTTCAGACCAGGATTCTTTCAGAGGCTCATTCCTCGACATTATCAGTACACCCTGGAGCCACCAAGATGTACAAGGACTTGAAGCAATTATTCTGGTGGAGCGGGATGAAGAGGGATGTAGCTGATTTTGTCTCTTGGTGCCTCACTTGTCAGAAGGTGAAGTTTGAGCATCGTCGACCAGGAGACCAGATTCAGTCACTACCAGTACCGTGGCTGAAGTTTGACGACATCACCATGGATTTTGTGGTCGGTCTCCCTCCAGCTAGAGGTGGACTGAACGCAATATGGGTTATAGTCGATAAGGTTGACCAAGACAGCTAGGTTCATACCTATCAAGGACACATGGAAGGTGCCCAGACTAGCTGAGGTGTTCACCATAGAGCATATCCGGTACCATGGGGTACCGAAGACGATCGTCTCCGATCGTGACACTCGTTTCCTCAGTCGATTTTGGCGTCAGGTGCAGGAGGCATTTGGGACTCAGCTACGACTTAGCACAGCTTTTCACCCGCAGAATGATGGGCAGACTGAGAGGACTATTCAGACATTGGAGGATATGTTGCGAGCAGTAGCTCTAGACTATCAGGGGAGTTGGGTAGAGCGTCTACACCTGGGTAGAGTTCTCCTACAATAACTCTTACCATGCGTCTATCGGCATGGCACCATTCCAGGCTCTATATGGCAGGCCGTGCCGGACTCCCTTATCATGGAGTGACCCTACTGAGGCAGTCTTGATTGGGCCCGAGTATATTCAGACACTGCAGGATGACGTCAGAGTTATTCAGCAGCACATGAGGGCAGCGCAGTCCAGACAGAAATCTTATGGGGATCAGCGCACCAGAGATCTCGAGTTTAAGTTGGGAGACATGGTCTTCTTTTGAGTGTCTCCGATGAGAGGCTTCTTTAGATTTGGGATGGGGGGGGGGAAGCTAAGCCCTAAGTATGTCGGCCCGTACAGGATTACGGAGCGAGTGGGCCCAGCTGCATACAGATTGGATCTACCAGTAGAGTTGGGGAAGGTGCACGATGTGTTTCATGTATCTTAGCTAAAGAAGTATATGCCGACCCTTCTCATGTACTGCAGCCAGAGAGATTGGAAATAGAGCCTACATTGAGATATGAGGAGACTCCTATTCAGATCTTGGACACGAAGGTCCGAGAAACGAGGCAGATCAGTTAAACTAGTGAAGGTTCTTTGGGAACACCATGGGGTCGAGGAAGCTACTTGGGAGGCTGAGGACTCCATGAGAGTGAAGTACCACCATCTTTTTACATGATAGTTCCCTATATTTAGTCTATATGGGTTCTCGTTAGTAGAGGTACGAGGGCGTACCTTAGCTCTTTTTAGGGGGAACTGGTGCATACTCCTCCTTCGTTACCTCATCCAGATTATGCCCGGTACTTTATAAGTGGGATGAAGGAGAGAGGTGTATGTATGTACTTGAGCTACACGTGATGTGTTTTGTGATTTCTATCTATGAAATATTTTGGTATATCTTGGTTCGGGTTGATTCTGAGTATCTTGTATGAAAATTGGAAATGGGAATGGATGGAAATTAAAGGTTTGGTATGGAAGTTACAAATGGGAATGTTTATTGGAACTATTAGTTGATTCTAAACTTGAGTCGAAGTTTCTTTTAAGGGGGATATACTGAAATACCCCTAAATTAATTTACATTAATTTAGGGGATTCTTTTTTTATAAAACCCTAAATATTATAATTACACACCAACTTAATATATAGTACTATTTAAAAATTATTTAGGGGACTTCTTATTTTAAACCCTAAATAATAATACAAATTAAATTAATTTATTATATAGTAATATGAATTTAACAACAAGATTTATAAGTCAATAAATCTTGGGAAAATTCCTAGACACTCCAGTTATATTATAAAGATTTTAGAAAATATTTGGAGCATGATTTGAAGCACAAAAGTCAATATAAAATCCTAGAAACCCTAAAGCTTATTAAGCCTTGCTAGGGTTGACTTTTTGAGAATGGTCAAACCAGCCCATGAAACCTATACCAATAAATAGGTTATGGAAAACCATGAAGATCGATATAAAAAGAACGTCAAAAACGGATCATCCTAGCCAAGGTTATGATAGGATTAAGTTTAGAGCCAAAATTTTAATGACTGCCACGTGTCAGGCTCACACGCGCCAGGACTTAGGCGATTTCTATCTCCTTAATTTCGGTAACAGATTTCAGTATTTTGCCCTAACTTTAGACGGCTATATCTCACTATTTTTCAATATTTTTGAATGTCGTCTTCTTCGTTCTCTTCTCCAAAACGTCCTCTTTCCAACCATTACTCACACATACCCTAATTCATCATACATCAGCCGCAAATTAGACCTAAAGTTGCCTACTTGCGAAACCTGTACCCAGTTTCCAGTTTCTCACCGAATTCAGGTAACTTTCGTTCGATCATAACTTCATCATATCTCAACCAAAATTTGATTTCTTTAGCTTGTTTTGAAGATCTCTAATCCCTCTTCAATTTTCATGTTTATGCCCAAGTCTGATTCGTAACCGTTTGGAGGATATAGTTGCCTAAAGTCTCTGATTCTGCAGCACATAAAATCATACCGAAACTGCAAGGTATAACTCGTGACTTGCGACTTTAATTTCTTTCTGTGTGTTGCGAGTTAGGATTAGTTCTTGTTATCATTATGTAGAGGTAAGTTTACTCTTTCGATTAAGCCCTTACACATAGCCTAACTTGATCTGTACTGCAAGTTATAGATCCTCAAAGTCGGCCTCGTGAACTGCTCGAAAGTTCGAACCTTTCCAGAATTCCGAATTCGAATTCCTCTGTTATTGCAACTCCGGTGAGTTTCCGATCAAATTGCTCCGTTATTGTCATTCGTAATCACATTACCGACCTAACCCATGTTCCAATTTAATCTATTACGCGTTGAATTAAGAGAATTTAGCCAAATCGAATTCGAACTGTTATGAACCCTAACCTCTTCGAACCCAGATTCAATTTTGCGGAATACCGCATCATAAGTGGTGAAATCAGTGTCATTAGAACCGTAATGTAATTTCAAAACGAATGAAACAAGAATCACTCAATTTCGTTCTGTAGATTGAGAGATATTGAAGATTTAGTACTCGGGTTCGATTTTCATTCGCTGAAGAACTCGCGACTTGTCAGCCGTCCGATTTTAGTTAAAAGATGTGGACGGCCGAGATTAAAACGTTTCAGATTTAAGTAATTAAGGTTTTTATAAATTCCAGTAAATAACCCTAACTTGTTGAGTTAATTTAAATACCTTCCTGAATGTATTTTGACTTGAAATTTTAACCATAGATACCTTATTTAATCTAGTTTTTTTGATGTAAATTATTATGGTTTTGGAGTTTTTAAACATAAGTTATGATTTTTGCAATTTACAGGTTTTCTAGAATTATTTGGTTAATTTAAAAAGATATTTTATGAAATAAAAATTTTATAATATGTATAAAATGTTATAGTTAATGTATATTAAATTTGGGATTTTTGGACTAGGGTAAATGGGTTAAAAAATTATGTTTATGAAATTTTCATAAGAATAACTTATAATATATGGTTTTTAATGTAACAAAAATTTAAGTATGGTTTGTTAATAAGCTTTTCAGGTTAGGGAAAATAAGAAAAACCTAAATTAACATTTTATACCAGTATGTTTATAAATATTTTGGGTATTACCTTTTAAGTGAAGTAAAAATTGTTTACATATATATATATATATACTTATATGAGAGTAGTAAAATCGAAACTTATATTAAATCAAGGAATTAAACTAGTCTACATTTTATTTATTATATAATGTGGAAGTTAATATACTAAATTAAAGCTTGAGGAAATACCTTTTTTTTAAACCATAAATCAGATGTTAATATGTGTAAAAGTTAATAGAGATAATTAAATACAATATAACTACATAGATAATGTTTTAAGTAAATCCTAGTATAATATATATATATGAGGCATCAGTAAAAGAAATAAAAATACCTTATCCTATAGGTAATAACTAAGCAGATAAAATGCTTTGTGAATACTAGATGTGTAAGAGTTATTAAAAGTAATTAAATTTAATAAATAAAATTTCTTAAAGAATGTTTTGGGATAAATCCTAATATATGTATATAAATGTATTAGAAATATTAAGAGATGATGTTAACATTCCCTGTGGGAAACCTAATTAGAAGAAGAATATATATATATATACTTGTGCTAAACTTTAGGTCTTTAATCAATGTTGTAATAATTAGCCAACGATAACTTAAAAGTTTAATTAAACTAATCCCATGGCTAAGAGTAAGTAATTAAAATAAAATTAGACGTATCTTTTAGACAAGAAATTCAATGGCGTAGTTGGTCAAGATAAACCTGGAACTGAGTTGAGGTTGCACGTTCGAAACCTCGCATAATCCTTTTAGGGAATTTAGTTTAAATAGCAAAAACTGTAACACGGTCTTGGACTAACCTACTAAGCCCAAGTCTATGAACTTCAAAAGCCCATTTAAACAGTCCAAGAGATTTGGGCCGCTCTCAGGTTAAAACTTCAAATCATTCCGGATTAAATAAAATGGGCCTAACAAAAGAGTTAATTAACTGAACCTGGCCCAGATACTACGTGAGGATAATTGTAAACTTTAAACTATTAACCAGTAAGAGTAAAAGGTGTTTAGCTCTGTGAGCTACTTAACTAATCAATACTTGGAACACCTTAATTATAGGTGATTAGTGGAAGTTCGCACTTTTCTGTTTGGCTACTGCTCTACACATACCAGGTACGATTTCTCGTACTCATATGCTTGCTAACAGACTTAAGAGATGTTTTGAAAAATGCTAACTGAGCCTAAATGGTTTTATTAAGGAATGGTTTGTTGACTAACTCAGCCTGTATGACTAACTGAGCCTTAGATGAACGACATACATGGTTACTGGTTCCTTCTATCTGGTTGTTTCATTAGATATTACCTGCCCGGGGTTTACGCCTCTGCACTCTGTAGGACTGAGTGTTTTGGTATCGCTCTGGTGTAGTAAATGATCTGGTGGGAATTTTGGAAATGTCAATCTTGGTAATAGTTCTTGACTCTGGATATCTTTTCATCCATGAGCTGGGTTTGTTTGGGTGACGTGCGCGCGTCTTCATCGGCAACAGAGAGGGGCTGTATATCCCTGTCCTTTGTGGACGTAGTTAACAGAGAGGGGTTGTATATCCCCTGTCCTTTGTGGACGTAGTTAACAGAGAGGGGCTGTATATCCCCTGTCCTTGTCGACGTAGTTAACAGAGAGGGGTTGTATATCCCTGTCCCTAGTGGACGTAGTTAACAGAGAGGGGCTATATATCCCGTGTCCTAAAAGGACGTAATTGGCATTGGGGTTTATTCTACTCTTGGGTTATTGGATTCTTCATTATCTATCAATCATTCCTAGTCCTGGTGACTACTTGGCCTTTCTACTCTCTCGTAGCTGGATTTAATCTAACTAACGCATTAGACACTCACTAACGCATGGTGTGAATTGTTTACTAACTTTCTTTCTATTGTTGTCTCTATCTTGACTTGCTATCTTTGTCTTGGTGACTTTTAAAGTGCTTGTTTCTCTGTTTGTTTTACATATTGATTCCAAGTTACTGCTTGTTTAAAGGCTATTTTTAAAGTTCTGTTTTGGAGATTAGTACCAGTTCCATTCCAGGGAGTTGACCACCCCGTACGGGGTGGGCTGCTTGGTTTCATCTTACAGGTACGAATTGATTTACAGGTGTCCACAAAGAGAATGAGTGTTTGGGATGGGACTAGGTTTTGTGGAGAGTTGTTGTAAATTTATCTGTATTTTAATCATGTTAAGTTTTCTCGAGTTCGGACCGTAGCTTTTGTAAATTGTAAGTTGTAATTGATGAGGTGAGGTTGGTGTCGGGTGTTAGAACCCGATGGTCTGTACGCCTTTAGTATTTTATTTCCACTATAAATATGTTAAATAGGGGCGTTGCAGAAAGTGGTATCAGAGCGTAGTTACGCTCTGAACCCGAGAAAACAAGCCGAGTGAAATACTTAGATTATAGGTGCACTTGAAACTGGGGAACTGGGGTAGAATTGGGAAGTGAGAATTCCAGAAAGGCGCGTGACCCTTACCCCAAACTTACTTTACTACTTACGCTTTATTTCACGTACCTACGAACCATCCTTAGGACGCTATAAATATTGCATATATTACTACATAGATATTTAGATTCAACAAGACGCCTTCTGAGTAACAAAACCGTCATACCAGCTAGATGTCTCGAAGAGGAGGAGCTGGTCCCTCAGGAGGCTATGGACCCGACGCTGTCACCTGGAGGTCATAGCGCAGATTGTGACAGCTGCATTAGCTCAGCAGCAGGCTCAGATCCCACAGCCACCACCGCCACCACCTAATTGTCCCCGGGAGTTCAACTGGCTGAAGGCGGTTAACGACCTTCGTCCTCCAATCTATGAAGGACAACCAGAACCGAAGACCTTAGAGAAATACATAGACGAGATGCAGAAGGCCTTCACCTCTCTGCATGTTCCAGTGAATCGCCAGGTGGACATAGCGGCCTACTTTCTTCAGGGACCCGCGCATCGATGGTGGCAGACTGCTAGAGCCGAGCTGACGGCCCAGGCAAACTTTGACTTCCAGGCATTTCTAGTGGCTCTGAGAGCTAAATTCTATCCATCCTATCTACAGAAGAGGATGAGAAGTGAGTTCGAGCAGCTGAAGCAAGGAAATTCCTCTGTTGCTGAGTACTACAATAAATTTATGGAGTTACTTGCTGTCATTGGAGAGGGAGCTTACGCTCCAAGATATCTGGTGGACAAATTCCATACCGGCTTGAACTTCAAGATCATGACTATGATCGGTTCCACCAGAGGGATGACCCTACAGGTATGGAATATGAGTTAGAATTTCTGGTGCGCAATGATTTCCCCACTAAAACCTCTTGTAACGACAGGAACTTGCTGATGATGCGAATGATTGCGAGACCACCATTGCCTATCAGGATTCTGTGCTAGGCAAGAGGAGGAATGACAATGGAGGAGGAAGCGGAAGAGGACCCCCTCAGACTCAGGAAAGGAGGGGAAAACTTTTTCAAGGGAGGGAACGAGAAGGCCATCGTCCCTTCTAATGCTAATGTTAAGCCTCTCCGCTACGAACCACCCAGGGGTGAGAAAAGTTAGAATCTATAATATGGTTACATTTATGCTATCATGTCACTAACCTTGCACTGAAACAGGAGACAACTTGGTGAGAAGGTATTTCTGCAGGTGGTGCCAGAAAGACCACCCGGGCAAGGACTGTAAGGGAAACCTGGTGGAGTGCAACTACTGCAGTAGGATGGGACACCGGGGATCCGAATGCTTCACGAACCCAGATTCCAGGAACTACAAGCCACGCACCGGGTCGGCGACTAGAGGCCCAACTACCAATGCCAAAGGAAGAGGAGGAGGTAGAGGTGGCACGGGAGGTGCTGGACCCTCTACCAGCCGCCCTGCCCAGAACCAATCACAAAGGCCGGGACAAAATTACCCTCAGAGGCCAGGCAAAGCACCGGTCCTCAACTTGGTGGACCGTGTTGAAGCAGCGAGGGATGACTCGAGTACACATGGTGAGGACTATTATCCTAGCGAAGAAGCTTAGATGTTACTTTCTTTACATATCACTAGCTATTTCTTTTTCCTTCTTAATGTAAAAGGGATGAACTATAAATCCCTCTTTTATTGTGCACTTTTCATTGCCAGATGTGAACCTTATCCTAAACTGCTTAATAAGAATCATTGTTTTCATTCAGCTTTCGATATTTGCTTCCCTATTTTACCTGTCTCCACACTCACCATCCCCTTTGAAGCCAAACCACACCACCTGAGAAGTGTGAGTTTTTGAGACCCAGGATAATTCTATTACGGGAGTTTTTGACCCCAGCAGTCCAGTATGCATTGATCCTCATGATCAGGGAGTTAGGTGTGAAAGGAGGAAAATTTTACACCCCTACCTTCAAGAACGGTTCAACCATGAAGGTGAAGATCATGTGCCTAGGTAAGCAGTGGAACCACACCACCAAGAGTTATGAAGAGGTGGAGGTGCCACCAATCCCGGAAGAGTTGCAGACCATCGTTGGAGCTGCAGTTAAGACAGCACAAGAATTGGAGGATGAGCCCATTCCAGACATAACCTCAGACGTCTGCATCATCAATTTTTATGGAAAAGAAGGTAAGCTAGGGTTGCATCAAGATAAGGATGAATCCCTAGAATCCATCACCGAAGGAGTTCCAGTGGTTTCCATATCACTTGGAGACGACGCGGAGTTCCTATTCGGTGACCAGAAGAGGATGGACCTTGCCACCAAGATCCTCTTGAAGTCAGGTGATGTGCTAATATTTGAAGGAGCAGCCAGACTAATTTACCATGGGGTGAAGAGAATCAAGCCTAACACAGCCCCCACACCTATTATTAACCAGACTCATCTGAAACCTGGCCGATTAAACCTGACCTTTAGACAGATCTAGCCATGTACTTTACAATTTCAGCTTTGTAATCATTAAACTGCTCATGAAGCTTTCAATAAGAATGGAAATTCTAAGAATTTATTTGTTCGTGTAGGAGCTGGAAATTTAGAGGTCAGGCTGAATGTGTTGGACCAGGCTCAAGCAAAGAGCAATGGAACGGTCATCACAGGTATACCAATTAACCTTGAACAACTACTTTGGAAGAGTTAACTAGAAACCTTAAAACTTCACTCAATAATTGTAGGCACATTCCAAATTAATGGAGTGGAGGCCACCGTCCTGTTTGATTCTGGAGCCTCCCACTCCTTCATATCCCAAGCATTTTATACTAAGATAAATGCCCCCACAGAGGATATCCATGATTGCTCCGTTTTGTTGCCATCCAGAGAGTTGATCAAATGCAGTAAACAGTGCAAGAATCTGAGCATACACAACAAGGGAGCATACTTTCTTCTCGATGCCATTGTCTTCCCTGGCATGGGATTCGACATAATTGTGGGCATGGACACGCTACAGCGGTACAGAGGTAGACTACACTGTGCAGAGCATCGACTCCTCTTGAAGTCAGCCACAGGGATCACAGTATCATACCGAATGCAGCCCAAGCAGCCGACTGTGAAGGTTGTATCGGCATTATCCCTGATGAAGGTAGTGTCCAAGGGCGCGACTGCCTACTACTGTTATGCCCAGGATCTGAGGACGGATCCGAAGTTCAGGAGCGATGTTCCCATTGTGTCGGAGTACCCCCGATGTTTTTCTAGAGGAGCTACCTGGACTACCACCATTGAGAGAGGTTGAATTCAACATCGACCTCATACCTGGCACGGGACCGATTGCTAAGGCTCCCTACCGGATGGGCCCTGCAGAGATGGTCGAGTTGAAGAAGAAGCAGTTGCAGGAGCTACTAGATAAGGGCTTCATCAACCCAGTGTCTCACCTTGGGGCGCTCCTGTGCTGTTCGTCAAGAAGAAGGACGGAAGCATGAGACTGTGTAAAGACTACAGAGAGCTGAACAATGTCACAATCAAAAAACAAGTACCCACTGCCCAGGATCGATGACTTGTTCGACCAGCTGAGGGGAGCTAAGGTGTTCTCCAAGATTGACCTGCGTTTTGGATATCATCAGATAGCTGTAGCTGAGTCGGATATAGAGAAGACAACCTTCCGGACCAGATACGACCACTACGAGTTCACAGTGATGCCGTTTGGACTGACCAATGCACCGGCAAGATTTATGGATTTGATGCAGAGAGTCTTCCAAGCCCAGCTAGATAAGTCGGTAGTCGTATTCATAGACGACATTCTAATCTTCTCCAAGAGCGAAGAGGAACATGAGCAGCATTTGAGGACAGTCTTGGAGACACTGAGGAAGAAACAATTGTATGCCAAATTCAGCAAGTGTGAATTCTGGCTGGACAAGGTGTCATTTCTTTGACACGTGATCTCAGCTGAGGGAGTTTCAGTAGACCCAGCTAAGATCGAGGCAGTGAAGAGCTGGCATAGACCTCGCACTGTGATAGAGGTTATGAGTTACCTTTGGTTGGCTGGCTACTATAGACGCTTTGTGAAGGACTTCTCCAGGCTAGCCAAGCCCTTGACCACTCTGATGAAGAAGGACAGCCCGTTTGTATGGACAGAGGCTTGTGAGGTCTCCTTCTAGGCGCTGAAGGATGCCTTGACCACAGCTTCAGTATTGATAATTCAAGAGGGGAACGAGGGGTACGAGGTATATTGCGATGCTTCGGCAGAGGGATTGGTGGAGTACTGATGCAACATGGCCGAGTAGTAGCGTATGCCTCTAGACAGCTGAAGAAGCATGAAGAAAATTACCCCACACACGACCTTGAGCTCCTCGCCATAGTCTTCGCCTTGAAGATCTGGCGACATTACTTGTATGGAGCCACGGTCCAAATTATGACAGACCATAAGAGATAAAGTACATCTGGACCCAGAAGGAGTTGAATCTGGGACAACGAAGATGGGTCGAGCTACTGGCCGATTATGACATCAACCTCCAGTACACAGAAGGGAAAGGAAATGTTGTGGCAGATGCTCTGAGCAGAAGAGCTTATTCACTTCTCGCTTTGATAGAGACGACCACGATAGCTGAGGAGGTGTGTGCAGCCCAGGACAGTGACGTTTATCTACAGGGTGTCAGGCAGAAGTTAGCAGACGGTTTGACTGATGGTCTGAAGTATGACTACGAGCTAGACAGCGAGGGACACCTTCGAGTCAGAGGCAGACTCTGCGTTCCTCAGGATGCGATAGAACTTCAGACCAGGATTCTTTCAGAGGCTCATTCCTCGACATTATCAGTACACCCTGGAGCCACCAAGATGTACAAGGACTTGAAGCAATTATTCTGGTGGAGCGGGATGAAGAGGGATGTAGCTGATTTGTCTCTCGGTGCCTCACTTGTCAGAAGGTGAAGTTTGAGCATCGTCGACCAGGAGACCAGATTCAGTCACTACCAGTACCGTGCTAGAAGTTTGACGACATCACCATGGATTTTGTGGTCGGTCTCCCTCCAGCTAGAGGTGGACTGAACGCAATATGGGTTATAGTCGAGATAAGTGACCAAGACAGCTAGGTTCATACCTATCAAGGACACATGGAAGGTGCCCAGACTAGCTGAGGTGTTCACCATAGAGCATATCCGGTACCATGGGGTACCGAAGACGATCGTCTCCGATCGTGACACTCGTTTCCTCAGTCGATTTTGGCGTCAGGTGCAGGAGGCATTTGGGACTCAGCTACGACTTAGCACAGCTTTTCACCCGCAGAATGGCAGACTGAGAGGACTATTCAGACATTGGAGGATATGATATGTGCGAGCAGTAGCTCTAGACTATCAGGGGAGTTGGGGTAGAGCGTCTACACCTGGTAGAGTTCTCCTACAATAACTCTTACCATGCGTCTATCGGCATGGCACCATTCCAGGCTCTATATGGCAGGCCGTGCCGGACTCCCTTATCATGGAGTGACCCTACTGAGGCAGTCTTGATTGGGCCCGAGTATATTCAGACACTGCAGGATGACGTCAGAGTTATTCAGCAGCACATGAGGGCAGCGCAGTCCAGACAGAAATCTTATGGGGATCAGCGCACCAGAGATCTCGAGTTTCAGTTGGGAGACATGGTCTTCTTTTGAGTGTCTCCGATGAGAGGCTTCTTAGATTTGGATGGGGGGGGGGGGAAGCTAAGCCCTAAGTATGTCGGCCCGTACAGGATTACGGAGCGAGTGGGCCCAGCTGCATACAGATTGGATCTACCAGTAGAGTTGGGGAAGGTGCACGACGTGTTTCATGTATCTTAGCTAAAGAAGTATATGCCCGACCCTTCTCATGTACTGCAGCCAGAGAGATTGGAAATAGAGCCTACATTGAGATATGAGGAGACTCCTATTCAGATCTTGGACACGAAGGTCCGAGAAACGAGAGGCAGATCAGTTAAACTAGTGAAGGTTCTTTGGGAACACCATGGGGTCGAGGAAGCTACTTGGGAGGCTGAGGACTCCATGAGAGTGAAGTACCACCATCTTTTTACATGATAGTTCCCTATATTTAGTCTATATGGGTTCTCGTTAGTAGAGGTACGAGGGCGTACCTTAGCTCTTTTTAGGGGGAACTGGTGCATACTCCTCCTTCGTTACCTCATCCAGATTATGCCCGGCTACTTTATAAGTGGGATGAAGGAGAGGTGTATGTATGTACTTGAGCTACACGTGATGTGTTTTGTGATTTCTATCTATGAAAATTTTGGTATATCTTGGTTCGGGTTGATTCTGAGTATCTTGTATGAAAATTGGAAATGGGAAATGGATGGATGGAAATTAAAGGTTTGGTATGGAAGTTACAAATGGGAATGTTTATTGGAACTATTAGTTGATTCTAAACTTCGAGTCGAAGTTTCTTTTAAGGGGGATATACTGAAATACCCCTAAATTAATTTACATTAATTTAGGGGATTTCTTTTTATAAAACCCTAAATATTATAATTACACACCAACTTAATATATAGTACTATTTAAAAATTATTTAGGGGACTTCTTATTTTAAACCCTAAATAATATACAAATTAAATTAATTTATTATATAGTAATATGAATTTAACAACAAGATTTATAAGTCAATAAATCTTGGGAAAATTCCTAGACACTCCAGTTATATTATAAAGATTTTAGAAAATATTTGGAGCATGATTTGAAGCACAAAAGTCAATATAAAATCCTAGAAACCCTAAAGCTTATTAAGCCTTGCTAGGGTTGACTTTTTGAGAATGGTCATACCAGCCCATGAAACCTATACCAATAAATAGGTTATGGAAAACCATGAAGATCGATAAAAAGAACGTCAAAAACGGATCATCCTAGCCAAGGTTATGATAGGATTAAGTTTAGAGCCAAAATTTTAATGACTGCCACGTGTCAGGCTCACACGCGCCAGGACTTAGGCGATTTCTATCTCCTTAATTTCGGTAACAGATTTCAGTATTTTACCCTAACTTTAGACGGCTATATCTCACTTATTTTCAATATTTTTGAATGTCGTCTTCTTCGTTCTCTTCTCCAAAACGTCCTCTTTCCAACCATTACTCACACATACCCTAATTCATCATACATCAGCCGCAAATTAGACCTAAAGTTGCCTACTTGCGAAACCTGTACCCAGTTTTCCAGTTTCTCACCGAATTCAGGTAACTTTCGTTCGATCATAACTTCATCATATCTCAACCAAAATTTGATTTCTTTAGCTTGTTTTGAAGATCTCTAATCCCTCTTCAATTTTCATGTTTATGCCCAAGTCTGATTCGTAACCGTTTGGAGGATATAGTTGCCTAAAGTCTCTGATTCTGCAGCACATAATATCATACCGATACTGCAAGGTATAACTCGTGACTTGCGACTTTAATTTCTTTCTGTGTGTTGCGAGTTAGGATTAGTTCTTGTTATCATTATGTAGAGGTAAGTTTACTCTTTCGATTAAGCCCTTACACATAGCCTAACTTGATCTGTACTGCAAGTTATAGATCCTCAAAGTCGGCCTCGTGAACTGCTCGAAAGTTCGAACCTTTCCAGAATTCCGAATTCGAATTCCTCTGTTATTGCAACTCCGGTGAGTTTCCGATCAAATTGCTCCGTTATTGTCATTCGTAATCACAATTACCGACCTAACCCATGTTCCAATTTAATCTATTACGCGTTGAATTAAGAGAATTTAGCCAAATCGAATTCGAACTGTTATGAACCCTAACCTCTTCGAACCCAGATTCAATTTTGCGGAATACCGCATCATAAGTGGTGAAATCAGTGTCATTAGAACCGTAATGTAATTTCAAAACGAATGAAACAAGAATCACTCAATTTCGTTCTGTAGATTGAGAGATATTGAAGATTTAGTACTCGGGTTCGATTTTCATTCGCTGAAGAACTCGCGACTTGTCAGCCGTCCGATTTTAGTTAAAAGATGTGGACGGCCGAGATTAAAACGTTTCAGATTTAAGTAATTAAGGTTTTTATAAATTCCAGTAAATAACCCTAACTTGTTGAGTTAATTTAAATACCTTCCTGAATGTATTTTGACTTGAAATTTTAACCATAGATACCTTATTTAATCTAGTTTTTTTTGATGTAAAATTTATGGTTTTGGAGTTTTAAACATAAGTTATGATTTTTGCAATTTACAGGTTTTCTAGAATTATTTGGTTAATTTAAAAAGATATTTTTATGAAATAAAAATTTTATAATATGTATAAAATGTTATAGTTAATGTATATTAAATTTGGGAATTTTTGGACTAGGGTAAATGGGTTTAAAAAATTATGTTTATGAAATTTTCATAAGAATAACTTATAATATATGGTTTTTAATGTAACAAAAATTTAAGTATGGTTTGTTAATAAGCTTTTCAGGTTAGGGAAAATAAGAAAAACCTAAATTAACATTTTATACCAGTATGTTTATAAATATTTTGGGTATTACCTTTTAAGTGAAGTAAAAAATGTTTACATATATATATATATATACTTATATGAGAGTAGTAAAATCGAAACTTATATTAAATCAAGGAATTAAACTAGTCTACATTTTTATTTATTATATAATGTGGAAGTTAATATACTAAATTAAAGCTTGAGGATATACCTTTTTTTAAACCATAAATCAGATGTTAATATGTGTAAAGTTAATAGAGATAATTAAATACAATATAACTACATAGATAATGTTTTAAGTAAATCCTAGTATATATATATATATATGAGGCATCAGTAAAAGAAATAAAAATACCTTATCCTATAGGTAATAACTAAGCAGATAAAATGCTTTGTGAATACTAGATGTGTAAGAGTTATTAAAAGTAATTAAATTTAATAAATAAATTTCTTAAAGAATGTTTTGGGATAAATCCTAATATATGTATAAATGTATTAGAAATATTAAGAGATGATGTTAACATTCCCTGTGGGAAACCTAATTAGAAGAATATATATATATATATATACTTGTGCTAAACTTTAGGTCTTTAATCAATGTTGCAATAATTAGCCAACGATAACTTAAAAGTTTAATTAAACTAATCTCATGGCTAAGAGTAAGTAATTAAAATAAAATTAGACGTATCTTTTAGACAAGAAATTCAACGGCGTAGTTGGTCAAGATAAACCTGGAACTAAGTCGAGGTTGCACGTTCGAAACCTCGCATAATCCTTTTAGGGAATTTAGTTTAAATAGCAAAAACGTAACACGGTCTTGGACTAACCTACTAAGCCCAAGTCTATGAACTTCAAAAGCCCATTTAAACAGTCCAAGAGAGTTTGGGCCGCTCTCAGGTTAAAACTTCAAATCATTCCGGATTAAATAAAATGGGCCTAACAAAAGAGTAAATTAACTGAACCTGGCCCAGATACTACGTGAGGATAATTGTAAACTTTAAACTATTAACCAGTAAGAGTAAAAGGTGTTTAGCTCTGTGAGCTACTTAACTGATCAATACTTGGAACACCTTAATTATAGGTGATTAGTGGAAGTTCGCACTTTTCTGTTTGGCTACTGCTCTTCACATACCAGGTACGATTTCTCGTACTCATATGCTTGCTAACATACTTAAGAGACGTTTTGGAAAATGCTAACTGAGCCTAAATGGTTTATTAAGGAATGGTTTGTGTGACTAACTCAACCTGTGTGACTAACTCAGCCTGTATGACTAACTGAGCCTTGGATGAACGACATACATCGTTACTGGTTCCTTCTATTTTGTTGTTTCATTAGATATTACCTGCCCGGGGTTTACGCCTCTGCACTCTGTAGGACTGAGTGTTTTGGTATCGCTCTAGTGCAGTTAATGATCTGGTGGGAATTTTGGAAATGTCAATCTTGGTAATTCTTCTTGACTCTAGATATCTTTTCATCCATGAGCTGGATTTGTTTGGGTGACGTGCGCGCGTCTTCATCGACAACAGAGAAGGGCTGTATATCCCCTGTCCTTTGTGGACGTAGTTAACAGAGAGGGGCTGTATATCCCTTGTCCTTTGTGGACGTAGTTAACAGAGAGGAGGCTGTATATCCCCTGTCCCTAGTGGATAGTAGTTAACAGAGAGGGGTTGTATATCCCCTGTCCTAAAAGGACGTAATTGGCATTAGGGTTATTCTACTCTTGGGTTATTGGATTCTTCATTATCTATCAATCATTCCTAGTCCTGGTGACTACTTGGTCTTGCTACTCCTAGCTGGAACTTAATCTAACTAAGGCATTGGACACTCACTAACGCATGGTGTGAATTTGTTTACTAACTTTTTCTATTGTTGTCTCTATCTTGACTTGCTATCTTTGTCTTGGTGACTTTTAAAGTGCTTGTTTCTCTGTTTTGTTTTAAATATTGATTCCAAGTTACTGGTTGTTTAAAGGCTATTTTTAAAGTTCTGTTTTGGAGATTAGTACCAGTTCCATTCCAGGGAACTGACCCGCCCGTTCGGGGTGGGCTGCTTGGTTTCATCTTGCAGGTACGAATTGATTTACAGGTGGCCACGAAGAGAATGAGTGTTTGGGATGGGACTAGGTTTTGGGAGAGTTGTTGTAAATTTATCTGTATTTTAATCATGTTAAGTTTTCTCGAGTTCGGACCGTAGCTTTTGTAAATTGTAAGTTGTAATTGGTGAGGTTGGTGCCGGGTGTTTGGAACCCGATGGTCTGCACGCTTTAGTATTTTATTTCCGCTATAAATATGTTAAATAGGGGCGTTGCACTGCCCTCGTGTCTAGAACGTGGAAGTCCAATGGTATCGACACTATCTAGGTAATTGTTGTCAATATTATCCAACTTTTTGTAAATCTCTGTACCTGTCAAAGGCTGGCGCGCCACGCTGTGATTAGTTTTCCCATCGAACTCTTTCGCCATCTTTCGGTACTTATGTCCTTTTAGAAGCATTTTTCGGTGGCCCATGTACACGATTTTGCCATAATGTTTCAAGCGAATGCTACAAGTGTTTTCACCATAAATCGGACACGCCAATGCCCCCTTGATTGAATGACCTGAAAGATTACCATAGACAGAGAAATCATTGATTGTGGAGTACAACATAGCACGCCAATTGAAGTCCTCTTTGCTGAATGAGTCGTAAACCGTAGCCCCTTCATTCCACAAGAGTTGTAGATCCTCTATCAAAGGCTGTTGGAATACATCAATTTTGTTGCCTGGTTGCTTTGGACCCGATATTAACAAAGACAACAAGATGTGTCTTGGTTTCATGCATAACCACGGCTGTAGATTGTAAATAACCAAAAGCACAGGCCAGGTACTGTGTATGCTACTCAAAGTACTGTAAGGGTTCATCCCATCCATGCACAAGCCTAGCCTTAGGTTTCTCGGTTCGTTACCAAACTCAGGAAATTTTATGTCTATGTTTCTCCACTGTGGTGCATCAGCGGGATGTCTCAATCTACCATCCTTCTTTTTGTGAACTGAATGGCACCGAAGATTCTCTGCGTCTTTCTCAATGGAGAACAAACGTCTGAACCTTGGAATGATGGGCAGGTACCACAGTACCTTACCCGGTGAACCTTTCTTACTACCGCTGATGTGAATTTGTTGTTTCTTCAGATACCGTGACGCCCCACATGCTGAACAGCTTTAAGCAAATTCATCCAATTTCCAAAACAGCATGCAACCATTTGGACAAGCATGAATTTTCTGGTACTCCATACCCATTGGGCACATCAGTTTTTTGGCTGAGTACGTAGTCGTTGGTAAAACGTTGTCCACCGAAAGAACGTATTTCAATAGTTCCAGGAGGGCAATGAAACTTATGTCGCTCCATCCATGTTTCGCTTTCAAGTTGAATAGCTTAAGGACGACACTCAACTTGCTTAACTTTGTATGGTCACACCCGGGGTACACTGGTGTTTTGGATGAATCAAAAAAAATTTCATACTTGTCTGGTGTGTTCGAGTGATGTCGTTCTACATCTTCAAGCATAGTCTTAATTTCATTGTCCCAAAAATCTGGCTCAGCAACATCTGTAACGTCTTCTCGATCACCCGCAACTGTATCATCTCTGAGTTCTGTTTCTGTGTTTACCTAACCATTATCCCCTTCGCCAGGATCAATAACATCAAACACACTCTGACCAAGCCATCAGATTATGTCTTGGAAATCTTTTGTAAAACCGTGGCAGATCAGATGTTCCTTAACTGTTTCAACACCGCAATATCTCAGATTGTCTTGGCAATCGATACACGGACAAAATATGTATCCCTTGTCTGAAGGTTTCAAATTGTTCGCCCTCACCATGCATAACTTATCAACTCCTTCTAAAAACTTGTCGTCCAAATTTCGCGCTGTAAATCCATGAACGTTCCATCTCCTTACAGCTATTTATATGAAGGCAGCCATTTCATACCGTTACCCGTGGTAGAGTCTTTACACTTTTGTATCTTATCAACCTAAATCCATCCATGAGTATTAAATCCCACTGGTGAACGTTTTTTTATATGTAATTTATTGAAAATTTCGGCAGCATCTCCCTACAGTTCTTTAAATGCACGATATTATGATATTAATCAATAATATATACATTCGAAGAACAATAAAGAGATACTGCTGAAATAATCAATAAAGTACATATTAAAAACACATTCACACCCTTGTGTGAGATTTAACAATCATGGATAGTCCTGACAAGGACTGCCGAAGATATACCTCTATTAGGTATATCTTGGGCGGATAACTATGTTTGGTAGTTCGTCAAATACTATATATATGTAAATTTTAACTCTGGTAGACGATTAACCGATGCTAAGACAGTTGAGATCGGAAGCCAAAATAAAGTCGTAGTCCTGATGCATAAATAAAAAACGACAGCATTAGAATTCATAAAAAAATCAAGGTTAAAATGCTAGCTAAACCGTGGGAAAAATTCGACAGCATCTCCCCTATATATCTAATATTTCCAAATCACTTTTATCAACATCAAATTCGCACACACCATCAAATTACTTATACACTAATTTTATATTTTAAAACTACACTACTATGTATTAATTGTAAAACTAAATGCTAAGAATAACCAAATCAAATTTACTCTTTAAATCAATAAACCAAGAAACATCATTACAACGCGCAGTTTTATAGTTGGCTTTGCAAAATTACCGTTAGTAAGCACCGAAGTGGGCAATTAGTGCAGAATCAGCCCACGAACTAGGTTCCAATTAACTATGAATCTGGGCACAAATATATGAAAAGGTTAGAAAATTTGCCATTACACTCTTAGGATTCGATAGTGTAACACTCCAACCATTAATCCTGTCATTATCCTCTAATCGTCTCCATTACTACTCTACTCGCAGCGGAAATTTTGAAATCCTTTTTGAAAACACAATCAGCTCCTAATCCAATTTATACTCATTACATCTATTCTATGTGTGATTACTTGTGACCACTTGAAGGGAGCTTCAAAAATCATTCGACCCTGATGTGATCAGCATTAGTGTTGAACTATCTTTCCACCCCAATTGTGTTCAGTTTCCCTTTATCTGATCCGGATCAAGCTCGACTTCTCACATCAAATTCAAAACAATCAAATAATTCAATTATTTCGATTTCTATTTTACTTTTCCTAGTCATAATCACAAACCATACATCTCCAAATGAAGGAATTCATACCATCAATCATCCTTAATTTTTTTTCTCTCCAATCCTAGAACTTAGGTTATCAACCACTCTTAATTTACTTCCAAATAACTTACTCAAGGAATAAAATACTTGTGAAGCTCGTCCACCAATCATTCTAAATTTGCCTCAAAACAATCACCTAGGGAACTCAATTCTTCTAGGTTATACATCAGTTTCATACCGACTCATGCATCACAATGCCATGTCTAACCTCAAATATACAAATGCTATGGGGATTCTCATTCCAGGAGTTTCTCTACTCCTTTCCCTTGTATACTCACCGAGGTAACAAGATATGTATATTTATATACTTGGCATTCGCATCTCTTGTGCGCAATAACCACAATTACGCTATAAATGGATACCTATGTTTAAGTAACATAAGTACCATTCATCAAACCAATTCTCATTTGTGCTATGCACACTGTAGTTTACGTACTTAATATGTGAAACACACACTAAGCTGTTTTTCGCTCTACCCCCCTTAAAAGGGGTTACGCCCCACGTAATCTACCATATGTTATCATTGAACATTGGTTCGCTAAATTTAGGCATCCTGAAGCGTTTTAGCTTCCATACGGTCTATTATACAATGTATTCTAGTCAAAGGGTTTAACCATATTGATGGTTTAGTCTCTGCACCAAGAATTCTCATTGGAGTTTATTTAACTCATAACCGGTTCGGTACTAGCCTATCCAGCTTCAAGGCATTGTTAATTAGCCATTCTCTCATAAACCACCCACACAACAATGCCAACTCAGAGAAAACTACTCCTCTTTTAACCTAGAACCTAATAACATGTTAAAGGCTTAAAGGAGTTATTACCTTGTGCTTCTAGGTGGGGTTTTTGGACAGCAAGATGGAAAGTTTTCCAGCTCCAAAATGGAAGTCAATAACGGCTGGAATGGGGGGAAACAAGAGCTCACATTGGATTTTTATTTTGTAAGGAAAGAACAAGAAGAAAGGAAAGGAGAAGAAGAAAGGAGAAAGGAAGAAAAGAAAGAAAGCTAGCAAATTCAAGGTAAATGAGCTAACCCTTGAGCTAGTTTTGTGTGTAGTGTGAAAACAGAATTTTAAAGCTTATGTATAAGGAGATTACATTGTTTTAGGCATTGGGTATGTTGCTGTACAGTAAGTAAAAGATTGAGGTATATTAAGTGTGGTTTAAATGATGGTTAAAGGCATGGAAGCCAAAGGGAAAATAAATGTGTAAGTGCAGGAATTAATGTGTTGTAGTGTGTAGAATAATGTGGTGATGGGGATTGGTTGGTAATGATATTATAAGGTAATTAAGACTTGATTAATGATGTGTAATGGTCATTAAGGGCATAAACAAGTTTAGGAAGTAATTTTAAGTAAGTGACTTAAATAAATGAGTTGAATTGCAAGAGTTGGTAACTGTAGTCGGGAACACTTAAAGCTAAGATGAGTTAGGTTAATTGTAGGTAGTTAACCGCCCGATCCCGTGTATGTTATAGGACCCAAATATTCGAACTCCGAAGAAAAGTTGGAAGTCAGAGAACGATGGTGAACAGTATGATTTTCTCATGCCCTGTATGCTACCGTGGTTACTTGATTTTTGTGTTTGTGTGTTATGTGTGATCACCTAAATAAGATAAAATGCACAAATCGGGTTTATTGCACTTCTTGTGCTTGTAATGTATTGTTCCTTGTTGGATTGTATTTGAACTTGTAGTTTGTAATTCATGAATGTATGATTGATGATGAAGTGTATGATTGTGGTTGTGCGAATGCGACGTGTATTTGTGAGTGGTTAAATGGGTATAATAACGAAAATAAAAGAAAAGAAATTAAAAACTCAAAATAAACGTCGGGCTGCAAACAAATCCCGGTCGCAGTAGTATAGTGAAAATGTAAGCGACCCCGGATATCGAACACGGGACTAATGTACATATTATAGTACCTAAGAGTGTCACAGGAGGGGGGATTAATTGACTGGTTACATTAAATAAAAGATAGTTAATGAAATTAACTAGGTAAGCAAATAAACTAACGGGACTCTGGTTCAGATTATATTATCTGCTCCTCATGCTATTCCTACTGGTAATTATATTGTTTGGCAAAAATTCCTTAAATTATCCTAAGGACTAAGTCATAGCTCATAAGAACTCGTTTACAAGAAATGCTCGGTCTAATCAAGGTTCGAGCATCTTATGTAAACGGAATTAAATTCCAGGAAATATAATTGCATCTGAAAATACTAACTCATTAAATCATAATAGAGCTTTCGCAGATTTACGGCTTAATCAACCTATCTATGTATCACCTGGTCTGATCAAAATTAGACTTTGCAAGCAATTAATAAACTCATGACATTTATTAAAAGGCGAGAGATGAGCTTTTAGCGTAAAACTTCATTAAATAAAACCAGTAAAAACATTGCATAATTAATACAGAACATAATAATTATTCCCAAAGCGTACGTAAACTAGCCTAACATATTAAATAGATAGACAGAGGACAAGAGTAATAGAAATCATCCGTAATCACTCCGCTCACTCTGCTATTTTGTATTACGTAGGCTAGAGGTGGATTTAGTGGAATGTAAAAAAATAAAATGGAGAGGCGGAAGGAGAGAAATGAGATGGTGTGTGAATTGGAACTCCAGAGGAAACCACGGAAGGAGCCTCGGAAGGGAAACTCAGTAAGGAGGAATGAAGCTCCGTATTATAGAGGAAGAAGAACAGAGCAGCAGCAGCTCACTGATGAGCTCGTGATTGCAGCTCCCCATGATGCAGCTATTGATTGGGACCGGGGACAGGGCTGTGAAACGCGTACGTGATTTCTGGTAGGCGCCGTCTCAAGTTGCAGAGCGACTCGGCCAAGATAACCCGTATTTAAACATGTCCGCTAGATAAGTGGCGGTCTCCTCTATTGTCCGCCGTTTGTTTATCAAGCGGCGGTACTTCTAGGTTGTCAGCACTCGCGGTCTCTGCTGTTTGTCCGCCTCTTAAGTGGCGGTCTCCTCGTCTCAACCGCATCTTAAGTGCGGTCTCCTGTCTCAACCGCCTCTTAGTGGCGGTCTCCTCTGCTCAACAGCCTCGCGGTTCTTCTGTCTCTTGTCCGCCAGGGGGGCGGTCGCCTCTACCAGGCGTGCACACGCCCTTGTCGCGGACTCTTCCATCTCCTCCTCTTTAATCCCTTAATGTTTGTGTTTAATTGGTATTTTTCCTAACATTTAAAACATATAATACATCAGTTAATATAACAACAATACTTATAGGAAAAACCCTAGATAAGTGCGGAAACATACTAAAAACGCTCTGCTGCAATTAATAAGGTGATTAAACCCTAAAAAGTCTTATGTTTTGCACTTATCAGCGAATGTGCTAACCTTGACTTTGTGAGTGTGAAATGGAGCTCCACTAACTGTAAAACCTTCTAACTTTGAGTAATTGGTAAATTGGAGAGTATTGTAAGAAGTCCGATATAGTTTCGGTCATGCGTGAGGATGAGGAGAAAAACAAGAGGTTGGATCCGATTCCGCCTCAATCTTTTCTATGGTCCAAAACCCTTAAATGGGGTAGAAACTAGGATGACAAGCCAAACCTAAAGCCCGATGGAGAGACGGTGTATTTTGTGTAGTCTCTGCCCGGAGGTTCAACCGACTTAACGTGAGTATAAGTAAGAAAAGGAAGCATTTGCATGAGTAAGACCATGACTAGTGTAAGTCGTATGGTCCCAGAGTAAAAGAGTAAAGAACATCCGTTAACCCAGACGGGTAACTGACTAACAGGAAGGAAGTAAGGACTTGAGATGAGTACTACCATGATTGGTTGACTTGTGAATTGTATCCCATGTATGTACGGTTTATCCTTGCAAGTATGTGCCATGTATTATTATAATGTTGTATGTATAGCATGTATGCATGTTATAAAACGAACCTATGTATTCGACAAAGTAGTTGGCGTACCCCCGTTAGCACGCGGGGCTATGCGAATTTCATGCCTACTATTGTTGAGCCCTGGGGCATGTTTTTATTCTTCCAGGTACTTCTGAAGGATGATGGTCGTTGTCGCGATCGAGTCAAATACTTTTTTGTTGTAAGTTAGCAATGAGAACGGTGTACCGAGTTGTTGTACATGGCTTATTGCCTTTTTGATTGAGTAGCCAGTGTACCATATGGTACACCCTTTTGGTTATTTTGGAAATCTGTAGGAATGGTGGATATGAGTAGGTAGTAGTTAAACTCATTGAAAAGGTAAGAAAGTACCCTCCCTCCTGTTCTTCGGTTAATCTAACTGCGTACCTGATCCCAATCATCATACACAGGGGGGGAGCTTTTTCGAGAAGAGAAGACGTATGAATTGTGTGCAAAAGTGTTGAACCTGTCCTCTTTTCGGAGGGGGGTGTTCTTCTCTATTTATAGTGTTTAATTGTTAGATCTGGGCGTTGCCAGCCTGTCCTTTTTTTGGTTGCCAGGCTGGCACTTTGTACATAAATGAGATATTGACTGCCTATTTGGCCGGAACGTGTTCCGGCCTTACGCTATCTAGGGTTTCCCCTATAGCCTTAGGGGACGGGTGTTCTCTTCTTATTTTACTCTCATACTTTTCCCTCTTCACTCATAGCTTTGTTTAAACTTGTAAGAAGGGATGTATTCGGATTATGCTTTGTTAAATGTTGGGAATGTAATGAAAGTATTTGTTAGTTCGGTATTTCTATTCATAATCAGACTGTTACAGTAAGTAGCATGAGCCTTGTTAGTAATGGGAGGCTAATGGGTTGTATCACCCGTCGTGAGTATGGAGGATTCCGCCGAGAGTAGTAGAGTAGTAATAGAGACGATTAGAGGATAAATACAGGGATTAGCGGTTGGGGTGTTACAGACAGAAACGAGGTTAGAACTACCAATTGACATGTATATGAACAAAGTTAGAAAAAAACAACAATCGATCGCATACCCAGTACGCGTTAGAGACGTCGACGACGACGACCAGTGGTAGATAGGTGGTGACCGGTGGCGATGAGAGTGACAAAGGAGGTGGGAGCTGAAATACCCCAAACCTTAATATGTTATCTAAATGTTAAAATATGGTAAAATAAGGCTAAGATATGCCTTTTAGAAATGCTAGGTCGACAATTTAAACCCAATAGTAAAAACACAATAAAGCACTAAGACATAGTTTGAGCTAAAACATGCTCTAAGTTTGGAGTGAACTTGGTTAGGACCCAAAGAGCCTACCAAGACTTTATAACATTCAATTATTATTTAATAAGGCTAATTAAGTCCTTAGGAGACCTTGGTAGACAATTAAACTAAACAAAACATAAATAAATACCTTAAAGCCAATATGGGCGAAAATGTGCTCTAAGCTTGGGATAAGTTTGGTTAAGATCTAATAAGTTTACCAAGACCTTATTTATATGTTAATTAACATATTAAACCAATTACCAAACAAAAAAAAGCTTGAAAACAAGTTAAAACACAAAATCTGCTTTAAGGAGCCTTAAAGCACATTTTTGAAAAATTGTCTCGTAAATGGGTTTTGAGTGGCTAAATGTCCATCATTACTCTTTAATCAACATGTGTACTACTTAGTATCACATTAGGAAGTCTAAATCAATGGGAAATCAAAAATTTCACAAATATGTGCCTTAGTTTGTGAATTGTACTCAAATTGTGCTAGTTTAAGTTATAAGTCACACATAAGTCAAATATTTGGTCAACAAAGACCATAAATATCTATAATGTGTAAGGGGGCACGGTTTTATGGGTGTGAGTCATCACACTTGGCTAGCCAATTAAAAGAAAGAAAGAAAAGTAAGTAAAAGGTTACTTTTGCTTTTAACATAAATATCTTCAAAGTATACTCTCTCACCTCATTCTCTTCTTTCTCCTTGGTTCCCACCCACCGTCACCTATCTTCATCCTCCCAAGAAAATTCGTTTTGCTACAGTCCACACTCATTCTTCATCTTCTTTCACTTGTAACTTATGATTCCATGCTCCAAAATCAATTTCAAGACAACCTTTGTCTTAGTTAGGCCAAGCTCTTCATTTCCCTCTTTTCAAATATTCAAGAACTCAATTTTGGTGCCATGGAGATTCACCATTGAAGGAGCTTGAGCCCATATTTTCATGCCTTGTCATTCTTTTATGCTTCAAGGTAAGGAAAATCAAAGAAGAACCAAGTTTCCTTTCATTTTCTTGTATAACCGAAAATTCACCTTACAATGGTGCATTACCTTGTTATCTTCTTAGCTTAATCCAAACTTCAAAGGGCTAGGAGGAGTCCTATCTTGCCACTTGTTCAAGTTCTCTTTCAAATTCCAAAGGTAAACATCAATTTTAGTGTTTTAAGACACTTATGTAAACCTAGGGTTTAATTATGAGTTTGAGTATTAAACTTAATGCTCATTACCCTTATATGTATATTGGTTAGAAGGTTGACAAGTGATAAAAGCTCCTTGCCGATTTTCAATCAAGAAAAACAAGGGAAAACAAGTGAGAAAGCTTGGAAAACAAAGAGGTAAATGACCTCTCTTAATGTGGTATTGTACTAGGAAATTGAGCTATTTGCTTAAAATAACCTATAGAGCCAATGGGAAAATGAGCTAGAAAACTATCCACAAGGTGGACTAAAAGGACATGGGAGCATTATTGTGTGTATTCGCAGGTTGAAGGCATTTAAATGTGGAAATTCAGTGTTAAAGTTTAATGTTATTTAAGGGCCTAAGAGCCAAGCAATTTAAGTTTATTCACTATATTGTGATGTAGTGTAGTTTAAAGGTTTAGTTGTGTGTAAAGAGCATTTCTTGTGAAGATGAATGTTTTGGATGGTTAAAGGATGAAATACAATATGCTTGGGTGTAAGGAATGTGCATTAAGTGATTAAGTGTTCTTGGTTGTCTAAAGGTGAAAACATAAGTGTTTGGGTGTGAGAGTATACAAGATAAGCTATGGCAAAATGTAGTTGATAAACAAAGGAGTTTATGTGCTTTAATGAGATTTTATGACCTAGAAGGTACTAGGATTTGTTAAGTGTCAAGATGGTGAAAGAAAGTGAATCATGGTGTTCTTAGGTGTTATGATGCCATGGGCAGTGTCTTAGAGGATTTAGGACTCAAATGGGTGTTTTAAACACACCAATGAATTGTTATGTGAAGTGTTAAGTCTTGTTCAAGATTTGGTAAACAAAGGAAAAGAAATGCCTTGTGAAGGCCTAAATGTAAACTTGTGGAAGTAGAAGGAGTTGTGTAAAGGAGGTGTTTGTGAGAAATAATGCTTTTGGAGTGGTGGTAATGTTTGTGAGACAACACTTTGGTTAGTTGAGGTAGTAGGCATGATATACCACTAAGAAATCTAAGGAAAATGTTATAAGTGCTAGAAATTGTTGTAAGGAATTGAGAAACAAGTTAGTGATGATTTAGGAAAGTTTAGTGCTTATTTTAACGTTTTAAACATGTAGGAAACATGTGGAAAGATTATGGAATGATTAGGTAAGGTTTAAGGTTGGATTAGGGGTTGAAAAATGATGTTTTGACAAGTTATTAACATGGTCCGGGACTAGCCCTTGTATAGGTACCCGGACCACCCATAAAAACATGCCGAGAGTGAATGCAGGAGGAATTGGTCCAGGACTAAGTCCAGGACCAAGCCAAAAAACAGCCGAGTAATTTCCAGAGGTGGTCCGGGACCATGGGTCCGGACCAAGTCCCGGACCAGATCAAAAATGGCCTAAAATGTGTTTTAAAGTGTTCTAAAGGTGGTGGATTGTTGGGTAATGGTTTTGGATGTTGTTATGGCGTTGTTTGGTGACTTTTAAAGGTCCTAAGAAGTATAAACAAGTGTTGGAAGTGGTTGGGAAAGTTGTGAGTTTAAGTACACAAAGTTAAACCGAAATAGCGGGATAACGGGGTAAGTACGGGAGTAGCAATTATGTACCTACCAAAACACCTTAATATTAATTGAACCATTTCACATGTAAATAGTGGTTCAAGAGTAAGACATGAGGAACAAGTGTGAGCCGAGGAGCGTGAGAACACCCGGTAAAGTAATTCCCTGCGGTGACAGGTATGGTTTTCTTGCAACCTGTGTCCTACCGGATTACACGGCTTGTATGCCAATGTGTTTTTATGTATGTTTGCCACGTTGTAAGATAAAACATGTAATGAGTTTATAGTAATTCATTTATGTGGCGTGTTCAATTCCAATACCATTTAACCTCGAAAGTGTTAAACCTTAGCTAACTGAGTCTAGGATCACATGAGAGCTCGACATTCGGATTTAACGACCCAAACCATGGGACGTTCTAACCACGGCTATGCATGAGTTAATTGTGTGATGTTTGTGTATGAATGTATGGACCTCCCTCGTGTGTTTAACCCAGGTTTAATACCTTATGGTGTGTGGGTGTAATAGGTTCCATAATGGAGCTCTAACTGTTTACTTATAAGTATATATGTACTAATGGGGGGGTTGAGGAATCCGGTCGTTCCGGTCGCGCGTTGTTTGGGAGGGGTATCCATCCTTGCTTTACCTTCCTCTCTGTTAAGGTTGATTCCTTCTTGTCTTCAATCTCCCACTACCTTACTCCAAATATTACCTATCCTGAATTATGATCGGCCTAGGGGAATATGTGTTTGTGTGGTGTGTTCGGGTCACTAATCCATTCCATCTTAACTTAAGTTACTCGTCCGACTATTAGGACGGTAATGAGTGTGTATAACGAGCTTAACATGAGGGTAATATCATTCTCTAGGCTCACAAGTGAATTAACTAAGTTGGGTCAGTTCCTAAAGAGAAACCGTTCCCTTTATGTATGTATTAATGTTGTACTGCAATTCTTATGCGATGCTATGTGGTGTACGTATAATGTGGAATGAGTTGTTGTGTGGAGAGTGGGGATCATGGATATGAGTCCCAGTTTATTATAAGACAATTTGGAGTATAACCCGAATAGTGGGTAAGTGTCGTCTATTAAGGAAATAGCTCTAGAGAGGAGAAACCCTCAAGGGTTAAGGAACAAAATGAGTGAGCTAACGAGTTTTGTTTTGTTGATTGATCTGTGAACCCCGTTGTTGTGGGTGTGTAATGTGTTATGTGTTTATAGTTTACATGCGTGATTTAAATATAATCAACCGCATGCTTAGACGACAATTAGTTGTGCGTGACCCGGTAGCATCGGGCTGCGGGATTACCATACCAGCAAAGGTGCTGAGCCCCTTGGGGGCCACCTTTCTTTCCTTTTCTATTCAGGTACAAGGGCTGGAGACCGTTCGGGAGTAGGAGGGGGTAGTTGTTTCTACACGGGTAGTTAATGAATTACTTATGTATTGTAGGAGCAGTAAGACCGAAACTGTTATCGGCATTAGTTTGTAAATACTCGGTACGGTTGGAATGTAAATGTATAACGAATGTTGGTAATGGAAGAAGATTGTATTGTGTAGTTGCTCGGGAATCTGGTCCATCAGACCGATACAATGTATATGTATTAGCCTTGTTAGCCACGTGGGTGGCTAACGGCGTGTAACACCAACGGGTTAAGTAATGTGATGATGTATGTTTTCCACTGCAAATGGTTATTATGTGTACTGTTGTAGTAGGGGTGTTACAAAAAGTGGTATCAGAGCGTAGTATCGCTCTGATGACTAAATTACCGAGCTTCGGAAGTACCGAGTTAGGATTTTAGTACTTTGGGTTAAGGGTTGAGTGATAGCGTGAGAGATACGCTAGTTACGAATTACCAGTGTGTACTGGAAACCTACAATATCCTTCCCACCCTCCACAATCCCTGTTTTATAACTTGGGGATGAACGCCAGAGAGATGAAAGTCCTCTCATACTCGGGAAAACCCGATCTGGTTGTTGTAAAGCATATCTGTAAGTACGGAGAACCTGTCATACAGTAGATCCCGAAAACTGGGAATCCCGGAGACGGTTCCCATCTGAACAATGTCAACTGCATTTATATAGCGAAGAATGAAGAATCCTACGTACAGGAGAATGGAATTTCTGGCAACCTGGGTCGACATGCCGAGCAGTCAAGAACAACCAGATTGCAACGCACCAACCGTGCAACAGGCAAGAAGTGAAGTAATAGAACCCGAGACGTGGGTCTACGGGACTACAAATGTTAAATAATGACACCAACGGTATACCAACAGACAAAGGAAACTACAACGTAGTACCCAAAAAAGAGACAAGTCTCAGTAACCACGACAAATGCGTGGAATGGGCTACGAAGAAGATACAATACTAAGTAAAAAAAAAGGGGACTCCAAGAATGAGGAACACCCCAGTTAATGATTGTCATGTGAAGACAATGAGAAGTCGCCCAGAGGGTTTCATGTCAAGACTGTAAGATTAAAGTAAGAGCCAACAAGGCCACTGAATACGGTGCAGATAAAAACAATACCGCAACCGGTAAATGTGGAACCGATAAGCCAGTTAGCATGGCGCACTTGCCATGGCAAGTGCTGCTATAACAGGGTTGTTCGGGAAAATTTTAACAAGTATGAAGTACATAGTAAAGTACCCAGAGGTTAAGTGAGGTAATCATAACCTAGGAAGGGCTTAATGGTCTTACCTTTGTAAGTGGAAATACACCAGTCGGCAAAAAGCTGAACTCGGTAAAGGCAAGAAGACATGGTAATACCACCAGAATTTTTCTTTCAAACACAAATCTATTTTAAACTCTTTTCTTTTCAAAACCAAAATTTTCTTTTAAACCTATACCTATTTCTAACCATCTTTTAAACCAAACCAGAGGACCTACGCCGGCCTCAATGCCATAGAGTAGGTAAGTTGCACTCAGTTCACTTTTGAATAGCCGGACGGAAACCGGTAAACCCAAGGTAGCAGCCCGAGGGGATGGATGGAGTTCATAATGATACAACGGTGGATAAACCTTCCCTTGATTAAGTTCTGGAAGCAGGGAATGCATATTGTCACAGGACAATATAAGGGAGTTGACAACAGAATACTTCACCTAGGCGTGTGACGGACACTACGAGTGTACCAGCTGAAATGTGGGATGACCGCACTCCGATAGGATCTTGTGGGCCTGACAGACCTACTTATGGTTAGTTGGGTAAGTAGTAATGTATCAGTAGGGTACCCCACATATGTATACGAGCAGAGTCCGGAACACGGGAAGTAGTCGACTCCATACTACGGCCAGCAGTAAAAGTCAAGTAAGATCTAAGGATTACCACGAATGGTTGAAGTAAAGGAACCCAGTTAAGAAGACTAAAGGAATTAGTGAATTTGTTCAAGGAAATATTTAAGAGTCGGGAGGTGCGAAGTGCATTGACTGCTATGTAAAGACATCGGATATGTTTTAAGAATCTTCAGGAATAAAACATGATAGCTGGAACGAATACCCAACTAAGAACGTAAGAAGGCGTAGTTTACTGAATGTACCCATAAGTGCAAGCCAAATGTAATGGCATACCTTAGCAACACCCAGGAGCAATCCTTGGGGGGTGTTTGGATCAAACATTGTTGGATGGAGCAATGTAACAGAAACACAGGAGTTGAAACAATTACTCGGATTAAACACTGAAGGTAACCCACTTAACAGTAGGACCCTAAGTTGCCAAAGAGACAACTTGGAAGGAATCGTGACAGTAAGGCTTATAAGCCACAAATAACATGTGTTATGTAAACTTGATCGATTGTAAAATAATATGTTATACAAGTAAATAGAGCGGAGAACGAACCACTGTCTTAAGAGTGGGGATACCTCTCGATATTGTAAACCGTGCAAGCGGTAGTAATGTGAACCAAGTTCAAGAAATATGTTAAGGATTGACTATGTTATTATTACGGGCTGAATAACGCCGGCTTGTAACTCGAGTGAGCAACGCTCAAGGAGCATTCTGTAGTCATCCAAACGGATGATGTAAGTATATGTGTGAAAACTAATATGACAGTGAATACCATGTAAGTTAGTGTTGTGCAAGAAGAAAGAACACGATGCGCAGAAAGTGACTGTTGTATAAGTATTGTTAAATAATAGTATGGCAAATAAGCAGAGTTATGAGTTAGACCCAGTGGAGATACAACGGTAAGTGATAGCAAATAAACTAGACAATAAGCCAGTAGCCAGTATTATGAGATAAGAATCTCAGTGAAACACAATGTGAATTCCTATCGCAATCGCATGAGAGACTTACTGTCAAGAGTTTACGCCTCTGCACTCTGTATGACTGAGTGTTTTGGTATTGCACTTGCGCAGTAATGATCGAGTGGGATAACTAGGATTTGGGAAATGTTAATTTTGGAGGAAACAGAAAGCGGATTATAACGCCATAGTGACTGATGCATAGGAAATGCAAGGACGTACCAAAGAAAGAGTACTTGTACAGGACCAAATGTGGAGGCATGATTAAGAATAAGTGACTACAGTAGCACTAAATACCAAATATCAGTATGAAATATACCTCAGGTGTGGGAAATAACCGAGAGAGCACTACACATTGAAACGGTATGAACTCGCTCTATCTATGGAACACGGAGAAGTATAGTGGTTCGGCCAATAATGCGGCCTACGTCCACTTCTAGACAGAGATATTATTCATCCTTCGGTTTACAACACTAGAGAGCCTTTTGGGGTGAGCTCTCTCTTTTCTAACTTGAGTCCCTTACAAATGAGCCCCTCTACTTCTATTTATAGACTTCCTATGGCCATGCTACCCTTAAGCCTCTATACATGTGATAGTACCATATTTACACAACTGTTAGCCTCTATTTGGATAATCTTTCCGGACTGGGATACCACTTCCGCATCGGACTAACTCTTCCGGACCATCTTTTTAGGTAACGACCCTACCGGTAGTAATTCTACCGGTAGCGATCCTTTAGATAGCAGCCCTTCCGGTAGCGGGTCTTCCGGTAGTAGGGCTTCCAACGATAGGCCTTCCGACAATTGGTCTCCGGTAGACTCTCTTGGTAGATCCTTCCGCATCGGGGCCTCTCGGTAGCAGGTCTTCCGACAATAGGCCTTCCGACAATTGGTCTCCGGTAGTAGTCCTTCCGCTAGCAGGTCTTCGGTAGACACTTCAGCCTTTCGCATGGTATATTTCATACCATTACATCAGTCCCACAAGTTCTACTTTTTAGCACTAAAAAGTGGAACTTATAAAAAGAAGACAAAATTTACACTTTGTACTCTTTTCTTTTCTACTATATATCTCCTAGTCCCACAAGTTCTTTTTCTTTTGCCTAAAAAAGGAAATGAACTTACAAACTTTAGCCCACATGAGAGCTTGTCTACCGGTCATCAAGAAGTCCCACAGGCTCCGGGGGTGATGAAGCCCCACTTGTACTCCTGAGAAAAGGGTCTCCGTTCCTCGACCGTGCTATAATAAGAAATCCAAAGATCTGGAATTCCGAAGGGCCATAATAATTCCAGAAGACCATAATAATCTCAAGAAGACCATAATAATCTCAAGAAGTCTGGGATAATAATAATAATGGGATATTACTTCCATAATCAGATTCCTGCTTGAATCACTTTATTCCTTGGACCTGCATACCTAAATTTAACAGATTGAAAGATATTTGTCTTTTGAGCTGCCCGGGGCGACTGGACTTCCCAAAAGTTTTTGTTAGTTAGAGTATATTAATCACGGGGATAAAAAACCCAAATGTACAGCCTATAGGTTGCTTAGAGCAGCCTTTCTAAGTACATGGATAGCACAAGTCTGAGCTGAACAAAAGGAATTCCTAAAAATTCTATTGCTTCCCAAAAGTTGGAGATTCTTATAATGAAGAATTTTAGACTGCTCTTTTGTTTGTTGCCAAGATTTCTTTCGGTAACCATTTAGTTACACTTTCACACTCTACCACTGTACACATGGTGAGATCGTCGATTTAACACTCTACCGACTTCGAGACGGTGAGATCGTGGTTTAACACTCTACTGGCAGTAAGACAGCGAGATCATCGGATGAAATACACTATCATCGTTGATGGTAGATCGTCGGATACAAAACACTCTACCATCGCTTAATGGTGAGATCGTCGGTTACATTCTTTGTCTTTCTTTTCTTTTCTCAAGACTCTCTGGCCTTGGTTTTAAGTAAATCAGATATTGTTTTAAAATATTTCTTTTTTGAAAACTAGAGGGTGATCAATCCTCTAGAGAAAGTTTCGTAAACATCCAGTGATAAAAGAATATTCATAATGAAATATCAAAAGTTGGTACCTCTTTTTTACCGGTGGGATAACATTACCCGTGGGGTGATATTACCGGTAGGATTTCAATTTGTTACCGGTGGAGATGCTACTGGTGAAGGTGGCCAATAGCTACCGATGAGGATAACAAGCTGCTACCGGTAAAGGTGACAGGTTGCTTCCGGTACCATTTTTCCAGGGGATGGTAGCGGTGAAGTTATACAACATTGCTCTTCTCTGTTGTAGTTCCTGGTAAGATGTATTTTCTTTGCTCTTCCAGGAGATTAGTACAAGACGTACTTTTAGCCAGCATACATTTTTGCCTCGTGGAAGCCAACATCACTTAGAAGAGACCATCATCAGGCTCCTTGAGGAATGCGAAATGGCATATGATTGAGTTCCAGCTCTAGTGACCAGCTGTAGGCATGCTTTGATTCTTACGGATCTGTGGTTGTAACTCTATGTTGTCGACTTTCCTTTAGAAGGTAATTTCTCAGAGGCTAAACAAAACTGTTTGGACAGAAACTGAATTGTTAAAGTTAAATCAAAGTGTAAAAGTTAGGAAGCAAGAATAAGATATAATAAGGCAAGCAAAGTAGTTAAACAGAAACTGAGATTGTACATCCGAATTTTAAGGCACTAGCTGCAAGAACACACATTCTATAGAAGCAAGCAGAAGAAAATTAGCAGTAGCAAAACAAAACAGGCCGCATCATTTTTAAAATTGAATCAGACATGAATAACACCCTTACTGTTTGAACAGCACAATATTTTTCAGAACTTGATGTTTAAAGCAACAACAGCAGCTAATCTAGGCTTGACCAGGACGACAATAAAAGTCTTAAAACAATTATCCACTTTAAAGCTCTCAGTTTCTGCTTGTTGTTTTAGCATGTGTGTCGTTTGAATGGCAGCAATAACAAGGAAATGAGTACAGAGATGAAAAATAGAAAATGAGTAAGAAGGTGAGCAAAACAGAAAATGGGAACCGAAATTGTAAGACCCAATTTCAAAGCCTTTTAAGATACGTCACTCATGTAGAAATGACTATCTTAGCCAAACTCATAATCTTAAGTCTAAAAGTCGGGTTCAAACAACTTTAAAGTGGTCACATGAGAAGAGATACACAAACAAAAGAAAAAACTAAGGTGTGAAGCATTTAATGAGCACTCATAAAATATTCAGGCTAAAACTATTCATAACAGCACAACACAACTTCTTAATTATCCTATACTTACATGCTTTCGTCAGTAGCGAGTAATGGAAAATGGCGTGGACATTGCTAAGTAACAATATTCAATTGTTGCAGAATAACACTCAGAAAATGTACTTAAACAGAAATCAGATTAGTGGCAAAATAGAAAACAAAACCTTTTGTTTAAACCTATCCAAACCACCTACGTAACAGCACATACGAACTTGAGCAAAACATTTAATGGTTCTGTATATTCACAACAGCAAAGTGTCATAATTTCAGGTTGTTTTAAATCAATATTCAAGCTAAAAACGGGGAAGGCAGTGACAGTAATACTTTAAATACAGAGAAACAGTAGCCACACGGTTATGTAATTGGGCCAATTTAGACAGGAGAAGATAGCAAGAGTGAATGTATGTTTTGAAAAGACTGACCACAGTTTTCTGGTGACAGACTTTTCATAGCAGTAGCAGTGAACATAACATATAATCAAGCTATGCAATCAGATTTGTCAATTGAATTTTCATTCATTTTAAAACAGACTTAAAGGAGATACTATTAAGCCAACCGATGTAGTCTTAATGGGGCATGCAGACAGACCGAAAGTAATATCATAGTAAGAGGCAAGGATTATACTATTCTAGGCAATGAAATAAAATAATTGTATCAGACCTTTATTATACCAGGTTAATTGTTTGAGCAAAATAACAGTGCGGAAGATAGTACACGGCTCATGAAAGAAAGAATATAATTAACCAAGATCAGATTATATAACGTGAGAGGAAACCGCAATTAAATCAGTGAAAACATAAAAAGAGAGAAGTAGATTTGTAAAAGTTGAATTTAAAAGGTGCTCACAAGGAGCTGTAACAGATTATGCGCTCATGGTAAATTTCAGAAAACACATTGCAGCATTATAAGGAATCAAATAACTTCTAACTAGGCCCTGGTCGATATTAATCTATATGAACTGTAATTAGAAGACAGCTAAACAGAATGCAAAAGCACTTGCTCTGAGGGAGCTGTTTAGATAAGTTCTACAAGTTTGAACGATGGCTAAAATGGAGCATGAAGTAACAGTCAAAGTAAATGAGGAACTCGCAGGGTTTTGAAACGACCATCCTTTACAGGGCACATCAAGACTGTCACACAACTACTCCAGAATAGTTCATCCAGCGCATTTGATAATCAGTATGTATGGTTTTTCTATCTTGAAACTGAATATTGGAAGCATAATCTGCAGGAAAAAATGCTCAAGAAAAGGCTCATAATTACAACAAATGGATGAGCAACAGCAGTCAGATTCGTCGTAGTATTAGTGGCATTTTTCATAGCAAGGAATGAGCATGTGTTTGCAGGAGTATTTCGACTACCTCCGGGAAGAAATATTATTTGAAAGGTTAGGCCACTTCAATCTGGTATTATTAAAGCAGTTAGAAACTGACGCAACTAGAATCTGTATGCCACTACGTTCTTAGTTCCTAAACACATACAAACAAAGCTTCCAACATTAAACTTGAACAGATTAAGCTTTGCTTACTTCATGGTTTATAACAGCTCTCAAGTATTCAAGCATAGTATTAAAAACATTATACACAACAATTCATTCAATATTCTGCTGTTAAGCTACAACAGAGGTAAGCAAATAGTTGGATGAACTTATAACATCAATCAATCAATCAGTGGCTAAATTACTTCATAATTCAAAAGAAATGGCTTTAAATAGGATATTTGGACGTCAATTTTCTAACTCTTTTGTCAGTATGGATTAACCTGTAAAGCAAGATGCCCCTTACTTGAACATGTTTATCTTAGCATGACAGCTATAAAAGCTGAAGCAACATAACATGGTAAAATCTGAGCAATGACTCCAGCCAAAAGGTGACTATAAGACCCACACTTTTAGTATAAAAATAAAGCTATAAAATGAAACTCGCAGATGTGACAATCTGTTTGCTAGAGAAACTAGAGTGCAGGGATACTTCGATCACGACAGTTTTACACAACGGCAAAAGCGAACAGGGGCTAAGACCTGTTGAAGTGTTTTGGTAGAGACTACTAGGGATATACTTTTATGATATAGCAGCGACAACACCCACATACGAGGGAGTGAATGGTAGTTCAATTGCACAGAATCTTTGCATAATCAGCAATTGTAGGGAACAAGCATGGTGACTGTTAAGTATTCAAGGGGAATTCGCAAAAACAGAATTGAGTTTGTGTGGCTTTCCTAGCGGGATTATTATCACAGAAAAAATGTATATAAATGTGCGAGTCACCAATAAGGTTTTTCCGGAAGACTAGCCTGTCGCCTGCTGTATCTTGATTTGTTCCTTTCTGCCTAATAGTACTGCTCAAAGTTAGAGGATTTACCTTGTCGAAGAGGAAAACAGATAGAAACTCCTTCCCTTTTTGGTTTGACTAGCCGTTCTGGTCCAGATCGGGGACTGGTGGCTTGCGTTTCAGGCTTGAAGAGAATAACCGGTCGACGCCGATCTTTCATTGTCTCTTAAAAGCTATCGACCTCGACAAAAGGGAAGGATGTTTTAGCATGTGAATTGTTTTTAGCGGTTCTCTTCTTTAGCCAATGGATATTTGGCTCGAACTCGACCACGGACTTCTTTGAAAGTAATCTGTAAGCGTTTCGTCTTTGAGTGAAGAAACGTTGAACGGATCAGTCTTTTCCAATGCGTGGATCTGATCTCTGGTTGCTTGAGCTTGGCTAGAGAGTCCGATTCCCAAGATTATTGTGAATCGACGAAGACGTCAATTTCTTTGAGTTGATTCCTTCGTGATTTCCTGAGTTGTATGGACAGATTATGGAGAAAATTTCGATCGATACACCAAGAACATAAGGATTGGAGGTTTAATACTTCTTTAACGTGAATCGGTACTTCCTCTTTTGGATATCGTCCTTGCGATGTTTTATCATTTGTCGAGTGAACTGACTCTTCTCATCAAGAACTTCGTCGAAAACGTTGAATAGAGCGTCTTGATTCGCCAAAATGGAGAACGCATGGCTTCTCCGATTGTGCTACTTCGAATTCTTAAGCTTGATCTTGCTCGCGATAATCTTTCTGAATTGTTTAGCCTTAAGGATTGAGATTTCGATGTTGCTAGAACCGAACTGACGCTTTTTCCAGAATGCGATGAACAATCCTTAACCTTCAGTCGCATCTTTGGATCCCAAGCCGTAAATCGATGGCGATCGCAGACCGTGGATGAATCATCGATTGCACTTCTTAATTCTTCGCAAGTCCCGCTTATTCACCATGTTTTGAAATTCTGGTCACGCGAACGGAATTCTTGGATGAATTCCTTTAGCTTCATGTCTCGATTGGAAAATATTCTCCGATCTGCTACTCCATTTCCTTGCTGTTCATAATGAAATCGTAGAATGAGTCGATGGAGCATTTTTCTTGATCAAGCTTGCGTAGTCAATGGAGCTTTTTCCTTCCGTAGAATGAGTCGATTCTTTCATGATTTTCTGGAGCGTGGATCAATCGTGGTTGATGTTCGATTCCCACAGACGGCGCCAAATGAAACGGTATGAACTCGCTCTATCTATGGAACACGGAGAAGTATAGTGGTTCGGCCAATAATGCGGCCTACGTCCACTTCTAGACAGAGCTGTTATTCATCCTTCGGTTTACAACACTAGAGAGCCTTTTGGGGTGAGCTCTCTCTTTTCTAACTTGAGTCCCTTACAAATGAGCCCCTCTACTTCTATTTATAGACTTTCTATGGCCATGTTACCCTTAAGCCTCTATACATGTGATAGTACCATATTTACACAACTGTTAGCCTCTATTTGGATAATCTTTCTGGACTGGGATACCGCTTCCGCATCGGACTAACTCTTCCGGACCATCTTTTTAGGTAACGACCCTACCGGTAGCGATCCTTTAGATAGCAGCCCTTCCGGTAGCGGGTCTTCCGGTAGTAGGGCTTCCAATGATAGGCCTTCCGACAATTGGTCTCCGGTAGACTCTCTTGGTAGATCCTTCCACATCGGGGCCTCTCGGTAGCAGGCCTTCCGACAATTGGTCTCCGGTAGTAGTCCTTCCGCTAGCAGGTCTTCGGTAGACACTTCGGCCTTCCGCATGGTATATTTCATACCATTACACACATTAGGTAGTAGCTCAACCTCAACCGACAGTAAGACGGAAGAAATTAAGTCAACCATTGTGACATACAAAGTTGTATATACGGTAATTGTTAGAGAAGTGGATAAAAGGCTTGTAACTCACCGAATTCGCTCACGATAAGAGGTACCATGCGTCGGTTGAGAAACCATTATTACAACAAATGGGAGATGTATAATACTGTAACAGTAACAAATGGGGCAAACTAAACTCTAAGTTATCAGAGTCCTGTAGTAGACGCCAGTGAACCCATGCTTCAGATACCGAATATGCATTTTGAATATGAATAAATGACCAATTATCAATGCCTAGAAGCCTCACAGGCCAGGACCGAAATCGGTTATGAGTTAAATAAACTCCAATGAGAATTCTTGGTTTATGGACTAAACCGCTAATATGGTTAAGATCCTCTAACCAGAACGCATTGTATAATAGACAGCGTGGAAGTTAAAACACTTCACGACGGCAGAACATTTTAAGCCAATGTTCAGTGACTGATTACGTGGGCGTAATCCCTTTTAAGGGGGGGTAGAGCGTAAAACTGCTTAGTGTGTTTTACCGTACAAGTGTACGTGAACTTTGGTGTGCATAGCACAAGATAATTTGTTTTGATGGTTGGTGCACATGTTAGATAAACATATGCATTCATTCATGGTTTAATTGTGGTAATTGCGCACAAAAGATGCGAATGCCATTGTGATAAGTGTGTATACTTTGTTAACAATTGTGTGTGTTAGTACAAGTGTAAGGGAGTAAAGAAACTCCCGGGGAACTAAAACCCTGACAGTACATGTTCACATGATACTAAATGTAATACCGTGTATTGTATTTTGATAAAAGTATGTATATATACAGTATTGTGAGTTATGAAGAGGTAAGAAACCGACATAGAACCTAGTGAGAATTAGATTCCCTAGGTAACTTGATTAAAAGTGAATGGAAATAACTGATAGACGAAGTTCTATCCCTTGGAGATGTTATGATCATGATTAGAATGATTAAAAAGATAGAAAATTGGAAATGAGTGATTTACTTGATGCTTGAAATTGAAGTGGGAGGTGAAACTTGATTTCATGAGATCAAGGGAAGCCGAACACAAATTGGGGTGGAAGGATAGTTCAACACTGATGCTGATCACATCAGGGTTGGATGACTCTTGAAGCTCCCTGTAAGTGGTCACAAATAACCACGCTAAGAATGATGCAAAGAGCATAAATTGGACTTGGAGTTGTGTTGCGTTCTCAAAAAGGATTTTCAATTGGTATTTCCAAAACAGTCGATTAATATTTTGAATAAAGGATTCTCTTATATACTTAACCTAGTAAAGAATATTTGTGTAGTACTTGCTCACGAGCCGAGGACGTATGAGCCTTTGTCTTCGGACCGGTGACATGAGAAGTATATATGTTAAAAATTAAGTGATTGTTTTGATCTCCCAAAGGAACAGGGACCAGAAGGTGTCCATTGCGACCGGGTTCTGCGGGATCACAGTGTATAAAAAAAAGTATTTTTGGTTGATATACATGCTAAGACATGTTGTGTGGTATGTGTAACAAATACTATTTTTGACCTTGAGTCCTAATGTGGTTGAGTTACGAAAATTGTTAAGTTACCTAGACCTATGAGTCTAAATGTTGTATGTTACCCAGACCTAAGAGTCTGAGGGTTGTTATGTAAGTGTAAATGTTGTTAAGATACCCGGACCGTTAAGTCCGAGGTTATCATGTAAGTATGTTATGTTGTAATTATGTATGGATGTGGATATGTTGCCCGGACCGCTAAGTCCGAGGTTGTGATGTAAAGTGTGTTTGGTTATGGAAGTTTATTTTGAAAGTAATCCCCATGTTCTAATCCAAACGATGCGTGGGAAATGTGAACTTCGAGGACGAAGTTCTTTTAAGGGGGGTAGATTGAAATACCCCAAACCTTAATATGTTATCTAAATGTTAAAATATGGTAAAATAAGGCTAAGATATGCCTTAGAAATGCTACTGTACAATTTAAACCATAGTAAAAGCACAATAAAGCACTAAGACATAGTTTGAGCAAAAACATGCTCTAAGTTTGGAGTGAACTTGGTTAGGACCCAAAGAGCCTACCAAGACTTTATAACATTCAATTATGATTTAATAAGGATAATTAAGTCCTTAGGAGACCTTGGTAGACAATTAAACTAAACAAAACACAAATAAATACCTTAAAGCCAATATGGGCAAAAATATGCTCTAAGCTTGGGATAAGTTTGGTTAAGACCTAATAAGTTTACCAAGACCTTATTTATATGTTAATGAACATATTAAACCAATTACCAAACAAAACCAAGCTTGAAAACAAGTTAAAACACAAAATGTGCATTAAGGAGCCTTAAAGCACATTTTTGAAAAATTGTCTCGTAAATGGGTTTTGAGTGCCTAAATGTCCATCATTACTCTTTAATCAACATGTGTACTACTTAGTATCACATTAGAAAGTCTAAATCAATGGGAAATCAAAAATTTCACAAATATGTGCCTTAGTTTGTGAATAGTACTCAAATAGTGCTAGTTTAAGTTATAAGAAACACATAAGTCAAATATTTGGTCAACAAAGACCATAAATATCTCTAATGTGTAAGGGGGCACGGTTTTATGGGTGTGAGTCATCACACTTGGCTAGCCAATTAAAAGAAAGAAAGAAAAGTAAGTAAAACGTTACTTTTGCTTTTAACATAAATATCTTCAAAGTGTACTCTCTCACCTCATTCTCTTCTTTCTCCTTGGTTCCCACCGTCACCTATCTTCATCCTCCCAAGCAAATTCGTTTTGCTACAGTCCACACTCATTCTTCATCTTCTTTCACTTGTAACTATGATTCCATGCTCCAAAATCAATTCAAGACTACCTTTGTCTTAGTTAGGCCAAACTCTCATTTCCTCTTCAATCTTCAAGAAACTCAATTTTGGGGCCATGGAGATTCACCATTGAAGGAGCTTGAGCCCATATTTTCATGCCTGTCATTCTCTTATGCTTCAAGGTAAGGAAAATCAAAGAAGAACCAAGTTTCCTTTCATTTCTTGGTATAACCGAAAATTCACCTTACAATGGTGCATTACCTTGTATCTTCTTAGCTTAATCAAACTTCAAAGGGCTAGGAGGAGTCCTATTTGCCATTGTTCAAGTTCTCTTTCAAATTCCAAAGGTAAACATCAATTTAGTGTTTTAAGACACTTAGGTAAAACCTAGGGTTAATTATGAGTTTGAGTATTAAACTAATGCTCATTCCCTTATTGTATATTGGTAGAAGGTTGACAAGTGATAAAAGCTCCTTGCCGTTTCAATCAAGAAAAACAAGGGAAAACAAGTGAGAAAGCTTGGAAAAACAAAGAGGTAAATGACCTCTCTTAATGTGGTTTATTGTACTAGGAAATTGAGCTTATATTTGCTTAATAAATAACCTAGAGCCAATGGGAAAATGAGCTAGAAAACTTCCACAAGGTGGACTAAAAGGACATGGGAGCATTATTGTGTGTATTCGCAGGTTGAAGGCATTTAAATGTGGAAATTCAGTGTTAAGTTAAATGTATTTAAGGGCTAAGAGCCAAGCAATTTAAGTTTATGCACATATTGTGATGTAGTGTTAGTTTAAAGGTTTAGTTGTGTGTAAAGAGCATTTCTTGTGAAGAGAATGTTTGGATGGTAAAGGATGAAAAACAATATGCTTGTGTTGTAAGGAATGTGCATTAAGTGATTAAGTGTTCTGGTTGTCTAAGGTGAAACATAAGTGTTTGGTGTGGAGTATACAAGATAGCTATGGCAAAATGTAGTTGATAAAACAAGGAGTTTATGGCTTAATGAGATTTTATGACCTAGAAGTACTAGGATTGTTAGTGTCAAGATGGTGAAAGAAAGTGAATCATGGTGTGTTCTTAGTGTAAGATGCCATGGGCAGTGTCTTAGGATTTAGGACTCAAATGGGTGTTTTAAACACACAATGAATTGTTATGTGAAGTGTTAAGTCTTGTTCAAGATTTGGTAAACAAAGGAAAAGAAATGCCTTGTGAAGGCCTAAATGTAAACTTGGGAGTAGAAGGAGTTGTGTAAAGGAGGTGTTTGTGAGAAATAATGCTTTTGGAGTGGTGGTAATGTTTGTGAGACAACACTTTGGTTAGTGAGGTAGTAGGCATGATATACCACTAAGAAATCTAAGGAAAATGTTATAAGTGCTAGGAATTGTTGTAAGGAATTGAGAAACAAGTTAGTGATGATTTAGGAAAGTTTAGGCTTATTTTAAGGTGTTTAAACATGTATGAAACATGTGGAAAGATTATGGAATGATTAGGTAAGGTTTAGGTTGGATTAGGGGTTGAAAAATGATGTTTTGACAAGTTATTAACATGGGTCGGGACCTAGCCCTTGTATAGGTACCCGGACCACCCATAAAAACATGCCGAGAGTGAATGCAGGAATTGGTCCGGGACTTAAGTCCAGGACCCAGCCAAATGCCAAAAAAGCCGAGAGTAATGTCCAGAGGTGGTCCGGGACCATGGTCCGGACCAAGTCCCGGGACCAGATCAAAATGGCCTAAAATGTGTTTTAAAGTGTTCTAAAGGTGGTGGATTGTTGGGTAATGGGTTTTGGATTGTTAGGCGTTGTTGGTGACTTTTAAAGGTCCTAAGAAGGATAAACAAGTGTTGGAAGTGGTTGGGAAAAGTTGTGAGTTTAAGTACACAAAGTTAAACCGAAATAGCGGGATAACGGGGTAAGTACGGGAGTAGCAATTATGTACCTACCAAAACACCTTAATATAAATTGAACCATTTCACATGTAAATAGTGGTTCAAGAGTAAGACATGAGGAACAAGTGTGAGCCGAGGAGCGTGAGAACACCCGGTAAAGTAATTCCCTACGGTGACAGGTATGGTTTTCTTGCAACCTGTGTCCTACCGGATTACACCGGCTTGTATGCCAATGTGTTTTTCTGTATGTTTGCCACGTTGTAAGATAAAACATGTAATGATTTTATAGTAATTCATTTATGTGGCGTGTTCAATTCCGATACCATTTAACCTCGAAAGTGTTAAACCTTAGCTAACTGAGTCTAGGATCACATGAGAGCTCGGTATTCGGATTTAACGACCCGAACCATGGGACGTTCTAACCACGGCTATGCGTGAGTTAATTGTGTGACGTTTGTGTATGAATGTATGGACCTCCCTCGTGTGTTTAACCCAGGTTTAATACCTTATGGTGTGTGGGTGTAATAGGTTCCATAATGGAGCTCTAACTGTTTACTTATAAGTATATATGTACTAATGGGGGGGTGAGGAATCCGGTCGTTCCGGTCGCGCGTTGTTTGGGAGTGGGTATCCATCCTTGCTTTACCTTCCTCTCTGTTAAGGTTGATTTGCTTCTTGGTCTTCAATCTCCCACTAGCTTACTCCAAAGCTTACCTATCCTGACTTATGATCGGCCTAGGGGGAATATGTGTTTGTGTGGTGTGTTCGGGTCACTATATCCGTTCCATCTTAACTTAAGTTACTCGTCCGACTATTAGGACGGTAATGAGTGTTGTATAACGAGCTTAACATGAGGGTAATATCATTCTCTAGGCTCACAAGTGAATTAACTAAGTTTGGGTCAGTTCCTAAAGAGAACCGTTCCCTTTATGTTATGTATTAATGTTGTACTGCAATTCTTATTGCGATGCTATGTGGTATGTACGCTATAATGTGGAATGAGTTGTTGTGTGGAGAGTGGGGATCATGGATATGAGTCCCAGTTTATTATAAGACAATTTGGAGTATAACCCGAATAGTGGGTAAGTGTCGTCTATTAAGGAAATAGCTCCATTAGAGGAGAAACCCTCAAGGGTTAAGGAACAAAATGAGTGAGCTTACGAGTTTTGTTTTGTTGATTGATCTGTTGAACCCCGTTGTTGTGGGTGTGTAATGTGTTATGTGTTTATAGTTTACATGCATGATTTAAATATAATCAACCGCATGCTTAGACGACAATTAGTTGTGCGTGACCCGGTAGCATGCGGGCTACGGGATTACCATACCAGCAAAGGTGCTGAGCCCCTTGGGGCCACCCTTTCTTTCCTTTTCTATTTCAGGTACAAGGAGCTGGAGACCGTTCGAGAGTAGGACGGGGTAGTTGTTTCTACACGGGTAGTTAATGAATTACTTATGTATTGTAGGAACAGTAAGGCCGAAACTGTTATCGGCATTAGTTTGTAAATACTCGGTACGGTTGGAATGTAAATGTATAACGAATGTTGGTAATGGAAGAAGATTGTATTGTGTAGTTGCTCGGGAATCTGGTCCATCAGACCGATAGAATGTATATGTATTAGCCTTGTTAGCCACGTGGGTGGCTAACGGCGTGTAACACCAACGGGTTAAGTAATGTGATGATGTACGTTTTCCGCTGCAAATGGTTATTATGTGTACTGTTGTAGTAGGGGTGTTACAGGAGCGATGGCGGCGATGGCCGTTAGTAAGGTGACGGGAGTGAGGAGGCGATTTTAGTAAGGAAGATTGCGCAAGAGAGAAGTAGAGGTTACAGTAAGTGCAGAGTAAACGGGCAAATGTTCTAGTTAAAAGGACTTTAGATTATGGTTTACAAGAAAACCGTAATCTAAAGTGTAACAAAATAAAAAAATAGCGTGAAAAATATTTGGCCTATGCTGGGTTTCAAACTCAAGATCGATGGTGTTGACTCATGTACCCGCGGCCATTAAGCCATGAGTCTTATTCGATCAAACATATGCAACACATTTATATAAAGGTTTTTTAATCTAAAATAAGCTCGTAAGACGACGTCGTTAACTGTGATATAGATTACGCGCGACGTCAAAAAAATCAAATAATGAGGGAAATATTTGGCATCAGGTCAAAATGACGTCGTTGACCATCAGTGGGCGGGGACTTTAGATGACGGTTATTGGTAAAACCGTAATCTAAAGTCCATTGACCGTAAAGTGTGGTCAACACGAGGCTTTACATTACGGTTTCCCAATAACCGTCATCTAAAGTCCAATCTAAAAAGGCATGCCTACCTCCGATCGATTATTGGTAACGGTTAGTTCTATAAACGTCGTTAATTATTTCTGGCCCTCCTATTAATCACAGTTTGTAGTTAAGCCGTGATTAATCAGCCGTCATTAAAGGGTTCCGTTCCACCAGTGATTAGTTATAACTTGTAGCGCTACATTATATGTAAATGTTTCATCAACATCAATTTCATGTTGGTTCCATCGGATTCCAGTCATGACATAATTAATCGAGATCTCTTCATTATCAATATTCATTTCAGGTACCTAATTTTTCTGTATTTCTGCAACTGTCATGTCTGCAGACTCTTCAAGAGTCTCACCCCTCAAACTTAGACCATCTTTAATGCATGTTCCCTTTCGTTTTTGAGGGTTTTTATCTTTAGAACCGACTAGTCTACCACGCTTTATACGTGTGTTAGACTCATTTGTAACATGTCCTCCATGGACATCAATTCTAGCGGGAGCATTTGTGGCTGGCACATATGACTTTTTCAACTGATTATGGTCTGTGAATGCATCAGGCAATTGGTTTGCGAGCTTTAAGAGATTAATAATATGTTGAACATCAATTTCACATTGCTTAGTGTGAGGATCATAATGCAATAATGACGGTTCATTCCATGTAATCTCTTTTACCAATCGCTTATTTTCTCCCCTTAAAGGTGGGAAATGTGACTCATCAAAATGATAGTTCGTAAATCGAGCTATAAACAAGTCCTCAGTTGTTGGCTCGAGATATTTAATAATCAAGGTAGATTCAAACCCAACATATATTCCCATTCTTCTTTGAGGCCCTATTTTGGTTCATTACGGTGGAGGTATAGGAACATATACCACACAACCAAAAATCCTTAGATGGGAGATCTTGGGTTCTTGACCCGTAACCATTTATAATGGTGACAACTTATTATGGCGGGTTGGCCTGATACGAATCAAAGTAGTTGCATGAGCTACTGGATGTTCAATGGTTATTCCAATGGACATGCAATTGTCATTGAAAGCCTTGGAGGTAAATTCACTAGCATTATCCATACGTATAGACTTTATTTGATTATCAAGAAACTTGGCTCGTAATCAAATCAATTGAGCCAATAATCTTGCAAATGCCATATTACGGGTTGATAATAAGCTAGCATATGACCATCTGGTTGGTGCATCTATCAAAACCAGAAAATATCTAAATGGTCCACATGGTGGATGGGTTGGTCCCCATATATCACCCTGAATCCTATCGAGAAAAACAATCGACTTTGTCTCAAGTTTAACTGGCGATGACCTTATAATTAGTTTTCCTTGAGAACAAGCAACACAAGGAAAACTATTTAGTTGAAGAAACCTTTTGTTTTTCAAGATATGACCACATGAATTTTCCAAAATTCTTCGAATCATGATTGAACCTGGATGGTCTAACCGGTCATGCCAAGTTTTGTAATCATCAAAATATTTCTATTTTTCAACATGTATTTCAGTTGTATTAATATATGTAGGGTACAACCGAGAGGAAATAGCAACTAGCTTTTCCAACATTTGTCATTTTCCAGCTATCACTTTTGTGATGTCAATATATTCAACATTTCCATCATTCCCCGTTTCAATGGGATACACATTCCGGCTTTATCAATGAAACTCAACAGGTTTCTTTGAGATGTGTTGGAAAATAATTCATTTTTAATGCATATTTTTGTTCCCTTAGGTAGAATAATGGATGCTTTTTCCAGACCCTTCAACAATACTCATACAACCTGATATGGTAGTAACCTTTACTGCATAATTTCGTAAATTAGAAAAGTATTTCATATGCTTAAGAATTGTGTGTGTTACAACACTATCAATAAGACATATGTGCTCACCATCCATCAATAACAGTCTTCAATGGTAATTATTCTTACGATATGTCATAAAAATAAAATAAACAAATATTAGGAACGATCCTATTGGTATCATTTTTATGATATCATTTTAATATCAGAACTAAAAACTTTCCGGCACGATGCCTATCTCTTTAAATAATACTAAAATTAAACTTAATAGGCACAATGCCCTTTATAGTGATGTAATCATCATAGAGGTCAAAACTTGACATATGAACATACGATTATTATACTATGTCGCTTAATTAGATTTTTTTGAAGAGCTACAACCTTAAATATTCCCTGGTGCTATACCATCATGATTCTTCATGAAGCATAATACAATGCTCATCTCGTACAAAAATAAATATATAAATAAGACTGCATATGAATTAACCAGGTGTTATACCATCTTTTCGATGAGTGATCTACTCAATATCATTTCTTTTCATATATTATAATAATTTTTGGCGTAATGCCAATATCATATATCAAAATCAAAGTAATATGGCACTATATATAAAAAATGTTCAGGTGTGATACCTTTTACAGCATATCAAAATTAAACTTTCAGGCACAATGCCCTTTACTACATACTGAAGTTAAGTTTCAGGCATAGTCCTTTATATTTTGGCAATGTTGGCCATTCTTAAATATTCAGTCATAAAGTGGGCTGATATTAGAAACGATAAAAAATGTATCGTTTTCCTGACAACACTATTATATAGAATTATAAAGTGTTCCGGTGTAATGCCTCAATGTTTACAAATTAAAATTTAACAGGCGCAATGCCATATGTCGTGAAGTAAGCATTATAAATAATAATAAATAAATAGAATTGAACCATATATCAAAACAATAATAAATAAATAATGCAGAATACATGGACATATTAAATAACAACAGACTCGGGCACGATGCCTCACGTGATGAGTAGATCTGGTATGATGTCTCACGTGATAAGTATTCATGGAACGATGCCTCACGTGATATTTATATCTGGCATAATGTCTCACATGATATTTTATATCTGACATAATGCCTCGTGTGATATTTATTCACGGCACAATGCCTCACATGATACGTAATAGATAAACAACAAAAGAAATAAGTTAATGAATAAATAAATAAATATAAATGAAATTAATAAATTAAACACCACAAAATAAATGAAATAAAATTAACAATAACCAAAATTTGATGCAATGCCTCACATGATTGTAAATCGGGCATGATGCGTCCCGTGATTGTAAATCGGGTATGATGGCTCACGTGATTGTAAATCGGGCATGATGCCTCAAATAAATAAGTGAGGAGCATAATTGCTTAAACAAAAATAAAATAATAAATAAATTATGACGTAATGCCTCAATTGACAATGATTTCTGGCATGATTTGTCACATGACATTAATTATGGATAATAATGCTTAGGTGATAATTATATATATGAAATCTATAAGCAAATATAACAATAAACATAGCAGGCTGACTCAGATTCGGATCAATATAAAAAAGAAAATACAATCGGCAACTGTAAACTTATATTGAAATCAACAATTTGTATAACATACTCAAGCAACAATAAACTTATTTTTAAATCGGCAGATTTTATAACATATTTAATTGGCAACCAGAAAGTATATTGAAATTGGCCGAATTTCATCTCTATTGAAATGTGAAAAGAAGAAAGTTGTTTTAGCTGTGAAAACCCAGATTCGTCACTAAACAATTCTATCCATCTCGAGTAATTTCTTCAATATTCTGGTAATGAATAAGTATATTAATAATGTTTTGAATATTGATATTTATTTTTGAATGGTGAAACAGAAGGAAAATGGTAAGAAATGAGAATAAATCATAGTAATTTGTATATTTTTTATTAGTGGCCGAGAACGACGAGAGATAAAAAATGGAAGAATGTGTTTCTTGAATTTCAGTAATAAATAAGGATTTGTGATAGAGTATTTGATTTGATAGTATGGTAGAATTCTAGTTAGGTAGAAATGGTAAGTCCTCCACCACACAAATGACAGAGAGAGGAAAGCATAGAGACTTAATTCCTTTTTTGGTCTACCACCCGTCCTATTAGACTACATCCGGATCAGGGATCAGCTATGGGTGGATAAGTTCCAGTCCCCTCCTAATTGCCCGTTGTGGGGGATCGAACCTTGTTGTTCACCCTACCAAGTTCAGTCCAATCACCACTGAATCAACAGGATATTGGTTAGAGACTCAATTCCTGGTTTGCAAACGACGGAGATCGAAAAAATGGACTACTTTAGTAATTTACAATGTGTTGATAATGTGTATAAATGAGAGACGAGGAAAGAGTAGAAAACGGCAGGGTGTTTCATTGTATAGTAACTGAGTACAATACTCTCTATTTATAGAGAAGTTAGGGGTAACCTAATTGGGGTAATATGGACATTCACCATATATATAACATTAATCAATGTATGGTGAAAATGAACACCAGCTTAATCGGGACACGAGACTCATCGAACAAGGCCATTTGATGGCTGAAGAGGCCTTTGGAGACCGGGCTTCATTTAAAATGACTAGAACACTACAAGAAAGATGCTAGTTTGCTACCGACACAATAGTGGTGATAATAGTGAAATTGGTAGCCAAATAGAATGGGCTACAACTTTTGGTCATTTGCTGCCAGGGGGCACTGCTCTTTCTTCTGGTAGCAATTTCATCACTCTGCACGTGTGGGATAGGTAGATATTATCTTTACCACTGGACCATGACAGTTATTCAAGACATATATACATACTAAAATGTAAATATTGAAGGGTTGTTACTACACTCTAAATATAAATGAATATTTTTGCCAAGATATGATCTAACATTGGATATGTAAAAATTAATAAAATAGATGACTAAGCCATATTAATATTTTAATTTACATAATATTACAAGATTAATTTTATACGATCAAAATAATAAAAATATAAGTATTGGTTAGCTTAACATTGTAAAATTTTAAAAAAACATGTATATATATCAATTACAAAAACTTAAAACATTTATAAATTTTTATAAATATTTTGTATTTATTTGCAAATTTTAACCAACACGTCAACTAATTTAAATTGTTATTATTTATTGTAATTTGTATTTTATTACTTTATGTGATTTTTGTAAATTAAAATAATTGTACAGTAAAATGTATAAAAACTACAAAATTTAAAATTTATATAAATATATATCATTTACTAATTTGAATTATTTTGACAACTAATTTATATTAATTTTGTAAATTTTAACCAACATATGTACTAGTTTAAATTATTATCACATGTACTCTATTTTATAATTTATTAATAAATGTGATACTTTGAAAATTAAAAATATTATAAGTAAAAAACATATTATGTTACATATATCTTATATGATAAATAAAGTCTTGTAGTGGTATGTTGTTTTAATTAATTTTCAAGAATTAGAAAATTTTTATTTACTTAAAGTTCTTTTTAAACAAATTGAAAAGAACTATAAAAAATAAAATATTTATGTAAGAAGATAATATGTCCACTATATATGGCAATTGCAATATAGGTTAGTATTCTGAATTATGTAGTAATCACACATTTAAGTTATAAAACAATAATAATTTTATTAATGCTTACAAATATTAGCTGTCATTTCTTATACTCTATCACAATATCAATTGAAATTTCATCAGCATTATTAGTCGGTAGCAATTTCAAACTTAAGATAGTAGCAATTTAGCTTTTTGTTAAAAAAAAATTGCTATCATAGCCAAAATGGTATCACAATAGCAACCGTAATCAAGTGTTAGTCGCAATTTTATAATTTCTCTTATCTACATGGTCGTAGCAACTTTTAAGATAGTAGCTAGTTAGCTATTGATTAGAATCTTTTTGCTACCGTTGCTCAAATAGTAGCATAATAGCTACCATGATTGAATTAGCATCAACAAAGTAGTAGCAGTTCATTAATTTAGCTACCGATATTGGTAGCAAAATTACTTTTACTAAAACTACCAGAATGAAAGATAAAATAGCTACTATTGATGGTAACAATCTTTTAAGGTGGTAGACATTTAGCTACTGGCTAAAAGTTTAGCTACCATTATCGTTGTGGTAGCACAAAAACAACCACTTTGTTAATAACATCAAAAATCAGTAGTAATTTTACAATTCAGATACCAATATATGTGTAGTAGTAATTCATCGGTAGTTAAAACATATTTTCCTTGTAGTGGAATCCCAAAAAAGAACACTTTGGCGGCCATTGTTACTTGGGATCATAAAAAGTTACAATCTTCAATTGTCAACAAAGTTCAAGGTGGATTGCAATAGAGTCTGATTGGCCATTGGTCCCGTTCTGGCTACGTAAGGTTATTTATTCCCCGACTCAAGTGAAGCTCACAAAAGAAGGGGGTAACATTTAATTCTTAGCCTCAACCGCAATAAACCAATCTTGATTGTAGGAGACATGAATGAGGTGTCGTAAGAGCCCATATAGGGGAATGGATGAGTTTAAGGACTGGATCAATCAGATGGGGCTCATTGAGATTGATCCCCAAGGAGCCAAATACACTTGAAGGACTAGAAAGTCTATGAACAGGATTTATAGACCTTTTGCGTAGCCACATCATTGTTCTCATCTTTCCCATCCATTACTCTCTCCGCCAACCCATAGACGCTCTTGGATCGCAGATTTATAAAGATTTCCTTAAGGCACATCAATTGGGGACTAAAGCCTTTCTGGGCACTTAACGGGTAACTAGATCATCCTGATTGTAAGAACTTCTTCCAGCCAAAGTGGAGGAAGCTGGGGGATAAACCCTTCATGACCAAGCTGAAAGAAATCAATATTCCACTGCGGGCATGGAACAAAGAAGTTTTTGGTCATATTGACCGCCCCATAGAAGCAACCCCTAATGATATGGATTGTTTTGACAAAAATGTTAAGATCAAAAATGAAGATGAAACTTATGCAGCCAGTAGATAACCTCTTTGCAACAAAAATCAATCTTGCTAAGAGACCTTTTTGTCCCTTTTGCTCCAAGGTAGTGGAAAGCTCAAATCACCCGTTCATTCGTTGTGTACAAACCAAGATTATGGAGCTTAATCCTCGATTGGGGGGTGACCTTTATATTTCCTAGCTCTACTTTTAACCTGTTTCTGGAATGGCAAGGAATAACTGAGCCTAAGTTGGCTAAGAAATGGTGGCTTTCGACTGTTTTTAACACACAATGGTCCATCTAGAATGCTAGGAACCGCCTAATTTTGATGGCACCAGGCCTGACTGGCTGGGAGCGGAAAAATCTACAAGAGGCTTGTATATGAATGGAACCAGAAAATTTTAGTTGTGGAATTTCTCCCCCAGCACACCGTCCTTGGATCAACACAACTACTCGAATTGTTTACTTTCTAATCTGTTCCTTACTCTATATGTATTATGTATTGTTTTTCCTGGAAAGAATGGCACTTTGCATTAGTATTGCCGTGTAAACTAGGTATCCAGTCAATTATAAAAAAATAGAGAGAATATGTGTCTAGATTTCCTAAAAACACTTTTTAGAAATGATTAATTTGCAAAGAAAAGCATTCATAAATTTTGGGTTGTCTACAATTATGTATAGTTATTATTTTTCTTTTTCACTGTTGTCTTGCTTCGGGATGGATATCCGGAGGTCTTGCCCATGATTTTAGTTAACTCAACATATGCACCATCTAAGTCCTTCAATGTGACCGTTTTTTTTTTTCTTCATAAACTAAACATATAGTATTAGAAGAAAGGTATTACACGCCTAGAATCCAAACTAAGGTGTTGATTAACACTATAGATTATGATGATACACATAGGCTTGCCACTTATGAAATACCCCGACCTTAAATATGGCGATTAAATTATCCTAATATGTAATTAAGAGCCTAATAATGCTTAAATAATATTGGTAAGCAGAAATAAATCCAAAAGAAATAAAGAAACGCTTAAAAAGCGTGAACCGCTAAATAAGCATTAAATAACCATAGGAGGTATGAAACCTCGGTTAGCGTATATAAGGATTCTAAAGGCTTAATTAAGTCTAAATAAGTATTAGGGAACAAATCCCGAAGAAAACGGATCCTTAAAATGAATTAAATCACTAATGAACATTAGAGCGCGTTTTTCGAGGTAACCGAGAAAACGTGTCTTTAAGCGGGTCAAATAGACTCGTAATAATTTTGGTCAACTAAATATTCATTAATAAATATTAGTGAAGCTTTAGAACCAATAAAATCAAGAAAACGACGAGAAATTAGTAAAAACTGTCAAAAACGGGAAGTTGTGGGGTAGAAATATAAATAACACAAACTTATGTGTCCACTTTAAAAATAAAAAGTGAAGCTGTGTGTGTGTGTGTATGCCAGCCGATGGCCCCCCCTATCCCTCACACTCTCTCACACACTCACTCACACTCTCTTATTTACAAAACTACAAAACTAATAAAGTAAAAACACTCACTACTTTATTCTACTCTCACATACTCTCTCTCTACCCATTCTCTATTCTCCCTCACGTGAACACCCCTCACCAGCACTCTCTCTTTTCTTCCTTTCTTCTTCCATGCGATTTCCATGGAGATTTAGCAACCCTCACAAAACACCAACTTCTCTCCTTTGTAACTCTCTCCAAACTCTTCCAAAAATTATAAAAATACCACCATTGTAATCCTCTCACCAAAGGGCTACATTTCTATCTTTCCAAAATTCGAAAACACCCTTTTCGTTTTTATGGGTATGTCCCATTTGAAGCTTCAACACCACCATTAGAAGGCCCTTGTTCTCCTTGTTCTTCTAAGGTAAAAATATCTTGAAAACTCCATCTCTTTCTAGCCTAAATGGCAAAACGAAAATAAGACTAAACCTTGTTTGGCCTCTTGTATGTTCAGCCGATTTTGGCATTGTGGTGGTGTGAGAAATCTTGTTCTTGAGCTATCCCAAACAGCCCTTGTGCTCTTGAAAGGTAATAAATTTTCTAAACCTAAAACCTAGATTAAAGCTTGATTAATGGTGAGGGTTAGTTCATAATATTGAAAGGTGTATGTGAATGGTTGTAGTGCTAGTGGATTGAGAATTCAAAATCGGTAGAGAAAGAAGAAGGAAGAAGAGAAAGAAAAGCTAGAGAAAAGCAAGGTAAGATTGCTCTTTTGTGTAGCTTGATATATGTATGTATGTAACAGTTTTTAGAGGATTGAAATGAGTATTGGAAAGGGTAATGCATTAGTAGTATAATGTGTAAAAGAGTGCAAGTATTTTAAACCTTAAGAGACATTTTAAAACTGTCAAAACAGATTGGGAATTGAGTGTTTAAGTGCAGGAATTTTTAAGTGATGTTTAGTATTGGTATAAGGTATGGGAGCTTGTATATGATGTCTATTGCAACAGGTGGAATAAGCATTGCAATGTGAATTAGAATGTGTGGTGAGTGTATAAAATTATAAGGGAGACTATGGCAAAAATTTACCTAGGAATGGAACACTTAGTGTGTTAGAAACTAGGTGACTAAGGTGTGTATGTGTAACAGATTTTGATTAAGGAAAATAGAGGGTAAGTTGAGAGAGATGAGCAATGTATTCTAAATGCATTAGGAATGTTAGAAATGTCGATAGAAGAGGGAGATATAAGAGGAGTGTAAATGGCAAATCTGTAGCAAAAAGTATCTAAGTGCATTGTGGAAACTAGGAGGAATGAGTGTACAAGATTTGGTGAATGGATGAGTTGTTGGACTTGGGTATAGATATTGTAGCTTGGAAATGAATTGGAATGGTAGGATGGCATTAGGAGAGAGGTAGCTATGCATGGAGGGAATAAGAACCCAAAATCTGTAGCAAAAAACTTGGAGACTAGAAACTATTGCAAGAGTTGAAAGGAAGTAAGGAATTGTGTAAGTTGTTTGATGGATTAGTAATGGATTTTGGTGAATGAACTAAGGAGGAGTAGGAGGTTTAATTAGTGCAATAACATGTGGGATTAAGTGTAGAAACAATGGGGAAGTAGTGGGTAAAAGAGAGGACTGAAAACAGAAATTAAAATGCAAATACTGGGCCGGACCGAACTTGCGACCGGACTTGCAAGTTCGGTCGAGCCCAGATTTACAAAGACGGGTGAGCTACTGGAATCGACCGGACTTGCGACCGGACTTGCAAGTTCGGTCGGACCAGAAATTTCCCCGTCTGTACTTACTGGAATCGACCGGACTTGCGACCGGACTTGCAAGTTCGGTCGGACCAGAAATTTTCCCCGTCTGTACTACTGGAATCGACCGGACTTGCGACGGACTTGCAAGTTCGGTCGGACCAGAAATTTTCCCCCGTCTGTAACCTACTGGAATCGACCGAACTTGCGACCGGACTTGCAAGTTCGGTCGGTCCAGAAAAATTTCCCGAGGATAGCTACTGGAATCGACCGAACTTGCGACCGGACTTGCAAGTTCGGTCGGGCCAGAAATTTCCGGTGTAGATAGCTACTGGAATGGACCGGACTTGCAAGGTCGGTCGCAAGTCGGTCCAGTCAAAAAAAAAAAAAAATATTATTTCAATTAAATAATAATATATATATAATATATATATATATATATATGTATACTCACATATATATAAATGTACATGTATGAAGCATGCTAATAGTAAGTAAGAAAAAAAACTTAAGGTAATGAAAATAAGTAAGTAATGTGTAAGTGTAGGGAGCTTAAGGACTTAGTAAGTATGAATTAGTAAACATAGTAAGAGCAATTGAATTAAGTAGTAATAGTTAGATTAATCGTTTGAATGTAGTATATCATAGGATTTGAATTGTGAATACCGGAGGAACATTGGGATACAAGTACAACGGTGAAAGGTATGATTTCTTCATGCCCTGTATCCTAATCTGGTTACCCGATTTGTGTGCTTATTTGACCACCTAATAAGATAAATGCACGAACCGGATTATATTGCACTTACTTGTGCTCGTTTACATTGTTCTTGATATTTGTCTTGAACAATAGTTTGTATAATTCATGAAAACATATGGATGATGATGATGTGTATTGTATTTTGTAGAGTACCTGTATGTTGTACTGTATTTTGTATGGATGTGTACATGAGCTTGTACTGTACTATCGTGGCTTGAAGGTTGACTTGTGCTAATTCCTAACTAGCTAACTCCTAACTTAAGTGAGTAAATTGGAATGAGTACAAGTCCGATATAGCTTCGGCCACGCGTGAGGATGAGGTGACACAAGAGGTTGGATCCGATTCCTGGTTCGTAAGCTGGTCCACGGCCCAAATCCCTTAAGTGGGTAGCATCCTGGATTAGTGAACCAAGTAAATCCCGGTGGTGGGACGGAGTAGTCCCCGGGCCGGAGGTCCCGACGACTTAACATGAGTAAGAGTAAGAGTAAGTAAGTAAGTATGAGTATGAGAATGAGTAAGTATGTGTATGTATGGAGTAAATGAGTAAAAGAGTAATCTCCACCGATTAACCGGGTGGACCAAATGGGCTAACAAGTTATTGGATTGTGTATGATTTGCGTATGCATTGTATATTGTATTGGGTATCACGGAATTAGAAAGGTAAGTATGTATCGTTGGGCTATGTGGATTACTATGTATGAACTGAAGTGTATGCATTGAAGTGTATGTATGTATTCTTTGCGTAAAGCATCGTAGTATATGTATGAAAGCATGTATGCATGTATGTATGAATAAAATGAACCGCAAGTATTCGACCAAGTGGTCGGCGTACCCTCACTAGTACGCGGGGTATGCGGTTATCATGCTCGGCGAAAGCTGACCCCTTCGGGGGACATTTTTTTAGTGTGCAGGTACCCGAAACGAATATGGTCAAGGAAGAGACCGGAGGCACATCCTGATATTTGGAAGTAAGTAGCGTGTGAGGAACGGGTAGCAAGTAGTCTCTTAGCGAGTATGTATGAACCTTAAAGAGATAGTACATTGTATAAGGATCTAGTAAACTCGGTATGTGATTATATTGTATGGTACTTGGAGTATTGTATTGAATGCAAATTGTAGTAGTACATGGTAAATGGAAAATGTATTGTAGATTTGTAGTACTCGGGATTCCGGTCCATCAGACCGATGCTGTATGTAGAATCAGTAGCCTTGTTAGTCACGTGGGTGACTAACGGCATTGTATCACCCATGTATGTAAGTATATATCCGCTGCGAGTATCTGATGAGCAAGGAGATTGGACGTTAATGACTGTATTAATAGTAGGGTGTTACACTTATACAAAAAGATTCAATCCTATCTACCCTACACAAGATTCCCCATGAAGCAGCTTGCATCTTCAGTAGGCTAAGAGCCTGATCATGCTGCAGCACAAATGTCTCTAAAAGTATCTAGCGATTCTCAATCATACCATAAAAGATGCATAAGATGCCAAACCAACAAATTGAAAGTGTGTAGCACCAGAGTCATCATTAAACATAAATCTAACCAAGTAATTGGTCGATCTAACCATATTGACTTAACATGAAGCAAGACAAGTGAACATAATTGGGGAAAGAGGTTTCACCTTACCAAAATAAACTAGTCATCTTTCCCTTTCCATTATTCCTTAAGCCTTTACAAGCCTCGTCCCTAGACCATCCATCCTCTAGTTTCCCAGGCTGCTCCCCCTTTCGCCTGATTTGGTAACCATAGGTCCCAAATTCCATTTAAGAGGCCTCGCCCAGTAGGTATATGAACTTGCATTTCCATGCACCATTTGAGGATTCAGGGACATCAATGTTTGAATTTTCGAAAAAAGAACCCGAAGCAGTAGAATGGACATTATAAGAGTGGAAGCCATTATTTTACCCATTAGCCCAAATGGAATCGTGTGTGGAAATGTGTCATCCTAATAGGTCATGCAAAAGCACTGGTGAGTAAGACCAATCATCTGGTGGCGAACGAAAACACCCTTGAACATGTCCTAGCTAAGCAGACATCAGTGTTGAGCCACATGCCCTACACCACTACTTCACTTTCAGGCCTTAAGGTAGGACCTGAGTCGATTGCATGTAAGAAAATACCGCACTTCGTGGACACAAGCATAGAATGGAATCCATGTGAACTTGTGTTGTGCAATGGTTCTGGCGAGGTCACTGGCTTGAATAGCGAAAGGTTTGTTGTTTAACAGTCCATGGGACCCTCATCAGAATTGCTTGTATGGTTGAGACCTTGTCATGTTCGACATTGAACAAGTTTTGCCTAGATTTTGTGAAACAAAATCCTTTGAATGAGCTCCAATTCTCCCTAAAATCGAAGGCCAGGGTAAGTTGTGTATGTTTTGTAATGTAAAAATTAGAAGCCTCAGTACCAGACTGACAGAGAACAAAAATGAAGAACGAGACATAAGTGTTTGGAAGAAAAACTTTGTTATCAGTCTTATTATTGACTGCTTGAAAACTCCTCACCTGATCTGTTCAACACTTTGAACAATCATTCTCACGTCTAATTCTAGACAAAATGTTTATCACTACCAACAACTTTTCTCTCTCACAGATTATATTTTTATGGTGAAAGTCTCACCTTTTATGATGTTTTCTCTATACATTTATAGTACTTGGAGTCAACTAACAACCCTCTAAATATCTACAGAAAAGCGTTATCTAAAACTAATATAAATTACAAATAAAAGATCCTAAGATATCTTGTAGTATAATGCTGATCAATATTCTTTCCTCGTTAATTAATTCCTCCTGAATTTGTTGAGATCTTTTACATAAAAGATGTTGAGATTTTTTTACTAAAGTTGATGCAAAGGTTGTTGAGATATTTCTGTGAGACTCAGGCTGGTACCTTTGCCACATCAAAAATCTAATGTAAATATACATTTACAATTCCCCCCTTTTTTGATGTGACGAAACCTCTATGGTGAGATAATGTGGCATTCCCCCTCAAGATATGCATTCCCCCTGAAGATGTTAAAACCTTGCAGCACTTGAATGAGATTTGGTTAATCAAGTCACATAATTAAATTATCTACCATATTTCCCCCTTTTGTGAAATAAAAAAATTGTACTAAAAATTTTTATCTCACGAAGTGTAAAAGAGCATACAAGATCATTAAAGTGACATTTTATACAAATTCATGCATGGGTACACAGAACATAAGGATAGACAATCCATAGATAAGGCAATGAATAGGCATGAAAGTGTGGCAAGGTCAGGCTAAGACTGGCCGGTTGTTAGAATTTAAGACAACTAGAAAAAAGGGAAAAAGATCAACACATACTTCAAGAATGCCCTAAGGCCAAGTCTGTGACAATATAAGTGAGGCCTTAAGAATAGCCAATGCAAATTCCTTCATGTGTTTAAGTAGACGGGCTAAAAGCTCTGAGGGTTATGAAGACACACCCGGAGCCTTTAGTGGTTGTTTAACAATTAACTGACCATCATCCAGTTCAGGACCCATTTTAGAGAGAGTTATGGATCCTAGTTCACGATTATGAACCAGAGTCTTAAACTGGTCATCATCCAAAGATACATCATGAAGAATGATTTTGTGTAATCTCATGCAACATATGGTACATCACAAGTGGATAACACTTATACGAATATCCATTTGTAGAGTATTGCATAATTCTTTATTTCTTCCTAGTATACCTTAGTTCTAGTCTTGAACAGTGTTCTTCAGGCTTGTGCTGAGGCAAAGCTAGCATTTGAAGTTGGACAATACTTGAGACTTTACCAGAAGCAAATCACCATTTTTCCTTACTATTTGAGAATCCTTATGGGCACGGAAGAAGAGACTAGCAAAACGACTAGTATGGAGGCCATTGGTGAGGTAAAATGTGTGGTAGCAAAGAAACTGGCAAAATTGTGCGGGAAACTTGCAGAGAAAATGGTGAGTGTAAAGTGACCAGCGAAATTGACCGAGGGGACAGTTGGCCAAGTAGAGAAAACCAGAAATTTAAGTGGTGGTAATAAATGGACAATGCCACCAGATGTTAAATGTTCCAACTTAGAATTTGATCCAGATTAGCCAAATTAATAATCAAGAAATGCCACAGAAAGAAAATAATCCTCACTTTATTATGGAGTTAAACGAAATAATAAAATATATGTCACACTCCACTCACTCTAAAGTACTAACTTTGATGCACATAATAGAAGTCAATACGATAAATAAAAAGAATACACATTTGTAAACATTAAACATCCTGAGTGCAAGACTGAAGGAAGATAATCTTTCGCGTGGAAGTGCTTTCGTGAAAGCGTTTGCCAATTATTGATCAGTGGCACAATGAGGGAGATCCACAATATTCTCACCAACTCGATTTGGGAAATATGATGACGAATCTCAATATGTGTAATCATGGAATGTTGAAATGAATCCTTCATCAGTGCAATGCTGAAGAGAATATCATAGAAGATTGGCACAAAATATTGAGGAATACCATAGTCCACCAATTGATATTGAAGGGAAATGAGGTGGGCACAACAACCAGTAGCATCGATATATACAGTTTCAATGATGAAGAGTGCAATATGTGGTTGCCTCTTTGAAAAACCAAGACATCAGGCTTGAACCGGCCAATTTAGGCAGAACCAGCAGTATATTTTTTTACCAGTCTCGATCTGTGAAAGCCCTTAGGAAGAAGGCAGATCCTACTTGAACAAGCCAAAGTTAGTAGAGTATGATTTCCTTTCATATAAAGAGAGCATCCAAAAGTCCATCAGCAACCAATTTGAATTGTCTTTATTATTCCGAGAAGGGAATACAGTTAGTGCCGCTTAGGGATCAATTAAAGAATTCTACTGTGTGTGAGCATTGAACTGATAAACCAAATGAGTAATTATAATGAAAGATAAAATAAACCTAATCTGTTATTGAATATCACGTATCACACTTGATACATAAAGAGCACGTAGTGAATTTGCACCCACTACAATTACACGAATACTTATAACTATAAACTCGTTGAGAGAACATGAAACTCTCAACTCACGAGATTACGCTCAACTCTATCATGTCCCTTAAACAGCTTTGACGTTATAGCATCGATAGGAGACTATTTCCACCAATTTCTCAAACCTTAGTTCTCTCAACCATATTTGACTTTTCTATTTTTCTCACTCAAAGGCCCGCCTTTAACCTAGACTAACTTCTGTTTATATAGATACCGAGATAGTATGAGAATCTATCAAATAAGATTTTATCTTTTACATCTGTGTAAAATCTTATTGTTATTGTACTTATTCTATACTTGTTAGTTCACGACTGACAAACTTCTTAGCATGGGCTTCAGTTCTGATCTGAGTTTGCTGATCAAAACAGCATTAACAATTTTCCTCTTTTTGATGCGGCAAACTATTGAAGTCTTGAACTCAACGGATGTCCTTCGAAAAATAACTAGCTGGTTCCCCCTAAGTCTTTGCCTTGATATTACAAGTGAACAACACTATCCCATATCAACTGTCCCCCTAAATCTCACTCATCCGTGACAATTTCCTGTGCTCTGTTTAAAAATGTAACAACTTTCAAGCATTAAGTAATACAAGTATAACACCACAAATAGTAGCATTATATCAGATAATGAATGTTGAATAGAAATAAGAAAATCCCAAGTTTCAGCCAATATTATGAAAGTCTTACTATGTGAGCAATTCAGATCATAAAGCATAAAGTCGCAGAGCAGTTATGTCTAACATACCAAACAGTTACCAAAAGAAAAAGTTTCTAAGACTACCATATCGAACATTCACTAAAAATAAATGTCTAAGACTTCCAACTTTCCCCTTTTGCCGCATCAAAAGAGGATAGATTAGAGAATGTAGAAATTCACATCAAAAGTAGAATATTAAGTGTCAACTAGGGGAAGGGTGGGATGCAATCCGGCAGACACTAAAAATTTTCTGATGGTTCAGAAGACGAGTTTGTTGCGGTCATCAAAGAGTCCAACTTTTCTTCTGGAAGATTATCCTATCCATCAATCGCTTCTCCATTGCTGCCATAGAATCTAGAACTGGCTGTATAAGAAGAGAAACTAGAGCAGTAGCATGCTCAGTCTTGGCCTCTTGTTGCACAGTCTGTTTGAACTGCCAACCCGACTCTGTTAGTTCCAGTCCCATCTTAGATAGAGTAGAAACAACCAGGTAGTTAGTTGGTGAGCAGAGATGAAAATCACATCTTCCAGAGCAAGCTTAAAATGTCGGAGGACCTTTGTCATCCAGAAAGGGTAAGGAATTGATGGCTTGGAACTATTAACAATTGTTCGCAAATGAGAGATAATGATTCTAGGCAGTGATAGATGAATTCTTTTGTCTAGGCACCACATTATTGCTAGATCGACAGGAGTAACCTTGTCACGCATATCAGTACGTGGGAGAACAGTTTTGATAAGCAATAAGATGTAATAACCGCGGTAAAACACCTAAATCCCTATGTGGATAGTGTTACAGTCTTGAACTGGCACGAGACAGACCAAAATGTTGTATTACGTCAGTATGAGATGCCGCATCCACTTTCTGAGTACTGAACTCAGCTAATTCATCTAGAGATACTTCAAGAATCATTGCAAGCCAGGCAGGGGAAATTATCATCTTGATACCCGCCACTTCAGTCTTAAACTCATACGGTGAGACAAACTCCAAATTCAGAACAAATGGAAACAAGAGTTCCGGGTAGTATATGGTTTCAGAGTTGAACAATCTTTCTCCACCTTGAAATTTTAAAATCTCTCCTAAAGATTCCAGTGCGTTCAAATTCTAGCCAGTCACAATCTATCAGTTGTTGCCAGGAATAATCTGATTCAGCATAGCGTGACTGAAAAATAGGTTTTTGAGGGAAAGGAGATGACCTGATTTTGTAATCTGTTTTTCAGATGAAACTCCTTCGCTTTCAGTTTAGAGTGGGGTTTTTGCCACAGACTTCAATCTTTTCGACGATCGCGGTTGCGTGACTGGAGAATCATCATTCTTGCACTTCGGGATAGTCGATGAAGCATCTTCGACGCCCAAGGTTGGCTTTCTGGTGGGTGTACGCAACCGAAGGCTAGTATTAGCTGGCGGTGGAGATGGTATGTCAGCCTCAGTGAGTGGCAGAAGATTCATCATCGCTTACATCTTTAGGAGTTGGAGATTTAACCTCTGCTGAGGGTTTTGAAGTAGAAAAGGAAATGATGAATTTTTGGCTATGGTCAGTCGGCTTTTCAGAAGTAAGAGGTTCAATGTTTTCATAGACAAGCTGATCGAAAGGAATCCATGGGTAATTTGTGGAGGAATTTGATGTATTGTAACACCCCAACTATAACAATACACTTAATTACCATTTGCAGCAGAAAACATACATCATCACATCACTTAACTGGTTGGTGTTACACGCCGTTAGCCACCCACGTGGCTAACGAGGCTAATACATATACATTGTATCGGTCTGATGGACCAGATTCCTGAGCATCTACACATTGCATTCTCATTCCATTTCCAACAATTAATATACATATACAATCCAACTGTACCAAGTACTTACAAACTAATGCCGACAACAATTTCGGTCTTACTACACCTACAATACGTACTCAATTAATTAACTACCCATGTAAGAACAACCCCCCCGTTCTATTCTCGAACGGCTTCCAGCACTTGTACCTGAAAAGAAAGAGAGAAAGGGTGGCCCCCAGGGGCTCAGCACAATGCTGGTATGGTAATCGTGCAGCCCGCATACTACCGGGCCACACACAACTAATTGTAGTCTGAGCATGCGGTTGATTTTATTTAAATCATGCATGAAACTATAAACACATAACACATTGCGTACCCACAACAATGGGGTTCAATAAATCGATCAACACAACAAAACTCGTTAGCTCACTCATTTTGTTCCTTCACCCTTGAGGGTTTCTCCTCTAATGGAGCTATTACCTTAATAGACGACACTTACCCACTATACGGGTCATACTTAAATTTCTCTTATGACAAAGTGGGTTTGATACCCATGAGCCACATACTCCACACATCAGTTCATAACACACTTTAAACGTACATACAACATACATGGCATAGCAAGAAGTATTGCATAGCACAACATCACTTACATAATAGGCACCTTTCACCTTAGGTAACAAACCCAACACAGTTTGTTAACTTGGTAAGCCTAGAGAATGAAATCACCCTCACGATAAGCTTGTTACATCACTCGTTACCGTCCTGTTAGTCGGACGAGTAACTTAACTCAAAGATGGATCAGATATTGTGATCTGAACACACCACAACCACACATATTTCCCCCTAGACCGATCATCAGTCAGAATAGGTAAGCTTTGAAGGAAGTTAGCGGAGATTGTAATCCCAGAAGGAAAAACACAACCATAACATCTACTCCTAAAAAACGCGCGACCGGTACGACCGGATTCCTCACCCCCATTAGTATATGTACATTTATAGTTAAGGGCTCTGTTATGGAACCTATCACTTCCATACACTATAAGGCATTACAACCGGGTTAAACACACAGGGTGGTGAACATACTTACACGCACAAACAACACACAAACTAACTCATGCATAGCCGTGGTTAGAACGTCCCCACGGTTTGGGTCGTTAAGTCCGAATACTGATCTCTTATGTGATCCTAGAGTCGGTTAGCTAAGGTTTAACACATATTGAGGTTAAACGGTATTGGAACTAAGCACGCCCACATATGAATTACTGTAAACTCATTTCATGCTTATTCTTGCAAGGTGGCAAACACACAGAAAACACATTGGCATACAAGCCGGTGTAAATCCGATAGGACACAGGATGCAAGAAAACTATACATGTCACCACGGTCCACTATATTGTGTCCTCCTAGGTTCCTCGAACAAATCCCGTACAACTGGTAATATCACAATTACTTTCATTAACATTGGGGTAATATGATTGCTTAACGTTTAATGCGCCCATAGTTTACCCCGTCATCCGTTACACTTAATTTACTCTTGTGATCTCAAGTTCACAACTCTCACATCAACCTAACACTTGTTTACACATTTTAAGGCCTTTAAATGTCACCAAACAAGGCCTAAACATCACCTAAAACCATTACCATTCAATCCCCCATGATTAGAAGCCTTTAAAACACATTTTGCAACATTTTTGTCCTGGTCCGGACCCAAGGTCCCGGACCATCACTGATTTGTACTCTCGGCCTTATTTCTCACTTGGTCTGGGTCTTGGTCCTGGACTAAGGACCCGGACCACTTGTAAACTTCAGTTTCGACTTGTTTTTAAGGGTGGTCCGGGAACTTATGCAAGGGCTAAGTCCCGGACCATGTTAATATGTCATCAAAGCACCATTTTTCAACCCCTAATCCAACCTTACCCTACCTAATCATTCCATAATCTTTCCACATGTTTTCTACATGTTTAAACACCTTAAAACAAGCACTAAACCTCCCTAAATCATCACTAACTTGTTACTCAATTTCTTACAACAATTTCTAACACTTATAACATTTTTCCTTAGATTCCTAAGTGGTATATTATGCCTACTACCACAACTAACCAAAATGTTGTCTCACAAACATTACCACTACTCCAAAAGCATTATTTCTCACAAACACCTTCATTACACAACTCCTTCAATTTTCACAAGTTTACACTTTGACCTTCACAAGGCATTATTTTTTTCTTTGTTTACCAAAACTTGAAAAAGACTTAACACTTCACATAACATAACCTTGGTGTGTTTAAAACACCCATTTGATCTGTAAATCCTCCAAGACAATGCCCAAGGCACCTTAACACTTAAGAACACCATGTTTCACTTTCTTTCACCATCTTAACATTTAACAAATTCCTAGTACCTTCTAGGTCATTAAATCTCAATACAACACTTAAACTCCTTTGTTTATCAACTAACTTTTGCCATATCTTCTCTTGTATATTCTCACACCCAAACACTTAGGTTTTCACCTTTTGACAACCAAGAACACTTAATCACTTAATACACATTCTTACACACAAACATATTGTTTTTCATCCTTTAACCATCCAAGACATTCACCTTCACAAGAAATGCTCTTTACACACAACTAAACCTTTAAACAACACTACATCACAATATAGTGCATAAACTTAAATTGCTTGGCTCTTAGGCCCTTAAATTGCATTAAACTTAAACACTGAATTTCCACATTTAAATGCCTTCAACCTGCGAATACACACAACAATGCTCCCATGTTCTTTTAGTCCACCTTGTGGATAGTTTTCTAGCTCATTTACATTGGCTCTTTAAGTTATTTATTAATCAAATATAGCTCAATTTCCTAGTACAATAAACACATTAAAGAGGTCATCTACCTCTTTGTATTCCAAGCTTTCTCACTTGTTTTCTCTTGTTCTTTCTTGGTTGAAAATCGGCAAGGAGCTTTTATCACTTGTCAATCTTCTAACCAATACACATATAAGGGTAATGAGCATTAAGTTTAATACTTAAACTCATAATTAAACCCTAGGTTACATAAGTGTCCTTAAAAACACTAAAATTGATGTTTACCTTTGGAATTTGAAAGAGAACTTGAATAAGTGGAAAGATAAGACTCATCCTAGTCCTTTGAAGTTTGAATTATGCTAAGAAGAGAGCAAGGTAATGCACCATTAAGGGATGAATATTCGGTTATACACAAAAATGGAGGGAAACATGGTTTTTCTTTGATTTTCCTTACCTTGAAGCAAAGGAGAATGATAAGGCGTGAAAAGATGAGCTCAAGCTCCATCAATGGAGATTCTTCATGGTAACAAAATGGAGTTCTTGAAGATTCAAAAAGAGGGAAATGAAGAGCTTGCTCCAACTAACACAAATATGGTCTTAGATTTTGATTTGGAGCATGGAGTTGGATTTGGCAAGCAAAACAAGGTGAAGAAGTATAATTTCTGTAGCAAAAACGAAATGGAGAAGGGAGGATGAAGATTAATACGGTGGGGATGAGAGAAATGAAGAGAATGTGGTGAGAGAGTGCACTTTAAGAGATATTATGTCATAAAAGGTAAATAGTAACCTTAATATATTTTCTTTTACTTTCTTTAGTTGGCTGGCTTGGTATGGTGATTCACACTCTAAAAAACTGTGCCCCCTTCAATATATAACATATATATGGCCTTTGTTGACCAACTAAACAACTTATGTTGACAAATACTTAAACTAGCACTATTTGAGCACTATTCACAAATTAAGGCACATATTTGTGAAATTTTTATTTCCCATTGATTTAGACTTCCTAATGTGATACTAAGTTGTACACATGTTGATTAAAGAGTAACTATGGACATTTAGCCACTCAAAACTCATTTCCAAGACAATTGTTCAAAAATGTGCTTTAAGGCTCCTTAAAGCACATTTTGTGTTTTAACTTGTTTTCAAGCTTGGTTTTCTTTAGGAATTGATTTAAAATGTTCATTATCAGGTTACTAAGGTCTAGGAGTGACCTTTAGGTATTATACAAGGTTAAACCAAGTCTAGGACAAGTATTTGCCTAAATTGACTCTATGATGTCTTCTTGAGTTCTCTTTGGTTTAATTGCCTATCAATGATTCTTAAGGACTTAATTAGCCTTATTAAATCATAATTGTATGTTATCAAGTCTTGTTAGGCTCCTTGGGTCCTAACCAAGTTCATTCCAAGCTTAGAGCATGTTTTTGCTCAAACTGTCTTAGTAGCACTTTACTGTGTTTACTAGGTTTAATTCACTTAATAGCATTTATAAGGAACCTTTTAGCCTTTATATACCATAGTATAATATTTAAACCACATATCAAGGTTTGGGGTATTTCAATGCTCAAGATCAAAGGTAGTATAAAGAGAAGTATGTTGTTGCTGAGAAAGAATGGTTTGAAACTTAACCAAGTGAGAGAATAGTGATAAAAGAGGGTAAGAAAGTAGGAAGAAGTCGAAACGGTTTTTTTGTTTGAGAAGAAGACTATAAAATAAAATATTGAAAGACAATAATACAGCCCTTTGCTTGTCACGATCTATCAGTCCTAGACTGAAATACCCCAAATTATTAAAGCATGGATTAAATATTTAATCATATTAATTAAGGCCTAAACATGCCTTAAATCAACTGAGAACAACAGTGGTCAACATAAAACAAGATGTTGCACCCTCTGACTGTTAAGGGTAAACAAATACCCAAATAAACTTCTTAGGACCTAAAAATTTGTCCTAAGCAATATTAACATACTACTAAACATATATATAACCGTTGGACAACACTCCAACACAAAGAAAAAGCATTTACATGCTTCAAGGTCAAAAAGGGCAAAAAGGTGCTCTAGGAAAACCTTAAAAATCAAAGGACCTCTAAATGATATAAAATTGAATTACATGATCAAATATCATGTAGGGAACACAACAAAACCGTTGTCAAAGAAAACCAAGCCAGAAATACCTTGCGACACAAAATGTGCACTAAAACTCCTAAAGCACGTCTTTGTGTAATCGCCTTCTAAATTGGTTGAAATACCCCAAACCTTGATAGGTGGTTTAAATATTAAACTATGGTATGTAAAGGCTAAAAAGTGCCTTAGAGACATCAATGAACCATTTAAACCATGGTAAAACACAATAAAACACTAAGACACGGTTTGAGCAAAAACATGCTCTAAGCTATGAGTGAACTTGGTTAGGACCCAAAGAGCCTACCAAGACTAAATAATATTCAATTTTGATTTAATAAGGCTAATTAAGTCCTTAGGAAACCTTGGTAGACAATGAAACCAAACAAAACATAAATAAATACCTTAAGGTCAATATGGGCTGAAATGTGCTCTAAGCTTGGGATAAATGTGAATAAGACCTAATGGTCATACCTACACCTTATAAATATGTTAGTGAACATATTAAATCAATTACCAAAGAAAACCAAGCTTGAAAACAAGTTAAAACACAAAAAGTGCTTTAAGGAGTCTTAAAGCACGTTTTTGAAAAATTGTCTTGTAAATGAGTTTTGAATGGCTAAATGCCATCATTACTCTTTAATTAACATGTGTACTATATAGTATCACATTTGGAAGTCTATATCAATGGGAAATCAAAAATTTCACAACAATGTGCCTTGTTTTTGTGAATAGTGATTTTTATAAGCTATTTTGTAACATATATTATTATAAGTGATTAAATTGACAAATAAAGACTAAAGTACCCTTCTAACTAAATGGGGGCCGGTTTTCAAGGTGTGAGTCACCAACTTGTAAAAGAAATCAAATAAGTAAAGTAAAACTTAAAGTAAAGTACTATTTTGCTTTATAACATAAATATCTCCAAAAGCAAACTTACCTTCTCATTCTCTTCTTTCTTTCATTTCATTCACACGGTTTCTTCTTTCTTCATCTTCTCTCTTTCCTCCATTTACATTGCTACAGCTCCATCTCTTCTCCATCTTCATTTCCTGCCAAATCCAACTCCATGCTCCAAATCAAATTCTAAGACTATATTTGTCTTAGTTAGACCAAGCTCTACACTTCTATCTTTTCAAACCTTCAAGAGCTCAATTTTGGTGCCATGGAGATTCACCATTGAAGGAGCTTGAGCTCACCTTTTCACATATTATTGTTCTCCTTTGCTTCAAGGTAAGGAAACTCAAAGAAAAATGACATTTTCTTTCATGTTTGTGTAATGTCCGAAAATCACCATTAATGGTGCTCATTGTGTTGCTTTGTTCTAGCTTCATTGCAATCTCTTATGGACTAGGTGGAGTCCTCTCTTCATAGATATTCAAACTCCCTTCAAAGATCAAGGTAAAACAACTACCTTAATGTTTTTGAAATAATGTAAACCTAGGGTTTACAATGAGATGAAGCTTAAAGCTTGAATACTCATTATGTTGTTTGTACAATGTATAGAACTTGACAAGGAATCAAATACCTTACCGGTTTTATAAGGAAACAAGAAAGAAGTTTGTTTGAAAGGAGGTAAATATACTAACCTAATGTGTTTAATAATGCCTTAGGAGAAATGAGCTTATAATGCTTGTTAAAACTACCTAAAGAGCAAATGGTGAATGACTTAGTAAGGTGTTCTCAAGGAGACTAGTAAAGGAACATATGTCTTGGTGTGTGTAATTGCAGGTCAAAGGCTTATATATTGTGGAAATTCAGTGTTTAAGTTTATGCAATTTAAGGGCCTTAGAGCCATGTTATTTAAGGGCCTAAGTGCCAAGCAATTTAAGTTATGCACTATATTGTGATGTAGTGCTAAATGTGTGAAGTTTGTGTATAAAATGTGTTTGATGGATTTTAGGTGTTTTGAATGAAATAAGGTAAAAACCTAAGTGTTTGGATGTGAGTATTTACAAGAGAAGCTATGGCAAAATTTAGTTGATAAACAAAGGAGTTTATGTGATGAAATGAGATTTTAAGACCTAGAAGGTACTAGGAACTTGTTAAGTGTTAAGATGGTGGAAGAAGGTGAATCATGGTGTTCTTAGGTGTTAAGGTGCCATGGGCATTGTCTTAGAGGATTTAGAACTCAAATGGGTGTTTTGAACACACCAAGGAATTGTTATGTGAAGTGTTAAGTCTTGTTCAAGATTTGGTAAACAAAGGAAAAGAAATGCCTAGTGAAGGTCTAAGTGAAAACTTGTGGAAATTATAAGCAATTGTGCAAAGGAGGTGTGTATGAGAAATAATGCTTTTGGAGTGGTGGTAATGTTTGTGAGACAACACTTTGGTTAGTTGAGGTAGTAGGCATGATATACCACTTAGAAATCTAAGAAAAATGTTATAAGTGCTAGGAATTGTTGTAAGGAATTGAGTAACCAGTTAGTGATGATTTAGGAAAGTTTAGTGCTTGTTTTAAGGTGTTTAAACATGTAGGAAACATGTGGAAAGTTTATGGAATGATTAGGTAAGGTTTAAGGTTGGTTTAGGGGTTGAAAAATGATGTTTTGACAAGTTAATAACATGGTCCGGGACCTAGCCCTTGTATAGGTACCCGGACCACCCCTTAAAAAGAGCCGAGAGTGAAGTTTAGAAGTGGTCCGGGTCCTTAGTCCAGGACCAAGACCCGGACCAAGGGTAAATAAGGCCGAGAGTACATTCTACAAGTGGTCCGGGACCTTGGGTCCGGACCAAGTCCCGGACCAGGTCAAAAGTGTTGCAAAATCTGTTTTAAAGGCTTCTAATCAAGGGGAATTGAATGGTAATGTTTTAGGTGATGTTTAGGCCTTGTTTGGTGGCATATAAAGGCCTTAAAATGTGTAAACAAGTGTTGGGTTTGATGTGAGAGTTGTAAACTTAATATCACAAGAGTAAGTTAAGTGTAACGGGAATGACGGGGTAAACTATGGGCGCTTTAAACGTTAAGCAAACATGTTACCCCAATATTAATAAAGTAATTGTAATGTTATCAGTTGTTCGAGAATTGCTCGAGGAACATAAGTGGACATGATAAAGTGGACTCCGGTGACAGGTATGGTTTTCTTGCAACCTGTGTCCTACCGGATTACACCGGCTTGTATGCCAATGTGTTTTTCTGTATGTTTGCCACGTTATGAGATAAATCATGAAACGAGTTTACAGTCGTTATTGTTATTGTATGTTTACGTGCCGATACCGGTAACCTCGAATGCGCTTGAAGGGCTAGTTAACCACTATTAGGTAAACGTAGGAGAACGGTATCCGGTGATAACGTTTCCGACCTAAGGAACGTTCTAACCACGGCTATGCGTGAGTTAGCTATGTAATGTTTGTGTGTGATGTTGGTGTATCAATGTGTGACTCTCTCCCTCCCTTGTGTGTGTCTAACAAGACTTAACCCAATGTTGTGATTGTTTAACTAAGTTCAATGATGAACTTCTGACAAGTGCTAACGGGGGGAGTGAGGAGTCCGGTCTGTTCCGGCCACGCGTGTGAGTATGGGGGTCGTTGTCATAGCAGGTTCGATCCTCTCCGTATGTATGGTTGTTTTCCAATTTGGTTCCCAACCTTCCCTTTAGCTTAACCAAGGCTATTACTGACTCACGTCGGGCCACAGGGGCATACTATGTTATGTTTGTTCGGTGTGCTTGGATCACTATATCCGAGACACCTTGTGTTAAGTTATCCGTTCATTTAACGAGACGGTAACGAGCTATGTAACGAGCTTATCATGAGACTGGCAACATTCTCTAGGCTCACCAGTGTATTAACAATGTTTGGGTCGGTTCCTAAGAGAACCATTCCCGTTATGTGATGTATTTTTGTTGTGATGCAATATCTCTTGTGATGTTATGATGTACACGTTGAAACGTGCAAAGTGTTGTTAAGTTTTGTATGTGAGGAATGATATATATTGTGAGATATGAAGTGTGTGGATCATGGATATGAATCCCAGTTTGAGAAAGGAGGTGTTTAAGGATAACCCGATTTAAGGGTAAGTGTCGTCTATTAAGGAAGTAGCTCCATTAGAGGAGAAACACTCTAGGGATAATGAATACCATGAGTGACTTATCAAGTAAGGATATATTATCCGTTAGTTGAGCCCGTTGAGGCGAAATGTTATGTGTTGTGTGTTTACAGTTGCATGCACGATTTAAATATAATCAATCGCATGCTAAGACGACAATTAGTTGTGCGTGGCCCGGTAGCATGTGGGCTGCGGGATTACCATACCAGCAAAGGTGCTGAGCCCCTTGGGGCCACCCTTTCTCTTCTTTTCCTATTTCAGGTACAAGGAGCTGGAAGCCGTTCGAGAGTAGGACGGGGTAGTCGTTGTACATGGGTAATCGTTTATGTTGTATATATACAGTAGGTGTAGTAAGACCGAAATTGTTATCGGCATTAGTTATGAATACTCGGTATAGTTGGAAGGTGTATGTTGTTGTTGTGATTAATGGAAAGGGATAGTAATGTGTAGTCGCTCGAAAATTTAGCCCATCAGACCGGTACAATGTGTATGTATTAGCCTTGTTAGCCACGTGGGTGGCTAACGGCGTGTAACACCAACGAGTTAAGTAATGTGATGAGGTTGTTTTTTTTCGCTGCAGTTTATTGTAAGTGTGTTAATGTTGGATGGGGTGTTACAAAAAGTGGTATCAGAGCGAAGTATCGCTCTGATGACTGAATTACCGAGCTTAGGAAGTACCGAGTTAGAATTTTAGTACCTTGGGTTAAGGGTTGAGTGATAGCGTGAGATATACTAGTTAGGAATCACCAGTGTGTACTGGAAACCTACAATATCCATCCCACCCTCCACAACCCCTGTTTTATAGCTTGGGAAAGAACGCCAGAGAGATGGAAGTCCTCTCTTACTCGGGAATACCCGATCTGGCTGTTATTAAATACCTCTAAAGTACGGAGAACCTGTCATACGGTAGATCCCGAAAACTGGGAATCCCGGAGACGGTCTCCATCTGAACAATGTTAACCTCATTAAATAGCGAAGAATGAAGGATTTTGTGTATAAGAGAATAGAATTTCCGGCAACCTGGGTCGACATGCAGAGCAGTCGAGAGTAACCAGCTTGCAACGCACCGACCGTGCAACAGGCAAGAAGTGGATTAGTGAAACCCGAGACGAGTGTCTACGGGACCACAGTTGATAAATAATACACCAACGGTATACCAACCGACAAGGGAACTACAACGTAGTGCCCAAATACGGGGAACGGGCTACAAAGTGAATACAATACTAAGAAAAAGGGGTCTCCCAGAATGGGAAACACCCTAGTTGATGATCGTCATGTGAAGACAGTGAGAAGTCACCTATAAGGGTTATTGACAAGGCAGTAAGATCAGTGAGGGCCAACAAGGCCACTGATGACAGTATGGGTAAAAACAATACCACAACCGGTATGTGTTAAACCGATAGCCAGTTAGCATGGCGCACTTGCCATAGCAAGTGCTGCTATAACAGGGCTGTTCGGGAAATTTATAACCACTACAGAGTACTTAGTAAAGTACCATGAAGTTAAACAGGATCATTATGACCATGGAAGGGCTTGGTAGCCTAACCTCTGTAATTGTAAATACACCAGTCAGCAAGAAGCTAGACTTGGTTAAGGTAAGAAGATGTTGTGAAACCATGAAAATTTTCTTTCAACCCAGATTTATTCAAACCCTTTTCTTTTCAAAACCAGATTTTCCTTCAAACCAACACTTCTTTCTAACCTTCTTTTAAACCAAACCAGTAAAAACCAAGGGCAGTTGATAAAGATACAACATGGATAAACTTTCCCTCGATTAAGTTCGGGAAGCATGGAATGAATATTGTCACGGGACAATATAAGGGAGTTGACAACAGAATACTTCACCTAGGCGTGTAACGGACACTACGAGTGTACCAACTGAATTGTGGGACGACCGCACTCCGATAGGAGCTTGTGGGCCTGACAGACCTACTTATGGTTAGTTGGGTAAGTAGTAATGTATCAGTATGGTACCCCACCTATGTATACGAGTAGAGTCCGAAGCACGGGAAGTAGTCGACTCCGTACTACGGTCAGCAGTATAAGTCGAGCGAGAGCTAAGGACTACCATGAATGGTTGAAGTTAAGGAACTCAGTTAAGTTAACTAGACTAAAGGAATCATGAATTCCTTTCAAGGAAATGTTTAGGGTCAGGAGGTGCGAAGTGCACTAACTGAATGTAAAGACATCGTAAATGACTTAAGGATCCTCAGGGATAAACATGAGCTGGAACGGTGACCCAGCCTGTACATGGCAAGCAGATGCCTAATGTGGACACATTAATGTGCAATGAACGGGGTGAAACTCCCAGAATGAGTACCTACACTACTAGGAAATGCTGATCTTCACAGAAGGAGATGATAAGCCAGCTAAGAACGCAAAACGGCGTGGCTAACTAAATATACCAATAAGTGTGAGCCAAATGTAATGGCATAACTTAGCAACACCCAGGAGCAATCCTTGAAGGGTGTTCGCATCAACAATTGTTGAATGAATGCATGACAGAAACACAAGGATTGAAACTAACACCCAGTTTAGACATAAGTTGTCAGGAGACGGACTAACAAACCTGAGGGGCATCCCATGAAAGGAAACGGAATGCAACGACCTTGTCATGGAGCTCAATATGATATCCAAACTAGGTAATGTTGTACAAAGAAGTACATGTATGTGAATAGCCTACAATGAGGAGCGCAGCTCAAGGCAATAAGGTTATAAGCCACAAATAAAGTGTGTTATATAAATTTAGTTAATTAGGAAGTTTATATGGTACAAGTAAATAGAGCGGAGAACGAACACTGCTTAAAGAGTGGGGAAACCTCTCGATATTGTGAAACCGCTGGAGCGGTAGTTGTGTGAATCAAGTTCAAGAAATATGTGAAGGATGGACGATGTTGTTATTGGAAGAGAGCAGTTAGCTTAGTAGGGTGTGTGTATAAAGTGAAACACCGAGCTGAATAATGCCAGCTTGTGACTCGAATGATCGATGCTCAAGGAGCATTCAGTAGTCATCCAAATGAGTGATGAACCATAATGTGAATAATACAAGTATATGTGTGGAAGTTATGTGACAGTAAATACTATGTAAGCTGATGTTATACAAGGAGTAAGAGCACGGTGCGCAGTAAGCGACCGTTGTATAAGTGTTGTTAATAATGATGTGCAGATAAGACCAGTTATGAGTTAAACTTAGTAGAGATGCAAGGTAAGCGATGTAACAGACTGGGCAATAAGCCAGTGGTAGGTACTATATGATGAGGAACTCAGTGTGAATTCCATGGCGAATCACATAAGGGATTTACTGTCAAGAGTTTACGCCTCTGCACTCTGTATGACTGAGTTTTTGGTATTGCACTTGCGCAGTAATGATCGAGTGGGATAGCTAGGAATTGGAAACATATAATTGTGGAGCAATAATGTTATAATGGCCGATGCATAGGAAATGCAAAGACATACCATGGAAGAGTACTTGTACAAACCAAATGTGGAGACATGATTAACAGTAAGTGACTACAGTAGCACTAACTGCCAAATATCGGTATGGAATATACCCCAAAGGTGTAAATAGCTGAGAGAGCACTACACACTAGGTAGTAGCTCAATCTCAACCGACAGTAAGTCGGAAGGGAACAAGTCAATCATTGTGAAATACATAGCTGTATACACAGTAAATTGTTATGGAAGTGGATAGAAAGTTTATAACTCACCGAATTCGCTAACGGTAAGATATACCACGCGTCGGTTGAGAAACCATTGTTACCAAGAGGAAGGTGACAATTGGGTATGTGCAATACAGTAAGAATAACAAAGGGGGCAATTAAGCTCTACAGTTATTAGAGTTTCGCAGCAGAAACTAGTGAGCCAGTGATTCAAGTGTTGAATGTACATGGTGAACACAAGTGAATGGCTAATTATTAACGCCTAGAAGCCTAACAGGCCAGAATCGAAACCAACTAAGAGTTTAAACAAACTCCAATGAGAATTCTTGGTTTAGGAACTAAACCGCCAATATGGTTAAGATCCTCTAATCAGAATCCATTGTGTAATAGGCCGCGTGGAAGTTAAAACACTTCACGACGGCACAACATTTAAGCCAATGTTTAGTGATTGATTACGTGGGCGTAATCCCTTTTAAGGGGGGTAGAGCGCAAAACCACTTAGTGTATATTACCGTACAAGTGTACGTAGTGTACGTGACTTATATTGTGCATAGCACAAAATTATTGTTTTGATGATTGGTGTGTGTGTTACGTAAACATACACATTCATTCATGGTTTAATTATGGTAATTGCGCACAGAAGATGCGAATACCATTGTGATAAGTGTGTTGATTTATTAACAGTTGTGAGTGATAGTACAAGTGTGGGAGTAGAGAAACTCCCGGGGGGGGAACAAACCCCGACAGTGTTATAAATGTGAAATGGTGTGTTGTATTTTGATAAAATATATATGTATATATATATATATAGTGATTCATGAAAGAATACGAAACCGACATAGAACCTAGTGAGAATAAGATTCCCTAGGCAACAGGATTAAAGTGAATGGAGGTAACTGATAGACGGAGTTCTATCCTTTGGAGATGTTATGATCATGATTAGAATGATTTAGAAGATAGAAATTGGAAATGAGTGATTTTTTTGATGCTTGAAAATGAAGTGGGAAGTGGAACTTGATTTGCATGTGATCAAGGGAAGCCGACACAAAATTGGAGTGGAAGGATAGTTCTACACTGATGCTGATCACATCAGGGTTGGATGATTCTTGAAGCTCCCTATAAGTGGTCACAAATAACCACGCTAATAAAAGAAGCAAAGAGCTTAAGTTGGACTTGGAGTTGTGTGTGTTTCAAAAGGATTTTCAATTGGTATTTATAAAACGTTGATAGATACTTTACATAATTAAAGTTCTCTTACTTAACCTCACAGGAAATTTTAAACTTAAATGATTGTTTTGATCTCCCAAGGACACGGGGACGGGAGGTGTCCATCGCGAACGGGTTCTGTGGGATCACAGTGTGTATGTAAAAGATATTTTTGATTGCTATGACATGTTGTGTGGTATGTGTAATAAATATTATTTTGACCTTGAGTTCCTAAAGTGTATGTTATCAAGACCTATGAGTCTAAATGTGTTGTGTTACATAGACCTAAGTGTCTAAAGGTTGTTATGTTACCCAAGACCAGGGAGTCTAAGGGTTGTTATGTATGTGTAAATGTTGTTAAGATACCCGGACCATTGAGTCCGAGGTTATCATGTGAATATGTTATGCTATGTATGGATGTGAATGTGTTTCCCGGACCATTAAGTCCGAGGTTGTAATGTAAAGTGTGTTGATTATAGAAGTTATTTCTGTAAGTAATCCCGTATTCTAATCTAATGATGTGTGGGAAGTGTGAACTTCGAGGACGAAGTTTTTTAAGGGGGTAGATTGAAATACCCCAAACCTTGATAGGTGGTTTAAATATTAAACTATGGTATGTAAAGGCTAAAAAGTGCCTTAGAGACATCAATGAACCATTTAAACCATGGTAAAACACAATAAAACACTAAGACACGGTTGAGCAAAAACATGCTCTAAGCTATGAGTGAACTTGGTTAGGACCCAAGAGCCTACCAAGACTAAATAATATTCAATTGTGATTTAATAAGGCTAATTAAGTCCTTAGGAAACCTTGGTAGACAATGAAAAACCAAACAAAACATAAATAAATACCTTAAGGTCAATATGGGCTGAAATGTGCTCTAAGCTTGGGATAAATGTGAATAAGACCTAATGGTCATACCTACACCTTTTAATATGTTAGTGAACATATTAAATCAATTGCCAAAGAAAACCAAGCTTGAAAACAAGTTAAAAACACAAAAGTGCTTTAAGGAGTCTTAAAGCACGTTTTTGAAAAATTGTCTTGTAAATGAGTTTTGAATGGCTAAATGCCCATCATTACTCTTTAATTAACATGTGTACTATATAGTATCACATTTGGAAGTCTATATCAATGGGAAATCAAAAATTTCACAACAATGTGCCTTGTTTTTGTGAATAGTGATTTTATAAGCTATTTTGTAACATAATTATTATAAGTGATTAAATTGACAAATAAAGACTAAAGTACCCTTCTAACTAAATGGGGCCGGTTTTTCAAGGTGTGAGTCACCAACTTGTAAAAGAAATCAAATAAGTAAAGTAAAACTTAAAGTAAAGTACTATTTTGCTTTATAACATAATATCTCCAAAAGCAAACTTACCTTCTCATCTCTCTTTTCTTTTCTTTCATTTCACACGGTTTCTTCATCTTCTCCTTCCTCCATTTACGATTTGCTACAGCTCCATCTCTTCTCCATCTTCATTTCCTTGCCAAATCCAACTCCATGCTCCAAATCAAATTCTAAGACTATATTTGTCTTAGTTAGACCAAGCTCTACACTTCTATCTTTTCAAACCTTCAAGAGCTCAATTTTGTGCCATGAAGATTCACCATTGAAGGAGCTTGAGCTCACCTTTTCACATATTATTGTTCTCCTTTGCTTCAAGGTAAGGAAACTCAAAGAAAAATGACATTTCCTTCATGTTTGTGTAATGTCCGAAAATCACCATTAATGGTGCTCATTGTGTTGCTTTGTTCTAGCTTCATTGCAATCTCTTATGGACTAGGTGGAGTCCTCTCTTCATAGATATTCAAACTCCTTCAAAGATCAAGGTAAAACAACTACCTTAATGTTTTTGAAATAATGTAAACCTAGGGTTTACAATGAGATGAAGCTTAAAGCTTGAATACTCATTATGTTGTTTGTACAATGTATAGAACTTGACAAGGAATCAAATACCTTACCGTTTTATAAGGAAACAAGAAAGAAGTTTGTTTGGAAAGGAGGTAAATATACTAACCTAATGTTGTTTAATGCCTTAGGAGAAATGAGCTTATAATGCTTGTTAAAACTACCTAAGAGCAAATGGTGAATGACTTAGTAAGGTATCTCAAGGAGACTAGTAAAGGAACATATGTCTTGGTGTGTGTAATTGCAGGTCAAAGGCTTATATATTATGGAAATTCAGTGTTTAAGTTTTATGCAATTTAAGGGCCTTAGAGCCATGTTATTTAAGGGCCTAAGTGCCAAGCAATTTAAGTTATGCACTATATTGTGATGTAGTGCTAAATGTGTGAAGTTTGTGTAAAAATGTGTTTGATGGATTTTAGGTGTTTGAATGAAATAAGGTAAAAACCTAAGTATTGGATGTGAGTATTTACAAGAGAAGCTATGGCAAAAATTTAGTTGATAAACAAAGGAGTTTATGTGATGAAATGAGATTTTAAGACCTAGAAGGTACTAGGAACTTGTTAAGTGTTAAGATGGTGGAAGAAGGTGAATCATGGTGTTCTTAGGTGTTAAGGTGCCATGGGCATTGTCTTAGAGGATTTAGAACTCAAATGGGTGTTTTGAACACACCAAGGAATTGTTATGTGAAGTGTTAAGTCTTGTTCAAGATTTGGTAAACAAAGGAAAAGAAATGCCTAGTGAAGGTCTAAGTGAAAACTTGTGGAAATTATAAGCAATTGTGCAAAGGAGGTGTGTATGAGAAATAATGCTTTTGGAGTGGTGGTAATGTTTGTGAGACAACACTTTGGTTAGTTGAGGTAGTAGCATGATATACCACTTATAAAATCTAAAAAAATGTTATAAGTGCTAGGAATTGTTGTAAGGAATTGAGTAACCAGTTAGTGATGATTTAGGAAAGTTTAGTGCTTGTTTTAAGGTGTTTAAACATGTAGGAAACATGTGGAAAGTTTATGGAATGATTAGGTAAGGTTTAAGGTTGGTTTAGGGGTTGAAAAATGATGTTTTGACAAGTTAATAACATGGTCCGGGACCTAGCCCTTGTATAGGTACCCGGACCACCCCTTAAAAAGAGCCGAGAGTGAAGTTTAGAAGTGGTCCGGGTCCTTAGTCCAGGACCAAGACCCGGACCAAGGGTAAAATAAGGCCGAGAGTACATTCTACAAGTGGTCCGGGACCTTGGGTCCGGACCAAGTCCCGGACCAGGTCAAAAGTGTTGCAAAATCTGTTTTAAAGGCTTCTAATCAAGGGGAATTGAATGGTAATGGTTTTAGGTGATGTTTAGGCCTTGTTTGGTGGCATATAAAGGCCTTAAAATGTGTAAACAAGTGTTGGGTTTGATGTGAGAGTTGTAAACTTAATATCACAAGAGTAAGTTAAGTGTAACGGGAATGACGGGGTAAACTATGGGCGCTTTAAACGTTAAGCAAACATGTTACCCCAATATTAATAAAAGTAATTGTAATGTTATCAGTTGTTCGAGAATTGCTCGAGGAACATAAGTGGACATGATAAAGTGGACTCCGGTGACAGGTATGGTTTTCTTGCAACCTGTGTCCTACCGGATTACACCGGCTTGTATGCCAATGTGTTTTTCTGTATGTTTGCCACGTTATGAGATAAATCATGAAACGAGTTTACAGTCGTTATTGTTATTGTATGTTTACGTGCCGATACCGGTAACCTCGAATGCGCTTGAAGGGCTAGTTAACCACTATTAGGTAAACGTAGGAGAACGGTATCCGGTGATAACGTTTCCGACCTAAGGAACGTTCTAACCACGGCTATGCGTGAGTTAGCTATGTAATGTTTGTGTGTGATGTTGGTGTATCAATGTGTGACTCTCCCCTCCCTTGTGTGTGTCTAACAAGACTTAACCCAATGTTGTGATTGTTTAACTAAGTTCAATGATGAACTTCTGACAAGTGCTAACGGGGGGAGTGAGGAGTCCGGTCTGTTCCGGCCACGCGTGTGAGTATGGGGGTCGTTGTCATAGCAGGTTCGATCCTCTCCGTATGTTATGGTTGTTTTCCAATTTGGTTCCCACCTTCCCTTTAGCTTAACCAAGGCTATTACTGACTCACGTCGGGCCACAGGGGCATACTATGTTATGTTTTTCGGTGTGCTTGGATCACTATATCCGAGACACCTTGTGTTAATTATCCGTTCATTAACGAGACGGTAACGAGCTATGTAACGAGCTTATCATGAGACTGGCAACATTCTCTAGGCTCACCAGTGTATTAACAATGTTTGGGTGGTTCCTAAGAGAACCATTCCCGTTATGTGATGTATTTTTGTTGTGATGCAATATCTTGTGATGTTATGATGTACACGTTGAAACGTGCAAAGTGTTGTTAAGTTTTGTATGTGAGGAATGAATATATTGTGAGATATGAAGTGTGTGGATCATGGATATGAATCCCAGTTTGAGAAAGGAGGTGTTTAAGGATAACCCGATTTAAGGGTAAGTGTCGTCTATTAAGGAAGTAGCTCCGTTATAGGAGAAACACTCTAGGGATAATGAATACCATGAGTGACTTATCAAGTAAGGATATATTATCCGTTAGTTGAGCCGGTTGAGGCGAAATGTTATGTGTTGTGTGTTTACAGTTGCATGCACGATTTAAAATAATCAATCGCATGCTAAGACGACAATTAGTTGTGCGTGGCCCGGTAGCATGTGGGCTGCGGGATTACCATACCAGCAAAGGTGCTGAGCCCTTGGGGCCACCCTTTCTCTTCTTTTCCTATTTCAGGTACAAGGAGCTGGAAGCCGTTCGAGAGTAGGACGGGGTAGTCGTTGTACATGGGTAATCGTTTATGTTGTATATATACAGTAGGTGTAGTAAGACCAAAAGTTATCGGCATTAGTTATGAATACTCGGTATAGTTGGAAGGTGTATGTTGTTGTTGTGATTAATGGAAAGGGATAGTAATGTGTAGTCGCTCGGAAATTTAGCCCATCAGACCGGTACAATGTGTATGTATTAGCCTTGTTAGCCACGTGGTGGCTAACGGCGTGTAACACCAACGAGTTAAGTAATGTGATGAGGTTGTTTTTTCCGCTGCAGTTTATTGTAAGTGTGTTAATGTTGGATGGGGTGTTACTTGGTCTTAAATGGGCTAAAAGGTTATAAATACCTTTAAATATAATAAAATACCATATTATATGATATTAGGAATTTAATTACAGAAATTTACAGATTTTTACAAATTTAATATTAAAATAATAAAAAACCCTAAAGTGGGGCCCACATGAGTCAATATTGACAAGCATGGTCAATGGTCAATTAATTGACCCATTTGGACCAAGGAGGCCGGCTGCAATAAGTGAGGAGACAGCATACAATGATTTTGGAGACAAATCATTACCTAATGTTCAATTTGCAATAGTAACTTTACTTTTTTTCAAATTAATCAAGCTTTCCCACCTTCTCCTTCCTCCTTGTCCGATCCCAGCCTCTCCAACCGAGCTCTCCTTCTTCCTAGCAGCTCTCAAGCTTTGTTCTTGAGCATGGAAGGCAGATCTAACTCCTAAGCTCCTAATGTAAGTGTTTTAATGTCATTTTTAGCTCTTTTTCTTCATCTTCTCACCACCAACACCTAGATTTCGTGGCTCATCAATTCCTATGGCTTATTCTCAGTGTTCTAAGGTTAGAACAAGAGCTAAGCTCGGTTGAGACCAGTAGAGGGACCAAGGTTGTTCAAATCTACATTTTAAGGTAAAAATGTGCTTTAAGCTCATAACTTTTGATTCCCTTCGAGTTTGGCTGTGAAACTTTGGTCATAGCCTCATCTTCTTCTCCTTTTCATGTGGAATCTGTTGGTTAGCCATTTGGAGCAAGGATGGCCGAGATCCAAAGGAAATACCCTCTTTTAAGGCATTTTTCCAAGGTAAAACCTAACAACAAGGTAGCATTTCGAGATATAACTATTTCCTATGTCAATATGGTGGATCTAACACCTTGTGGTGTGTTTGGTTCAGGTCGAAACCACTTAGAACTTCCCTTGCATTTTAAGGTGATTTTTGCCTTAAATCTTACATTAAATTACTCTTATGGTTAGATCTTTCTTGGAGACTAACTAGGCCTTGTTTGCTGTTTGAAACATGCAAGAGAAGCTTTGGAAATTTTATCTAAGGCTGGCCGAATTCAAACAAGGAATTATCAAGCTAAATCAAGGTATAAATCACTTAAACATTAACCTTGCTAAGTTAAAATGTTCTAAGATATTTCTATATTAATTGCCGTGAGAGAACATGGTAATAAGGTCATTTTTGACCTTAAAATGTTTAAAGAAATGGCTTAGTAAATTTATCTAAGTGATTAAGTAACATAAATGTCAAATTTAAGACATTATGTGGAAGTTTGGTAATTAAATGGAAAGTGTGTGGTGAGGCCGAGAATTATAATTGTTTTGGGACATTTATGTGTAATTTATTTTGCAAGCCAATGTTTGTAATAAGGCCATGTATTTTAGGCCATTTTATTTATGCATTTACAAGCTTTTAATTAAGTTTAAGTAGTATAAATGCATTACCGAAAATAAATGGGGTATTAGGTGTAATTAAATTAAATTTGGGGGCTTTAGAATAATAAGGCCGAAAATGAGAGGTAAAATGGAGTTAAAATAAAGTTTATAAGATTTTGTAAAGTTTTGGGGTTAAATGGTGATTTCTAGAAAGTATGGGTACTAAACCGTAATTATAAGGAATTGTTGGTCAAGGAAATATTAAGGTGGTCAACCTTGACCATAGGCTAGGTTTTGACCAAAATAAATAAGTTAGATAACCTATTTAAGGTTTTATAATAAGTTATGTATTTAACGGTAATATTTTTATAACATATGTGGTAAATATGTTATTACCGAAAATTAAGGGTGTACAATGGTATTTTAAACACCCATGGGCTATTAGGAATTTTTAGGAATTTATTTGGTGGATTTTGGAATTAAAATAAACTATATATGAATAATATATAGTTAATATGTCATTATGACACTTTGGAGAAAAATAGATGGTGGAATGGTAAATATCAAAAGTATATGGGTTAATAAGGATATTTATAACCCTTTGGTGGAATTTGGTGATTTTTAGAATTATATAAGAGTATTTGTTGAGATATATGTATAATATATAGTTTTAATGATATTATCAAACTATATGTTATAAATTGGGCCTAATGACAATATAAAATGTATATTGAGGTCTGTTCGGAATTTACAAAAAATGACCATAGGTTATGCTCTTTTATAAGTTAGAAATGTTATATTAAATGGGATATATAACATGGTAAAAGAAAGGGGTGATTTTGTAAATAAAGGAAATTATGGTTTAAGGAAAAGTATAAGGTTTAATATGTGCCTATGAGGCAATACACAATAGTCTTGTATAAAAACTATAGATTATAAGTTAAAGGAATAAAAATATCATAGCAAATGATATTAGTATTTTGGTATAACATTACATAATGTTATGTGGTCAAAAAGGGAATTTAAATAAATTCAAGGGCTATACCGAAAATATAAAGGTTGGAAAATGAATTTTAGACTAAGGTCTATAATGTTATAAATGTTATAACAATTATTGGTATTAAGGTGGTTTAATGAAATTAATACAAATAAGGTATTCACATTAAATGGTGTGACAAACTATAAGTGAATGGGATTTATAAACTAAGGTATTTATGGAATAAACCTTAGGAGTTGTAAATGTACAACATAAAATGTTACATAATATTAGGATAACAATCTTAATATAAGTTGTATAATATGATGCAACTAATGGGAATAATCATCTAATAAAAGATGATGAAATGTAACACAAAATATAAGAGTTTATGAAACATCATGAGAATTACCTACGTGGTAAAATTATACATACACAAGAATAATTTATATAAGGTGGATAAATATATTTTGGTTGAACACCTTATGAGTTAATGGTGGTGGTTATTTAAAAAAAATAAATATAGTTACGAACTATAAGTCATGAGTTTTGGAAGCAAATATTATTTGCTAAAGATAAGGGATTATACAACATGTCGAATTATGAAGGATGGTGGGAAAATAAAACAATATGAAAGAGAATACAATAAAATAAATGATACAATAAAAAAGAATATTATAATATAATCATGCATGCATACATGCAACTACGGGTTACGCACCTAAACTGGTGGGGTGGATAAGATTAAAAAGGAAATAGTGAATTAACTTAACAGTTGGGATAGTTTTGACGTACGCGTTTTAAGTAACAAAACCGACTGTTTTTAGAAAACCCGTAACAACAACTGTAGAAAACGGAGGTGAACTGTCGGGGTTACTTATTATTCGGATATACCGGATGTAGTTAGTCATGGAGACTAACGTATAGTTTTAATTATACTTCTGACAAGGACGCTTGACAAGCTAATAGCGACTACACGGAGCATAGGATCTTGAAGATTCATACTCCACCGTAATACAATCAGGGTGAACGGTATGTAAAGGGTTTGCCGAGTTGACCTAAGGTTGCTCCTTGGGCTCGGATTTGGTTGATATAACTTGTGTGTTATATGTGTGGATACATGTATGTGATTGTGTGCTACTGCATTAACTATTTATGCACGAGCGTCCTACGGGACTAACACTACGTCGACTATAGATCGACTTATATAAACATACATATGCGTTATGATGACATGACGGCTACTTGGTATAATACCATGATATTAATATTAAGTATATGGTAACCTAAGTAAAACACTTAGGGACGAGTCACGACATTGTTGGTCTCTAGAGCATGGATCTCTAACATAAATATCACCTAGCTGACTTCTAGGTATGCGTGACCCATTGGGCCGCTGGTTAATAAATATTCTCCATAAGACTAAGAACAGATCTTAAACATTATGAGAGTGATGGTATGAGATTGAGGTGAGGAATCCCGGTGGTTTACGAACCACTTGGTTGTGCATTTGTGATCACTGAGGGGTTTCCTAATTGGATTCCGCTCCAGGTTATATCCAACGAGCCCAAATAGGTTCGTGGATCAGGTGGCTACGGCCTTTTTATGGACGTCTTACGAGACATAAGTGAGTCAGGGGCCTCCGGACCTCTGGCGAAATGAGCACCTTTGTGTGTACGGGGGACTACTGTCCATGGTGAGGTTATCGGGTTGTCCTAACATGACGCCCTACTGACATTAATTAAACATGGTTGGATGGAGCCTACAAGGCTAAGGTAAATTAACTATGGGAACTGTACGCTACGGCGAATGTACATTGTACATATGGACGGGGCTTGAAAGCCAAACTAAAATAAATTGACAGTGGATGGTGAACACTACGGCGATTGTACATTGTACAAAATATTGTTGTTATTGCTCGATACGTTCGATATACAAATGTTGTTTGAGATATTCTATGAATGTTTGGTTTGGATGGATGACTAATGTTTATGAATATTTGGATGGTTGATTATGTATATTATACATTTATGCTTTAGTTTTGATTATAATTGTAAAAAGGAAAAAGCATGAAACCAATCTAATAATAAGATGGTTAAAATGACAAGTGACCAATAGGGTCCAGGCCCGGCATACTCAGCGTCTATCGCTGATACTACACCATTTCAGGTTGTTGATCATTGTCGGAGCTGAAGAGCAGGAACAGGGTAGTTGGAGATGTTGTAATGGTAATGAAGATGGTGTATGGTCTTATGGTAAGGTTATGTATTTTTCAGGATTGGGTAGACGCTCACTTGTCAATGTTTATGGTTATGGACTTAGTTTGATGTATAGGAGTTTCTCGTTATCACTGCGGTTAGCAGTTTGTTTATTTTTGGAAGTTGGATGTGGTATGGCTACGTTGCTCGCATGGGCGAGTAATGGCCGGTGACACCCGTGTGAGTTTTGTAATTGTTATTTATTTTCCGCTGCGAGACGTTTTATTTATTGCTACGTGAGGGATTATATCGTGATTATGGAGAGGGGTGTTACAAAAGTGGTATCAGAGCGGAGTACCGCTCTGGTGACGAGAAAGTAGGTTAAGACAGTGAGCTTAGGACTTGGGAAATATTGGGAAACATTTAGGAGGTACGAGACGATTCGTCTCAAAAGATATTGTGTCTAGAAACGCAAATGCGTGACAGGATAGCCTTTAAGGCAACTTAATATCTATTGGTTGTGTACGGTAATTTTACCAAGTATTTATGTGACATACTGTACTACAGATGTCTGGTGGTACTAGAGGGCGTGGTGCTGGAAGAGGTAGAGGCGGTGACCCCGGCATTCCAGGAGTTGCTGAGACGGTTGCAGCCGTTCTTGCACAGCTGGGTACTCAGATAGGAGGAGCACCAGCCCACCCGCCACAGCCCAGGGAAACAAACTGGCTGAAGTCAGTTAGCGAGACCCGACCACCTACATATTCAGGGGAACCAGACCCCGTAGCTTTGGAGCGTTACATTGTTGAACACGAGAAAGCATTTGAAGCTTTACAAGTACCTGACGACAAGAGGGTCGCTATTGCTGCTTTCCACCTGAAGGATGCAGCCAGCACTTGGTGGAGGTTGGTCAAGGACCAGCACCTGGCTACGCCCGACTTTTCGTGGGCTGCCTTTGTTGAGTTACTAAGAGGGAAGTACTACCCGGCGCACCTCAAACAGAAGAAGCGCCATGAGTTTGAAACATTGACCCAGGGAGGTCTGACCGTGGACGAGTATTACGCTCGATTCATTGGTCTACTGGACTTCATCCCCGGTGTGGATTACTCAGAAACCGTAAAGATCGAGAAGTTCCGGGGAGGACTATTATTTCGCATCCAGATGGCGATGGGTGCTACCCTCTACACTACCATACAGGTATTAACATGAATGCCATAAATTCTTTACTTACTATAGTACCGTATAACCTTGTGAGAACTTACCAATGAGATTCCAGGAGTGTTAGACCTGCCGCTCGAGGACGGAGCTAATGCTCCAGACTCGGGAAGAGACTCTAGGGGCAAAGAAAAGGAAGAACCCTGAAAGAGTCTGAGGGTGGAGGAGCATCTTCAGGCGATGGCCAGAAAAAGGGAAAGTAAGGACTTAACCCAAGCTTAAATACTTATCATACTAAATACCTTACGAATGCTGACCCGAAACCTTAAACAGGAAATTCTTTCCAAAGAAAGGGCAGCAGGGTCACCAGGGAAAGAAAGGGAAAGAGCCCGTCCTGCAGTTGACCGGCCCAGCTATTGATGCTAAGCCTCTGAGATCTGCACCTCCTAAGGGTGAGAACACCTATCTCTTAAATTCAAATATAATCTTAACCCCTATATCAACAGATTTTAACTTAAACTTAAATACTATCATCAGGCACCGGACAGCCCCAGCGCCATTTTTACTGTAAGCGTTGTGGGAAGGACCATCCAGGGGTCGACTGCGAAGGCCGCAAAGTCGAGTGTCGGTGCTGCCACAAAGAGGGCCATAGGGAATTTGAATGTTGGATGAACCCAGAGAGCCGTAATTACAGGCCACCAAAGAATACTCAGAAGACCTCAGCTGGAGGATCTGGAGTACCACGAGGCGGTCAGGATGGCTAGACATCTGCTGATGCTGGAGCCCAGAAGGGCAAAAGAGTAGATAGGGCATGGTACCCATACTCCATGAGACCGCTAGTGGAAGACTTTTACTTACTGTGTTGTGCTTACTTTGAATGTTAGAAGGAGCTATGTTATAAGTATGTGGGAGTGTGTCATTGACCACTCGCCTTTTGTGTAAGACTTTGGGATTAGTTGTGTGTACTCAGTACCAAAAGCTTTAAACCTTGACGGATATATATATGAACAGGATGTTAATGCTTACATTACCATGTAGCCTATACTCTACGACACAGAGTCAATGAGACCGGGAATTACTGAACCAGAATTTCCACCTGCATGGCGCACTTGCTATTGCAAGCGCTATGACAGTAAACCACTGAAATTTCCATCTGCCTTGCGCACTTGCTACAGCAAGTGCAGCGACAGCAACAGCAACAGTAACAGCTACTGCAAATGCAAATGCAACTGCAACAACTACTACTTTTAACCTTTTATAAAAAAAAACTGTTGTTCAAACCTTTGCATTGAAACCTGGAGATTAGAAACCTATGCAATTTTGGAAGGACCGATAGTCCAACCACTGCAACTGGACACATTATACAGCCACTATGACTGTAAAAAAAAAACACACACACACACACCAGTTTAAACGTTCGAGGAAGTTTCAGACAGGGCTATTAGCCAAATACCATTAGAGTATACTTGCATTTAATGCTAATCACTACCGGTGATACATGTTTAGTCCTTATGGACAAGCATACCCTTTGTAGATGCACCACCGTCAGTGAGGATGGTTGGGAAGTGAAGAGCCAAGCTGCTCAAACTATTATGCAATCTGCAATGCATCCAATTACATGGATGAGGGGACGAATATGAACTATGGATGAGAAATGATCAAAAAAAAAACAACAGGGAGAAAAAGGAAAATGTGTTGTATCAATGAGATCAAAAAAAAGAGGAGAAACAAGTTTGCTAATATAGCACGGATTTTTACTTACACCGAGTTGAATAATACTAGTCTATGATACAAGTTACCACGGTTGCCACAAAGGCAACATCACTTATTACAGGATAACTGATAACATGAACTATTACAAAAAAAAAGAAAAAAAAAAAAAAAAATGAAGAAAGAAGAAGAAGAAAAAATGTAGAAGAACAAAAAAAAAGGATATCCATCAAAAGGGAGGTTGACAACAGAATACTTCATTACAACCGTGTGACAGACATTACCAGTTTACTAAACGAGACATGGGACGATCGCACTCCGTTCGGAGCATGTGGGCCTGACAGACTTATTTATAAGTTAGTCGGGTAAGTAGTAATGTATCAGTACGGTACCCCATGCAAGTAGACAGGTAGTGTTAGGAACACGAGAAGTAGTCAACTCCATTCTACGGACAGCAAGACGGATTACCTCGAAGATGGACGAGAAGAGCCGCAGTTAAACCAACGGACTAAAAAAAAAAAGAGAATCTTCGACAGAGAACAGTGGACAGTATACAGAGTAGACAAGGAGCAGTTTAAGGACAGGAAAAAAAAAGAAACAGAAAACCCATTATGGACGAAAATATGTAGAACCCTCATAAGGATCAGCAAATTCTTGCAATCCAGAGGAAATCTACCAGATGTATGGACATAAACGCGTGACTACGCGAGAAGAAAAGATAAAGCTATATGATAGCAGAAATCTTGCTTAAAGAACAATGGATTTGGAATGTACCACTCATAGGACAATTCGCACATCTTATCTGTTTGACTCATGAAATATTAGCTGTTGAGCGTTTACGCCTCTGCACTCTGTATGACTGAGTGTTTTGGTATTGCACTCGTGCAGTTATTAATCTTGTGGAAATGCTGAAAGATAAAGTGGATATCAACAAGAGTGTAAAAAAAAAAGAACTACAACAGTGTGTTACTCCGGAGCAAAATCACCAGGAGACATGGATGACAAACATCATCTTTCTACATATAGGCTGGTACGTCTTAGTATTACAAAGACAAGTGCAAAGAGCACTAAGTACTAACAATAGCCAATGTCATATTACATCTCAAACTGAATGTCAGTGAGAGAAAACACACGCATGTGTGCTAGTGATCCAAACCAGTGGATTCACAGCAAAAAAAAAGGCAAATTGAGCCTTTGTTCATGGGTCTACACCTCATACGGAGCGAGTGGGCCCAAAAGAATGAACTTGGGAGAGAGCACAAAAAGATCAGTGCCTCACCTTTTATATATTGTGGAGCCCTGAAGGGCTAGAATTATACCCGTCTCTCTGATATGAGGATAATCCACGAGTTGGAGAACTCTTTGAGAGCCAAGTATCCAGCGCTCCTTGTTGAGCGGCTGTTGTATACTTGTGGGGTACGGGGGCGTAACCCTTTTTAAGGGGGGTAGAGCCTCTTGGCTGTGCACATGTGTGCACTTATTTTTGGCTGTTTGATATGCATTGCATGCAAAAAAAAAGAGAATTGGTGGTGTGCGGGGCATACGAGGTTGTTTGGTTAGTATGTGAATTATTTAGTATGCATAGCATACAGTGAATTGGTTTTCTTGGTTATGGTTGGTTCGCGGGGCGTGCGTTGTTTGGTTGTTTGGGTGTGATGTACACTTGAAAGTATGTATCCTATGAGATACTTGTTTGAATGATTGTATGTACACCATGTGTGTAGTACTTTTCTTATGCTATCTGTGATATGCATTCATATTGCTTTATAGAATGATTACATATGGTATTGCCTAGATACGAAATGAATCATTAGATATGGAATGTGGAACAATGGAATGTTATGGACACCTCAGGAAGGTTGTCAGGACTTGTAGAACTGATAGGAAATGATGGTGCTGATGGATCACCTATATCCATATATGATTGAACTAACGCCACAACGTGATGGCTATGTGCTGTATAAGCGCAATATGATGTGTGTAAATGATATATCACATAGATATACATTATGGGAACAATGGGTAGTTATACATTTATATATACTTACCTATTTGATTAAGAGACTTCGGGACGAAGTCTTTTTAAGGGGGGTAGACTGAAATACCCCAAATTATTAAAGCATGGATTAAATATTTAATCATATTAATTAAGGCCTAAACATGCCTTAAAAGTCAACTGAGAACAACAGTGGTCAACATAAAACAAGATGTTGCACCCTTTGACTGTTAAGGGTAAATAAATACCCAAATAAACTTCTTAGGACCTAAAAATTTGTCCTAAGCATATTAACATACTACTAAACATATTATAACCGTTGGACAACACTCCAACACAAAGAAAAAGCATTTACATGCTTCAAGGTCAAAAAGGGCAAAAAGGTGCTCTAGGAAAACCTTAAAAATCAAAGGACCTCTAAATGATATAAAATTGAATTACATGATCAAATATCATGTAGGGAACACAACAAAACCGTTGTCAAAGAAAACCAAGCCCAGAAACACCTTGCGACACAAAATGTGCACTAAAACTCCTTAAAGCACGTTTTGTGTAATCGCCTTCTAAATTGGTCTTAAATGGGCTAAAAGGTTATAAATACCTTTAAATATAATAAAATACCATATTATATGATATTAGGAATTTAATTACAGAAATTTACAGATTTTTACAAATTTAATATTAAAATATTAATAAAACCCTAAAGTGGGGCCCACATGAGTCAATATTGACCAAGCATGGTCAATGGTCAATTAATTGACCCATTTGGACCAAGGACCGGCTGCAATAAGTGAGGAGACAGCATACAATGATTTTGGAGACAAATCATTACCTAATGTTCAATTTGCAATAGTAACTTTACTTTTTTCAAATTAATCAAGCTTTCCCACCTTCTCCTTCCTCCATGTCCGATCCCAGCCTCTCCAACCAAGCTCTCCTCCTTCCTAGCAGCTCTCAAGCTTTGTTCTTGAGCATGGAAGGCAGATCTAACTCCTAAGCTCCTAATGTAGTGGTTTTCATGTCATTTTAGCTCTTTTTCTTCATCTTCTCACCACCAACACCTAGATTTCGTGGCTCATCAATTCCTATGGCTTATTCTCAGTGTTCTAAGGTTAGAACAAGAGCTAAACTCGGTTGAGACCAGTAGAGGGACCAAGGTTGTTCAAATCTACATTTTAAGGTAAAAATGTGCTTTAAGCTCATAACTTTTGGTTCCCTTCGAGTTTGGCTGTGAAACTTTGGTCATAGCCTCATCTTCTTCTCCTTTTCATGTGGAATCTGTTGGTTAGCCATTTGGAGCAAGGATTGCCGAGATCCAAAGGAAATACCCTCTTTTAAGGCATTTTTCCAAGGTAAAACCTAACAACAAGGTAGCATTTCGAGATCTAACTATTTCCTATGTCAATATGGTGGATCTAACACCTTGTGGTGTGTTTGGTTCAGGTCGAAACCACTTAGAACTTCCCTTGCATTTTTAAGGTGATTTTTGCCTTAAATCTTACATTAAATTACTCCTTATGGTTAGATCTTTCTTGGAGACTAACTAGGCCTTGTTTGCTGTTTGAAACATGCAAGAGAAGCTTTGGAAATTTTATCTAAGGCTGGCCGAATTCAAACAAGGAATTATTCAAGCTAAATCAAGGTATAAATCACTTAAACATTAACCTTGCTAAGTTAAAATGTTCTAAGATATTTCTATATTAATTGCCGTGAGAGAACATGGTAATAAGGTCATTTTTGACCTTAAAATGTTTAAAGAAATGGCTTAGTAAATTTATCTAAGTGATTAAGTAACATAAATGTCAAATTTAAGACATTATGTGGAAGTTTGGTAATTAAATGGAAAGTGTGTGGTGAGGCCGAGAATTATAAATGTTTTTGGGACATTTATGTGTAATTTATTTTGCAAGCCAATGTTTGTAATAAGGCCATGTATTTTAGGCCATTTTATTTATGCATTTACAAGCTTTTAATTAAGTTTAAGTAGTATAAATGCATTACCGAAAATAAATGGGGTATTAGGTGTAATTAAATTAAATTTGGGGGCTTTAGAATAATAAGGCCGAAAATGAGAGGTAAAATGGAGTTAAAATAAAGTTTATAAGATTTTGTAAAGTTTTAGGGTTAAATGGTGATTTCTAGAAAGTATGGATACTAAACCGTAATTATAAGGAATTGTTGGTCAAGGAAATATTAAGGTGGTCAACCTTGACCATAGGCTAGGTTTTGACCAAAATAAATAAGTTAGATAACCTATTTAAGGTTTTATAATAAGTTATGTATTTAACGGTAATATTTTTATAACATATGTGGTAAATATGTTATTACCGAAAATTAAGGGTGTACAATGGTATTTTAAACACCCATGGGCTATTAGGAATTTTTAGGAATTTATTTGGTGGATTTTGGAATTAAAATAAACTATATATGAATAATATATAGTTAATATGTCATTATGACACTTTGGAGAAAAATAGATGGTGGAATGGTAAATATCAAAAGTATATGGGTTAATAAGGATATTTATAACCCTTTGGTGGAATTTGGTGATTTTTAGAATTATATAAGAGTATTTGTTGAGATATATGTATAATATATAGTTTTAATGATATTATCAAACTATATGTTATAAATTGGGCCTAATGACAATATAAAATGTATATTGAGGTCTGTTCGGAATTTACAAAAAATGACCATAGGTTATGCTCTTTTATAAGTTAGAAATGTTATATTAAATGGGATATATAACATGGTAAAAGAAAGGGGTGATTTTGTAAATAAAGGAAATTATGGTTTAAGGAAAAGTATAAGGTTTAATATGTGCCTATGAGGCAATACACAATAGTCTTGTATAAAAACTATAGATTATAAGTTAAAGGAAATAAAAATCGTAGCAAATGATATTAGTATTTTGGTATAACATTACATAATGTTATGTGGTCAAAAAGGGAATTTAAATAAATTCAAGGGCTATACCGAAAATATAAAGGTTGGAAAATGAATTTTAGACTAAGGTCTATAATGTTATAAACAATTATTGGTATTAAGGTGGTTTAATGAAATTAATACAAATAAGGTATTCACATTAAATGGTGTGACAAACTATAAGTGAATGGGATTTATAAACTAAGGTATTTATGGAATAAACCTTAGGAGTTGTAAATGTACAACATAAAATGTTACATAATATTAGGATAACAATCTTAATATAAGTTGTATAATGATGCAACTAATGGGAATAATCATCTAATAAAAGATGATGAAATGTAACACAAAATATAAGAGTTTATGAAACTCATGAGAATTACCTACGTGGTAAAAATATACATACACAAGAATAATGTATATAAGGTGGATAAATATATTTTGGTTGAACACCTTATGAGTTAATGGTGGTGGTTATTTAAAAAAATAAATATAGTTACGAACTATAAGTCATGAGTTTTGGAAGCAAATTTATTTGCTAAAGATAAAGGGATTATACAACATGTCGAATTATGAAGGATGGTGGGAAAATAAAACAATATGAAAGAGAATACAATAAAATAAATGATACAATAAGAAAAAGAATATAATATAATATAATCATGCATGCATACATGCAACTACGGGTTACGCACCTAAACTGGTGGGTGGATAAGATTAAAAAGGAAATAGTGAATTAAACTTAACAGTTGGGATAGTTTTGACGTACGCGTTTTAAGTAACAAAACCGACTGTTTGAGAGAAACCCGTAACAACAACTGTAGAAAACGGAGGTGAATTGTCGGGGTTACTTATTATTCGGATATACCGGATGTAGTTAGTCATGGAGACTGACGTATAGTTTTAATACCGTTTAGATTATACTTCTGACAAGGACGCTTGACAAGCTAGCGGACTACACGGAGCATAGGATCTTGAAGATTCATACTCCACCGTAATACAATCAGGGTGAACGGTATGTAAAGGGGTTTGCCGAGTTGACCTAAGGTTGCTCCTTGGGCTCGGATTTGGTTGATATAACTTGTGTGTTATATGTGTGGATACATGTATGTGATTGTGTGCTACTGCATTAACTATTTATGCACGAGCGTCCTACGGGACTAACACTACGTCGACTATAGATCGACTTATATAAACATACATATGCGTTATGATGACATGACGGCTACTTGGTATAATACCATGATATTAATATTAAGTATATGGTAACCTAAGTAAAACACTTAGGGACGAGTCACGACATTGTTGGTCTCTAGAGCATGGATCTCTAACATAAATATCACCTAGCTGACTTCTAGGTATGCGTGACCCATTGGGCTGCTGGTTAATAAATATTCTCCATAAGACTAAGAGCAGATCTTAAACATTATGAGAGTGATGGTATGAGATTGAGGTGAGGAATCCCGGTGGTTTACGAACCACTTGGTTGTGCATTTGTGATCACTGAGGGGTTTCCTAATTGGATTCCGCTCCAGGTTATATCCAACGAGCCCAAATAGGTTTGTGGATCAGGTGGCTACGGCCTTTTTATGGACGTCTTACGAGACATAAGTGAGTCAGGGGCCTCCGGACCTCTGGCGAAATGAGCACCTTTGTGTGTACGGGGGAGTACTGTCCATGGTGAGGTTATCGGGTTGTCCTAACATGACGCCCTACTAGACATTAATTAAACATGGTTGGATGGAGCCTACAAGGCTAAGGTAAATTAACTATGGGAACTGTACGCTACGGCGAATGTACATTGTACATATGGACGGGGCTTGAAAGCCAAACTAAAATAAATTGACAGTGGATGGTGAACACTACGGCGATTGTACATTGTACAAAATATTGTTGTTATTGCTCGATACGTTCGATATACAAATGTTGTTTGAGATATTCTGTGAATGTTTGGTTTGGATGGATGACTAATGTTTATGAATATTTGGATGGTTGATTATGTATATTATACATTTATGCTTTAGTTTTGATTATAATTGTAAAAAGGAAAAAGCATGAAACCAATCTAATAATAAGATGGTTAAAATGACAAGTGACCAATAGGGTCCAGGCCCGGCATACTCAGCGTCTATCGCTGATACTACACCATTTCAGGTTGTTGATCATTGTCGGAGCTGAAGAGCAGGAACAGGGTAGTTGGAGATGTTGTATGGTAATGAAGATGGTGTATGGTCTTATGGTAAGGTTATGTATTTTTCAGGATTGGGTAGACGCTCACTTGTCAATGTTTATGGTTATGGACTTAGTTTGATGTATAGGAGTTTCTCGTTATCACTGCGGTTAGCAGTTAGTTTATTTTTGGAAGTTGGATGTGGTATGGCTACGTTGCTCGCATGGGCGAGTAATGGCCGGTGACACCCATGTGAGTTTTGTAATTGTTATTTATTTTTCCGCTGCGAGACGTTTTATTTATTGCTACGTGAGGGATTATATCGTGATTATGGAGAGGGGTGTTACAAAGCCTCTCAGAATAAAAAGTTCAAGAACGAGTTAAGTAACTCACTGTGAACAAGAGGATCAGACAATAATTCTAAGTAGATTTCTTTTTCTTTCCATTCTCCTTTCATTTTCAACTAGATTGAAATAACACCAAGTAGCACGTTTGCATTCTTGGCTTGATTTCATTCCACTTTTCAACTTTCCTTTGAAACAACAAGAGGCGAGAAGTAAAATCGTATTCCATTGTACCTTTCATCGCCACAGATTCATACTCACAGTTTATTTTCATATTTGTCGATAATCAAACATATGTTGAGCATTGAAAAAAAATCTTTATTAAACAACACCTTGACTTTTTCTCTCCATCAATGTAACGACGTTGGGTCAACTTGCCCAGAGTAGTTACCCTTAGGAAGTTAGATGATAAAACATCCTATAAGACTTAATTGCTAGATGAAAGAGGCCAAATTGTGTTGTTTAACTGTGAGCATTGGAATCTCTTGCCTTGTTCATTCCACCATACCAGCCATCCAACCCAGCTGTTCTTAAATTCAAATGTGTCACTTGTTGTATATATCAAGTAAGTATGAAAAAAATTGGATCATTAGAAACTTCCATCTGACTCAGTCATATTGTGTAGATTTTCTTGAAGAAACGGTAAACACCTAGCTTAACAATATTCTTAACAGTTTATTCAAAGAAAAAACTCAATATAGAACCATATCAACCATGTGAAGCCACTAGTAGAAAAAAGGCCTATTTTGGCGGTTCCAAGGGGCCTATTTCAGCGGTTCACAACCGCCGAAATAAGCACCGCCGAAATAGGTGTACCTATCTTGGCGGTTCTTAGAGAAAAACCGCCGAGATAGACCCATGGGATTGACCATGAGTCTATCTCGGCGGTTGTTCTCTAAGAACCGCCGAGATAGACTCATGGTCAATCTCAGCATCGGTCAATCCCATGGGTCTATCTCGGCGGTTGTTCTCTAAGAACCGCCGAGATAGGGGTATTTTTTTTTGTTTTTTTCCATCCCAGCTTATATATATATATCACCGCATTTGGTTCAATGAGACCTGTAATAAAGCTTCATCCATACAGGGAGCTCCAGCACACTTTAAAAAGTTATAAAAGCTCCCAATTAATACCAACGACGCACCACAATTTGAGAGTTAACAAAACCAATGCAATTACACTTAATTACACACTTTCATTAAATAAAAAACAACATTACAATTCAAATCTACCATTACACCATCCACAAGTGTACAGAGTTACAATTACATACTCGAAAAAGTTCACAAAACATCTTCATGATCATCAATTCATTAAACTTGTGCAGACGAACTCCGACCATTCCTCAAGCATCTCAACAATTTGAGCATCATCATACTGACCACCTTTGAACACTTCTTCGTAAGCCTTGAAAAAAAATGAACATTAATCTAAAACGTACAAGTCTAACAACATGTAAAGAGCATAACTGAAACTTTCAAAGAATGTTACCTTGTCTAACGAGTGCTCTGGTAAAAGGTTCGACGCTCCTACTATGTCACTCATGAATCTCATGACATAGTATCCACATTCTGAACCCCCAGGCTGCACCGGACACTATACAAACGCACATATTGACAGTTATAAACAAGTTTAAAATTACACACAAAATTTATCAATTAATAGAGTACCTTGACAGTGTTCCAAGGGATGTTACTCTTCATTGTTTTATTCTGGAGAGATAATGCAGCTCTCATGGAACTATATACATCAGCAATATATATAGTTTTAAGCATCAGTAGCAAGTTATGAAACAGTTAATGTTAAGTAATAATAATTGTTGTTTACGATAACAAACTAATTACCCCAGTATTGCGGTGGAGATCTTCGGTCTCTTGGCACCGTACCAAGTGAGTCAAATTGCAAGATTCGTGGTGCTTCAACATCACCAGCACAAGCAATGACCAATGTCGACTGTCCACAAATTACACAATGTGTTGAAATCATTAAGCAACTAACACAAACTATATGTTTTAGATAATACTAAGAGAAATAGTCAAATATCATACCCTGAATGATATGGCAGCATAATAAATGACTTGTTAGAACATTCAAAGAGGGCATTCGTCATATATTGCATAAGGCCTTCCATATCACTTGTCATCTGGACTTCACTGCACATAGCAGGACACAGGAATCCGAATCTGTGATCTTCATAGACATTGATCGCCTTATTATGCACCCACCTATGAGGAAATATCATTAGTCATTAACTTTTTATTCAAACATCTAATTCATCACCAATCAATGAATTCAAAATATAAAAGGTAGAAGTCACTCACATGGCGGCTGACTTGAGAATCGACACATTCAACCAATCCTTCCCGAAGCACTCCTCGAAGTCGGACATATACATCCCAAATCGATGTATATCTTCTCCTTGAACTATATAGTGAAATATCCGCTCGGGATCTTCCACAGTGAGGGAATCACAATCAGGTGGTAGCAGCAACAACGATGAATGCAAAATCTACATATTAGTCGACAAGCCGGCCAATATTCTTTTCTCCACCAAAGCAGGTCTAAGCACGAAATTTGTGGATGCCTTTGATTGCACAGGTGCAGCAATTCTTTTTCCTTTGCCCTTATCAGTCTTCGGTCGGCTCATATCCTATGATATTAGTCTAATTAAGTATATGGATGCAAGGTGGTACACCAATAGTTTTATAGCAACGGTTAAGAGTAAATACCTGCCCAGGGAGTCTGACCAATCGTACAGGCCACTGCACTGTCGCAGTTTGTGCGGAACGCAAGGTAGGTCTTTGTTTGATCGGCACCGGTAAACCGACGTCAGCATGCTCTGCAACAAATTCGTCCAAAGCACTCGTGCATGGTAATGTCGGAGTGGTTCACCGTGCACAATATCACTTGGAAGAGAGGGGAAAAGTTTTCCCCATGCCACCATGACCTCTTCTACTCCAATTTGTAAAAACAGATGGCACTCAGTGGGTGCCTGAGTGTTATGTGGAACTTGTTTAGATAAAAATTGAGAATTCCTCTATGATGATATTAGTGATCAAGTGAAAAATCTTAATCGTCATGTACTCAATTGAAATGTTAGTCTAACCTTTAGAGATGCATAGGGAAACGGATCAGCCGAGTGGACACTACTTCTCACTACCGGTGCACTCTGCTGCTGAATGGGTGACTCAACTGGTGGTCGAGAAACCTCTTGGCTGTCATGCTGCTGTGGCTGAAGCCTTGACATAGCCTGAGCGATCCTCTCGTCGACGCTCTGAGTAATCCTTGCTCCATCTCAGCAAACGCTCTCAGGTGCTCCTCGTAGCTAATCGTCTTTCCCTGGCTGATTCTAGACCCGGGTACGCCAAATGCCTGACGGATACCAACGTGCCCACCAAACCCAATGGCACGACCTGGATGATCCTTCTTACCAAGAGCGCGTGTAAGAGGATCATCATTCCTCTGTGAGGTCCAGGTGCCCTGGGTGAGCTGAGAGCTTAATTCACCCTAATAAAACACACAAATACAGTTATTAGTTTAACATAAGTTCATATACAAATGAAATGAACAGTTTGACTAAAAATGAAATGATATCACTTACCATTTGAGCAATAACTGCTCTCGTGGCTTCATCGTATTGAGGATTTTCGGGAGTAGAGTTCTTCGGATATGGCTTAACTCCCACACTTTCATTCTTCCACTGGCATCCAATGAGCCATCCGTGGGCAGATATCCCTTTTGCTCCCATTCTGGTACCCTTTGAGCAATACTTTTTCCACCTAAGTGGTGAGGGTACAGATTCTTCTTAGCATTTGCTTGTTGTTGCGCACGGAGAGCCTGCATAAATTAATGGGATCATGTTTAGTGAAATTGAACACAAAAAAACATAAGAAATTAAGATTAATTTATGTATGTATGACAATAAAGTGCACCTGGAACTCCGGTGTGTGACGTGTCTCAACAAATTGTACCCATTGCTCTTCGTGATGCCCTCGTAAACCTCCCATGGTGGTCTCTCACCGTCTCCACCATGATCTGGAGCATCTGGATCTTCTGGATCAGGCATCTTGTAGATGTACTTGTCAGCCAACTTATTCTTGTGGTCCCGGAACTGTTTCGACATCGCTGATAGCACATCCTTTTTAAGTGCGGGATCCACGGAGAACGAGACTACGTACATGATCATTCAGTTAGTAAAGTAAACATAAATGTTCTATTATTTCACAAAAGATCATAGTAATAATGTAGAGATTTACCTGAAGACGCTGAAACATAGTATCCTTCAATGCTGAGGCACTTGCTTCCAGTTGTGGTTTATGTTGCAATATGACTTCACCAAATGGCTACCGTAAGCGGTGAAGTCATTCTTCCAATTTCCATGGGGTTGGTTGAACTGATTGAAGTCCACCGGTTTTGTAGGAGGGCCCTTGTTAGCCTTCAGCCCACGTGTTGCACCTCTCTTCTTTTGCTTCTTCGCCTCTGGTGGGACAACTGACTCCTCTTCGGTCTGCTGTGAAGGGCCAGCCTCAGTCTCGTGTACTGCTAACTGGTCCTTCTTCTTCTTTCCTCCTCTTGTGACCCGCTTACTTGGTCTATTCTGCTGTGGCTCAGGTTCTCCAGTCAAGAGAAGCTGTCCAATGGGGTCATCCATAGGGTGATCATCCACTGCAAAAAAAAATAAAAGCATTTTCATCAGATAAAGTCATAACATAAATACTATGATGCATAACAATAACAGTTAAGATGACATTACAGTCTACATTCTACTAACAACATTACCTGACACGTACAAAAACATAAATCATTTCATATTTTCTACCCAAACACCCTCATCATGGTCTGATCGTGCGTAGAGCAAATCGTTTTCGGTATCATCAATCGAATCCGGTAATCCAGTAGGAAACAAGGATGTTTCCTCTACAGTCCCATTTTCATCGTTATCCTCATTTTCATTTTCGATTACAACCGGCCTTCTTCTTGGAAGAACAACAGACCATCTGCAGTCTTTCGGATCCCCAACATACCACACTTGTTCGTAATCCTTTCCCAGAACAAATTGATCATCATTATAACCGTGTAACCGTGAAAGATCAACTAAGGTAAGCCCTCCATCATTTTGGTACCCGCGTCGGTTGTCCACCCACTTGCACCGGAACAACAGAAAGGAATCAATGTCATAGTCTAGTTCCCAGATGTCCTCGATGACACCATAATACCAACTAGAGTTACTAACTGGTTGAGATCGGTTACCGCTGTGGTACTCAGTGGCAGCAGCTTCAATTTTTACCCCACTATTCTGGTTTATCGATTTGGCATCTTGGCGTGCAGTGTAGTATGTATACCCACTAATATCATACCCCTCAAATGATGTAATATTAGTTTCAGGTCCGATTGCCAAACATCTGATCTCTTCGCTTACAGCTTCTGGATCTGATGATGCTAATGTCATTACATGATCTTTGAACCATTGGATAAAAACTCGGTTTTGTTCCTTTGTCAGCCAAATGTGGCCTTTCAAAGGATTTTGATGCCTTAACTCAACCATATAGGTTTCCAAATAAGGTTCAACCACCTCAAGATGTTGTAAGACAAACAAATGTGCTTGATGAATAAGTAGACACGAAACTTGCACGATCTTTCTACCAATAACACCCTCAAATAATCCGTCACAAATTTCGTGACTTCCTCAGTCACTGTTGCTTCAACAATGCTCCCCTCTGGTCGATACCTATTCTTCATTCTACTTTTCAGAATACCCATGTACCGTTCAAAAGGGTACATGTACCGTAAGTATACCGGACCACAGAACTGTATCTCTCGAACGATGTGCACAATTAGATACACCATTATATCAAAGAAAGATGGTGGGTGTTATACCCAAAATTTTGACCCCCTGGTTAGGGTCTACGAGGTACTGGTGTTGTGAGAGGCATTTCAATCAAGCGGTGAGGGATCCCGACCCGATCGGCACGTTCCATGGCATGGGGAGCAGCTTCGTCACTTTCAGGGGCGTTTTGGTAATCTTTAAAGGCTCCTAAGACCTCTTGTAAGCTTTCTCTCTCCTCCAAAGGATGCCCAAATCAGCTTGAAACGCTTTGATATTTTAACCCATGATAGAGGATGACATTTTAAGCATAATGGCGTTGGAATTTTGATTTTTCGAATTTCCAATAATTTTCTAGCAATTTCTGACTGAATCTGACGAGAAATTCAATTTAAAAATATTCCAATATTCAAAAAATTCGGTTCCACCTCAGAAAATTCATAATATCCATCCTTGACATGTGGTTAAAATCTCACAGCAAAATTCATTGGGGAAGTCACTTAATTAAAATATCGAAAAATCTTACTTTTACTAGATTTTCTTTATCTTTAAGAAAGTCTATATAAGGGGATAGGTTTTTGGATAAAATCAGAACCTCATATGCTCAAGAACCCTAGAGAATCAGAAAACACAGCCTCCTCACTCTCTCTCACGTTTTCCAACACCCGGCCACCCAAATCATACCGAAAATCCCCCGAAATCACCATCTAAACACGTTTTCCAACCCCTAAAGCATCAATAGTCATCAAAACCCCACAAAACACCACCAAAACGTGAAGAACAGCAAGAACAACCAACAACCAGAAGCTTGGTTCGAAATCCTTTCGGGTCTGCCATCAACGAAGCACTCAACGAATCCCGGTGTGAAGAATCACCTTGAATTCGAAGGTAAAACAGGTTGCAGCTCTACTTTTCTAATTCTCCACGACCTTATTAACTCTCTGTCAAATTTTGGGCTCAAACTAACCTTCGTACGCTTCTGTATCGCTGTTTGTTTAAGCTTCTGTCCAATAACTTGTTTACTAAGTTTCGTGCTTAATTCGAACTCAAATTGAAAACTTTAAATCACTAACGTCTTGTACATCTTTCAGGCTACACACCCATAAAATTTAAGTCAAAAACACCTTTGGGAACAGCCTTAACGCCGCCGTCCGAGGGCGGTCCGCACCCACGGACGTCATGTCCGGGGTCCCGGACTCCTTGTCCGTAAGCCCGGACGCCCACGGACGGCGGCGAGTTTTTTAATTTAAAAAATTTAGGTTTTTCTAATAATGTCCGGGCCCACGGACGACCTGTCCGTGGCCCCGGACTTTACAATTTTCTGTTTTCTGTTTAATTCGACTTTTATTTTCATATAGGTTAACTAGGGTCCGTGGTCTCGGACATTAGGTCCGTGGCCACGGACGGAAACAAAATTTGATCTAATTCTGCCTCCGAAACCCTAGTTTAGGTAATTTTAATTTCCACTTTAGTTTTCTGTCAAAAAATGCTAAAAAACACAAAAAAACAGAAGCTCGCGCACTTAGGTTAAAATGACTCGTAATAAGCCGTAAATAAACCAAGTAGAGGAAAAACGACCTAGGAGGGGTAATGAAAGTTATTGAACCCTAATTAAGTCGAATATCAAGCCCCCGAACCCGAACTCTCCTTTCCTAATTTAATCTAGGTCAAAATTAGGTGGCGACTCATAATAGGTTCCAATGAGCTAGCTTAGGTTTTAATAATTATCGTTATATGACATAGTTATTAATCTTAGGTTATATGTGGACCTAAAACCCGATTAGATCCTAATCAACTTAATCCACATAGGATAGGGTTTAAAATCGAGGCTCACAGACTGGCGACTCTGCTGGGGACAAATTTCTTAATATTGACTTGTTTAATTTTAAGAAAGAGGGCTTAACTCGAAATTGTTTATTTATGGCTTTATTACTTTGTTTGTTTACTTTTGTGCGCACTTTAATTTTTTGCTCCATGCAGACGTTATAAAATGAGTGGTTTAAGTGGTGTAATTAAAATTAAAGAAAAGAAATTAAAACCCAAAATAAACGTCGGGCTGCAAACAAATCCCGGTCGCAGTAGTATAGTGAAAATGTAAGCGACCGGATATCGAACCACGGGACTAATGTACATATTATAGTACCTAAGCGTGTCACAAAGAGGGGGATTAATTGACTTGTTACATATAAATAAAAGATAGTTAATGAATTTAACTAGGTAAGCAAATTAACTAAACGGGACTCTGGTTCAGATTAATATTATCTGCTCCTTCATGCTATTCTTACTGGTTTAATTATAATGTTTGGCAAAATTCCTTAAATTATCCTAAGGACTAAGTCATAGCCTCATAAGAACTCGTTTACCAGAAATGCTCGGTCTAATCAAGGTTCGAGCACTCTTATGTAAACGGACATTAAATTCCAGGAAATATAATTGCATCTGAAAATACTAACTCATTAAATCATAATAGAGCTTTCTCCAGATTTACGGCTTAATCAACACCTATCTATTTATCACCTGGTCTGATCAAAATAGACTTAGCAAGCAATTTAATAAACTCATGACATTTATTAAAAAGGCGAGAGATGAGCTTTAAGCGTAACAAACTTCATTAAATTAAAACCAGTAAAAACATTGCATAATTAATACAGAACATAATAATTATTCCCAAAGCATACGAAAACTAGCCTAACATATTAAATATAGACAGAGACAAGGTAAATCAGAATCATCTAATCCTCCGGCTCACTCTGCTATTTTGTGTAGCTAGCTAGAGGTGGATTTAGTGAAATGTAAAATAAATAAAATGGAGAAGGCGGAAGGAGAGAAATGAGATGGTGTGTGAATTGGAACTCCAGAGGAACCACGGAAGGAGCCTCCGGAAGGACACCGAAGAAGGCAAGCTGAGCGTTGTATTTATAGAGGAAGAAGAATGAGCAGAGGAAGAAGAATCAGCAGAGGAGCAGCTCATTGATTGAGCTCGTTGATTGAAGCTTCACTGATTGCAGGGGACAGGAACAACGCGTGAGTAATTTCAGGTAGGCGCCGTCTGAATCAAGTTGCAGAGCGAGTCGGCGAAGAAGATAACCCGTTTCAGATCTGTATTTTTACACACGTCCGCTACATGTCCGCGGCATGAAAAATAGGCGGTGGTATGGGTAATTTTAGTCACGTCCGCCTCCTCAAATGAGGCGGTTGTGTAGGCGGTATGAATTGTGCCCGCCTAACCCATGTCCCTCTCTTGTCCGCCTCCACGTCCTCTTGTTTATGGGGCGGTTGCAGCATTGAGTTTGTCCGCCCCCTAATGAGGCGGTTGCCTCTATTTTCTTCCTTCCTAGTGTCTTCCGCCCCATAATGAGGCGGTTGCATGCAAATCATGCGCATGCATGTCCTCTCCGCGTGACCTTCTTTAATCCCTTATAAACATATACATGTTTTAGGTATTTTTCCTACAATTTAACACATATAATACATCAGTTAATATAACAACATAATTATAGGAAAAACCCTAGATAAGTGCGAAACATTACTAAAAATGCTGCAATTAATAAGGTGATTAAACCTTAAAAAGTCTATATGTTTTGCACTTATCACTCCTTTTGCATCATATGAGAGCGAGGGTCCACACAAACCAGTTTCACCTCGTGGCCCATCCAGGGTCCCCTGTCAGGGACTCACACCTTTTAGTTGATGTGAATAAAGCGGGGGAAAGGAGGAGGGTGTCGTCTAACCACACCCCTCAATACCTGGGCCTTAGCCCCAAGCGTTTTCCTGGCAGTGTCCTTACCTAGCCCATTGTTTGGTCAGCCAAAGACCCGGCCGTAGACGCACACCTTCAGGTGATGTGAAAAAGTGGGGAAGCCCAAAGAGAATAGCGTGCAAGCCCTATTCCTTTGTGGTGACCTGGGCCCAAGCCCCAAGCACCTCTCCGGATCGATCCATACCCATATTGATTTAACCGTCAAGTGAGGACATGTTGAATTTGTGTGGGCTTGTTTGCTTGTGTGATCGGTCACTACCCGACCTAGAAATTGATAGGAGTTTCCCCTACATCAACTTAGCCCAACCCGAATTGGCGGCTCTATTGTTTGCGGCCCAAAGGCCCTGTTTGATTTAATATGTGAATCATTTGGGCTTCGGCCCAAAAGTTTAGACTTAGGTGATTTCTCTCTTTCAGCCCAATTTGAATTATCATTTAGTTCTAGGCCCACGAAAAATAAATCCACCTAAAGCAATTCATGAAAATCCATTAGGCCTTTCCATTTCAAGGCTCATTCTAGTCTAAGAAGACTTTCCACTCGGGCTTCGGCCCAAAGTCCAAGTTATAAGTATTATCTTTTAGGCTCAATCAGAATTACTAGGCCCAAACTCCAATTCACATCTACAGCATGATTTAGAAATCATTTCGGCCCATGTGCCCTATTTCTAGCCCAAACACATTCTGGCCCAGATGCCAACTTCTCAGAATATTCCCAGTGCTGCATTCTCTAAAATTTTCAGCCTAAGCATCAGTTCACAGTTCATGAATCATTTCGGCCCAAGTACCACACCCATAACTCATTCCATATGGGCCCACAGACCAATTCATAATTTTGGCCCACGAACATCATTTTCAATCCAGAATTTCGGCCCATAGTGTAAAACAATTGAATTCAAGATAGTTTATATAACTCGTTCATTCTAGTTTTTGGCCTCAAGGCCCAACAGGATCATCAAACGAATCTTAGGCTTCAAGGTTTCTCTCTCGGCCTAGAGGCCCATTCACAATCCATGCGGCTTCCTTTGGCCCGTTTGCTCCACTTCCAGTTTAAGGGTATTCAGGCCCACACATCCGTTTAACCTAGGGATCACTCTAGCCCATCACTCCACTCTCAGTTTGGAAGAGATTCAGACCCTAGTTCCTCCTACATATCCCATAGGCATTCCTAGTTCAGACATTTTGCGGAGCCTACTCGAAGTCGAAGAAGAAAAGACAATCACGATCATCTCAAGGGCGTCCCAACGGTCGAGAGCTCGAGTCTTCAGTACGTTGGCATCAGACAGTTCAACATTAGAATTTTTCTCAATTTAAGTAGTTTTCTTTTCTCAATCGTTCTTCCAACTCTTATGGTAGCTAGCTTCCTTTATCATTTTAGGTAGTTTTACTAAGATTACAATTTTTGATGTTATCTTCCATTTGTGAATTATAACATAGTTCCGTTTGTGATTTTTTTTGTGCACTCATTTAAAAAAACAAAAAAAAATTGTTTTTCAAGAAAAAAGGATCATGAAATAATTATTTTCTGACAACAGAATAGAACGACTTATATTTGTTTCTAAAAAGGGTGAACATGTCCGTCCACACACCACAGTCTATCTCAAAACATCCACAAAGCATTCCAAATCCACATCTATTCAAGTGTTGTCATAAACCCCAAATCGATACTGGGGGCAATCTGAGTTTAGGTTCGTCATCTTTCATCTTTCGTTTAAGCGTGTGAACTAGTCTCTGAGTGAAATTCACGAGAGTGTCTTGAGCGGAAAAACATGAGCGAACGAGCGTGTCATTTTTACACGACTCCGGTGAGACCACATACAAAGGTGAGGTAAACGACGTAACTCCGACCGAAGGAGATAATTTGTAAATCTACGCTTAGACCTGTGAAAAGTAAAAAAGAACGGATATACAACTATCAGGGATGATGAAGCACCTAGGTACAGCACCGCATGGCCAAAAGCTTGCAAACCCTATCATTAAACCCTAGGCACCCCCGCTGAGCCTTTCATATATCCCTTTTCGATATTATGAACTCCACAAAATAACCCAGCCAATGATGAATGTCCGACCCGGTGACCAAAGGAGGCGAGGAGCCCGACTCTCAGATAACATTCTCATCAGTCCAAAGAAGCAACGCCGCTATCAGCATGACAAAGCGATCCGCAAATGGTCCCAAAGTGACACAGGATCAAAAGAGCTCACATCAAAACAGCTCTCGAAGCCCAAAACTGGGAAACACAAGAACCCCGAAGGCAAAGCCAAGAAAGGATAAAACAAAAGGCAAACCCGAAGTGCCTCGAGAAAATCCAAATGACGAAAAGAGAAATGGTGCAAAGGACAACTTCAAAAGTCCAGGTCCAGAAGCTCGAAAACAACGTCAACATGAAGCAGCCAGACGACTTCAAGACAAGGAAGATGAATCCGAGAGAAGACGCAAGTTGCAGCTTTGGTCACCCATTTAAGCTCCACATACCTCAAATATCCCTCCATGATCCCGTTGTCTTTCATCACACCCCATGGCACGTTATAAGCCTCAAAGACTTCCGACTTGGTAGTTGTGTATCCAATCACATGAAAGTAGCAGATCGAATGTGTAAATTCATCAAATATCAAATTCAATGGTCTACAAGTTGTGACCGTAAGTGAGAAACGAGTGTAAACACCAAACACGTCGAGTGTAGGTTAGGAAGCACCAAATCATAACATAAGCCTTGACCCTGTGAGGACGAGACTCGTTCGCATGTTTGATCAAGGAAAATACTGGGGGCAATCGATCGGAATGATCGATTGCCATGAACTCTAGCTCAGATTATCTTAGGGGAAAAATACTGGGGGCAATTGTTGGTTCCAACAATTGCTATGACAACACCAATTGGAACCCCAAAGCTCAAACATCACCACCATCATCCCACCACAGGCCCACATAAGCCCTTACCTTCACTCATACATCACACAGGCCCACATAAGCCCTTACCTTCACTTCATACACTACACAGGCCCACATAAGCCCTTACCTTCACATCATACACCATACCCCACCTGCGGCATGTTCATCTCGTAGGAGATAAATTACAAGTCGAAGTCTATAGTTAGGAAATGATAATTTCACTTTCTTTTCACTAAACAGAATTTTCATCAAACACTGCCACGTTTGACACCTCTTTCAACAATTTCTTGTCTTGAACAACTTTCCTTCAAACACTTCGGTTTCATAAACCTCATCATGGCCACATTTGGCACACTTTCTAGCAATGTCTTGCTTTGGACAATTTTTGATCCTTAACATTGCCATGTTTGGCGCATTTTCCATCGATTTCTTGTTTTGGACAAGTTTTCCTACATACACTTTGATTGTATTTTGACATGCACATCATCATTGCCACGTTTGGCACTTTCATAGTCAACTTTCATCATGACCATTTGCATAAAGTTTACCTTGCATCCGTCCATACGAAACCTCATCATAGACCAGAGATACAGATTCTTCCCCGAAGATACAGATTCTTCAGAGATACAGATTCTCGCCCCGAAGATACAGATTTTCAGAGATACAGATTCTTCACCCCGAAGATACAGATTCTTCAGAGATACACATTCTCGCCCGAAGATACAGATTCTTCAGAGATACAGATTCTTCACCCCGAAGATACAGATTCTTCAGAGATACAGATTCTTCACCCCGAAGATACAAATTCTTCAGAGATACAGATTCTCGCCCCGAAGATACAGATTCTTCAGAGATACAGATTCTTCACCCCGAAGATACAGATTCTTCAGAGATACAGATTCTCGCCCCGAAGATACAGATTCTTCAGAGATACAGATTCTCACCCCGAGGATACAGATTCTTCAGAGATACAGATTCTCGCCCCGAAGATACAGATTCTCACCCCGAAGATACAGATTCTTCAGAGATACAGATTCTCGCCCCGAAGATACAGATTCTTCAGAGATACAGATTCTCGCCCCGTAGATACAGATTCTTCAAATTCTCACCAGAGTAGCAGAACTCACCCGAGTAGAAGAGCTCAATCCTATAGGCTCGTCATAAGACCTAGATCCATCCTTAGGCTCGTCATAAGACCTAGTTCCAATCCTTAGGCTCGTAGTAAGACCTAGTTCCAACCCTTAGGCTCGTCATAAGACCTAGATCCATCCTTAGGCTCGTCATAAGACCTAGATCCATCCTTAGGCTCGTAGTAAGACCTAGTTCCAATCCTTAGGCTCGTAGTAAGACCTAGTTCCAACCCTTAGGCTCGTCATAAGACCTAGATCCATCCTTAGGCTCGTAGTAAGACCTAGTTCCAATCCTTAGGCTCGTAGTAAGACCTAGTTCCAACCCTTAGGCTCGTCATAAGACCTAGATCCATCCTTAGGCTCGTCATAAGACCTAGATCCATCCTTAGGCTCGTAGTAAGACCTAGTTCCACCCTTAGGCTCGTCATAAGACCTAGATCCATCCTTTAGGCTCGTTATAAGACCTAGTTGCATTCCCTTAGGCTCGTAGTAAGACCTAGCGTTACCCTTTAGCTTACCCACTCTCATCAAACACATTGCATTCATCACATTCAAATAGGCTCGTCATAAGACCTAGTTGCATCATCCAGGGCGTCACAAGACCTGGCGACAGAAAAAGTTGGCGAGGGTGATGGCAATAAATCCTCCTTTTGCGATGTCAACTTATTTTCGGGATCAACGAATGGTGGGCGATGGCAATAAGTCCCCAAGGTTTTTACCAGGAGTTATCCTGCACACCGGCTTGGGGGGCGATGGCAATAAGTCCCATTGGGTCCAGCCAGGAGCATTGGCACGGGTTTCAGTCCCCAGAAGCATCCGAGCATCATCAGCATCATCAGCATTATCATCAGCATTATCATCAGCATCATCAGCATTATCATCAACATTATCATCAGCATTATCATCAGCATTATCATCAGCATCATACATCATCAGCATCATTAGCATCATTACCATTCCAGCATTTTTGCATTTGCATGCCACCTAGCTATCATCATTATAGGTAGTCAACGCCTTAGAATCGCTTGACATCATCACATTCATTATAGGTAGTCAACGCCATAGAATCGCTTGACATCATCTCATTCGTCATAGGTAGTCAACGCCTTAGAACCACTTGACAACATCTCATTCATTGTAGGTAGTCAGCGCCTTAGAATAGCTCAACACAACTTATCAGTTTTCTGATAACATGCAGGGTCTTGGAAACATTTGAAATTTGGGGTATCACTCAGGCATCAACTAGCCTTCTCACTTTCATTACAAAGTCTAGTTGACGGGGGGCAATCTGTTATACCCAAAATTTTACCCCTGCTAGCGTCTACGAGGTACTGGTGTTGTGAGAGGCATTTTAATCAAGCGGTGAGGGATCCGGCCCGATCGGCACGTTCCATGGCATGGGGAGCAGCTTCGTCACTTTCAGGGGCGTTTTGGTAATCTTTAAAGGCTCCTAAGACCTCTTGTAAGCTTTCTCTCTCCTCCAAAGGATGCCCAAATCAGCTTGAAATGCTTTGATATTTTAACCCATGATAGAGGATGACTTTTAAGCATAGTGGCGTTGGAATTTTGATTTTTCGAATTTCCAATAATTTTCTAGCAATTTCTGACTGAATCTGACGAGAAATTCAATTTAAAAATATTCCAATATTAAAAAAATTCGGTTCCACCTCAGAAAATTCATAATATCCATCCTTGACATGTGGTTAAAATCTCACAGCAAAATTCATTGGGGAAGTCACTTAATTAAAATATCAAAAAATCTTACTTTTACTAGATTTTCTTTATCTTTAAGAAAGTCTATATAAGGGGATAGGTTTTTGGATAAAATCAGAACTTCATATGCTCAAGAACCCTAGAGAATCAGAAAAACACAGCCTCCTCACTCTCTCTCACGTTTTCCAACACCCGGCCACCCAAATCATACCGAAAATCCCCCGAAATCACCATCTAAACACGTTTTCCAACCCCCAAAGCATCAATAGTCATCAAAACCCCACAAAAACACCACCAAAACGTGAAGAACAGCAAGAACAACCAAACCAGAAGCTTGGTTCGAAATCCTTTCGGGTCTGCCATCAACGAAGCACTCGACGAATCCCGGTGTGAAGAATCACCTTGAATTCGAAGGTAAAACAGGTTGCAGCTCTACTTTTCTAATTCCCCGCGACCTTATTAACTCTCTGTCAAATTTTAGGCTCAAACTAACCTTCGTACGCTTCTGTATCGCTGTTTGTTTAAGCTTCTGTCCAATAACTTGTTTACTAAGTTTCGTGCTTAATTCAAACTCAAATTGAAAACATTAAATCACTAACGTCTTGTACATCTTTCAGGCTACACACCCATAAATTTGAGTCAAAAAACCTTCGGGAACAGCCTTAACGCCGCCGTCCGAGGGCGGTCCGCACCCACGGACGTCATGTCCGGGGTCCCGGACTCCTTGTCCGTAAGCCCGGACGCCCACGGACGGCGGCGAGTTTTTTAATTTTAAAATTTAGGTTTTTCTAATAATGTCCGAGCCCACGGACGGCCTGTCCGTGGCCCCGGACTTTACAATTTTCTGTTTTCTGTTTAATTCGACTTTTATTTTCATATAGGTTAACTAGGGTCCGTGGTCTCGGACATTAGGTCCGTGGCCACGGACGGAAACAAAATTTGATCTAATTCTGCCTCCGAAACCCTAGTTTAGGTAATTTTAATTTCCACTTTAGTTTTCTGTCAAAAAATGCTAAAAAACACAAAAAAACAGAAGCTTGCGCACTTAGGTTAAAACGACTCGTAATAAGCCGTAAATAAACCAAGTAGAGGAAAAACAACTAGGAGGGGTAATGAAAGTAATTGAACCCTAATTAAGTCGAATATCAAGCCCCCGAACCCGAACTCTCCTTTCCTAATTTAATCTAGGTCAAAATTAGGTGGCGACTCATAATAGGTTCCAGTGAGCTAGCTTAGGTTTTAATAATTATCGTTATATGACATAGTTATTAATCTTAGGTTATAAGTGGACCTAAAACCCGATTAGATCCTAATCAACTTAATCCACATAGGATAGGGTTTAAAATCGAGGCTCACAGTGGGAAATACATCTCAAGTTGACATATTGTGACAACAATTTCACGTTGTAGATCATCTAGAGAGGTTACGTCAATTGCCTTGGAGCAAACAGCGTTGAAAAAGAAAACATAACGAGTTAAAGCATTTCTGACATCAGATGGCAATATCCCTTGAATTGCGACCGGAAGAAGATGTAACATCAGTACATGATAATCGTGAGATTTCATGCCTAAAAGTTTTAAATCCTTCATCGATACAATGTTCTTCCAGTTTGAAGAGTACCCAGACGGTACTTTTACCGAGTGCAGACATTTGCAGAAACTAATCTTTTTCAGCCTTTAAGAGCGTGTAGCATGCAGGAGGTAGGTAGATTCGTTTCCCGTTCTCTTGTGGGTGTAACTCCTTTCGTATACCCATGGTTTGCATGTCCTTTCTGATTTTCAATCCGTCTTTGTTTTGTCGGGTATATTGAGTAAAGTACCACTCACTGCCTCACCAACGTTCTTCACAATGTGCATGATGTCTAAGCAGTGTCTCACAGAAAGATGACACCAATAGGTAGTTCCCAAAAGATGGAACACTTTTTCCAAATGTTTTTCGCCGGTTTTGATGTGTTTCCAAATACATTTGCAATGTCCTTAACCTTTTCGTACACTTCCTCAGAGCTCAGAGGTAGACGGGCCACACGAGTTTCGGCTTGACCATTGAACAACTTTCTCTTCGTTACTCGATAAGGGTGATCTTCGGGGAGAAGACGTCGATGACAAATATAAACATTCTTCCCACAATGTTTTAAAACGGTCCGAACAAGTGTCTTCCTCGAATATGGGACATGCAAATGTTCCTTTAACCGTGTAACCGGACAAGTTCCCATACGCAGGGAAGTCATTGACGGTACAGAACAACAAAGCCTTGAGCGTGAAATTATCTCTTGCATAAGCATCATATACCACGGTCCCCTCATTCCACAATAGCTTCAGATCGTCGATTAGAGGGGCAAGGTACACATCAATGCTATTACCTGGCTGCTTGGGAGCAGATATCAGGAGAGATAACATGATGTACTTTCGTTTCATACACAACCATGAGGGCAAATTGTAGATCACTAGCAGAACAGGCCATGTACTGTGTTGACTACTCAATGTGCCGTACGGGTTCTTTCCATCAGTACATAACCCAAGCCTCAGATTCCTATCTTCATGTCCGAAATGTTCTTTGTACCGTCTATTGATGTTTCTCCACTAAGGCCCATCTGCTGGATGTCTTAGTTTCTCATCACTCTTTCTACCCTCCGCATGCCATCGTAAGTTCTTTGCATCTTTCGGATTCGCAAACAACCGTTTGAATCTGGGTATAATCGGCAAATACCAAACTAGTTTTGCTGGAGGGCTTTTTTTCTGAACGGAGGAGTATCTCACCATCTTTATGCTTATACCGGGACAATGAACATTTCGGGCAATTGTCAAGATGTTCGTATTCACCCCTGTATAACACACAGTTGTTTGGACACGCGTGAATTTTTTTGTACTCTACTCCCATTGGACACACCCATTTCTTTGCCTCATACGTGGTGGTAGGGAGACCGTTCTCATCCGGTAGCATATCATGAATCAGCTCGAGGAATGCCGTGAAACCTTTGTCACTCAATCCATATCTTCCCTTCAGGTTGAACAAATTCAATATAGTCAATTCGAATTATTCGTGTACTTAGTGCAAGTAGGATACAACGCCGTTTTGGATGCGTCCAACAACCTTTGATACTCATCCGGCCGGTCAACAAAATTATCCTCAACGTTATTAAGCATCTCGTCCATTTGCTCATCATGATAAATCGACTCACTGTCAACATTGACTTCGGAAGCGCTTGGAAGTTCTGACTCGTTAATAGTATCGAATGTCTGCTCGGTTCTTGAGTTACACCGATCGTGACTGTAGGAAGATGAAGCATTATCTTCAATAGGTTCTCAATGAAAAATCCATTTTGTATGATGCGGCATGAAACCACGGGTCTTCACATGCAATTGTACGACGTTGATGCTTGAATAATGTCTAACCACACCACAATCAACACAAGGACATGGAATTTCCCCCGCCTTTGTCCTGTCCTTGTGTTGCACTGCAGCTTTGCAAAACCCTTTTAGCATTTTGTCAAAATGTTCCCCTCTATCACCACACATCCAGTCACGCTCCATACTATATGTGCAACAGATCCACAGGTGTGAGTTAGAGCCTTTTGTAGAATATGGTCTGTATTAAGTTGCACATTATTTTCTTAATGAAGCATGACTGAGATGATTGTCAATTAGTCTAGCCTAACTCTAAGGTTGCAAACACAAAATAAACTAGCATTTTAAATTTAACAAATTGTTGCACTTCTAAAATAGAAACCAGTGTTTAAAACAATATACGAATACTTTTTCTACAAAAATTTGACATGACCTTTTCATAATTGTACACATCCCGTGCTTATTATTCAGCACTCACCAAAGTCATCACAACCACAAACATCCAACAATGGCAGCAACCAACAATTAAAATAAATCAATTCTTTACTAGCTAACTGAAAACCAATTGCAAATTCAGATCATCAAACCAACATTTTCAATTCTACACTGTATAAGTTCAAACCGGTTTAGAGATTAAAACAGAATCGAGAGTTAAAATACGTACTTGTTTTTTAAGGATTTATGGAGAGGGGAGACTGGTGCCTGAGTGGTAAGCTTCTGTGCGAGAGAGATCGATGCAGCAATACCACTTCTGATATGTCTATGCACGGAAGCAACAAAAAATATATTACAAAAAAAATTCATCAACAAATATGGAAAGAAGCTAAATTATGTACTAGCACTTATATGGAATGCATCAACAAATATGGAATGCATCAACAAAAAATAAGGTTTAGTTACTTACTTGTGCACAGAGGGGGAAAGTGCAACAGTAATGGAAGAAGGCGGGAAACAAGAGAGGTGATTCACGGACTTGAATGTAGTGAGACCTGATTAAAAAAATTTAGATATGTTAGACATATACTCATACATCAAACAATATTAATTACGAAGAGATTTTGAAAAAAAAAATCGGCATGACTTTTGCATAATTTTACCTATCCCACGCTTATTATTAAGCATTCACCAACCATTCATCAACACAAATTTCCATCACAAATCAAACTAATACCAATTTATCCATCAAACCAAATTTTAATAATTTGTGGAAATCAAATACAAAGTAAAAAAAAAAGACACACAACCATGCTTATTATAAGCATTCACCAATCATTCAACAACACAAATTTCTATCATAAACAAAACTAATATGTACCAAATTTATTCATCAAACGAAATTCCAATAATTTGTAGAAATCAAATACAAAGTACAAAAGAGAAAAATGATAAGTTAGATTATATTACCGGTTCGAAAATGAATTGTTCTCCGCTCCGCTTTCAATCTACCATGAAATGGTAAAGAAGCTTCTTAAGTATTTATCTGTAGAGACACAAATACGTATAGACACAAGAGAAACTCAGTAGTTGTGTTTGTTCCTTATATGCAGTTAGGTTGCAAATTTACAATGAGTGAAGAGAATGAAGAGAATGAAGAGTTAAATTAAAAAAATTTACCGGTTCCTAAATGAGAATTGTTTTCAGCCCCTCTTCTCAATCAGGCGTGCGAGACGCGTGGTGTAGCAATACCAATCTCTACAGAGGCAACGCAGACGCAAAATAAATATGAATTGAGGGCGCAAAACTATATTGCTTACAATGTTTATAATTAGCTTATAATTATAAGCACAAATAATGCTCAAACATTGTTCCACCTCATATATAAGCATAATAAATCTAGCCCAAATAAGCTAACCTAACTATACTTAAAAGAAGGGCCAAAAACAGCAAAAAAATTCACTCGGACATTTCGTCAAACACCTTGTGTGCATACATAAATTTATTAGTTTAACACCAAATCTTGCAAAGATTTCACACACACAGTAAATATCAGCATCCACAATCACAATGTGACAACAATCTATCAATTTTAACAACACATTAACAATTAATTAAACAAAACCGAAAATGAAAGTTAGGGTTAGTTACTCAACGTGGCGCGTCTGTTGCTAGGCGGGAGGAGGGCGGCGACACCACCGGCGGCGCGATGTCCAGCGAAGGTGGGAGGAGGAGGAGGGCGGGCGACGGCAGTAGGTGGGTGGTAGCGGTGGTAGGGGGGCCAAATCAAATCGCCGCTGAGAACAGAGAGAAGCGGGGTTAATTTAGGTTAATGAAACCGTAATTGCGTCGGGGCGGGCTGGGGGGGGGGGTTAATTAAAACGACCTATTTCGGCGGTTCTTTGTTAGAAACCGCCGAAATAGGCCATATATATAAAAAAAAAAATTAAAGAGACCTATTTCGGCGGTTCCTAACAAAGAACCGCCGAAATAGATGATTAAATAAAAAAAAAAGAAAAATGGAAACACCTATTTCGGCGGTTTCGTGTAAGGAACCGCCGAAATAGGTCTCTTTTATTTTTTTTATTATTAAATAGGGCCTATTTCGGCGGTTCATCTCTAGGAACCGCCGAAATAGACCCCTTCTTTACAGACCGCATACATCTCGGGCTCCTATTTCGGCGTTTTATCTACAACCGCCGAAATAGGGGCGCCGAAATAGACGTTTTTTTACTAGTGAGCTATCGAATTGTATATATTTTAAAGACAGAAAAAATAAACTTCAGTTCTAAACCGATGAGTATGCACTAAGGGGGGGTGAGGAATCTGGTCGTTCCGTTCGCGCGTTGTTTGGGAGTGGGTATCCATCTTGCTTTACCTTCCTCTCTGTTAAGGTTGATTTCCTTCTTGGTCTTCAATCTCCCACTAGCTTACTCCAAAGCTTACCTATTCTGACTTATGATCGGCCTAGGGGGAATATGTGTTTGTGTGGTGTGTTCGGGTCACTATATCCGATCCATCTTAACTTAAGTTACTCGTCCGACTATTAGGACGGTAATGAGTGTTGTATAACGAGCTTAACATGAGGGTAATATCATTCTCTAGGCTCACAAGTGAATTAACTAAGTTTGAGTCAGTTCCTAAAGAGAACCGTTCCCGTTATGTTATGTGCTATTGTTGTACTGCAATTCCTATTGCGATTTTATGTTATATGTACGTTGAAGTGTGAAATGTGTTGTTATGTGGAGTACGTGGATCATGGATATGAATCCCAGTTTATAATAAAGGGCGTCTAAGGATAACCCGATTATTGGGTAAGTGTCGTCTATTAGGAAGTAGCTCCATTAGAGGGGAACCCTCTAGGGTTAAGGAACACAATGAGTGATTAATCAAGTATGGATGTGTTGTCTGTTTTGTTGAGCCTATAGTGGTGGGATGTAATGTGTTGTGTGTTTATAGTTACATGCATGATTCAAACAAAATCAACCACATGCTAAGACGACAATTAGTTGTGCGTGCGTGGGCCGGTAGCATGCGGGCTGCAGGATTACCATACCAGCAAAGGTGCTGAGCCCCTTGGGGGCCACCCTTTCTTCCAATTCTATTTCAGGTACAAGGAGTTGGAAGTCGTTCGAGAGTAGGACGGGGTAGTCGTTTGTACATGGGTAGCCATTTAAATTTGTGTTGTATGTAGGTGTAGTAAGACCGAGATTGTTATCGGCATCAGTTTGTAAATACTCGGTACAGTTGGAATGCTTGTATGTTCGTTGTTGTAATGAAAAGGGTATAGTAATGTAAAGTTGCTCGGGAATCTAGAGCCCATCAGACCGATACAATGTGTATGTATTAGCCTTGTTAGCCACGTGGGTGGTTAACGGCGGGTAACACCCAAGAGTTAAGTAATGTGATGAATTAAGTTTTCCGCTGCAGTTTGTTGTTGAGTGTGTTGTTGTTAGTTGGGGTGTTACATGAACGAAATAACGTGACTGAAAACATAAGGGTTGAAACTAACACCCAGTTTAGACATAAATTGTCAGGAAGGGGCATCCCATGAAAGGAAACGTGATGCAACGACCCTGTCATGGAGCCCAATACAACCTCTAACCATGTAATGTTGTACAGAGAAGTACATGTGTGTGAACAGCCTACAATGAGCAGAGCTCAAGGCAGTAAGGCTACTAGGCCACAAGCAAATGTGTTAGGTAAATTTGAATCGATTGTAGAAGTCTATGTTGTACAAGTAAATAGAGCGGAGAACGAACCACTGCTTTATGAGTGGGGATACCTCTCGATACTATGAAACCGCTGAAATGGTAGTTATATGAACCAAGTTCAAGAAACATGTTAAGGATTGACCATGTTGTCATTGCGAGAGAACAGATAGTTTGGTAGCATGTGTGTATAAAGTGAAGCACCGAGCTGAATAACGCCGGGTGACTCGAGTGATCAACGCTAAGGAGTGGAAGCTAATATGACAGTGAATACCATATAAGTTGATGTTATACAATGAGAAAGAGCACGGTGCGCAGTAAGCGACCGTTGTATAAGTGTTGTTAAATAATAATATGGCATATAAGACCAGTTATGAGTTAAACTCAGTGGTGATGCAAGGTAAGTGATGATGAACAGACTGGGCAATAAGCTAGTAGTTGGTACTATGTGATAAGGAACTCAGTGTGGATTCCGTTGCTAATAAGAGATTTACTGTCAAGAGTTTACGCCTTTGCACTCTGTATGACTGAGTGTTTGGTTTTGCATTTGTACAGTAATGATCGAGTGCGATAGATAGGATTCTGGAAATGTTAATTGTGGAGGAAACAGAAAGCGGCTTATAACGCCATAGTGACTGATGCATAGGAAATGCAAGGACGTACCAAAGAAAGAGTACTTGTACAGGACCAATGTGGAGCCATGATTAGCAAAAGTGACTGTAGTAACAAGGAATACCAAAAGCTGGTATGCGATATACATCAAGTATGGGAACTAACGAGCGAGAGCACTACACATTGGGTAGTAGTTCAACCTCAACCGACAATAAGTCAGAAGGAATCAAGTCATCGTGTGTGAAATGCGTAGCAGTTTACGCAGTAAGTCATTAGAGAAGTGGATAAAAAGTTTGTAACACACCGAATTCACTCACGGTAAGAGATAAACACGCGTCGGTTGAGAAACCGTTATTCCAAGATAAAGGTGAAAATTGGAGTTGTACATACAGTAAGAATAACGAGTGGGGCAAACTAGCTCTACAGTTATCAGAGTTTCGCAGTAGAAACTAGTGAGCCAGTGATTCAAGTGTGAATGTGAATAGTGAACATGAGTGTGGCAACTTATTAATGCCTAGAAGCCGCACAGGCCATAACCGAAACCGGTTATGAGTTAAATAAACTCCAATGAGAATTCTTGGCTTAGGGAGTAAACCGCCAATATGGTTAAGATCCTCTAATCGGAATGCATTGTATAACAGACCGCGTGGAAGTTAAAGTACTTCACGACGGCAGAACGTTTTAAACCAATGATTAAGTGATTGATTACATGGGCTTAATCCCTTTTAAGGGGGGAGGTAAGCGCAAAACCACTTAGTGTGTATTACCGTACAAGTGTACGTGACCTATGGTGTGCATAGCACAAAATAATCTGTTTTGATGATTGGGTGTGTGTGTTACGTAAACATACGCATTCATTCATGGTTTAATTGTGGTAATTGCGCACAGAAGATGCGAATACCATTGTGATAAAGTGTGTTTATTTGTTAACAGTTGTTGTGTGTGATAGTACAAGTGTGGGGAGTAGAGAAACTCCCGGGGAACTAAAACCCCGACATTATATTTCATATGACACTAAATGTGAAACTGTGTTGTATTTTGATAAAATATATGTATATATATACAATATAGTGATTCGTGTGAAAGGGTATGAAACCGACATAGAACCTAGTGAGATAAGATTCCCTAGGTAACAGGATTAAAGTGAATGGAGATAATTGAAATACCCCAAACCTTAGTATGTTGTTTAAACATTTAAAATATGGTATATTAAGACTAAAAAGAGTCTTAGAAAAATTAGTAAACAATTTAAACTATAGAAAACAAAATAAATGCCTTAAAGTCAATTAGGGCTAAAATGTGTTCTAAGCTTGGGATAAGCTTGGGTAAGACCTAATGAGCTTACCAAGACCTTATTTATATACTAATGAACATATTAAACCAATTACCAAAGAAAACCAAGCTTGAAAACAAGTTAAAACACAAAATGTGCTTTAAGGAGTCTTAAAGCACATTTTGAAAAATTGTCTTGTAAATGAGTTTTGAATGGCTAAATGTCCATCATTACTCTTTAATTGACATGTGTACTATATAGTATCACATTTGGAAGTCTATATCAATGGGAAATCAAAAATTTCACATCTATGTGCCTTGTTTTAGTGAATAGTAACTAAAATAAGCTAGTTTGTAACATATGTTTGTATAAGTAATTAAATTGATAAACAAAGACTAAAATACCCTTAGTGACATAAAGGGGGCCGGTTTTGTAGTAATGAGTCACCACACATGTAAGTTCATTAAGTGAACAAATGATGACTAATGGTTACTATTTACTTTAAGATATAAATATCTTCTAAAAGCAAAACCAATCTTCATTCTCTCATTTCCCTCCTCATTCACATGTCTTCAAGCTCTCTTCTATCTCTTCTTGCTCTCCTCACGGTTTGCAATAGTACACACCAAAACTCCATCTTTGACCACTTGTATCTCCTAGCTTATTTTGCCAAATCAAATTCTAAGACCACCATTCTTCCTCTCATCAAGCTCTTCAATTCTATCTTCTCAAAATCCCAAGAGCTCCATTTCGGTGCCAGAGGAATCACCATGAGAGGAGCTTGAGCTCATCTTTTCACATATTGTTGTTCTCCTTTGCTTCTTAGGTAGGAAACTCAAAGAAAAATAACACTTCCTTCATGTTATTATGTTGTCTGAAAATCACCACTAATGGTGCCCTTACCTTGCCTTGTTCTAGCTTCATTCCAACCTTTCATGGACTAGGTAGAGTCCTCTCTTGGTATATATTCAAACTCTCTTCAAGTTCTAAGGTAAAACAACTATCTTAATGTTTTTAAAACAATGTACAATCTAGGGTTTACAATGAGATGAAGCATAAAGCTTGTATACTCATTTATCATTTGTATAATGTTTAGAAGTTGACAAACACATCAAAGCCTTGCCGATTTAGTCAAGGAAACAGAGAAAGAAGTTGTGAGGAAAAGAGGTAATTGTGCTAACCTAATGAGGTTTAAGGTCTTAGGAGAAATGAGCTTATATTGCTTGTTAAAACGATCTAAGGAGCCAATGGTGAATGACTTAGTAAAACGTTCTCAAGGCTTAGTAAAAGGCATAGTGGTTGTTGAGTGTATTTGCAGTGTCAAAGGCAAAATAATGTGGGAAATTCAGAGTTTTATGATTTTATGCATCTTAAGGGCCTAAGAGCCATTTATTTAAGGGCCTAAGTGCCAAGCAATTTAAATTATGCACTATATTGTGATGTAGTGCTAAATGTGTGAATTTTTGTGTATAAGAATGTGCTTGATGGATTTTAGTGTTCTTGGTTGTTTAATGGTGAAAACATTGTGTTTTGTTTAGTAATGTTCTATGAGAGTTCATGTCAAAATTTAGGTAATAAACAGAAGTTCTAAGGGTTTAAATGAGTTGGTAAGTTTGTGGAGGGTGATTTTTCGGTATGAGGGGGGTCTATGTAAATATGTCTGACTAAAAAGCCAAGATCCTAGAAAATGCCATTCTGTGGAGGGTGAAAATCCGTTATTATGGCAGCCCTCAAATACCTACTCTAATCGTCCGTCTTTCCCAGAAATCATAAGGGGAATGCTAGTGAGCCATACACCCGCTCTCGATGGGCCCCACGCGGACTTATGCCTCTATAAGGCGGAATTGACTAGAGTCGCCACCTAGTTTGACCTATGATAACTAGGAAGGAAAGGAAAGGGGGTTCTAAGAACCGTTGGTTGACTCTGATGTGAATTTGTTGCCTATGGATAGGACTTATCTGGTCATTTGCAGGGATTCTATTGTGGGTTCGCACTGTGGTTACACCCCTTAGAAGTGGCAATGACCACGACTTCGGATTGGTGCCCGAGGAAACCTCGGTCTCCAATTGTCGGGATTGCCCTTTTTTCAAAACCTTTTTGGAGAGATTCATTTAAAAGCCAGAGGATAGGATTAGGACAGGAGGAGAGAACAGAGTGGATGAGGCGAGCTTTTTCTGCCAAGCCAACGCCTAGAAGAGGGAATTGGGAATCGGGATTCGGAGGAGTATAGAATGAAGATTTAGGAAATTCTGGGGGTCGAGTGAATAAACAAGACTTGGAGTCTGATGGTTTGAAGTTTGTGAGAGCCGGAGAAGGTTTGAGTGTTTGTTGAGAGGTATGAGAACCACCTCAGAAGGGAAAAGGGTTTTTTGTTTTGGAATGGGGTCGCACCCTAGATGGGCTGCCTACGTACCACTCCCTGTTGAGATCAGACCTTACGTAGTTCACAGTTTTTTTGGAGATGTTTGAAGTTTCAGGTTTGAGGGGTAGTCTGTGAGACGCTTGGGTCTATGAGACGCTTGAAACCTTCAGACGTCGAAGTCTGTGAGACGCTCGAATCTGTGAGACGCTCGGGTCTGTGAGATGTTCGGGCTCTGTAAGACATTCGAATCATTGGGATAAAAAAGTTGTGAGACACTTGGGTCTGTGAGACGATACGGGGTTGTTTGGAGGTGAGGTGGTTGAGTGAAAAAGGCATTTTGTTCGATGTGGGGTCGCACCCTGTGGGCTGCCTACGTACCCAACTTCCTGTTGAGATCAGACCTTACTAGTTCAGGTTTTTTTGGGTTTTGGAAGTTTTGATGTTTGTGGAGCTTGAAGATACTTGAGGTGTTCGAGATTTAGAAAGGTTCGAAGTTTTGAAAAGTTCGGGTTTGGATGCTAGTCTGTGAGACGCTCGGGTCTGTGAGACGTTTGGTGAAAAGAGAATCGAAGTCTATGAGGCGCTCGGGCTGTGAGACGTTTGAATCTTAAAATGGTGGAGAGATTGAAATGTTCGAGTCTGTGAGGCGCTTGGGCCTATAAGACTTTGGAAGCTTGAGAGAAGCTAGAATTCGCAAGATGATTTGAATTTAAGGTGAATTGGAGTTTGAATGATGACTTGAGTATGTGAGGCAATTGGAATTTGGGAGAGATCCTGGGTTTTTGGGTTCGAGGTCGAAAAGAGTTGAGGTTTTGGGATATTTCGGGATTTGAAATGAGATGATGATGGGTTGAGTTGTTTGGAGGAATGATTGTCAAAATCGTCTCTCTTAAAGTTTAAACCGAAAAGTCATTTTTGTTGTAAAAGGGCGGATAATCCCAAGGGATTACCCTATGTACCCCCTTGAACACGCCACTTAATTAATGGTAAGTGCCGAGGCTCGAAAGATGGGGCAATGAATTTATGTCGAAAAATAGGATTTAGAGAGAAACATCATGAATCAAGATGTTCTCGGTCAGACCCTAATAACGTCTCTAACTCCCGGGTTTTAAAACGTTAAAACCGAAAACCTTGAAATCGAGCGGAAGGAAGTTAGATGATTCTAAAATCCCGGCTGCAACTAGGAAGGCAGTTACATCCCTAGCACCCCGCCTTGTAAAAAACTAGGATGCAATTAGGGGAGGTTTATCACCCTAATGCCCCGCCTAAAGAGATCCAGACTGAAAAAAGGGATGTTACGACCCCAGTGCCCCGCCTCGGATTTTTATTTGGAGTAGAAACAAGTATGTCTAACTAGGAAGAAAACGTTCTTTGAAGGTGTTAGACATCCTATGTTCCCCGAAAACAATTTATTTTGGGTTTGAAAACTAAGTTAGGAAACTTGTGAAGTCGTTCGGAATTCTCGATGAAGAAACACTGATTTTGAGAAATGATTTTAGGAGAAAACTTTCTATATATGTGAGAAGAACTTTCTGCGTTTGAGAAGAGTTTTCTATGATGTGAGAAGAGTTTTTCCTTTAAAATTCCACAAAATGGTTTCTTTTGAAAACTTAATGAAGTTTGAATAAAATGATTGTTGAAATCTGAGGAGAGAGATTTTTGAGTTTGAAATTTGAACAGGATTTACAAGTTGAGTTTGAATTGGATGAATTGAATTCGAGTTGAATGGAATTGGACTGAATTGAAATGAGTTGGGTTTGAATTGGGTTGATTTGAATTCGGGTTGGGGTTGAAAAACGAATCGGGTCAAAGTTAGACCGGGTCAAAGTTGGATTAGGTCAAAGTTGAGATTGGTCAAAGTCAAAGTTCGGATTGGTCAAAGTTGGACCAAGTCAAAGTTGGGTCAAGATCAAAGGTCAGGTTAGTCAAAATTGGACCGAGTCAAAGTTCAGGTTGGTCAAAGTTAGACCAAGTCAAAGTTCGAATTGGTCAAAGTTGGACCGAATGGGCTTAGTGGGCCAAGTGGGCTTTTGAATTCGAGTGTTGGGCTTGACTTGATTTTTGGGCCTAATCTTGGTCTTGGGCTTTTGGGCCTTTTGATTTGGATTGGAGGGATTTGAATTGGGCCTGGCCTTTTGATATGGGCTGATTTGTGGACTTGGGCTTATTTTGGGCCTTTTGATTTGGACTGGAGTGATTTGAATTGGGCCTTGGATTTTGTGGGCTTGGGTTTGATTTGGGCCTCGATTTGGGTTTGGGCCTTTTGATTTGGATTGGAGGGATTTGAATTGGGCCTGGCCTTTTGATATGGGCTGATTTGTGGACTTGGGCTTATTTTGGGCCTTTTGATTTGGACTGGAGGGATTTGAATTGGGCCTGGCCTTTTGATATGGGCTGATTTGTGGACTTGGGCTTATTTTGGGCCTTTTGATTTGGACTGGAGTGATTTGAATTGGGCCTTGGATTTTGTGGGCTTGGATTCGATTTGGGCCTCGATTTGGGTTTGGGCCTAAATCAAATTTTGAGACTTATTTGGAATCTAGGCCTGATTAGACCTTGTGGGTTGAATTGGACATTAGAAATTGGGCCTTGGAGTGCCCTTTTTTTGAACCGATTAAGGTTTGGGCCGGATTGTTGTTTTGGGCCGGATTGAAGATCGGGCCAGAATGAAATTGAATTTGTATTTGAATTTACTCTCATTTTCTTTGTTTTTTTTTGGTAAAGTTTTTTAATGAAATTAAGGGGTGGTTTGGGATAGGCTTTTAAAGTTTGGAAGGTATTGTTCCCCACCAAGCAAATAGAAATGAGCTAGTTGTGGGTACCCTCAAAGGCTTAAAAGAATTTCAAAGTTTTGGATGGTATTACTCCCCACCGCAAATAGAAATGAGCTAGTTGTGGGGTACCTTCCAAAACTTTGATCAAATGAAGAAAGGGGTGACCTAAGGGGCCATCTAGGGTTTAAATAATAAACACAATATATAACAGTGAATTAAAGAGACGATAACGATGTAATATACCAAGTATGTGCAGGATATAAAGTAAATCAGAGGGCAGTCCACGCAGTGAAAACAAAGTAGAATCACCGCAGAAAGTAAATCGAAACTTTACAGAGTTGGTCAGGTTTTAAGTTATTTGCAACTAGGTAAAAATCCTATACCAACACAACAATGCTTCGAGCTTGAACAGACTCATCAAATACTTCATTTCTTTTCTGGTTATTTCACTATCTACCCTTTCTTTGTGTGATCAGATTATGGGTTCTAAACCAGCGAACATTGAAAACATGAACTCATTATCGACAAACCCTGATCTCATCGTAATGTTAAACCAGAAACTTAAATTAACACCTGGGCTAATATGTACAGAATGAGGTCATGAGCGAATTGTAACCACAGAGTAAGCAGATGAACTAAAAAATTACAGATTGAGCGACTCCATTTTCACTTACTTGCTTCTTGAACATTAGCAACAGAAACTACTCACAAAATTAAACACGGGAGATAACCTTTAACAGGACATACAAGCTTATTCAGGAGCTAGCAAACAAACTACACACAAATGACAGGAATACCAGGCAATACACGGGATCACACAGTGAGAGTTGAAGATTAATATCAGAATGGAGATACCAGAAAACGTAAGCACACTTTCCTGCAACCAAGAAAAAAGGAAAACAAAACAGACGATATCACGAGGGTTAGATTCGTTAGCATAATCATGCGGGCAGAGGAATGGAAGTACGGAAGAAAAGATGGACGCATCGGGCAGTCTCATTTCTGTTTGAACTGATCATAACCAGAGGGTCTGTTCTCTATTCCAGTCCGAGTAAACCATCTAATGTACAAAAGGCGACAATCCATATACTGAAGCACCCAGTAGCCACCGGAGATTCTCGCAAAACAACAGACATGCCGTTAGAACAGATTATCAGGAGGGAGTGCTACTTCTGATAGCAAGAGAAAGAAAAGAAAAAAAAACAAAGGGAACCAAATCGCACAAGCGAGGGAGAGACCCTCGGATGAGCGTTTTAAACCTCTCGGTACAGCAGGACGTCCCAGATTATTGTAGAGTTAATTAAGAACAACAACGGAGGTAAACATCTCCTATTTGGCAAGCAACATAAAGCAAACTCAGAGGAGGCATAATCTTGCTATTAGCATAATAAGCTATCGTCATAATCTAACTCCCACCGGGGGTTGAAAATCTTATTGAGGTACATTAAACATGGTCAGAACAGAAGCAGACGAGGGCAAGATTCACGGGATCTGTTTCCTGCTTAGAAAGAGGTGGAGTCCAAGCGAGTCAAAACAAAGTAACAGTCATATAGACATTCGAAACAAGAATACTGAAACGAATAAGTAACCCAAATGCATCTCGAAAATGTTTCGAGTCGACAAGATGACAGAGCACATAAACCAGAGTGCCGTTAGCCAAACAGATAGAATCAGAGGCTTCTCCCTCACTCAAGCTTATGAACTGTTCGTGGGCTTCACCGTCCATATCAGTTAAGGACGAACAGTCACAAAAAAACGGAAACGAAATCGAAGGGTATAGAACCCAAACTTGCGTCCGTATTTACTAGAAACAAAAGCATAAGAAATTTAGATTCGTAGCTCCGATTCTAGGGTTTGGACGAAACAAAGGATACCATAATGAACGCCAAATGAAAACGAAAGGGAGAATGGGGTGAAAAAGTTGGTGAACACGGTGGTGATGTTGTCGAGTATTAGAGAACGATGCCTTACTCAGTGGTGAGATGAAGGAATCAAAATGCCTGGGTCGAGGAGTGATTCAGTGGAGATGGAACTTGAAATCGGGAGTTTCGATAATGTAGAGAAGTTTTTCTAGTTTGAAAACGGAGAGGCGTCGGAACGAAAGTTTTTCTGGGTTTTTTAAGTTTTGCATGCAGGGAACTGAAGGGGTGACCATCGATCGTAACAATTCTCGAATATCAAAAGGGAGTCGTGGTGGGCAGCTGTGGAGCGTGAACAGTAGGGTTTGTTTTATGGGTATTATATAGATAGGGTCTAGGGTATTTTGGAAGATAAAGCTGGCCTTTTAGTTGGGCTTTCTTAAGAAGGAAATGGGCCTTTACTACAGCATTGTGATAAGAAGAGGGCCTGGATTTGATCTGCATCAGGACAAAAAATGCAGCCATGGTCCTATCATCATTCGAACCTAGGACCTGTTGCTTCACCAATGAACATGTTAACCAGCTGTGCTAACTCAGAACTCAATGTACATGTGAGAGAAATAATACTAAAGTTTCGATTCGAACTAAAAAACATTTACAAAAATGTTGTCGTTTCAAACAAAAAATATAGTAAAAAGAGACAATTTTATCAAACAAAATGAACTATTTTCTTCCTAAGAGGTATGGAACTATGGAATATAATCATTAAAGTGTAAAACATAACAATATGAAAAACAAATGAATTAACACAATATAAAGTACATAAAATAATGAAATAGTACTAAAATGATGATTAAAATGAAGAGTACATGATAGAAAATAGTAAGAAATAGCAATACATGGATAAAGTAAATGAAAATGAAAAGAAAATTGAATAGATAAAAACAAACGAGTGATAAAAATGGAATACGTAAAATAATAATAAGATGAGTAAATAAAACAAAATGAATGGGTTTAAAACTGGATTATTGTTTGAAAATTCATTTTTGGAAAATCGTGTTTTTATGAAATGCTTGGAAAAAGATTATAAAACGATGGTTTCATTTTGGTACGCATGTTAATACGTTTTTGAAAAAGAAAGGCGACGACCTCTCTTATTGTGTTTCTTATTCTGGAATTTGCTTTATGGGGTGAGAATTTTTGGTGTCTACAGATGGCTGCCCTTGATTCAATTTTGCAAGCCCTTGTAGAATTGGATCAAGGTTCACGGGGCGCCAAAAATTCTCACTGCGGTTTATGATTTGTCCTTATGGGTGCGGGTGCACGGGGACTTATGACGGGCCCCAGATTACGGTGATTGATGGTATGAGGACTAATGACGGGCCTCAACTAGATCTCGGTGTCTAGCTCTAGGACTAATGACGGGCCTAGAATACGATCAATCAACCTATGCATGAGGACTAATGACGGGCCTCAACTAGATCTCGGTGTCTAGCTCTAGGACTTATGACGGGCCTAGAATGCATCTTCGAAATGTATGAGGACTAATGACGGGCCTCAACTAGATCTCGGTGTCTAGCTCTAGGACTAATGACGGGCCTAGAATACAATCGGTATATGGGTTATGCATGAGGACTAATGACGGGCCTCAACTAGATCTCGGCGTCTAGCTCTAGGACTTATGACGGGCCTAGAATGCATCTTCAAAATGTATGAGGACTAATGACGGGCCTCAACTAGATCTCGGTGTCTAGCTCTAGGACTAATGACGGGCCTAGAATACAATCGGTATATAGGTTATGCATGAGGACTAATGACGGGCCTCAACTAGATCTTGGCGTCTAGCTCTAAGACTTATGACGGGCCTAGAATGCATCTTTGAAATGTATGAGGACTAATGACGGGCCTCAACTAGATCTCGGTGTCTAGCTCTAGGACTAATGACGGGCCTAGAATACAATCGGTATATAGGTTTGCATGTGGACTAATGACGGGCCTCAACTAGATCTCGGTGTCTAGCTCTAGGACTAATGACGGGCCTAGAATACATCGGTATATAGGTTATGCATGTGGACTAATGACGGGCCTCAACTAGAACTCGGTGTCTAGCTCTAGGACTTATGACGGGCCTAGAATGCATCTTCGAAATTATGAGGACTAATGACGGGCCTCAACTAGATCTCGGTGTCTAGCTCTAGGACTAATGACGGGCCTAGAATACAATCGTATATAGGTTATGCATGAGGACTAATGACGGGCCTCAACTAGAACTCGGTGTCTAGCTCTAGGACTTATGACGGGCCTAGAATGCATCTTCGAATGTATGAGGACTAATGACGGGCCTCAACTAGATCTCGGTGTCTAGCTCTAGGACTAATGACGGGCCTAGAATACAATCGGTATAGAGGTTATGCATGAGGACTAATGACGGGCCTCAACTAGAACTCGGTGTCTAGCTCTAGGACTTATGACGGGCCTAGAATGCATCTTCGAAATGTATGAGGACTAATGACGGGCTTCAACTAGATCTCGATGTCTAGCTTTAGGACTAATGACGGGCCTAGAATACAATCGGTATATAGGTTATGCATGAGGACTAATGACGGGCCTCAACTAGAACTCGGTGTCTAGCTCTAGGACTTATGACGGGCCTAGAATGCAATTGAGGGTACGAGGACTTATGACGGGCTTCAACTAGATCTCTTGACATCTAGCTATAAGACTTATGACGAGCCTATAATACTTTGTGGAGTTGTACGAAACTCGCTGCTTTTCAGTGGTTGGTTGATTTGAGGATGACTCTGGTCATGGATTGATTCAGGATTTGATGCCTTTTGGTTGCTTCCGTGAGGGATGTGATGGTCGAATGCTTTCGGTCGATGTTGCCTTTTACTTTGTCAGTGTGGGACTTTTGTTTTGGTTTTGTTTTTGGTGGTCTTGGCCCGATGTGCACTATGGTTTCGGGATTTGGTACGACTCTTGGCTCCAGAGTTTGAGATGGCTCCGGTATGGCTCTCGATTTTTGGTTTTTGTGAATTTGTGATTGGTTTTGAATGGATGGTTTTTTGTGAATGAGCAACTTTGGGAACTCGGTGTGGCTTCGATATGATCAAATGGCTCTGGTATGATCGAATGGCTCCGGTGCGGTTGGGTGGCTCCGGTGCGGTCGGGTGGCTCCGACATGATTCATGACCCCATTGCGAGCAACGGCTCTGGGATGGTTGGTGGGTTCCGATTTGGATTGAGATTTTCAGGATGGTTGGTGGGTTTCAGTTTGGATTGAGATTTTCGGGATGGTTGGTGGGTTTCGATTTAGCTTGGATTTCAAGTCGAGTGGTGGGTCGATGTAATTTGTGTACCTTGATGTGGTTGACAGTTTTTGGTTGTGGATGAATGGTTTTGGTATGGTTAGTTGTGACTTCAGATTCTACAGGATGGCTCCGGGATAGTTCGGGATGGCCCCGGGGAGGCTATAAGATGGCTCCATTTGATGATAGTGGTGATATTGGGGAACAAAAGGGGAATTTTTCCTTTGAGGTGGTCGCACCCTGGGCGGGCTGCCTACGTACTCAATTTCGTATTGAGATCAGACCTGACGTAGTTCGAAACTCTGTGGGCAAGACCCTGGTGACGAAATGGCTCTGGCGTGGATTTGAGGTGGCTCCCGTATTGTTCTTGGACTATTAGGATGCTCCCTGTGTAGTTCCAAGGATGGTTTCAATGTCGGATGATGGCTCCCGTATGGCTCTAGCTTGGCTTTGGGTGAGGTGCCAATGAGGCTCGAGTATGACAGTGGATGGCTCCAGAATAGTCTTCGTGTGGCTCCAGATGGCTCCAGTTTTTTATTTCTTTTGACCAAAAGTTACGCATCAACACTGCAACTGAAGTCCACCTTCAGCGAGACTAGGCATAGTTCTTACCGGTCGAATGTTGAAGATGAAGTGATACGATGTATGCAGACATTAAATGCTAGATACGATGCAAAATGCATATGCGTTTTTTTTTTTAGAGAAGGTATGGTTCTATCTCTATTACTATGAGGTTACGAATATAAGACATCTTCGGTTCGATCTTGAATGATGTTGACCTGGAATGCGTGAATCACTTTCCTCGCATGGAGGATGTGGGTCAATCTCTCGTGAGTATGGTCTGTGTGCTAATGGTGTGATGTTACTCTCGATGCTCGGAGCAGTATTTTCCTTAGAATTTCTTTCAAGGTTCTAGGCTTTCCGATCCTCACAAATTCATCACCTGCATTGGGGTAGGCTGTTTATGATTGATGCTTAGATCAAAGAGTCACTCGCACTCTAAAGAACTGGTGAGATAAGGTCACCTCATTCGCTCATGGTCCCTTGTTATAAGGTGGGACATGTTGATAACAAGTACAAAATGATTCAGTTTCAGATCCGATACTTTCAGTCTACGCTCATCAACTAACGAGTCAGAGGTCTTTTATTGGGTTATAACGGGGCTGGGGGTATGATTTATGTCACATGGGACTGGATTTGTTTGGAGTTGTGGAGCTTTTCTGCAATAGAGGATATTTCGCCTTTGCCATGGGTGGAATGATTGGACGGGTTTTGACAAGCTTTTACTGGCTTCTACGGGACATCATTGGTCCTTTTGATTTGGCTTCCTCATTCTTGCCTCTTTTGGTGTACAGTTTTCACTTTCTTCTTCTTCCTTTTCAGTGTGTGATCTTCTTCTTTGTGTCTTGCTTTTGGAATTGCATAGGCTTATCGACTTTCTCAAGCATTCTTTGCTTTGTATTTCGGCTTTCAGCTTCGAAGTTGCATTGACTTATCGATCTTCTTGAACATTTTTGATGTTCTTTTTGGCGTTTGACTCTGGAGTTGCCTTGACTCAATGATTGCTTTGGACATTTTTGTTTTTGTTCTTGGGAAAGATGGTAGGAGAGAGACCATGGCTCCGGCTCCTTCAATATCCTCTATTGCAAGGGTAAGTATGTATATTGGAGTGGCATGTTGTGGAGATTTTTTTTTTGTAAAAAAAAGTTTTTCCTGAAAGGCTCAGCGGGCTCACTAAGGAGTTTATGTTCGGGAAAATTAAAGCTTTTTGGCCTTGTGGAGATTTTGATCCTAAGTGCCTCATCATTCTCGTTAGTCAATGATTGTTTTCTTACTATTCTCAGATCTTTACATGAGTCACACTTCGTATCCTGATTATCGACATTGATCTCACTCTGTATTGTGCCTCTCCATGTGCTAAAGGAATGCACATGTCGTTCATGGTTTTATCTCTATGGACTCGCTCTATCTTCCCTCATCGCTCAATGGATTGTCCAATGCCCTCATTTGAAATTCAAGAGAAAATACTGCTCTTCGCACAGTACTCACTTGGTTCGTGGTGCTGATTTTGATTGGACCTTTGTATTCGTTGACGGGTCGAGAGTTTAGCGGTTCACGCACTCTATTCAAACAATCTCTCACGATTTTCCCGAAGATGTCATTTCGATATGGGAGTATGCAAATGTGATTATCTACCATGTGACGTATTATGGTAATATGGAATTACTATGTATAGGATGCATGAAATGCTGAAAATGACGAATGAAGATGGCTGACTTTGGATTTTTACTGAATGTGATTTTTTTGTGTTTTTCGTTTTGGATGCAATGCATGCGTGGTAAGGCTACACCTAGTCTCGCTTGAGTCGAATTCAGCCCATGAAGCTCATTCCATTACTATTGGCCTTGAAGGGTGTAGCTGTCAGGGTTGCTGTCAGGTTAGTGATTCTCAAGCGAGGTTGGGCTGGTGATTGGCTCCTGGATTTTTGAATTTTTAGGGAGTGACAACTCCCGCATGGTGGCCCAATGATATGACGGAGGCTGCATTTTTTGGATGTATGATTTTTTGGATTTTGGGGAGTGACAACTCCCGCATGGTAGCCCCACTATATGATACACTTTGAGATTGGGAAAGGTTTGAGATCAATTTTCTTTTCTATCCCTCTGAGATCAGGCTTTGGCGGTCGAGATATGGGGATGAAAGATGGTGTATAGTGCAGTGACAATGAAACACATGATTATGCAATTTTTTCTGAGGTGGACAGGACTTGTACGTGTTTGACGAATTTGAACTGACCGAGAATACATGGGACTTTTTGTAATGAATGCAATGCATGCGATTTGCCTTGTGCTCGATTGCATTTGCTGGTGTTGTTTATCTAGGGGATACCTCCTGTAGATATCGTGAATTCTCACCCCATAAAGCAAAGTTGATGAATGATAAATAACTGTGAGGAGTTGTTCCTTATTCATTCTTCTCTTTATTCGTGCATGCCAAAAGAAACCAAGTTTTAGAAAAACGATTTTGAAAACGCGTGTTTTCAAAGTGGTGGATTTTCTCAATGGGTTTTGACGCTCGGTCATTCGCAAATACAATAGGGAGTAGGGAACCCTATACACATTGATCTAAACAAATTCAAGGGGAATGTATAAACCTATACATGTAATCTATTCAGAAACGGACGAGAGAGAAAAGAATCATAGGGAAGAAGACTATACATCATCAATCCTAAAAAGGTCATTAAAATGGGGAAGTGTTGAGCTGGACTTCTACTGAACTCTTCTGGTCCGTCTTTGGGATTCTGGAAGACTGCTCGCGCTCGGGCTCCTGGTTGGTTGCTCGCTCGTCTTCGGGTTCTTGACCAGCTGCTCGCTCATCTTCGGCTCTTGACCGGCTGCTTGTTCATTTTAAGGCTCTTGCAGCGGAGCGGTACTGTGATCAAGCAAAACGGGTTGGTGTTCTTCTGATTTTCAACAGTTTGAACTCGAATCAGTGTTGCTGACCTTCATGTCGCTTGACTCGGGTTGGTACACCTCTGATTTTGTATTTAAATGGTTGGTGTTAGTTCATGTTGCTCGGTTAGCTCCACGGGTTGGTGCGCCTCTGGCCTTCAGCTCGATCCGCGTAGTCGATCTTCATGCTGCTTCACTTCCTCCGACTAGAGGAATGAGGGATGTTTTTGAGAAAGGAAAGATGAATGATCGAACACAAAATTTTATGTGAAAATCCACCACTTTTGTGAAAACACGAAATGACTAGTACGCTCCACAGTAATGACTGCTGCTCTTAAAGGTGGGCAGAACTTCAAAAATAGCGGGTCACGACATGGGGACTAAATCATTTATTTTGAAATACATTTGTGAAAATCCACTTTGAAAACTGTTTTCGAAAACCATTAAGAAATAATGTTGGTGAAGAATGTTGTTTGAAATTCGTTTGTAGAAAGTAGGTTTTTCGAAATCTATTTCTGAAAATCGTTTTGGAAATAACAAGGTTTTAAAGGATGAAGTGACGGGTTTTAAAACCCCAAATGTTTGGGAGCAAAACTAAGGTGAGAATTTAAATTGAACGAGCTTGTAAAACCTCTTTAAAAGATATGTGAAAGAGAATTCCGAACTTTCTAAAACAGACTGGTTTGAAAAAGTGGTTTGCACACATGTATAGCATAAAGTAAATCGTGGTTATATTTGATGTGGAGCTGTAAGTGTTAATGTTGGGATAATCACTTTCCAGGTCAATTATGATTCCGTTTCACCAGGGGAACCATCGTCCCTTAACTGTTCATCTCTCGGGTTTTTTCTCTGTTATGCCTTTGCGGGGCACGTTATCAAGAAAGTCCGGAGTGCTTAAGTTCGAAAGGTCAGGACACCCGAGATGATAAGGAAACATACGCCACGGCCAGTGATGATCCGACAACACCCCACTTTTCGGGAAACTCAGAGAAGTACTGCATGGGAACAGGTCTCTCGTCACCTGCACGGTCAGGTGTGTCTAAAGTCCAAATTATTCACTGACTACGTTGTGCCATGTATGGGTATCCGGTAAATACGGGATCCTCTATGGACGTATAGCGTGACATTGGGCTTTAGAGACACATGTGGTGCAGAGGAGCAATGGAGAACTGAGCCCATGCAATCTTCAGGGTAAGACAGAAGGGCGGTCAGACAGGCGGCATACAAGGGGGTGACTTCCATAAACCCGTCTTAGACACCGGACCAGGTAGCTGGACACTGAAGGCTCAAAGTTCACTATATGCTGGCTTCGACTCGGATAATGGAGGATATTTTTGGATCATGAGCTCAAAGCGTTGGTCGGAGACCGTACCGCCTCGTGGGTTTGTTCACTGAGAGAGTGACCCTAGCTCATGGGGAATCAACCGTGGACCGGTTGGGGATCCCGTGACATCGTGGGTAAATCGGGTGACACAGAGGAATGCATGTCCTAAGTTACCCACCCCATGCACCCCACAATAGCAACATAAATATGAAAGCAATAAATAAAGCAGATGAAGTTAGCACAACCTATTCACTAAGAGTTTTATCTTGAGATTAGTGATTCCAAATTGTTTTTTATTAGCCTAAAGGGAAGTTAGCTTCATTCAGTCCTACGTGTCTCTTTATAATCGTGAGCTAATTATTAACCCAATTGTTGTAATGTTTGTCGAGGATCTAACAAATCCTATCTGTCCTCATCAGATACACACTCAAAGTGTGGAGTAGAATAATCCTAGAGGCTTGAAAAGAATCTCTTGAAGGTTTTGAAAGAAGTGGGGAAGTCCCGACAATTTTGAATGGAGTTCAGTCTTCCTTGAGTTTGAGAAAAACTTACTCAAGTTTTCCCCAGCAGAGTCGCCATTCTGTGGAGGGTGATTTTTCGGTATGAGGGGGGTCTATGTAAATATGGTCTGACTAAAAAGCCAAGATCCTAGAAAATGCCATTCTGTGGAGGGTGAAAATCCGTTATTATGGCAGCCCTCAAATACCTACTCTATCGTCCGTCTTTCCCAGAAAGCATAAGGGGAATGCTAGTGAGCACTACACCCGCTCTCGATGGGCCCCACGCGGACTTATGCCTCTATAAGGCGGAATTGACTAGAGTCGCCACCTAGTTTGACCTATGATAACTAGGAAGGAAAGGAAAGGGGTTCTAAGAACCGTTGGTTGACTCTGAATTTGTTGCCTATGGATAGGACTTATCTGGTCATTTGCAGGGATTCTATTGTGGGTTCGCACTGGGTTACACCCTTAGAAGTGGCAATGACCACGACTTCGGATTGGTGCCCGAGGAAACCTCGGTCTCCAATTGTCGGGATTGCCTTTTTTCAAAACCTTTTTGGAGAGATTCATTTAAAAGCCAGAGGATAGGATTAGGACAGGAGGAGAGAAAGAGAGTGGATGAGGCGAGCTTTTCTGCCAAGCCAACGCCTAGAAGAGGGAATTGGGGAATTCGGAGGAGTATAGAATGAAGATTTAGGAAATTCTGGGGTCGAGTGAATAAACAAGACTTGGAGTCTGATGGTTTGAAGTTTGTGAGAGCCGGAGAAGGTTTGAGTGTTTTGAGAGGTATGAGAACCACCTCAGAAAGGGAAAAGGGTTTTTTGTTTGGAATGGGGTCGCACCCTAGATGGGCTGCCTACGTACTCAACTCCCTGTTGAGATCAGACCTTACGTAGTTCACAGTTTTTTTGGAGATGTTTGAAGTTTCAGGTTTGAGGGGGTAGTCTGTGAGACGCTTGGGTCTATGAGACGCTTGAAACCTTCAGACGTCGAAGTCTGTGAGACGCTCGAATCTGTGAGACGCTCGGGTCTGTGAGATGTTCGGGTCTGTAAGACATTCGAATCATTGGGATAACAAAGTCTGTGAGACACTTGGGTCTGTGAGACGATACGGGGTTGTTTGGAGGTGAGGTGGTTGAGTGAAAAAAGGCATTTTGTTCGATGTGGGGTCGCACCCTGTGTGGGCTGCCTACGTACCCAACTTCCTGTTGAGATCAGACCTTACGTAGTTCAGTTTTTTGGGTTTTGGAAGTTTTGATGTTTGTGGAGCTTGAAGATACTTGAGGTGTTCGAGATTTAGAAAGGTTCGAAGTTTCGAAAAGTTTCGGGTTTGGATGCTAGTCTGTGAGACGCTCGGGTCTGTGAGACGTTTGGTGAAAAGAGATATCGAAGTCTATGAGGCGCTCGGGCCTGTGAGACGTTTGAATCTTAAAATGGTGGAGAGATTGAAATGTTCGAGTCTGTGAGGCGCTTGGGCCTATAAGACTTTGGAAGCTTGAGAGAAGCTAGAATTCGCAAGATGATTTGAATTTAAGGTGAATTGGAGTTTGAATGATGACTTGAGTATGTGAGGCAATTGGAATTTGGGAGAGATCCTGGGTTTTTTGGGTTCGAGGTTCGAAAAGAGTTGAGGTTTTGGGATATTTCGGGATTTGAAATGAGATGATGATGGGTTGAGTTGTTTGGAGGAATGATTGTCAAAATCGTCTCTCTTAAAGTTTAAAACCGAAAAGTCATTTTTGTTGTAAAAGGGCGGATAATCCCGAGGGATTACCCTATGTACCCCCTTGAACACGACACTTAATTAATGGTAAGTGCCGAGGCTCGAAAGATGGGGCAATGAATTTATGTCGAAAAATAGGATTTAGAGAGAAACATCATGAATCAGATGTTCTCGGTCAGACCCTAATAACGTCTCTAACTCCCGGGTTTTAAAACGTTAAAAACCGAAAACCTTGAAATCGAGCGGAAGGAAGTTAGATGATTCTAAAATCCCGGCTGCAACTAGGAAGTCAGTTACATCCCTAGCACCCCGCCTTGTAAAAACCTAGGATGCAATTAGGGGAGGTTTATCGCCCTAATGCCCCGCCTAAAGAGATCCAGACTGCGACAAGGGATGTTACGACCCCAGTGCCCCGCCTCGGATTTTTATTTGGAGTAGAAACAAGTAATGTCTAACTAGGAAGAAAACGTTCTTTGAAGGTGTTAGACATCCTATGTTCCCCGAAAACAATTTATTTTGGGTTTGAAAACTAAGTTAGGAAACTTGTGAAGTCGTTCGGAATTCTCGATGAAGAAACACTGATTTTGAGAAATGATTTTAGGAGAAAACTTTCTGTATATGAGAGAAATTTTCTGCGTTTGAGAAGAGTTTTCTATGATGTGAGAAGAGTTTTTCCTTTAAAATTCCACAAAATGGTTTCTTTTGAAAACTTAATGAAGTTTGAATAAAATGATTGTTGAAATCTGAGGAGAGAGATTTTTGAGTTTGAAATTTGAACAGGATTTACAAGTTGAGTTTGAATTGGATGAATTGAATTCGAGTTGAATGGAATTGGACTGAATTGAAATGAGTTGGGTTTGAATTGGGTTGATTTGAATTCGGGTTGGGGTTGAAAAACGAATCGGGTCAAAGTTAGACCGGGTCAAAGTTGGATTAGGTCAAAGTTGAGATTGGTCAAAGTCAAAGTTCGGATTGGTCAAAGTTGGACCAAGTCAAAGTTGGGTCAAGATCAAAGGTCAGGTTAGTCAAAATTGGACCGAGTCAAAGTTCAGGTTGGTCAAAGTTAGACCAAGTCAAAGTTCGAATTGGTCAAAGTTGGACCGAATGGGCCTGATGGGCCGAATGGGCTTAGTGGGCCAAGTGGGCTTTTGAATTCGAGTGTTGGGCTTGACTTGATTTTTGGGCCTAATCTTGGTCTTGGGCTTTTGGGCCTTTTGATTTGGATTGGAGGGATTTGAATTGGGCCTGGCCTTTTGATATGGGCTGATTTGTGGACTTGGGCTTATTTTGGGCCTTTTGATTTGGACTGGAGTGATTTGAATTGGGCCTTGGATTTTGTGGGCTTGGGTTCGATTTGGGCCTCGATTTGGGTTTGGGCCTTTTGATTTGGATTGGAGGGATTTGAATTGGGCCTGGCCTTTTGATATGGGCTGATTTGTGGACTTGGGCTTATTTTGGGCCTTTTGATTTGGACTGGAGGGATTTGAATTGGGCCTGGCCTTTTGATATGGGCTGATTTGTGGACTTGGGCTTATTTTGGGCCTTTTGATTTGGACTGGAGTGATTTGAATTGGGCCTTGGATTTTGTGGGCTTGGATTCGATTTGGGCCTCGATTTGGGTTTGGGCCTAAATCAAATTTTGAGACTTATTTGGAATCTAGGCCTGATTAGACCTTGTGGGTTGAATTGGACATTAGAAATTGGGCCTTGGAGTGCCCTTTTTATTTGAACCGATTAAGGTTTGGGCCGGATTGTTGTTTTGGGCCGGATTGAAGATCGGGCCAGAATGAAATTGAATTTGTATTTGAATTTACTCTCATTTTCTTTGTTTTTTTTGGTAAAGTTTTTTAATGAAATTAAGGGGTGGTTTGGGATAGGCTTTTAAAGTTTGGAAGGTATTGTTCCCCACCAAGCAAATAGAAATGAGCTAGTTGTGGGGTACCCTCAAAGGCTTAAAAGAATTTCAAAGTTTTGGATGGTATTACTCCCCACCAAGCAAATAGAAATGAGCTAGTTGTGGGGTACCTTCCAAAACTTTGATCAAATGAAGAAAGGGGTGACCTAAGGGGGCCATCTAGGGTTTAAATAATAAACACAAATATATAACAGTGAATTAAAGAGACGATAACGATGTAATATACCAAGTATGTGCAGGATATAAAGTAAATCAGAGGGCAGTCCACGCAGTGAAAACAAAGTAGAATCACCGCAGAAAGTAAATCGAAACTTTACAGAGTTGGTCAGGTTTTAAGTATTTGCAACTAGGTAAAAATCCTATACCAACACAACAATGCTTCGAGCTTGAACAGACTCAAATACTTCATTTCTTTTCTGGTTATTTCACTATCTACCCTTTCTTTGTGTGATCAGATTATGGGTTCTAAACCAGCGAACATTGAAAACATGAACTCATTATCGACAAACCCTGATCTCATCATAATGTTAAACCAGAAACTTAAATTAACACCTGGGCCAATATGTACAGAATGAGGTCATGAGCGAATTGTAACCATAGAGTAAGCAGATGAACTAAAAAAATTACAGATTGAGCGACTCCATTTTCACTTACTTGCTTCTTGAACATTAGCAACATAAACTACTCACAAAATTAAACACGGGAGATAACCTTTAACAGGACATACAAGCTTATTCAGGAGCTAGCAATCAAACTACACACAAATGACAAGAATACCAGGCAATACACGGGATCACACAGTGAGAGTTGAAGATTAATATCAGAATGGAGATAAATACCGGAGAAAACGTAAGCACACTTTCCTGCAACCAAGAAAAAAGGAAAACAAAACAGACGATATCACGAGGGTTAGATTCGTTAGCATAATCATGCGGGCAGAGGAATGGAAGTACGGAAGAAAAGATGGACGCATCGGGCAGTCTCATTTCTGTTTGAACTGATCATAACCAGAGGGTCTGTTCTCTATTCCAGTCCGAGTAAACCATCTAATGTACAAAAGGCGACAATCCATATACTGAAGCACCCAGTAGCCACCGGAGATTCTCTCAAAACAACAGACATGCCATTAGAACAGATTATAAGGAGGGAGTGCTACTTCTGATAGCAAGAGAAAGAAAAGAAAAAAAAACAAAGGGAACCAAATCGCACAAGCGAGGGAGAGACCCTCGGATGAGCGTTTTAAACCTCTCGGTACAGCAGGACGTCCCAGATTACTGTAGAGTTAATTTAGAACAACAACGGAGGTAAACATCTCCTATTTGGCAAGCAACATAAAGCAAACTCAGAGGAGGCATAATCTTGCTATTAGCATAATAAGCTATCGTCATAATCTAACTCCCGCCGGGGGTTGAAAATCTTATTGAGGTACATTAAACATGGTCAGAACAGAAGCAGACGAGGGCAAGATTCACGGGATCTGTTTCCTGCTTAGAAAGAGGTGGAGTCCAAGCGAGTCAAAACAAAGTAACAGTCATATAGACATTCGAAACAAGAGTACTGAAATGAATAAGTAACCCAAATGCATCTCGAAAATGTTTCGAGTCGACAAGATGACAGAGCACATAAACCAGAGTGCCGTTAGCCAAACAGATAGAATCAGAGGCTTCTCCCTCACTCAAGCTTATGAACTGTTCGTGGGCTTCACCGTCCATATCAGTTAAGAACGAACAGTCACAAAAAAACGGAAACGAAATCGAAGGGTATAGAACCCAAACTTGCGTCCGTATTTACTAGAAACAGAAGCATACAAAATTTAGATTCGTAGCTCCGATTCTAGGGTTTGGACGAAACAAAGGATACCATAATGAACGCCAAATGAAAACGAAAGGGAGAATGGGGTGAAAAAGTTGGTGAACGACGGTGGTGATGTTGTCGAGTATTGGAGAACGATGCCTTACTCAGTGGTGAGATGAAGGAATCAAAATGCCTGGGTCGAGGAGTGATTCAGTGGAGATGGAACTTGAAATCGGGAGTTTCCGATAATGTAGAGAAGTTTTTCTAGTTTGAAAACGGAGAGGCGTCGGAACGAAAGTTTTTCTGGGTTTTTTGAAGTTTTGCATGCAGGGAACTGAAGGGGTGACCATCGATCGTAACAATTCTCGAATATCAAAAGGGAGTCGTGGTGGGCAGCTGTGGAGCGTGAACAGTAGGGTTTGTTTTATGGGTATTATATGATAGGGTCTAGGGTATTTTGGAAGATAAAGCTGGCCTTTTAGTTGGGCTTTCTTAAGAAGGAAATGGGCCTTTACTACAGCATTGTGATAAGAAGAGGGCCTGGATTTGATCTGCATCAGGACAAAAAAATGCAGCCATGGTCCTATCATCATTCGAACCCAGGACCTGTTGCTTCACCAATGAACATGTTAACCAGCTGTGCTAACTCAGAACTCAATGTACATGTGAGAGAAATAATACTAAAGTTTCGATTCGAACTGAAAAACATTTACAAAAATGTTGTCGTTTCAAACAAAAAATATATAGTAAAAAGAGACAATTTTATCAAACAAAATGAACTATTTTCTTCCTAAGAGGTATGGGACTATGGAATATAATCATTAAAGTGTAAAACATAACAATATGAAAAACAAATGAATTAACACAATATAAAGTACATAAAATAATGAAATAGTACTAAAATGATGATTAAAATGAAGAGTACATGATAGAAAATAGTAAGAAATAGCAATACATGGGATAAAGTAAATGAAAATGAAAAGAAAATTGAATAGATAAAAACAAACGAGTGATAAAAATGGAATACGTAAAATAATAATAAGATGAGTAAATAAAACAAAATGAATGGGTTTAAAACTGGATTATTGTTTGAAAATTCATTTTTGGAAAATCGTGTTTTTATGAAATGCTTGGAAAAAGATTATAAAACGATGGTTTCATTTTGGTACGCATGTTAATACGTTTTTGAAAAAGAAAGGCGACGACCTCTCTTATTGTGTTTCTTATTCTGGAATTTGCTTTATGGGGTGAGAATTTTTGGTGTCTACAAAGTTAGGAAATGTTTAGAATGGTTAAGTGTTCAACTAGTGGAAGAAACATGCATTAAGGTGTTTAAAGATGTAAAAAGGGCTTAGGCAATGTTCTAGAGGATTTAGAATGCAAAGAATGTTTTGGGGACATTTCAAGATCATGGTGAGATTGTATTTAGGACTTGTGCATTGTTGGTGAAAAAGGAAGAAGTGATTTGTTGCATGGGAAGCTATAAACTTGTAAAGAAGTTCAAGGAGTTGTTTAGGAAGAAAAGATGCTTGGGAGATGATGTTGTAGTGGTGAGAAAACATTTGGGAATAGTGGGAGTTATAGGTATGAAACACCACATAGAAACTTAGTGAAAAACATTATAAGTGTAAACCTTTTTATAAGAATTTGTGTAAATGCTTGAGGAGGATTTTAGTGAATGATTTATGGAGTTTTAAGGAGGTCTTAAGGTGTGTTTGAAGTGCCCAAATGAGGTTAGGATATACTAGGATATATGAGGTGAAGTTTGGAGTTAAATGGGCAATGGAAAATAAGGGTCTGGAGCAGACCGATCTTGCGACCGAACTTGCCAAGATCGGTCGAGCCCAGTTTACCCTGCGAGAATTGGTTTCTGGAATGTACCGACCTTGGGGACCGGACTTGAAAGGTTGTTCGGGCATGCATGTTTAGTACGGATTGAGTCTCTAGAATAGACTGAACTTGGGACCGGACTTACAAGTTCGGTCATGCCTGAATTTTTGTACGTGAGTGAGTCTCGGGAATCGACCGATCTTGCGACCGGACTTGCCAAGATCGGTCGGGCCTGAATTTTCAAAGGGAAGAAACTCTCGGGAATTGACCGAACATGTGACCGAACTTACAAGGTCGGTCGGAGTAGAAAATTTTGACGGTAATATGTTCTGGAATGGACCGACCTTTTGTAAGGTCGGTCGGTAAGTTCGGTCGGACCTAAACTTGTAAAAAAAACAAACAAGAATGGCTTAAGTAATAAACCCTAGGGGGTATAATGTAGGTAATGAAGAATAAGTTAAGACATTAAAACATGTCATATAATCATGTTAAACATTTAGTAAATTTGAAGTTAAGTAAATTAATTAACCGACGTTATTAATCATGTATAGGAGTGACCTTCGGTGGAAATCAATCGAAGCAAGGACCAAGGTATGGTTTTCTTGCAGTCTGTTGGCTACCGGTTTACACCAGCTTGTGTGTTGTTTGTTTTCTGTGTGTTTATGACCTTGTAAGATCAAATCATGTAACGAGTTTACAGTTGTTTATACTATTGTGATGTTATGACGGGACTCATTTCCCTTGTATGTGTCTAACATGACTTACCACTTGATGTGAATTGTTTGTTAAGTTCCACCGTGGAACTTCTAACAAGTGCTAACTGGGAAGTGAGGAATCCGGTTGTCCGGTCATGCATGTAAGTTTAAGAGTAGATATCTGAATCAGATTTGACTCTTATGTTGTTAAGATTGTTCTCCTTAATTTGGCGTTCGATCTCCCGCTAGCTTCCTCCAAAGCTTACCTATTCTGACTTATGATCGGTTTAGTGGGAACATGTGTTTGTGTGGTGTGGTCGGGTCACTATATCCGAACCATCTGTGACTTAAGTTACTCGTTCGAATAACAGAACGGTAATGAGTGTGTGTAACGAGCTTAACATGAGAGTGAACCATTCTCTAGGCTCTTATGTTGTTTAACCTTCTTGGTTTGTTATTGTGGAAAGAGTATCCACTGTGTTTGTGATGTTGTGCTATGCAATGATGTTGCTATGCCATATGTTATGTTTTGTTATGTATAAATGAATGCCATGTCATCATGACAATTAGTTGCGCGTATCCCGGTAGTCGATGGGCTGCGCGTTAACCATACCAGCCAAGGGTTGCTGACCCCCTCGGGGGCTCCATATTTTTACTGCAGGATGAGGATCGAGGAAGCAGAGAAGCTGTAGGTTTTAGGCTGCAGATGTACTTTTGGTTATTTAGGATGTTGAGCCCGGGATGCACCTGTGCTCCCGTGGCATTATATTTTGATTCCGTTGATACTACTGTGGCGGTATATTGGCAGTTTATAGTGTTGGAATGTAATTAAATACTCGGTATTGTATATGATGTATTTATGGTTTTAGTTCTATGCTCGGGAGTCTGATCATCAGACTGGTACACTTGTATTTATTCTGCCTTGTTAACCACGTGGGTGGTTGACGGCGTTGTAGCACCGAAGCGTTTAGTTAATGTTTAGTTGTTTTCCTCCGCTGTGATTTCAATTAGTTGTGAAGTACGATGTAGGGGTGTTACAAAAAGTGGTATCAGAGTGAAGTATCGCTCTGATGACTAGAATACCGAGCTTAGGAATATACCGAGTTAGGAAACCTAACCACAGTTACCTAATTGAGCAGTTATGGAAAGGTTACCCACTAACCAAGTGTGGAGATACCTTATTGTCGGGAAATGTTACAACCGTTGGAACCGATAAGTGTGTAAGCACAATGCTAATAATGTTCGTGTGAATTCAGATGTCAGGTAGACCACGAGGTCGAGGCCGCGGAGGCGGCATTGGAGACACTGGGAACCAGGGAGAGAACCCTACGACACAAGCCATGGCCGAAGATGTAGCGGCCGCTGTAGCCCAAATGGTCCCACAACTTGTAGCTGCGATTCAGCAGGGGCAACAGCCCGAAGTTCAACCACCACCGCCACTGCCACGAGAGACCAACTGGGTCAAGGCATTGGCAGACTTGAGACCCCCGTCATTTCATGGGGAGACCGACCCACGTAAGCTGGAGGCGTACATCTCCGAGTTGGAGACCGCCTACGAGACCTTGGATGTGCCTGCTGGGGCCAAGGTCCGTCTTGCCGCTTACTACCTGAAGGGTTCGGCACAGAGTTGGTGGAAGCTTGTGAGAGAGGACCGGATGGCAGATCCTCAGTTTGGTTGGAGGGAGTACACGGCTCTGCTGCGAGCCAAGTATTACCATGTGCATGTCCAAGAGGCTAAGCGCCTGGAGCTGGATAGTCTGAGGCAGGGGGACAAGATGTCGGTTGATGAGTACTACACTGCATTCACCGGTCTTATCCACCTGTTACTGGACCTGGGATGCTCGAATCGGGTGCTGGTAAACCGTTTCTACAACGGTCTCGGCCACTATCTTCGCTATGGGATGGGGCCAGCTGAGTATACTACCTTGCAGGTAATTTGAATGAAGTGTGATGTGAATAAGTGTAATCCATAAGTGAGTATTAATGTGAGTTTGTATGTTTTACGGGGCATGACTGACATCCTAAATCCAGGAGTGCTATCATGCTGCTGCTAAGGTCGAGATTACCGTCCCTCTGAGGGACGAGGAGAATGCGCACAAGCGCAAGGCCACGAGCGAGGGCCAGAGTCCGCTGGGGTACGGGGGAGGAAAGAAGAAGAAGAAGCCTTATACCCAGCCCCAGAAGAGTCAGCACCAGGGTGACAAGGGCCAAGCCCAAACCACCACAGCTGAGGAGCCACTGAAGCTCACATATGCATACGCGGCGAAACCCCTACACTCTTAACCACCTAAGGGTAATTATTTAATCATGTGTGACAAGTTGAAGTGTATGTTGTTAAGTTATGATGTAAGTATTGATTGTGTACTGTGATAGCAGCTAGCACGGGTTCTGGACCGGAGCGCCACTACTACTGTAAGTGGTGTAATGGAGACCACCCCGGCAAGGACTGCAAAGGAAACGACGTGCAGTGTCGTTACTGCGAGAAGTGGGGTCACCGTGACTATGAGTGTTACCGGAACCCCAACAGCAGAGTCAACAAGCCCAAGGGACAGTGGAAGGGTAAGGCCACAACGACCATCGATGGCCCGAAGACGGCTAACCAGCCACCCACAGATCAGAGGAGCACTGAGTCCCAGAAGGGGAAGGGGTCGGAACCTAGCAAGGGCACCCTGCATGTGGTGGACCGGTCTGAGGCGCCAGGGCCCTCTACTAGACCAGGTACCGCCTAAACTGTTGAGTGAAATAAGTGATTGCATACCGCATTCCATGCATGTGTGTGTTAGTGAGTTCAAGTGTATTATCATGTGAGTAAAGAGTTAAAAGTATAGTGTGAAAGTCACCTAATTAGATAACTCTAAACTTAAAGGAACCTTCAATATATGTTATCCAATCCCACCCACACCAAACCCTGAAGAGACCACCATCAACGTCACCGACTTCCCAATGGAGCAATGTCAGGTTATCCAGCCAGGTATGATACTCTTAAATGGATACCTGACACCGGAAGCACAAATCCACATCATCAGACGATGCAATGAACTTGGAGCAAAACCTGGAGGTTTCTACACACCCGAATACCCGAGCGGATCAAGAATGAAATTGAAGATGATGTGCATGGGTAAGGACTGGAATCCTTACACCAAGACATATCAAGAAGTGCGAGCTGAGGATGGAGCAACTGTACCAAATATACCTGAGGAGTTCCTTGCGGTCGTGAACCACGCCGTGGGAATTGCTCAGCAAGTTGAAACGGATTCAATTCCAAGTGTTAAAGCAGATTTGTGTATTGTGAACTTCTACCAGAAAGGTGGACGGTTGGGTTTACACCAAGATAAGGACGAGTCACCCGAGTCTCTAAGTAAGGGAGTACCCGTGGTGTCTTGGTCCATTGGTGATACCGCAGTGTTTATATACGGCGAGCAGAAGCGTGCTGATCTCGCAAAGAAGTTAGTGTTGAAATCAGGAGATGTGCTAATCATGGGTGGGCAATCGAGGATGCTATATCATGGCATCAGGAAGATCAAACTGAATACCGCACCGTCGGCAGTGATCAACGCCACACACATGAAACCCGGACGTTTGAATTTGACCTTCAGACAGTTTTACAGCCTTGTATAATTATGTAATGTGTTAAGCCAGTGTATGTTAAGGATGTTATATATGTGTTAGTTATGTCAACAGTGTAAACCAACGTAAAATGTAAGAAGAGTGTGTTAATGAATAAAGTGGAGTTGTTGAAGTATATCAACCGTGTTGTTACCCAATACTTATTAGTTTGCCAAAGAATTTGGCTGTGCTCTCGGTACTGGAGGTATACTGAGTGTCTGCAATGAGGCAGAAGCCGGCAAGAGCGGCACAATCCTCACCGGTACCTTTCCAGTCAATGGCGTGGACGCTTCGATCTTGTTCGACTCCGGAGCCTCTCATACATTTATTTCGCTATCCTTTGCGAAGAGGCTGGGGTTAGACGGTGATGAGATGCCAGACTTCCTAGTCACTCTCCCGTCGAAAGAGCGGATCAGGTGTACCCGCTACCACCGAGGTGTTGTTGTGCGAATCAGAGGTGAAGAGTTTCCGATCGACTTGATAGAGTTCGACGGACTTGGTTTTGATGTGATTGTCGGGATGAACTGGTTGGAGCGGTACAAGGGCAGAATCCTGTGTGCCGAGCATCGTCTACTTCTTCGGAGTCCATCTGGGGTTACTATATCTTACCGCCAGAGGCCCAGGGAGCCTTCGACTCAGATCATCACAGCCATGGCTATGTATCGTGAACTACGACGAGGGAATGATGTATACCTCTGCTATGTCCAGGACATAGAGAGAGATCCAGAGTTTAGCCCAGATGTGCCGGTAGTGTCGGAGTTTCCTGATGTATTTCCTAAGGAACTGCCGGGCATGCCGCCAGCACGGGAAGTTGAGTTTGAAATTGATTTGGTTCCGGGCACCGGACCAATTGCGAAGGCGCCCTATCGTATGGCTCCAGCAGAGATGACAGAGCTTAAGGAGCAGCTGAGAGACCTACTCGACAAGGGATTTATCCACCCTAGCGTTTCACCATGGGGAGCGCCTGTCCTCTTCGTGAAGAAGAAGGACGGTAGTCACCGCCTGTGTATTGACTATCGAGAGCTTAATGCAGTTACGGTGAAGAACCGTTACCCTTTACCACGCATCGATGATTTATTTGATCAGTTGAGGGGAGCATCAGTATTCTCCAAGATAGATCTACGATCCGGATACCATCAGATTGCTATTCGTGACAGTGATATTGAGAAGACAGCATTCAGAACAAGGTATGGACATTATGAGTTTACGGTTATGCCGTTTGGTTTATCCAATGCACCAGCGAAGTTCATGGATTTAATGAACCGCTTGTTCCAAGATCAGTTGGACAAGTCAGTGGTAGTCTTCATCGACGATATTCTTGTGTACTCAAAATCGAGAGGTGAGCATGAAAGCCACCTAAGAAATGTGTTACAAACATTGAGGAAGAATCAGTTATATGTTAAATTTTCAAAGTGTGAGTTTTGGTTGAACCAAGTATCCTTTCTTGGTCATGTGATTTCTGAGGCCGGGATCGCTGTTGATCCGGCAAAGATTAATGCAGTGCGCACCTGGCCTAGGCCGAAGACAGTTACCGATATCAGGAGCTTCCTCGGTCGGACAGGTTATTATAGGAGGTTTGTGAAGGACTTCTCCAGTGTCTTGAAGCCGATGACTTCCTTGATGAAGAAGGATGCACCATTCGAGTGGACAGTCGACTATGAGAGTTCTTTCCAGAGTCTCAAGGATGCTCTAACATCTGCACCAGTACTGACTATACCAGACGGTCCAGATGGTTTTGAGGTCTATTGCGACGCATCAGGCAGAGGTATGGGTTGTGTGTTGATGCAACACGGGAAGGTCGTAGCATACGCCTCCCGACAGCTGAAGAAGCATGAAGAGAACTACCCTACCCACGATTTAGAACTGGGTGCCATTGTCTTCGCATTGAAGATATGGCGACATTATTTGTATGGGGTAAGTGTGACAATTTATTCGGACCACAAAAGTTTAAAATACTTGTTCACTCAGAAGGAGTTGAACATGAGGCAAAGAAGGTGGGTTGAGTTTCTAAACGACTACGACATTAACCTACAATACAAAGAGGGTAAGGCAAATGTGGTAGCTGACGCATTAAGTCGCCGAGCACACTCTCTCCATTCGCTAGTCTCTTATACTGGCTTGGTTGAAGAGGTGTGGAGTGCTCAGATGACAGATCAGTATATGTTGGAGATCAGGCAGAAGCTTATTGATGGCACATTCGAGGGTAAGAAGTACGACTTCCGACTCCACGATGATGACCTGATTAGGCTTAATGGCCGACTGTGTATTCCGAGGAGTAGCGTTGAGCTGAAGGAGCGCATACTAAGTGAATCCCACTGTTCTACGACTTCGATTCACCCCGGAGCTTCAAAGATGTATAAGGGTATGAAACGTCATTTTTGGTGGACTGGCATGAAAAAGGATGTTACTGATTATGTATTGAGGTGTCTCACTTGTCAGAAGGTCAAGTTTGAGCACCGACGGTCTGGTGGTATGGTACAGCCAATGCCAGTGCCTGAGTGGAAGTTCCATGATATTTCTATGGACTTCGTAGTAGGGCTTCCGCCTACAAGGGGAGGTCTGAATATGATTTGGGTTATTGTTGACCGACTGACCAAGGTGGCTCGATTCGTACCGATGAAGGACACCTGGAAAGTGGTAAAACTAGCAGAACTCTTCGACAGAGAGATTGTAAGACATCACGGGGTACCGAAAACAATTGTGTCTGACAGGGATACCAGATTCCTCTCAAGGTATTGGAAATCCACACGGGAAGCGCTTGGTACCGAGCTGAAGCTAAGTACAGCGTTCCACCCACAAACAGATGGTCAGAGTGAGCGCACCATCCAAACACTTGAGGATATGTTACGTGCATGTGCACTTGACTTCCAGACCAGCTGGATTGATAAGTTACATCTGATCGAGTTTAGTTACAACAACAGTTACCATGCATCGATCAAGATGTCTCTCTTCTAGGCTTTGTACGGTAGACCATGCCGCACGCCATTATGCTAGAATGAGTCGAGTGAGATGGTCATTATAGGACCAGAGTATCTGGAACAAGTTCAGGCAGAAGTTCGCCAGATCCGGGCTAACATGAAGGCAGCTTAGGATAGACAGAAGTCGTACGCAGATGTGCGCAGACGTGACCTGGATTTCGCCGTGGGTGATCAGGTATTTCTCAGAGTATCCCCCATGAAGGGAGTATTTCGTTTTGGCCAGAAAGGCAAGTTGAGCCCGAAATATTTGGGGCCTTATGTTGTGACAGAGCGGATCGGCCCGGTAGCTTACAGACTTGATTTACCCGCGCGAGCTGGGCAAGGTACATGATGTATTTCATGTGTCCCAGTTGAAGAAATATATGTCTCATCCGTCTCATGTGCTTCAGCCTGAAAGGCTAACCTTAGAGCCGACCATGCGATCAGTGGAGACTCCAGTACGGATTTAGGATACTAAGACCCGAGACACTCGCCATAAGTCAGTGAGACTGGTGAAGGTTCTTTGGTCTAACCAGGACGTCGAGGAGGCCACTTGGGAGCTGGAAGATAAGATGAAGGCGAAGTACCCGTCATTGTTTACTTCTTAGTGTTTATGTGTATACGGTATGGGGCGTACCCCTTTTAAGGGGGGTAGAGCCGTTTCGGTTATGTGTGTACGACGTGTATTTAAATACATCGTCTATGTTATGTTGTTATGTTACAGACCGTTGTGTCTGAATGATGTTGTGTTGTATGGACCTTGTGTCCGATGTTATGTTGTATGGACTTTGTGTCCAATGTTATGTAAGTGTGTTGTTAATGTTGAATGGAAATATTGTTTATATGTATTCCTGTGTTCTAACATTTAGGATATGTGGAAGTGTGAACTTTGAGGCCAAAGTTCTTTTAAGGGGGGTAGATTGAAATACCCCAAACCTTAGTATGTTGTTTAAACATTTAAATATGGTATATTAAGACTAAAAAGAGTCTTAGAAACAATAGTAAACAATTTAAACTATAGAAAACATAAATAAATGCCTTAAAGTCAATTAGGGCTAAAATGTGTTCTAAGCTTGGGATAAGCTTGGGTAAGACCTAATGAGCTTACCAAGACCTTATTTATATACTAATGAACATATTAAACCAATTACCAAAGAAAACCAAGCTTGAAAACAAGTTAAAACATAAAATGTGCTTTAAGGAGTCTTAAAGCACATTTTTGAAAAATTGTCTTGTAAATGAGTTTTGAATGGCTAAATGCCCATCATTACTCTTTAATTGACATGTGTACTATATAGTATCACATTTGGAAGTCTATATCAATGGGAAATTAAAAATTTCACATCTATGTGCCTTGTTTTTGTGAATAGTAACTAAAATAAGCTAGTTTGTAACATATGTTTGTATAAGTAATTAAATTGATAAACAAAGACTAAAATACCCTTAGTGACATAAAGGGGGCCGGTTTTTGTAGTAATGAGTCACCACACATGTAAGTTCATTAAGTGAACAAATGATGACTAATGGTTACTTTACTTTAAGATAAAATATCTTCTAAAAGCAAAACCAATCTTCATTCTCTCATTTCCCTCCTCATTCACACGTCTTCAAGCTCTCTTCTATCTCTTCTTGCTCTCCATTCACGGTTTGCAATATACACACCAAAACTCCATCTTTGACCATGTATCTCCTAGCTTATTTTGCCAAATCAAATTCTAAGACCACCATTCTCTTCATCTCATCAAGCTCTTCAATTCTATCTTCTCAAAATCCCAAGAGCTCCATTCGGTGCCACGGAAATCACCATGAGAGGAGCTGAGCTCATCTTTTCACATATTGTTGTTCTCCTTTGCTTCTAGGTAGGAACTCAAAGAAAAATAACCTTCCTTCATGTTATTATGTTGTCCGAAAATCACCCAATGGTGCCCTTACCTTGCCTGTTCTAGCTTCATTCCAACCTTTCATAGACTAGGTGGAGTCCTCTCTTGGTATCTATTCAAACTCTCTTCAAGTTCTAAGGTAAAACAACTATCTTAATGTTTTTAAAACAATGTACAATCTAGGGTTTACAATGAGATGAAGCATAAAGCTTGTATACTCATTTTATCATTTGTATAATGTTTAGAAGTTGACAAACAATCAAAGCCTTGCCGATTTAGTCAAGGAAACAAGAAAGAAGTTGTGAGGAAAAGAGGTAAATGTGCTAACCTAATGAGGTTTAAGGTCTTAGGAGAAATGAGCTTATATTGCTTGTTAAAACGATCTAAGGAGCCAATGGTGAATGACTTAGTAAAATGTTCTCAAAGGCTTAGTAAAAGGCATATGTGTTCTTGAGTGTATTTGCAGGTCAAAGGCAAATATAATGTGGGAAATTCGGTGTTTATGATTTATGCATCTTAAGGGCCTAAGAGCCATGTTATTTAAGGGCCTAAGTGCCAAGCAATTTAAATTATACACTATATTGTGATGTAGTGCTAAATGTGTGAAGTTTTGTGTATAAGAATGTGCTTGATGGATTTTAGTGTTCTTGGTTGTTTAATGGTGAAAACATTGTGTTTTGGTTTAGTAATGTTCTAGGATAGTTCATGTCAAAATTTAGGTAATAAACAAGAAGTTCTAAGGGTTTAAAATGAGTTTGGTAAGTTAGGAAATGTTTAGAATGGTTAAGTGTTCAACTAGTGGAAGAAACATGCATTAAGGTGTTTAAAGATGTAAAAAGGGCTTAGGCAATGTTCTAGTGGATTTAGAATGCAAAGAATGTTTTGGGGACATTTCAAGATCTTGGTGAGATTGTATTTAGGACTTGTGCATTGTTGGTGAAAAAGGAAGAAGTGATTTGTTGCATGGGAAGCTATAAACTTGTAAAGAAGTTCAAGGAGTTGTTTAGGAAGAAAAGATGCTTGGGAGATGATGTTGTAGAAGTGAGAAAACATTTGGGAATAGTGGGAGTTATAGGTATGAAACACCACATAGAAACTTAGTGAAAAACATTATAAGTGTAAACCTTTTTACAAGAATTTGTGTAAATGCTTGAGGAGGATTTTAGTGAATGATTTATGGAGTTTTAAGGAGGTCTTAAGGTGTGTTTGAAGTGCCCAAATGAGGTTCGGATATACTAGGATATATGAGGTGAAGTTTGGAGTTAAATGGGCAATGGAAAATAAGGGTCTGGAGCAGACCGATCTTGCGACCGAACTTGCCTAGATCGGTCGAGCCCAGTTTACCCTGCGAGAATTGGTTTCTGGAATGGACCGACCTTGGGGACCGGACTTGCAAGGTCGGTCGGGCATGGATGTTTAGTACAGATTGAGTCTCTGGAATAGACCGAACTTGGGACCGGACTTACAAGTTCGGTCATGCCTGAATTTTTGTACGTGAGTGAGTCTCGGGAATCGACCGATCTTGCGACCGGACTTACCAAGATCGGTCGGGCCTGAATTTTCAAAGGGAAGAAACTCTCGGGAATTGACCGAACATGTGACCGAACTTACAAAGTCGGTCAGAGTAGAAAATTTTGACGGTAATATGTTCTGGAATGGACCGACCTTGTGTAAGGTTGGTCGGTAAGTTCGGTCGGACCTAAACTTGTAAAAAAAACAAACAAGAATGGCTTAAGTAATAAACCCTAGGGGGTATAATGTAGGTAATGAAGAATAAGTTAAGACATTAAAACATGTCATATAATCATATTAAACATTTAGTAAATTTGAAGTTAAGTAAATTAATTAACCGACGTTATTAATCATGTATAGGAGTGACCTTCGGTGGAAATCAATCGAAGCAAGGACCAAGGTATGGTTTTCTTGCAGTCTGTTGCCTACCGGTTTACACCGGCTTGTGTGTTGTTTGTTTTCTGTGTGTTTATGACCTCGTAAGATCAAATCATGTAACGAGTTTACAGTTGTTTATATTATTGTGATGTTATGACGGGACTTATTTCCCTTGTATGTGTCTAACATGACTTACCACTTGATGTGAATTGTTTGTTAAGTTCCACCGTGGAACTTCTAACAAGTGCTAACTGGGAAGTGAGGAATCCGGTTGTCCGATCATGCATGTAAGTTTAAGAGTAGATATTTGAATCAGATTCGACTCTTATGTTGTTAAGATTGTTCTCCTTAATTTGGCGTTCGATCTCCTGCTAGCTTCCTTCAAAGCTTACCTATTCTGACTTATGATCGGTTTAGTGGGAACATGTGTTTGTGTGGTGTTTTCGGGTCACTATATTCGAACCATCTGTGACTTAAGTTACTCGTTCGAATAACAGAACGGTAATGAGTGTGTGTAACGAGCTTAATATGAGAGTGAACCATTCTCTAGGCTCTTATGTTGTTTAACCTTCTTGGTTTGTTATTGTGGGAAGAGTATCCACTATGTTTGTGATGTTGTGCTATGCAATGATGTTGCTATGCCATATGTTATGTTTTGTTATGTATAAATGAATGCCATGTCATCATGACAATTAGTTGCGCGTATCCCGGTAGTCGATGGGCTGCGCGTTAACCATACCAGCCAAGGGTTGCTGACCCCCTTGGGGGCTCCATATTTTTACTGCAGGATGAGGATCGATGAAGCAGAGTGGCTGTAGGTTTTAGGCTGCAGATGTACTTTTGGTTATTTTGGATGTTGAGCCCGGGATGCGCCTGTGCTCCCGTGGCATTATATTTTGATTCCGTTGATACTACTGTGGCGGTATATTGGCAGTTTACAGTGTAGGAATGTAATTAAATACTCGGTATTGTATATGATGTATTTATGGTTTTAGTTCTATGCTCGGGAGTCTGATCATCTGACCGGTACACTTGTATTTATTCTGCCTTGTTAACTACGTGGGTGGTTGACGGCGTTGTAGCACCGAAGCGTTTAGGTAATGTTTAGTTGTTTACCTCCACTGCGATTTCAATTAGTTGTGAAGTACGATGTAGGGGTTTTACAATAACTGATAGACGGAGTTCTATCCTTTGGAGATGTAATGATTATGACCAGAAAGACTAAAAGATAGAAAATTGGAAATGAGTGATTTACCTGATGCTTGAAAATGAAGTGGGAGGTGGAACTAATTTGCATGCGATCAAGGGAAGCCGAACACAAATTGGGATGGAAGGATAGTTCAGCACTGATGCTGATCACATCAGGGTTGGATGATTCTTGAAGCTCCCTATAAGTGGTCGCAAATAACCACGCTAAGGAAAAGAAATAAAGAACATAAGTTGGACTTGGAGTTGTATGTGTTTTCAAAAGGATTTTGAATCGGTAGTTATAAAACGTCGATAGACACCTTACATTATAGAAGTACTTTTACTTAACCTTACAAAGAATATTTTTGTAGTACTTGCTCACGAGCCGAGGACGTATGAGCCTTTGTCTTCGGACCGGTGACATGGGAAGTATATATGTTAAAAATAAGTGATTGTTTTGGTCTCCCAGAGGAACGGGGACAGAAGGTGTCCATCGCGACCGGGTTCTACGGGAACACAATGTACATAAAAGATATTTTTGGTTGCCATACATGCTAAGACATGTTGTGTGGTATGTGTAATAAATGTTATTTTGACCTTGAGTCCTAATGTGGTTGAGTTACGAAAGTTGTTATGTTACCTAGACCTATGTGTCTAAATGTTGTTATGTTACCTAGACCTATGTGTCTAAATGTTGTTATGTTACCCAGACCTGAGAGTCTAAGGGTTGTTATGTGAGTACAATGTTGTTAAGATACCCGGACCGTTGAGTCCGAGGTTATCATGTAAGTATGTTATGTTATGATATGTATGGATGTGAATATGTTGCCCGGACCGTCAAGTCCGAGGTTGTGATGTAAAGTATGTTTGGTTACGAAAGTTTTATTTTCCAAGTAATCCCTGTGTTCTAATCCAAATGATGCGTGGGAAGTGTGAACTTCAAGGACAAAGTTCTTTTAAGGGGGGTAGATTGAAATACCCAAAACCTTGATATGTTGATTAAACATTAAACTATGGTATATTAAGGCTAAAAAGTGCCTTAGAAACATTAGTGAACGATTTAAACCTTAGTAAAACAATAAAGTACCATAAATATAGTTTGAGCAAAAACATGCTCTAAGCTTGGAGTGAACTTGGTTAGGACCCAAAGAGCCTAAAAAGACTTAATAATACTCAATTATGATTTAATAAGGCTAATTAAGTCCTTAGGAAACCTTGGTAGACAATTAAACCAAACAAAACACAAATAAATACCTTAAAGTCAATATGGGCAAAAATGTGCTCTAAGCTTGGGATAAGTTTGTATAAGACCTAAAGGTCATACCTATACCTTAATTATGTGTTAATGAACATATTAAACCAATTACCAAAGAAAACCAAGCTTGAAAACAAGTTAAAACACAAAATGTGCTTTAAGGAGTCTTAAAGCACATTTTTGAAAAACTGTCTTGTAAATGGGTTTTGAGTGGCTAAATGTCCATCATTACTCTTTAATTAACATGTGTACTACTTAGTATCACATTAGGAAGTCTAAATCAATGGGAAATCAAAAATTTCACAAATATGTGCCTTGTTTTGTGAGTAGTAACCAAAATATGCTAGTTTATGACATAAGTCAATATAAGTAAGTTAATTGGTCAACAAAGACCAAAATACCCCTAAGTAGATGATGGGTGTGGGTTTTTATTATGGCGAGTCACCACCATGTAAAAATCAATTAAATAAAGGAAGGAAAAGTAAGTAAAAAGAAGAAAGTTACTTTATAACATAAATATCTTGTAAAAGCAAACACCTCATTTCATTTCTTCCTTTCCCACTCACTTCCACCGTCTCCAACCTCCCTCTCTTCTCCATTCTCGGTTTGCTACAGCAAACCATACCCTCTCCATCTTTGAATGCTTGTAACTTCTAGCTCCATGATCCAAATTCAATTTCAAGACTACCATTCTTCTAGTTAGGCCAAGCTCTACAACTTTGTCTTTTCAAATCTTCAAAAGCTCCATTTTGGTGCCATGGAGATTCACCATTGAAGGAGCTTGAGCTCATATTTTCATGCCTTGTCATTCTTCTTTGCTTCAAGTTAAGGAAAACCAAAGAAAAATAACATTTCCCCTTGTTTTTGTATATGTCCGAAAATCCACCATTGATGGTGTCTTCTCTTGTTCTTCCATAGATCCATTTCAATCTTCAAAGAGCTAGGTGGAGTCCTCTCTGGATGCTTATTCAAGCTCTCTTTTCATTCCAAGGTAAAACAACTATCCTAATGTGTTAAGACAATATATATAACCTAGGGTTTGTAAATGAGTTTAAGCATGAGGTGTAACGCCCCTATTTAACATAAATGCGGCGGAAAATAAAATACTAAGGCGATTACAGATCATCGGGTTCCAAACACCCGGCACCAAACCTCACCAATTACAACTTATAGAATTATAAATGCTACGGTCTGAACTCGAGAAAACCAACATATACATAATAACAACAAAATACATCAACACTCCACAAATTCTAATCCCCATCCCAATCACTCATACTCTTTGTGGCCACCTGTATAACAATTCGTACCTGCAAGATGAAACCAAGCAGCCCACCCTAGGAGGGGTGAGTCAGTTCCCTGGAATGGAACTGGTACAACTCTCCAAAACAAAAGTTTAAAACATAACTCTTAAAATAAACAATAACTTGAAGCCAAATGCTTAAAACAGAAGAACAAGGCACATCCAAATCACCAAGTCAAAGCAACAAGCAAGGAATAGAGATCGACAACAGAAAAGATAAAGTTAGTCAATTAAAACCACACCAGGAGTTAGTGAACATCCCATGTTTAAGTTAGATTAAGTTCCAGTAAGAGTATAAAGACCCAAGTAGTCACAAGGACTAGAAAAGGAAAGAAGAAATCCAAGAACCAACAACTCAAGAGTGGAATGAAACCAATTGGAAGAGATGGCTCCGCTGCCAATTACGTCCCTTTTGGGACAGGGGATATACAGCCCCTCGCTGTTAACTACGTCCGATAGGACAGGGGATATACAGCCCCTCGCTGTTTACAACGTCCGATTGGGCAGGGGATATACAGCCCCTCGCTGTTTACCGGTGAAGATGTGCGCACAACACAACAAAGACTCAGCTCATGGTTGAAAAATATCCAGAGTCAACAGAAGAATTTACCAAGATTGACATTTTCCCATATTCCCACTAGATTAATAACTGCACAAGTGCAATACCAAAACACTCAGTCCTACAGAGTGCAGAGGCGGAAACCCTCAACAGTTAATATCTAGTGAGACAACCAGATAAGAGGAACCAATGATCATGTGAGTTGTACATTCAAGGCTCAGTTAGTCACATCAAGCTGAGTTAGCCACACAAACAGTTTCCTTTCGAAATTCATTCAAGCCCAGTTAGCGTTTCTCAAAACATTCCATAAAGTTCATCACCAAAAGTATCTGAGTACGAGAAATCGTACCTGGTATATGTAGAAGCAGTAACCAAACTTGAAAATGCGAACTACTTCCACTAATCACCTATAATTAAAGTATTCCAAGCATTGATTAGTTAAGGCACTATAATGCTACACATCCTCCATTCTTATTAGTCTATAGTTTTGTTTTACAGTTACTCTCTCCTAAGGATCTGGCTAGATCTCGTAATTAAATCTTTAATGTATACTTAACTCATTCCTTTTACCTACTCCTGATTAGGTTTAATTTAATTAAACCCTTTGGTCACGCTTGGCTAACTTACTTTGACACCTATTTAAGGTTTAGGATATGTATTTCCCCCTAATAGCCCACCTAGATGTCACATTAACATTTAATATTTTTAATTGTCACGTATGAATTAGGTTTATCCCAATTTTTCCCTCTTAATATGTTTCCCATAAGGTATGTTACTTCTTTTATTTACTTCTAATGTATTTATATATACACTTATATTTTCCTTAGGATTTATCCAAAACATTCTTTAAGAAATCCTTATTGTATTTAATTATATTTAATATCTTTTAGACATATCCACAACCGACATATGGTTTATAAAATAAAGTGTTTTCCCTAGTTTTAATTAAGCATATTAACCTCCATAATAACAACATGTAGTTTAGTTTAATACCTTGATTTAATATAAGTTCCTATTTTATTTCTCTCATATAAGTATATATATATGTAAACAACTTTTACTTCACTTAAAAGATAATACCCAAAATATTTATAAACATACTGGTATAAAATGTTAATTTAGGTTTAATTATTTTCCCCAACCTAAGAAGCTTATTAACAAACCATACTTTAATTTTTGTTACATTGAAAACCATATATTATAAGTTATTCTTATGAAAATTCCATAAACATAATTTTTAAACCCATCTACCCTTGTCCAAAAATTCCCAAATTTAATATATAATAACTATAACATTTTAGACATATTATAAAATTTTTATTTCATAAAAATATCTTTTTAAATTACCCAAATAATTCCATAATACTCGTAACTTGCAAAAATCATAACTTATGTTTAAAAACTCAAAACCCATATTAATTTACATAAAAATAAGCTATACTTTATAAGGAATATATGGTTAAAATTTCAAGTCAAAATACATTAGGGAAGGTCATTAAATAAATTCAACAAGTCAGAGTTTTATTCTGGGATGTATATCATCTACGTTATAATCTCGGCCGTCCGTTTCTCCTAACTACAATCGGACGGCCCAGTTTTGTCGAGTTCATCAGGAAACCCCTATCTTCTCAAACTAACGAGTGTGATAATTACTTACTCCCTCCATTATATACTATTTGTAATTTTATTATCATGTTATCCAAACTATATTATTAGACTAAAGCTTATATATATACATCTCATATTACTAGTTTATTGTTCGTTTCATCCTATTTCTTAAGCTTAGTTGTGCACATATATTTATATATTTTAAGATCCTAAAATTATCAACCTTCTCCACTACTTAATAATTAAATTTCTCTCTTTATCCATATATTCACTTTTCATTTTACAATCTAATTCACCCTTGAACTTAGGGGTTTATCGATCCATTATTATCTTAGTGAAGTTGACTAAATAATCTATCACTCAAATTAATTGATCAATTTAACCACCTAATCTCGTTCTCCCACTAATCACAATATTCTCCCATATATTGATTTTCCAGCAACTTAGCTACATAGATATTTTAAATCCCGAATTATTAATCCTTTTAAAACACTTAATATTTCTTTATGTATACTCCTCTAAACAAATCTTCCATTTTGACTTATTACTTGTTAATCTAACCAACCACTTATTATTATTTTTAATCCCTAATTTTTGACTTAATTTATTACTTAATAACTCCTTATTTTTCTTAACGGTATGCATATATATATATATATATATATATATATATATAACATCCTGAACTATTAACCTTCTCAACTATTTTAGTAATTCCTTAATTTCTCTGTGTAAATATTTTTTTTGTGTGTTTTTATTTGTTTTATCCTTCTCATAACTAAAACCCGTATATACGTATTAACATATATGTTCAAATACTTCCGTCATATTAGCATTCATACCGACAAAGTTTCCCTTATTTTTAACCACTTAAAATGATATTAGTATTATATTACTCAATTCCTCCTACTTTAACTTAATTATATAAATATGAACGTTAAATCCTAAATTCACTAAACATTATCCGCTCCCCGTTATAAACTTATTAATTTATAATTCATAAATTAACCTAACCACTCATCCATTCTCTATTTACTCCTATAACTATTTTTCTTTTACTCGATCCCTTTTATTTCCTTAATCTCAAGTATTTAATCATGTATTTTACATTCCCATCAATAACCGTTTAACCACTAAATATCTAATTATTAGGTACTCCCTTAATCTCCCCCACCAACCATAATATCTTCCTACAATATTGATTTTCCAACAAAATTAACTACACAAATACATATTAAATCCCAAGTTACAAATCGCTTAAACGCTTAATAATTCTGTGTTTATTATTCCTTTTATCAAATCAGTACAATAACTCAATTTGTCACCAATATGTTTTTTCAAAATTTCCAAAAAACTTACATATCCGGAAACTAAATCCCTCATTTTAAGTTTCCATTATAATTTATTTAGACATTTTAAAATGCACATAAAGTTTATTCCCATTATTTCTTTAATCCAGAAAAAATCCAAAACTTCTATTGTTATATCAAAGTAGAATAAATTAGTTGAGGCTTATTACCGGTTTGAGAAGAAAGTTTTCAAATCCGTGAAATCTGGTGTGCAACGCGCAGCAGGTCTAGTGATTTATTGCCCGCATGGCATATAGAAACAACGAGGAATGAAGAGTGGTGCAGTAGCCCTGTGATTTATGATGCGTAATTGATGGCTAATTGCAGCAGTATTTCATCACTTTGCTAAGGTTGCGGACAGCTCTTGATGAGGCGGGAAGAGACTGAGTGGTTTATTGAAGGAGACTTTGATTCTTATGTGAAGAGACTACAACAGCTGTTAGCCTGGGGTGGAGAACCTGAACTGAAGGAGAAATAAATTCCGTTCATCGTGCTCTTTTCATGGTTATGGTCGTTAAGATAGTTTAGAGACTTGCTCGAATAAGCTTCAAAAGGTAAACATGGGGGTAAAAGGTCTATAGCTGCGGGAGAAGAAAGGACTGATAAGAAAATAAGATCACTTTCTGTTGAAGAGGAGTACCGGTTGCAGCATGGGTGCATCGACAAAGATTGCGGATGAAGAAGTGAATAGAAGAAGAGGCGCTGGATATGAAGAGAAACAGGTCGCTGGTTGAAGAAAATAAAGAGTCTGGCTATGTTCCTTTGCCGGTTTGATTGCACGTGAGTGGAGGAAATATGAAGAGAGCTGGTTGCTAAATTACCGTGAAGAGATTTGAAGAAAATAAAAGGTTCATTTCCAGTTACCTGGGTGAAGAAAATAGAGGGCTGACATGGATTATACATGTATTTATAACTTGAGGATAAAATGAATGAGAGAATTTCAACCGTGAGTGAAAGGGAAATTTCTAGAATATATATTTTGCCAATTAAGTTATTGTATGAGGGGAATATGAAGAAGAGAGGCCAGCATGTAAGTTTCTTGATTATTATGAGAAGAATATGAAGAAGGGACATGAAGAGAGAATTACATGTATTAACGGTGAGTGATGAGTAAATAAAGAGAAAAGGAACGTTGAGAATATATATTACTGTGAATGAGGGAATATGAAAGGAGAGAGGTTTGCCAATTAAATTATAACCATGAGTGAAAAGAAAATAGAGAGAGGCTATAATTTATGTTTTAGTTATTTTAGTTATGTTTTTTTTGTAACCTGAGTAAGGGTAATATGAAAAGGATTAGAGGAGATTCATAATTAAATTAGCTCGTTAAATAACCTCTCAATCTTCCTCATAATAATCTATGTGTCATTTCATGTAATAATATATATTACAGGTTACACCGATTTTTATTGTATAATTTACTCCTTTATTTGATCCTCTTAATTTAGAATTTCACGTTAGGTTTGATAAATCTTTTTAGACTATATATTTATTTTTATAAATATAACTGAGGTTCATTGAAACCTTAATTCATGTAAGTATTTACTTAATTCATAATTGCAACATGTTAGCCTTATATAATGTTAGCCTTATATAATTAGACCTTAATTATATTTATAATTATTATGGATATTTCAACTATGATATTATCTTGACTTTTATGATCCAAATCAATGTTCCAAATATTTCTAAAATCTTTTATAATATAATTGGAGTGTCTTGAAAATTTTTCAAGATTTATTGACTTATAAATCTTACTATTAAATTCATAATACTATATAATACTATATACTAATTAAATATTTAATTGTATTCTTTAGAGTTAAATAGGAGGAATCCCCTAAAATAATTTCCATAATTCCATATAATATTAATACTCATAACTCCATACAATAATTTAATATTCATAATTACTTATACTAATTTAACATTCATAATTCCATATAATAATTTAATACTTAATAGTATTATTAAAGGTTTAATAAAAGAAATCCCCTAAATTAATTTAAATTAATTTAGGGGTATTTCATGAGGCTTGAATGCTCATGGTTTTACTTGTGTATTGACTAGAACATTGACAAGTAACCAACTCCTCTTGCCGATTTCCAAACAAGGAAGAGCAAAGGTGTTCAAGTAAAAGTCTTGAAGAAAAGAGGTAAACAAACTAACTCAATGTAGTTTAAATGCCTTAGGAAAAATGAGCTTGATTTGCTTAATAAAATACCTAAGGAGCCAATGGCAAAATAGCTAGTGAATTGTTCTTAAGGGAATTATTAAAAGGCATATGTGATGTTGAGTGTATTTGCAGGTCAAAGGCAATATATATGTGGGAAATTAAGTGTTTAAGGTTTAAGCAATTTAAGGGCCTAAGAGCCATGTTATTTAAGGGCCTAAGTGCCAAGCAATTTAAGTGCATGCACTATATTGTGATGTAGTGTAGTTTGAGGTTTAGTTGCGTGTAAAGAGTGTTCCCTGTAAAGTTATGTCTTTGATGTTTAAAGGATGAAAAGCCATGTGCTGTGTATAAGGATGTGAATTAAAACATTGAGTGTTCTTGGGTTGTATTAAAGTGAACAACTATGTGCTTTGGTGTAAGGTGATACAAGAGGAACTATGTCAAAATTTGGTTAATGAACAAGGAGTTATAGGTGTTTAAAATGATGTTATGTGATCTAGGTTGAACTAGGAATGATTAAGGTTTAAATTGGAGAAAGAAGGTGAATTAAGGTGTTCTTAAGTGTTAAAGTGTCTTGGTCATTATCTTGGAGGATTTAAAATGCAAATCAGAGTTAAGGATACTTCAAGCCATGGTGAGATTGTGTTAAGGATTTATACAAAGGTTGGTAACAATGAGGAAGTAAGGTGTTGTAAGGAAGATATGTGAACTTGTGGAGAAAATCCTTGGAAGGTCATAAAGTATTTTGGTAGGCTAAATATAGTGTGGGAACGTGCTATAAACCTAAGGGGGAAGCATTATAAGTGTTGGGCATTTGGCAAGAAATGAGTAAGTGTTTAAGGGTATAGAAAATGAAGGTTGTGGCGCATCCGAACTTCCGTCCGAACTTGGACGTTCGGACATGCCCTGTTGCGCGTAAGTTTCCTAAGTTTTAAAGCTACGTCCGAACTACTGTCCGAATTTGGAAGTTCGGACACACCCATCTCTATTCTCTGTTTTGGCCTCGAACAGTGTCCGAACTTGGAAAGCTCGGACACATGTTCGGACAGTCGTCAGTTTACACCCTTTGAGTCTCGACTTGCGTCCGAACTTCGGAAGCTCGGACACAAGTTCGGACATGGGGCTGTTTTGACCAAAAACTTTGTTTAAGGCTAGAAAATGATATCTAATGATGGGGATTGATAAGTAATGATGTTATGATATTGTTAAGGACATGTTAAGTGAGTTATAATGATAATTGAGTGGGTGAAAAGTTGTGTTAAAATGTAAAAGTAAAACAAGTTAAAAATGTGAAGTTATTTAACTGTTTAACGGGAGTAAGTCATGAGCATTGGACCTTAAACAAACAAGTTACCCCGGTGTTAATGAAAGTAAATGTAATGTTACCAGTTGTTCAAAGATGTAACGAGGAACATGTGATGGCACGCTAGAGTGAAACCCCGGTGACAGGTATGGTTTTCTTGCAACCTGTGTCCTACCGGATGTAACACCCCATCTCGATCCAATCGTGGTTATCACCAACTTATCACCATATATACAACTCTGCAGCGGATACAAATACATTCCAGGACCTTGCCACGGTCTGACTACAGAATATACCGAACATTAGTACGTACAATTCTTAACCAAATACATATCCTTCTTACAAACCCCTCACATCCTATACATCTTACTAACTCAAATGCCATACGAGTGTACATGCACACCTCGTAGGCCACACTTAACCCTTAGCGCTTGTACCCCATCTTACTCTCGTGACGGCCGCCTCCTGACGTTCACATGTGTAGTAAAAACAGCCCCCAAAGGGGGTCAGCACGAATGCTGGTACGATCCTCTAATGGCCCCCAAGCTAACGTGGCTACGACGACTAATTGTCGATAGCATGGAGGTTGATTAGATGCACAACATAATAGTAAATGCTGTAAACAACAATCCAAATATGAACAATCAAAGTTCAAACAATTGAACGTCTTAAACACGTTCCCTTAATTAGAGAGTTAATTATTTAACTCCTTAAGTTACATTTCCTCTTAATCTTAGTCCATCCTTATCTTACTTCAATCTTAGTCTTATCATAATCTTAGAAAACAACCACCCTTTAAAAAGGAATGGATGTAACTTATCTCAGTCTTATAACACAAACCATCCTTTAAAAAGGAATGGTTGCAACTTATCTCAACCTTATCTTATTCTTAGAATACAAACCACTCTTTAAATAGAAATGATTGTATCTTATCTCAATGTTTATTTTTGTCTGGTCAAAAGCAACCCTAGCCAATGAGCTATTAACTCCATTGGTTGAATAAACAACTTATCTTACAATTTAGGATTTAGGTGATCCTACCGCACCATCTTAATGCCACCTACCTTGGGCTGTATGCCCAATGTAGCTGAGCCGGCAACCGACCCTAGGCAACAAGTCCGTAGACAAGTCCTTAAGTGGAAGTCGGTTCTGCTATAGATACCGACCCCCTTTTCCTTAGCATGCATGACCGGAGTCAGTCCCGGATTCCTCACTCCCCCCTTAAGTTCCAGTTAGTAGAAGTCTCAAGACAATGTTTGTTGGTTAACCTCTTTCGGTTTATAACAAACTAATATTAGGGAGCGTTCCTTAGTCTCACTCAATTCCTTACTAAACGTTGGTTAGTAAGTTCTCACGGTATGTTGTGTTAGTTTTAAAACATCACACAACAGTACAATAAACATAATGTTCCGGTTGCATGCTTTATCTTGTTTAGTGAGCACACAAAAACAAATAGCACACAAGCCGAGGGACACCTCGCTAGCAAGCAGGTCACAAGAAGAACTGTACCGTTCACTGTTGGTCGTTTGGTTGCTTACTCTCTTCCGGAGTCCAAATTCCCAAGTCCTAAAACATTCATTCAGTTTTAGGTTGTTAATCACTTAACTTAATTCAACTTACTTAACTTACTTAACCCTTAATGATCCCCACCTAACACCTCTTAAGTTTTACAACTTAATCTTACAAACTTAACCTTAAACTTTTAAGTTTATACTTAACTTAATCCCTTAGGTCTTTATACCTCTAATCATCATTGCCCTCTTAATGGGGTACCATTAATACCACTAAACTATCTTAGGTATTTTTTTTTAATCTTAAGGGTCGTCCGACCCACCGTCCGACCCAACCAACTGTGTCGGACCATTCCAGTAATTTTCCGTCTTCTAAGCCTCACCTGTCCGATCCATGTCCGACCCAAGTCCTTTGGGTCGGACCGTTCCAGAACCCTTCACTGCGTCTAACAGAGGCCGTCCGACCCAAACTTGGGTCGGACCCCTGGGTCGGACTCCACCAGAACATGTCCAAAAATTGTTAAATCTTCACCAAACTTATCCTAAAGCCTCCTAATGTGTTCTAACATCATTTAGACCCTTAAACCCACCTTTAATCATCCTCCAAACTCATTAAAATAACCTCCAAAGATCATTCCAACCTTTAGCTCAATTCTTGCAAGAAATTCCTAACACTTGTTAATTAATTCCTTATATTTCCAACATGTACATTTTGTCTAAAACTTCAACTAACCAAAATGTTTCTTTTCTACCCATATAACTCCTCCTTAACATCATTACCTTCCAACTTTTGCTTGTTAAACCTTCCAAGGTCATCTTGCATGTCCATGCACAACTTCTCTTCTTTTCATTTGTTACTCATCACTCCTAAACTCTTGAGCTTACTTATACATTTCTTCCCATTACCTTAACACCTTGACATTGTTCTTCATTTACCTTGACCATGCAACACCCTCCTTAGACATTTCCACCTCTTTTATGCAACTTACTCACCATTCCCATGATCATACACCCTCACATGTTTCTAGTCATTTTTCTTGACGACTTACAACATTCTCCTACAATTTCCACTTCCATCACCCAAGTCCACACATTACCATTTAAACTAAACCTTACTAGTCCACCACTAATATCACCACCTCTTACACAAACTTCCCGAAACTCTCATTGTTCTACTCTTAGTTCATACCTAAATCATCTCAAAGCATTATACATCATTTCCTCCAGATTTTTGCACAAGTCTTACATTCCTCATACCATGATTTTGGTGTGTTTAATACACTCACCAATCCTCTAATTCCTCCTAGACATCTCTAGGTCATTCTAAACCTCAAGAACTCCTTAGTTAACTCATTTCCACTCAAATTCCTTTGTATGACCCCTAGTAAATCCTAGGTCATATTAATTCACCACCATCACCTAAACACTTATTTTCTACTCAAATTTCGCCATAGCTTCTCTAGTATCTTATCATGCCCAAACACATTATTTTCCTCATTCAACCATCTCACACACATCAAGTTCTTTCTCATCATATCTCATCACCCAAACCAACTCATTCACAACAAACTCAATATATTGCAATAATCTTAAATTGCATAGCACTAAGGCTCTTAAATGGCATGGCTCTTAGGCCCTTAAATAACTTAAACTTAAACACTGAATTTCCCACATATAAAAGCTTTCAACCTGCAAATACACCCATCAATCTCATAGTAATTATAATGCTCTTAAAATCCACCTTAAACATATATTACTAACTCATTCCCATTGGCTCCTTAATCACAAGTTCATAAGCTTGTTCAAATTGTTTTTCCTAGGTTATATAACCCATTACATAGTGTAAGCTCTAGGCTACATTGGTACTCATCTAAAACTCATTCCTTAAAACTTAAACCACCATTAGGTAAGCATTTTACCTTGTTTTTCTCAAGTTTCTCTCAACTTCCTCCTTAGGCTTCTTCCCTTGGAAATCTCGGCCACCATTTAAATTTCCCTTGCCAATGTTCTAATCAATATACATTGGCTCTCATGAGTGCTAAATAATACATTAGCCTTAAGGAGTAAACCCTAGGTTAAAAATGTGTTCTAAGGTATTGAAATGAATGTTTTACCTTGGAGTCTTAAGATAGGCTTGAATATGAATCAAGAAGGACCTCCTCTAGCCCTTGGAGAATAGAATAGAGCTAGAAAAATGGATAAAACAAGGCTCCATGAGTGGTGATTTTCATCCATCTAAGAAAAAGGATGGAAAGTTGATTTTTCTTTCATTTTCCTTACTTAGAATGAATGGAGAAGATAATGAACACCTCAAGCTAGCTTTTCCTCCTCCAATGGTGATTTCCCTTGGCTCCAAAATGAGGCTTTTCAGATTTTGAAAAGATAGGAAGCAAGGTCTTGGTCTAACTAAGAGATATATGAGTTTAGTTTTTGATTTGGAGCTAAAATGAGTAAGTTGTTGACAAAGCAAGGTGGTGGTGCCATGGGTGCTGCTTGGAGACGGTTTAGAAAAGATAGAAGAGGAAGAAAGTCGTGGAAGAAGAAGAGAAATGAAGAAGAGAGGAGAGAGGTAGGTTAATATAAGGTATTTTACTTTTATAAAGCAAATAGTACTATTCCCTCTTTTACTCTTCTTTTCCTTTATTTGCTTAGTCATGTGGTGACTCCCCACATCAAAACCGGCCACCCCCTTAATAACCAAGATATTTATGGTCTTGGTTGACCATCTTATTGACTTATGTTTACTTAAGCTTAATTTGGGCACTATTTGGCACTATTCACTAATCAGTGCACATATTCATGAAATTTTTGGTTTCCCATTGATTTAGACTTCCTAATGTGATACTAATTAGTACACATGTTGATTAAGATTTAATCATGGGCATTTAGCCACTCAAAACTCAATTCTAAGACAATTTCTCAAAAAGGTGCTTTAAGGAGTCTTAAAGCACATTTTATGTTTAAGCTTGTTTTTGAGCTTGGTTTTCTTTGCTAATTGATTTAAAATATCCATTAGCATATTACTAAAGTCTTATAATGGTATTTGGGTGCTAATCAAAGTCACTCCAAGCTTAGAGCACGTTTTTGCCCAAATTGCCCTTAAGGCTTATTTTAGCCTTACTACATCATATATTGATGTTTACTTAACATACTTAGGTTTGGGGTATTTCACCGGATTACACCGGCTTGTATGCCAATGTGTTTTTCTGTATGTTTGCCACGTTATAAGATAAATCATGAAACGAGTTTACAGTCGTTATTGTTGTTATGTGTTGCGTACCGATACCGGTAATCTCGAATGCGCATGGAAGGCTAGTTAACCATTATTAGGTGAACGTAAGAGAACGATATCCGGTAATAACGTTTCCAATCTAAGGAACGTTCTAACCGCGGCTATGCATGAGTTAGTTGTGTGATGTTGTGTGTGATGTTGATGTAAATGTATGACCCTCCTTTGTGTGATTAACTCAGTTGTAGTACTGTACTGTGTGCTGATGTGATAGGTTCCACGGCGGAGTCTTTATCTGTGAATATTTATATATTATGGGGGGGGGGGGTGAGGAATCCGGTATTTCCGGTCGCGCGTTGTTTGGGAGTTGTTGTATACAGTTTCTTCAGCTTCCTCTCTGTTGGTTGTCTTCCTTCATTGGTCTTCGATCATCCCTGAGCTTAACCAAGGCTTTTGACTCACGTCTGTTGGGGATTATGTACGGTGTGTTCGGATCACTATGTCCGACCCATCTTTGTGTTAAGTTATTCGTTCGTCTAAAAGAACGGTAACGAGTTATGTAAACGAGCTTAGCATGAGTTTGTCAGCATTCTCCAGGCTCTCCAGTGAACTGACTATGTTTGGGGCGGTTCCTAAAGAGATCCGTACCCGTTATGTTATGTGTTATTGATGTACTGCAATGCTTATTGCGATGTGATGTTATATGTTGATTAAAATATGGAGTATGTGGATCATGGATATGAATCCCAGTTTATAATAAGAGACGTTTGAGGATAACCCGATTAGTGGGTAAGTGTCGTCTATTAAGGAAATAGCTCCATTAAAGGAGAAACACTCTAGGGTTAAAGAACACAATGAGTGATTATTAAGTGTAGATGTGTTGTTTGTTTGTTGAGCCCTATTGTTATGTGTATGTAATGTGATATGTGTTTATGGTTACATGCATGGTTAAAATATAATCAACCGCATGCTAAGACGACAATTAGTTGTGCGTGGCCCGGTAGCATGCGGGCTACGGGATTACCATACCAGCAAAGGTGCTGAGCCCCTTGGGGGCCACCCTTTCCTTCCTATTCTATTTCAGGTACAAGGAGCTGGAAGCCGTTCGAGAGTAGGACGGGGTAGTTGTTTATACATGGGTAACCATTTCAATTGTATATGTATTGTAGGTGTAGTAAGACCGAAACTGTTATCGGCGTCAGTTTGTAAATACTCGGTACGGATGAAATGTTTATGTATGTTGGTTATTGTTAATGGAAAGGGATAGTAATGTGTAGATGCTCGGGAATCTAGTCCATCAGACCGATAGAATGTATATGTATTAGCCTTGTTAGCCACGTGGGTGGCTAACGGCGTGTAACACCATTGAGTTAAGTAATGAGTTGAGTTAAGTTTTCCGCTGCAGTTTGATGTTAAGTGTACGGTACAGTCGGGGTGTTACACAAGGTGACCACTCTTCTTCAATTACCCTGTCATTCTCAAGCTAGGAAACACCATTGGAGCTTAGGCAATGACACTCTCCCATTAGAAATACAAATTTAAGGTGGTAACATAGCTAAAATCAAGGAAAAAGGCAAGTTCAAGGAGTGGAAGCCAAACTCCAATGTGGGTGACTTTGTTTGGTGGCGATTTTGAGTTCAATCATCATATAATCAAGGTATAAGAACACCAAAATGGCTAGGAGAGGACATGTAACATCTATGCACATCAATTTCTCCATTAAAGTTTATTTTCTTTCTTAAGTCATTCTAATAGGTTACCTATGAATCCCTTCTCCTATTTTCTTAAAAATTTTACACTAAACGTAGGATGAATAATTAGTGATTATCCTAGAAAATCAAGTCGAAATAAGGTTGGGAGGTAGGAAAACCCTAAGGAACGTTGAAAATGGGGAAAAATGAACTTTAAGCTTTAGGAACTTGGTAGATGAGGTTCCGACATGGTTTTGAGCTTATATTTTTAGGGTTGTCTTTAATAGTGAACATATGGTTATGGTCGAAAAATCAAGTCGAATGGAGATATTTAAGTCGGTTAGACATGGTAAGGAAGCGAAAAATGAGAAAATGTGTTTTAAGCATTTCTGAGTGGTTAAATGAGTTCCCGAACTTATCTTGAGCTGAAATATTGTGGAGATACTGTTGGTGTGGAGCTAGGAACATGGTTAAAATATTAGGCCGAACCTCCATTGGGAAGATATTTAAGTTGCTAAAAAGTGTTTTTGGTCAAAAATGAGTTTTTAAGCTTTCTAAGGTGGTTTCTTGGAAATTGTGTAATTCTATGATTTAGTGAAGCTTAAATGGTATTGTTATGATGTTATCAAGATGATTTTACAAGTGTGTTAGCTTGATGTGTGAATTACTGCTTGTGTTGATTGTGTTTAAGCTTGTTTATGATATCTTACTCATGGTTTGTAAATGTGTTTAACGATGACCTCTTATGGTGGTGGTGGAAAGTATTGTGTGATGTTGATAACATGGTTATCCTAAGGCTATGCCTCTTGTGAGAGCCTTTAAGGCCAAACTGATGTTCCGGCAACAATATAAGCTCCTAGTTTGAAGTGGAGCTGCCACTATGATCTACTCCTATTGGGCAGAAGTTTTCAATAGGGGGTGTGCACACTTAAGGACATAGGGTGGATGATGGTGGTGGTGGACTTCATTTGGAAACATCTTGTATATGACATTACTTATCTCTTGATGGTTCTTGGTGCAGGTAAATGGTGTGTGATCTTTTCTGATCCGCTATGCTTTATTATTGTTATTATTGAATTACAACAAAGGTTTTTAAAGAGAAAATAAGTTTTTACGGGGTGTGGTAGTGTTACTCAGTTTTTACTGATTTTATTTGTTTGTATTTTCTTGTGTGTATATGAATTCTGTGAGTTCAGGGTAACTGGGATGGTCACCTTCTCTGCACTGAGGATGAGTCCACCGACACCTTCTATATTTTCATGTTTGACACCTATCGTAGGTGTATTCAGCCTGGGGTCACTGAGATAGTGTTCGAGGAATTGAACAAGAAGATACAAGGATTTAGGCACCCGGAGAATGGCAGCAGGCAATCCATTACTCATGAAGTTTCCACTATTTACGAGTATATGGAAGTGCTCCCTTGTTAGATACTGGTTATGTAATAGTCTTTTGATACCCCTTTACTTTTGGTGTAAAATAAGAGTAGGAGCTAACTTAGCAGTTGGCTGGAAGGGGTTATTTTGGTACTAAGGTGTAAGTGACGTGTTGGTTGTGTCACTCTTTTGGTAATAGAATAGCGATGTAAGATAAGCTAACGTAGAGGTGGTGGTGGTATGTAGCCTTACACTTACTAGCTCTTAATTAGTGTGGTGGTAACCCCCGGTGGTGGAAGTAGGGGGCCTTTTGTAAAAACTGACGCATGTATAATATAAGTTAACGTTCAAGTTATTTCGGTTATAATATGTCCTAAAGAAATCAGAACAAAAATGGCTAAGTATAATGGTGGTGGTAACCCGGGGCGTTATAGAGTGGTATCAGAGCTGCAGGTTTAGTTGGTGGAAAAGTTAGGGAAGCAGGGTGACCCAGGCTTAGGTTTAGGAGTCTAGGCAGAACCATGTGGTTCTGAAAATGTGATTAGCTGTGATATTTTTGTTGTGTGTTTGGTTGATTATAGTTAACTATTTATTGCAACTAACATATCTGTGTAGAATAATGGAGAGGGGAGAGGACAAATGAATGAACTGAGAGAGTTAACACTAAGCATGGGAAGAATCTTGCAGCAGCATGAGGCTAGAGCTGAGACACCCAAGGATTTCTCCCGAAGAATAGCAGCTATGAAACCAAGTACTTATTCGGGAGAAGAGGATCCGGTGATTCTGGAGGAATGGATCAGAGAGTTTGACAAAAAATTTGATATTATTAATTGCCCTGAAGAATAGAAGGTACGTGGGGCTGTATTTTATTTTAGAGGAGAGGCTGATCTGTGGTGGATTGCGGAGGAGGAAAGACTCAAGGGAAATCCTGGTTTTGGATGGAATATGCTGAAGGGTGCAATGAGGAAAATATTTTATCCGGAGCATGTAAGGTTGCAAAAATATCAGGAATTTACTAGATTGAGGCAACGAACAGATGATGTTAAAACTTATCATGCTAAGTTCGTGGAGCTTGCTAGATTTGCTCCGCATGTGGTACCGGATGAGACTGCTAAAGTTCAACGTTTCCTGGAGGGGTTAAATTGGGATTTACAAGAAGCTCTGAGTATAATACCTATAAGTACTTTACAAGAGGCATACGATAAAGCTGCTAATCTTTATAGAGTACAACAGAGGAGGAAGGAAGTATAAACGGGGCGGAAAGGGAGAATGGAGTCACGTTGTGAGCCTCGATTTTAAACCCTATCCTATGTTGATTAAAGTTGATTAGGATCTAATCGGGTTTTAGGTCCACTTATAACCTAAGGTTAACAACAATGTCATATAACAGTAATTATTAAAACCTAAGGTAGCTCACTGGAACCTATTATGAGTCGCCACCTAATTTTAACCTAGATCAAATTAGGGTTCAAATTACTTTCATTACCCTTCCCAGGTCGCTTTTCCTCTACTTGGTTTATTTACAGCTTTCTACAAGTTGTTTTTAACCTAGGTGCGCGCTTCTGTTTTTTTTTTTAAACATTTTTTGACAGAAAAATAAAGTGAAATTGAAAGTTACCTAAACTAGGGTTTCGGAGGCAGATCTAGGTCGAATTTGGTTAACATCCGTAGCCACGGACCCCATGTCCGAGACCACGGACCCCAGCTATCCTAATCATACAGAAAAGTCGAATTTGAAACAAGAAATTTGAAAAGTCCGGGGCCACGGACAAAGTGTTCGTGGGCCTGGACAATATTTAGAAAAACCTAAATTTTGAAATTTTAAAATCCCGCCGCCGTCTGTGGCCACGGACAACCCGTCCGTGGTCCCGGACCATAGGTCCGAGGTCACGGATGATAAGTGCAAAACATATAGACTTATTAAGGTTTAATCACCTTATTAATTGCAGCATTTTTAGTAATGTTTCTCACTTACCTTGGGTTTTTCCTATATTTATGTTGTTATATTAATTGATGTATTATATGTGTTAAAATGTGGGAAAAATGACAAACAAACACATATATTATTAAGGGATTAAACAAGGCACGCGAGAGGCACGCATCATTGGTGTGTCCGCCCCTGCAACCGCCTTGTAACAGGCGGACAAGAAGAGGAGAACCGCCTAGGCAACCGCCTTGTAACAGGCGGACAAGAAGAGGAACAAGAGTGCACGAGAGATTGCATGTGTCCGCCTCTACTACCGCCTAAAGCAAGGCGGACATGAAGGTGGAGACCGCCCTTGCAACCGCCAGCAGCAAGGCGGACGTGAGTAACATGCACCTTGCAACCGCCTAAAGAACAAGCGGACACCATGCGGACATGTGTAAATTACAGATCTGGAAATTAACGCAACGGGTTATCTTCTTCTTCCCCTATAAATACCACGCTCTATTTACCTTCTCGATGGTCCTTCCAGAGGTTCCGTCCGTGGTTCCTCCTGGAGTCCCAATTCACACCATCATTCCATCTTCGTACCACTACACTTTCACTCACTCGTTCATTTCACTTCTAATCTCCCGCTTCTTCATTTGTTTTCTTTACATCTCATTATTCTCACCTCTAGTCTCACGTATTTAAATAGAAGATCAAACTATTTAATATGTTAGGCTAGTTTACATATACTCTGGGAATAATTATTATGTATCTGTATTAATTATGCAATATGTTTTACTGGTTTTAATTTTAATGAAGTTTGTTACGCTTAAAGGTTTTCTCGCATCTTTTTAATAAATGTCATGAGTTTATTAAATTGCTTTTCTAAGTCTATTTTGATCAGACCAGGTGATAAATAGATAGGTTAATTAAGCCGTATAACTGGAGAAAGCTTATTATGATTTAATGAGTTAGTATTTTCAAGTTGCAAGAATAAAATCCTCATACTCCTCTGCCGTCCACCAGTGGGTGCTTGAGTTTTCATCGGACCTTGCACAACTGGAACGAGTTCTTATGAGGCTATGATTTAGTCCTTAAGAATAAAAACAGGATCTTGCCAAATAATTATAGTTAAACCAGTAGACCTAGCATGAAAGAGCAGATATTATACTAATGTGAACCAGAGTCCCATTTAGTTTATCTGCTTACTTAGTTAATTTTATCTACTGTTTTTATTTATTTAAAACAAGTCAATTAATCCCCCATATTTGTGACACGCTTAGGTACTACAATATGTACATTAGTCCCACGGTTCGATATCCGGTCGCTTACATTTTTACTATACTACCACGACCGGGATTTTGTTTGCAGCCCGACGTTTATTTTGAGTTTTAATTTCTTTTCTTTTATTTTATGTTAATTACACCAATATAACCACTCAGATATACACGTCTGCAAAATGGCGCCGCTGCCGGGGACTAGATTTATTCTAGTTCCTAAGCTCCGGATTATTCACCTGTTTAATTATAAATATTCTGTTTCTTTTATTCTGTTAATATTATGTCTATAATATTTTGTTTATTGTTAATATTAATTTTCTACTATATTTTGTTAATATTAATTATCTAATAATCTGTTAATATTAATTGGATACCTGACTTTGGACATATGACTACGGACATCTGACTTCTGACATCTAACTTCTAACTCTTATATTATTGACATTTAATTTCCATTGTCCTTAACATTTAATTTCCATTGTCCTTAACATTTAATTTCCATTGTCTCTAACATTTAATTTCCATTGTCCTTAACATTTAATTTCCATTGTCTCTAACATTTTTATTTCCATTGTCCTTAACATTTAATTTCCATTGTCCCTAACATTTAATTTCCATTGTCCCTAACATTTAATTTTATGTAAATTAACTACTAACTTATAATTTATGTTATCTAATTACTAACTTATAATTATATGTCATTTTTTTTTCTAACTCATAATTTTATGTCAATATATTTGTCGTTGTTTTAATAAGGATAAAATCAAAAAAAAGAAGAGACGAACAGGGGGGTGTCCGCCTCCAGTCCGCCTCAGCAGGCGCGGACAACACCCATGCTCCGCTCCGCCCTGTCCGCCTCTATACAAGCGGACGTCCAAGCGGACGTCCCTTAACTCTCAAAAAAAAAAAAACGCCGCGTTTTCGGTTCCATTATCTGTTCTTCCCCAGACTCAATTTCTCCATTTCAACCCGACAAAGAGAAGAACAAGCAGGAGGCGCGAGCTCCCCTCCTCTTCAGATTGCCATTTTTATTTTTGTTATCTTTATTTTTATATTTCTCTGTTGTTTACTAACATTTTGTAGACTAATACTGTTTTAACCTTGCCAAAACTTTTGTTACATACAGGAAGGTAACAGTTAATTTTACTTTAAGTTTTTGTTTTATGTAGTGCTTTATTATTTTTGCTTAAATTATTTATGTCTAATTATTTATGTTTTTCATATTATTATTTTCTTTGGGTGCCACTTGAGTTCTGCTGGCTATATATGTTTCCCTTTTCAGAATAAATTATATATTCGAACATATAGCTGAACTCGCCTATGGAAGCGACCTCAGTTGCTCTAGGAATTTCAATATCTTCGGTTGAACACTTGCGAAAACTTAAGTGTGAGGAACGTCTCACCCCTACCAAAGCTTAGGTGTGAGGAAGGATACCTTCCTCAATCTACGATACAAGGGGAGTTTCAGTTCTTCCTTTATTTTATTAATGTTCAACCTATATCAATTTAATCCTTTATGAGTCTGTCATATTTTGAAAGTTCCTTTTCTTGAATTTAATTCTGAACAATGAGGACATTGCTCCTCTTAAGTGTGAGGAAGGAGAGACCTTTCCCTGAAAATATGACAGTTGTTCGATAATGCCACACTCGCTTTTTGCTACTCTAAACTGCCTAAATTAAAAAAATTGATGAAAAAATGAGATAAAATAATTGTAGAAGTGTCTAAAATTATGTCAAGTGACAACTGAAAGATGGTTTTATTTTAAGAAGTTTGTATAAAATTATTTTCCTTCAAAATACTCTATTTTTACTCAAAATATGATAGATCTGCTAATTGTAGAAACCAATTTAGTTTAGCTTGGGATTATGGAAATATGTGGAAAGTCAAGGAAAGAAAAGGATTAAGACAAGGTACTCCACTGTTTATGAATTTTTCTAACCAAAAACAGGCCTCGTCTATCCGGTTATTAAGTTCTTTGGGGTGCTTTAACACCTATCTACCTAAGGTCTCGTGACCTGGGATAGAAGATCCAACACCGTTACAAGGATAGAGAGAAAAGTCTGGGGTATAGAAAAAAAATGCAATTCAAAAATATATAAATAATAATATGCGCTTTGTATATACATTTTGCACATTAAAAAAAATGTAAATAATAAATTGCAATTTATATTTATAAACATGAGTACGTGGTGTTGAAAGGTATTGCGGAATAAGGCATTACTTCACACCCCTTGTCATCCCGGGTTAGAGAATGAAATTGGTTGAAAATCCCAAGTTAATCTAACTTGTTTTCTGCAGTCTAGTTTATTTGTGCTTTTATTAAATTGTTCTTCTTCACTGTTTATAAAAACCTACTTCTAAGAGCAGAATTATTCTTTCAAAATGTCACTTTGTCTAAATTCCCTTCTACACTTATTTAATCTTGTTTTATTTTTATGGCTTAGAGATAATTATATTCCTTATTTGCTTGAGGACAAGCAAAAGTCAAGTGTGAGGAAGTTTGATAAGTGCAAAACATATAGACTTATTAAGGTTTAATCACCTTATTAATTGCAGCACTTTTAGTAATGTTTCTCACTTATCTTGGGTTTTTCCTATATTTATGTTGTTATATTAATTGATGTATTATATGTGTTAAAATGTGGGAAAAATGACAAACAAACACATATATTATTAAGGGATTAAACAAGGCACGCGAGAGGCACGCATCATTGGTGTGTCCGCCCCTGCAACCGCCTTGTAACAGGCGGACAAGAAGAGGAGAACCGCCTAGGTAACCGCCTTGTAACAGGCGGACAAGAAGAGGAACAAGAGTGCGCGAGAGATTGCATGTGTCCGCCTCTACTACCGCCTAAAGCAAGGCGGACATGAAGGTGGAGACCGCCCTTGCAACCGCCAGAAGCAATGTGGACGCGAGTAACATGCACCTTGCAACCGCCTAAAGAACAAGCGGACACCATGCGGACATGTGTAAATTACAGATCTGGAAATTAGCGCAACGGGTTATCTTCTTCTTCCTCTATAAATACCATGCTCTATTACCTTCTCGATGGTCCTTCCAGAGGTTCCGTCCGTGGTTCCTCCTGGAGTTCCAATTCACACCATCATTCCATCTTCGTACCACTACACTTTCACTCACTCGTTCATTTCACTTCTAATCTCCCGCTTCTTCATTTGTTTTCTTTACATCTCATTATTCTCACCTCTAGTCTCACGTATTTAAATAGAAGATCAAACTATTTAATATGTTAGGCTAGTTTACATATACTCTGGGAATAATTATTATGTATCTGTATTAATTATGCAATATGTTTTACTGGTTTTAATTTTAATGAAGTTTGTTACGCTTAAAGGTTTTCTCGCATCTTTTTAATAAATGTCATGAGTTTATTAAATTGCTTTTCTAAGTCTATTTTGATCAGACCGGGTGATAAATAGATAGGTTAATTAAGCCGTATAACTGGAGAAAGCTTAGTATGATTTAATGAGTTAGTATTTTCAAGTTGCAAGAATAAAATCCTCATACTCCTCTGCCGTCCACCAGTGGGTGCTTGAGTTTTCATCGGACCTTGCACAACTGGAACGAGTTCTTATGAGGCTATGATTTAGTCCTTAAGAATAAAAACAGGATCTTGCCAAATAATTATAGTTAAACCAGTAGACCTAGCATGAAAGAGCAGATATTATACTAACGTGAACCAGAGTCCCATTTAGTTTATCTGCTTACTTAGTTAATTTTATCTACTGTTTTTATTTATTTAAAACAAGTCAATTAATCCCCCCTATTTGTGACACGCTTAGGTACTACAATATGTACATTAGTCCCACGGTTCGATATCCGGTCGCTTACATTTTTACTATACTACCACGACCGGGATTTTGTTTGCAGCCCGACGTTTATTTTGAGTTTTAATTTCTTTTCTTTTATTTTATGTTAATTACACCAATATAACCACTCAGATATACACGTCTGCAACGGACCACCCACGGACAAGGGTTTTCTGATGGTTCCCGAGGGTGTTTTGAGCTCAAATTCTATGGGTGCGTAGCCTGAAAGATGTTAAACACGTTAGTAACTGAAAGAACTCAATTTGACATCAAAATTAATACGAAACTTAGCAAACAAGTAACAAGGCAGTAGTTGAAACAATTAACGATACAGAAGCGAAAAAGAGTTTGTTTAAGCCCAAATTTTGAGGCAAGACTGATAATGTCGTGGGGAGTTGGGAAAGTGGGATTTCTACCTGTTTTACCTTCGGATTCACGATGATTCTTCACACCGGGATTCGTCGAGTGCTCCGTTGATGGCAGACCCGAAAGGATTTCGTACCAAGCTTCTGGTTGTTGGTTGTTCTTGCTGTTCTTCACGTTTTGGTGGTGTTTTTGTGGGGTTTTGATGATTATTGGTGCTTTGGGGATTGAAAAATGTGTCTAGATGGTGATTTCGGGGGATTTTCGGTATGATTTGGGTGGCCGGGTGTTGGAAAACGTGAGAGAGAGAGAGGAGGCCGTGTTTTCTAACTCTCTAGGGTTCTTGAGCATATGAGATTCTGATTTTATCAAAAAACCTATCCTTTATATAGACTTTCTTAAAGATAAAGAAAATCTAGTAAAAGTAAGATTTTTTGGCATTTTAATTAAATGACTTCCCAAAGGAATTTTGCTGTGAAATTTTAACCACATGTCAAGGATGGAGATTATGAATTTTCTGAGGTGGAATGGAATTTTTAAAATGTTGGAATATTTTTAAATTGAATTTCTCGTCAGATTCAGTCAGAAATTGCTAGAAAATTATTGGAAATTCGAAAAATCAAAATTCCAACGCCATTATGCTTAAAATGTCATCCCCTATCATGGGTTAAAATATCAAAGCATTTCAAGCTGATTTGGGCATCTTTTGGAGGAGAGAGAAGCTTATAGGAGGTCTTAGGAGCCTTAAAATTTACGAAAATGCCGCTGATAATGATGAAGCTGCTCCCCATGCCCTGGAACGCGCCGATCGAGCCGGAATCTCTCACTACTTGATTGAAATGCCCCTCACAGCACCGAAACCTCGTAGACCCTAACCAAGGGGGTCAAAATTTTGGGTATAACTGTAACACCCCTACTACGCACATAACATTACTTGAAATACAGCGGAATTTAAACAACTAAACGGTAATTAAACGATTGGTGCTACAACGCCGTCAACCACCCACGTGGTTAACAAGGCTGAATAAATACAAGTGTATCGGTCTGATGATCAGACTCCCGAGCATAGAACTAATAACCATATATACAAAAACACAATACCGAGTATTCACTTACATCCTTCACTGTATACTATCACTGTAAACTGTTCGCAACCAAAACATATAACGCCACAGGAGCACAGGCGCATCCCGGGCCAACATCCAAAAGTAATCAAAAGTAAACCTGCATCCTAGAATCTAAAGCCATTCCGCTTCTTCGATCCTCATCCTGCAGTAAAAGAAATATGGAGCCCCTGAGGGGGTCAGCAACCCTTGGCTGGTATGGTTAACGTGCAGCCCATCGGCTACCGGGATGCGCGCAACTAATTGTCATGATGACATGGCATTCATTTTAAAACACATAACTTATACATATATCATAACATGGGTATTGTACACAACATCACACACATCACACAAGAACAATTCCTTTTAGGAAGAGAACCAACACAGTTAGTCCCCATAGAGAGCCTAGAGAATGTTGCCATGCTCATGCTAAGCTCGTTACATAACTCGTTACCGTCCTGTTAGATTGAACGGATAACTTAACACAAGGTGCCTCTGATATAGTGATCCAAGCACACCGAAATAACACATAGTATACCCCTGTGGCCCGACGTGAGTCAGTAAAATAGCCTTGGTTAAGCTAAAGGGAAGGTTGGAAACCAAATTGGATAACAACCATAACATACAAAGAGAATCGAACCGGTTATGACATCGACTTCCATACTCACACGCGTGGCCGGAACAGACCGGACTCCTCACTTCCCCCGTTAGCACTTGTTAGCAGTTCATTTTTGAACTCAATACACAATTCACAATAATAGGTCAAGTCTTGTTAGACACACACAAGGGAAGAGAGAGTCATACTTAACAACATAATAATATTTAACAACTGTAAACTCTTTACATGGTTTAATCTTACAAAGTCATAAACACACAGAAAACAAACAACACACGAGCCGTGTAAACCGGTAGGCAACAGACTGCAAGAAAACCATACCTTGGTCCTTGCTTCGATTTGTTTCCACCGTAGGTCACTCCTATACATGATTAATAACATCAGTTAATTAATTTATTTAACCTCAAATTTACTAAATGTTTAACATGATTATATGACATGTTTTAATGTCTTAACTTATACTTGATCACCTACATTATACCCCCTAGGGTTTATTACTTAAGCCATTCTTGTTTTTTTTTTACAAGTTTAGGTCCGACCGACCTTACCGACCGACCTTACACAAGGTCGGTCCATTCCAGAACACATTACCGTCAAAATTTTCTACTCCAACCGACCTTGTAAGTTCGGTCACTTGTTCGGTCCATTCTCGAGAGTTTCTTCCCTTTGAAAATTCAGGCCCGACCGAACTTGCCAAGTCCGGTCCCATGTTCGGTCGATTCCAGAAACTTAATTCGTACACAAAATACAAGCCCGACCGACCTTGCAAGTCCGGTCCCCAAGGTCGGTCCATTCCAGAAACCAATTCTCGCAGGGTAAACTGGGCTCGACCGACCTTGGCAAGTTCGGTCGCAAGGTCGGTCTGTCCCAGACCCTTATTTTCCATTGCCCATTCAACTCCAAACTTCTCCTAAGGCCTCCTAATGTTTTCTAACATCATTTTGTACACTTATATCCACATACAACACCCATGAAACTCATTATCTATCACCTTAAGCACTTACTCATTTCATACCGAAATTCCTAACACTTATATTATTTCCTCCTTAGTTTTCCAAGTGGTGTTTCATACCTATGATAACAACTATGCCAAAAATATTTCCTCACCACTACAACATCATCTCCCAAGCATTTTTTCCTTTCTAAGCAACTCCTTGAACATCTTACAAGTTTTATAACTCCCATGCAACAAATCACTTCATCCCTTTTTCACCAACAATGCACAAGTCCTAAATACAATCTTTTGCATTCTAAATCCTCTAAAACATTGCCTAAGCCCTTTTGACATCTTTAAACAACTCAATGCATGTTTCTTCCACTAGTTGATCACCTTCCATACTAAACATTTCCTAGCTTACCAAACTCACTCTAAACCCTTAGAACTTCTTGCTTCTTACCTAAATTTTGACATAGGTTCTCCTAGAACATTACTAAACCAAAACACATTGTTTTCTCCATTAAGCACACAAGAACACCTAAATTCACTAAGAACACTCTCACACACAAAGTTTCACCAAATTTACACTACATCACAATATAGTGCATAATTTAAATTGCATGGCACTTAGGCCCTTAAAATGCATAGCTCTTAGGCCCTTAAAGTGCATAACTCTTAAACACTGGATTTCCACAATATATATGCCTTTGACCTGCAAATACACACAACAACACATATATCCTTTTACTAATCTCCTTTGGAACATTTCACTAGGTCATTATCATTAGCTCTTTAAGTAGTTTTAACAAGCATTATAAGCTCATTTCTCCTAAGGCATTAAACACATTAGGTTAGCATGTTTACCTCTTTTCACACAAACTTCTTTCTTGCTTCCTTGTTTAAAATCGGCTAGGTATTTGATTCCTTGTCAACTACTAAACAATATACAAGCAATGTAATGAGTATACAAGCTCCAAGCTTAAACTCATTGCAAACCCTAGGTTTTACATTGTTTCAAAAACATTAAGATAGTTGTTTTACCTTATAACTTGAAGAGAGTTTGAATATCTATCAAGAGAGGACTCCACCTAGTCCTTGAAAGGTTGGAATGAAGCTAAAACAAAGCCATATAAAGAGCACCTTCAATGGGCATTTTCGGTCAACTACAAAACATGGAGGAAATGAAGTTTTTATTTGAGATTCCTTACCTAGGAGCAAAGGAGGACAATAATATGTAGAAATATAAGCTCAAGCTCCTTCAATGGTGGAACTCCATGGCACCGAAATGGTGGTCTTGAAGTTTTGAGAAGGTAGGAATGAAGAGCTTGATGTGACTAAGAGAATGGTGGTGTTTGTTTTTGATTTGGCTAAGTGAGCTAGAAATAACAAGAGATCAAAGATGGAGTTTTGATGGTGGTGGTGTATTACCGTGAGAGAGAGCAAGGAAATGGAGAAGGTGAAGTGTTGGAGACGGTGGGAATGCAAGAAAGAATGAAGCAAATGAGATAAGTCTTGCTTTTAGAAGATATTTGTACTTAATAAAGTAAATAGTAACTAAGTAGTCACCTTTTATTTACTTAACATATTAACAAGGGTGGTGAGTCACCACACCTTAAAAACTGGCCCCCAATAGTACTTAGGGGTACTTTAGTCTTTATTTGTCAATTTAATTACTTATAATAACATATATTACAAACTAGCTCATAAAAGTTACTATTCATAAAAACAAGGCACATAGAAGTGAAATTTTTGATTTCCCATTGATATAGACTTCCAAATGTGATACAATATAGTACACATGTTAATTAAAGAGTAATGATGGACATTTAGCCATTCAAAACTCATTTACAAGACAATTTTTCAAAAATGTGCTTTAAGACTCCTTAAAGCACATTTTGTGTTTTAACTTGGTTTCAAGCTTGGTTTTCTTTGCTAATTCGTTTAATATGTTCATTAGTATATAAATAAGGTCTTGGTTAGTTCATTAGGTCTTAACCAAGCTTATCCCAAGCTTAGAGCACATTTTGGCCTTTATTGACCTTAAAGCACATTTTGTGTTTCCTATTGTTTAGATTTGTTTACTAATGCTTCTAAGACTCTTTTTAGTCTTAATATACCATATTTAAGTGTTAAAACAACATACTAAGGTTTGGGGTTTCAATCTACCCCCTTAAAAGAACTTTGTCCCCAAAGTTCATACTTCCACATATCCTAAATATTAGAACACGGGAACACATATCAACAACACTTCCATAACAACATTAACAACATCTTTACATTACATCGGACACAAGGTCCAAACAACAAAACATCACAACATCATTCAGACTCAGCGGTCTGTAACATACAGGGTAACAACATAACACACAAACAGACAATGTATCCAAATACATGTCATACACATAACCGAAATGGCTCTACCCCCCTTAAATAGGGGTACGCCCCGTACCCTATACATACAAACACTAAGAAGTAAACAATGACGGGTGCTTCGCCTTCATCTTATCTTCTAGCTCCCAAGTGGCCTCCTCAACGTCCTGGTTAGACCAGAGAACCTTCACCAGTCTCACAGACTTATGGCGAGTGTCTCGAGTCCTAGTATCCAGAATCCGTACCGGAGTCTCCACTGATCGCATGGTCGGCTCTAAAGTTAGCCTTTCAGGCTGAAGTACATGAGACGGATGAGACATATATTTCTTCAACTCGGACACATGAAATACATCATGTACCTTGCCCAGCTCGGCGGGTAGATCAAGTCTGTGAGCTATCGGGCCGATCCACTCCGTCACAACATAAGGCCCTACATATTTTGGCTCAACTTGCCTTTCTTGCCAAAACGAAATACTCCCTTCATGAGGGATACCCTGAGAAATACCTGATCGCCCACGGCGAACTCCAGGTCACGTCTGCGTACATCTGCGTACGACTTCTGTCTATCCTGAGCTGCTTTCATGTTAGCCCGGATCTAGCGAACTTCTGCCTGAACTTGTTCAAGATACTCTGGTCCTATAATGACCGTCTCACTCGACTCATCCCCGCATAACGGCGTGCGGCATGGTCTACCGTACAAAGCCTGGAAGGGAGACATCTTGATCGATGCATGGTAACTGTTGTTGTAACTAAACTTGATCAGATGTAACTTATCAATCCAGCTGGTCTGAAAGTCAAGTGCACATGCACGTAACATATCCTCAAGTGTCTGGATGGTACGCGCACTCTGACCATCTGTCTGCGGGTGGAACGCTGTACTTAGCTTCAGCTCGGTACCAAGCGCTTCCCGTGTGGATTTCCAATACCTCGATAAGAATCTGGTATCTCTGTCAGATACAATCGTTTTCGGTACCCCATGATGTCTTACAATTTCTCTGTCAAAGAGTTCTGCTAGTTTTGCCACTTTCCAGGTGTCCTTCATCGGTATGAATCGAGCCACCTTGGTCAGTTGGTCAACAATAACCCAAATCATATTCAGACCTCCCCTTGCAGGCGGAAGCCCTACTACGAAGTCCATAGAAATATCATGGAACTTCCACTCAGGCACTGGCATTGGCTGCACCATACCACCAGGCCGTCGGTGCTCAAACTTGACCTTCTGACAAGTGAGACACCTCAACACATAGTCATTCACATCCTTTTTCATTCCAGTCCACCAAAAATATCTCTTCATACCTTTATACATCTTTGAAGCTCCGGGGTGAATCGAAGTAGTAGAACAATGGGATTCACTCAATATGCGCTCCTTCAACTCAGCGCTACTCCCTGGTATACACAATCGGCCATTAAGCCTAATCAGGTCATCATCGTGGAGTCTGAAGTCGTACTTCTGACCCTCGAATGTGCCATCAATAAGCTTCTGTCTAATCTCCATCATGTACTGATCCGTCATCTGAGCACTCCGCACCTCTTCAACCAAGCTAGAATGAGAGACTAGCGAATGGAGAGAGTGTGCTCGGCGACTCAGTGTGTCAGCTACCACATTTGCCTTACCCTCCTTATATTGCAGATTAATGTCGTAGTCATTTAGAAATTCAACCCACCTTCTTTGTCTCATGTTCAACTCCTTCTAAGTGAACAAGTACTTTAAACTCTTGTGGTCAGAATAAATCGTCACACTTACCCCATACAAGTGATGTCGCCATATCTTCAGTGCGAAGACAATGGCCCCCAATTCTAAGTCATGAGTAGGGTAGTTCTCTTCATGCTTCTTCAGCTGTCGGGAGGCGTATGCTACGACCTTCCCATGTTGCATCAACACACAACCCATACCTCTGCCCGATGCGTCGCAATAGACCTCAAAACCATCCGGACCGTCTGGTAAAGTCAGGACCGGTGCAGATATCAGAGCATCCTTGAGACTCTGAAAAGAACTCTCACAGTCGACTGTCCACTCGAATGCCTTTTTCGCATCCTTTTGAATCAAGGAGTCATCGGCTTGAGGACATCGGAGTGTTGCAGAGATAGCCTTTCACTGCGACAGAGTGACATCCTCTTCGATAGAGTCCGGTGCAACAAAGAAGACCTCAAAGACTCTCCCGTGCTGTTACGGAAAATCAGGAGTCAACTCGGAATGTCTTAAGTGCCACAACGGTCATGAGGGTCTTCCTCAACATCCAAAGATCGCGGCCCAAGTTAGAAGACCACTTAAGAGCCGTTGGAAGTTGCCCACTAAGTTAGTTCCGGTATTTTCGGAACTAACTCCTTCGACTTGCTGTTGTACTTAAAGTATAAATAAGATGTGTAATAGTTAGTTTTTTGGTGTGCTTTCATTGAGGATTATTTCAGAGCTTAGAGAGAGAAAGAGAATTGCATTGTAAGCCAGAAGGAGAGAGAGATTAAGTACCAAGTTAGTTAGCGCCGTTAGATAGACTCTACCTAGGAAGATCCTAGTTTCACTACACTTATCATTGTTCTGATTAGAAAGTGTGTTGGGTGAGTGAGTGAAAACCGCTAAGTAGATCCTTTCTACTTAGTGGGCATTTGTAAGTTATTTTATTTGACCAGGAAATGAAATAGCTTATTTGTGTATCTTGCTGAGTTCCACAGAGTCCTTCTTTCCTTTCATCATTTCGCTACAATTACCGCAAAAGTCTTCCGCAACCTTAGTTTGGTTAATTCGATTGTGAGTGCCTCTATCTCACAGAGTACTTCTCAGTTAAGAAGGCTGATTGAGTCAAACCAATCCTTAGACTCACACCTTTGATTGGTTTGAGTTAGCCACCCGATCCTACACGTGGTATCAGAGCTTTGTTTAGGCTAACATACTATCAACGAAGCAATGGCAGACCTCTTCGCCAATCAAAACAACAAAATGCACTTCGAGCATCCCAGACTCACCTCCACCAACTACGAGCACTGGAAAAACGAGATCGAGCAACACATCGAGTCTATCAACTCCGAGCTTTGGGAGATAGTCACTGGAGGAGATCTTGCAGTCAATCCTGACCGATCCACATGGACTGCTGCAGAACGCAAGAGGTATGAGCTGAATCGTCAAGCATCACGCGCAATATACACTTGCTTGTCCATCCCAGAACAAAGGAGAGTAAATCACTGTAAGTCCGCTAATGAGATCTAGACACTCCTTCAAGCAACTCACGAAGGAGTCACTGAACTAAAGAAATGCAAAGCTCAAGAACTTCGAATGGACTATGAAATTTTCTGCAAAAACCCGGTGAGTCTCTGGAAGAAGTGCTTGATCGTTTCTATTTACTAACCACTACTATGCAGGAAGCTAGCATCCTACCAGATAGAGAGAGTGTCTTGCACAAATTGCTGGACAGTCTGAGAGAAGAGTGGGCAGAAACGGTAATCTCTACCAAAGCATGCAAGGACTTATCCAAATGGAGTTGTCAAGACCTAGGTTCCTATCTACAATCTGTAGATAAATACTAGAAGAATGTTCGAAAGAAGTGTGGTAATACTTCTTCTCCTTCTTCTAGTAAGTCTGCCACTTTGAATGACCAAGCCTTGCAGGTTAATTCGACTCAGTTCACTCAAGAAGGAGCCTATGTCGCTGATACTCAAATCAGACAAGCTAAGAAGCTGGTAGACATTATTGTTGAGAAAGTGAGGCTGAACTATGGAGACTTCGTCTTCATAGTTAAGAACTTCCGAAAATTCATGCGTAACCAACCAATCGACAGAGTCGGTCGTTCTCAACACCTCTAAACAAGTTTTCAATTCTGTCACTTGTTTCAACTGCAATAAACCGGTCACTTCAAGAAGGACTGTCCTTTACTCAAGAACCAGTATGGAAAATCTCAAGGGAGATCGCTGATGGCAGCTGTTGGATGGGGCGATTCAGACTCCGACGATCCAGACATAGAGTCCAGCGGATTGGTATGTCTAATGGCACATGACACGACGGAGTCCATGATTCCTGATAATGAGGTAACTCGTTCTCACCTTGAAACAGACCTTTACCGTATTTCTCCTATGGGATTTATGACTTTAATTGCTAAAATTGTCTCCGAGAACAACTCCTCAAAGCAAGTCTTACCAGCAAGATAACCGAGCTATCTGAGGAACTCGAAATCTCAAAAAGTCTTATGTATGCACTAAGAGATGAAGCTGAGGAACACAAAACCATCTCTTGCTCTCTCAGGTTAGATCTACAAGAATCAAGGCGTCATGTTGATTCCCTTCAAAAGGAACTTCATGATACCTTAGAATGCACTCAGTTTAAACAGGGTGACCAGAAAGAGTCTCTCACCCTGATCGACTCCCTCAAACAAGACCTCACCATTTTTACTGACAAGTGTTGTTCTCTTCAAAATGATCTTAATGCCTCTGAATCCAAAAACATATCCCTAAACACCACTATCAAAAATCTCACTCAAAGACTGAAAGAAAAGGAGCACGCTCTTTCCCTTAAGCCAGTCAAGTTTATCAAACAAGTCACCTCCTCCGAATTACCTGAGTGGGCCAACTCCAAAATCAAAGAAATTAGCCAAGATCGAGATACTCTTCGTTCTAAGGTAGAACAACTCTCTCACCAGATTGTAAATCTACAATCCGGAGTTCGATCCACTCAATCCACGCCCAAGTGGCACAAAGGTAAGTTCGACATTCCAAAGAATATGTCCAAATCCGACAACAGAGTCAAACGATATCAAGAAAAAGAAAAATTCGACTCCTGGTGGAAAGGACAACAGAAATACGTCAATCTTCCACCAACCAAGATTTGTGGCTACTGCGGGAGTCTTGGACATCGAGACAGTGCATGTGATAAACTGAATAGAGATCTCTCTTTTAATGTCAAACGTGTTAAATTGATACTTGAAGCACGAGAAAAATTGAAACAGTCTGGCTCGAAAAGGGAACCCAAGTACATCTGGGTTCCCAAATCTAACAAATGATCTGTTCTTTTGTAGGTGAAGGCGAATGGAGACAGCTGGTACTTGGACAGTGGATGCTCTCGTCACATGACTGGAGATCCAAATCAATTCAATTCGCTTTCATCCTACCAAGGAGGTAAGGTTACTTTTGGAAACAACAACCAGGGTGAAATCGTGGGAGTTGGATCCGTAGGTAACCCCTCAAAATTTAAAATTGACGGAGTCCATCTGGTCACTGGACTCCAACACAGTTTACTAAGTATTTCTCAAATTTGTGATAGATTCAATTTGGTACTGTTCTCCTCTTCGGATTGTAAGGTTTATGATGAGCGTACAGGTTCATTAAAAGCTGTGGGACGTAGAGAAGGAAATCTCTACAAAATGTGCTTAAACTCCATTAATCCAGACGATCAAGTCTGTCTCAACGTGCATTCCAAAAACTCACTGCTGTGGCACTCCAGACTTGGTCACGCAAATCATAGGCTGTTGAACAAACTCAAAAGCAAGGACTTAGTGATTGGCTTACCCGACACAACCTTTGACACAGACTCCGTCTGTGAAGCATGTGTAAAAGGTAAACACACCCGGTCCTCCTTCAAAAGTAAGCCTACTCTCTCTACTAGCTCTCCGCTAGAACTACTACACATGGATCTTGTTGGCCCCATGCGCACAAAGTAGAAGTGGTAAGAGGTACATCCTGGTCATAGTCGATGACTATTCCAGGTGGACCTGGGTCATTTTTTTATCTACTAAAGATGAAACTTTTACGGAGTTCGTCAACTCCATAAAATGCTTGTCAACAAATTTTCATTTACTCTAAAAACCCTGAGAACGGACCAGGGTACTGAATTTTGCAACAAGTCGTTTGATGAGTTTTGCAGGGACAACGGAGTTGATCACCAAATATCATCCGCACGTACTCCAGAACAAAACGGAGTGTTGAACGCAAAATAGAACTTGGTAGAAATGGCTCGCACCATGCTCATTGACAGTCAACTCACTCCATCTTACTGGGCAGAAGCTGTTAACACAGCATGCTATGTGTTAAACCGTGCGTTGATTCATCCATTCCTTCACAAGACACCCTATGAACTACTCCGTCAACGAAACCAAGTCTTATACATCTCAGACGTTTCGGATGTAAGTGCTTTATCCACAATAATGGTAAGGACAACTTGGGTAAGTTCTCTCCTAAAAGTGATGAAGGTATCTTTCTTGGCTATTCTTCTAAAAGCAAAGCTTATCGTGTTATCAATCTGAGAACTCAATGTTTAGAAGAAAGCCCACATGTCAAGTTCGATGAGTCCCACAACGTTGGCTCATCTTCTGATCAACTTGACTTTGCCCCTGATGATTTTCTCACCGATCCACACTTCATCACTGTACCAATAGGAAGACTCCCTGAGTCCCACTCCATCACTCCTCATGATTCCCCAGCAAACAACAACAATTCATCAGAATCTACTGACTCTGACCATAACCCGGAGACACCCTTACCACAAAACTTGACTTTTGACTCCTCTGACAAAGACACACCCCCTCCTGCTTCACGTCGACAGTTCCAGCAAAAATCTGCTCACCCTCCTGAAAACATCATTACAGACCCAAACTCCGGTGTTCAAACACGCCTACAGGCTATGCAAAACCTCTGTGCCTTTGGTGCTTTTCTGTCTAGCACTGAACCAAGAAACGTCAAAGAAGCACTCCTTGATAGTGATTGGGTTACTGCTATGCAGGAGGAACTCAATTCTCTCCAGCGACATGCTGTCTGGGAGTTAGTTCCTCGCCCCACACATCAACAAACCATTGGTACTCGTTGGGTCTTTCGTAATAAACTTGATACTGCAGGACAAGTTTTCAGGAATAAAGCTCGATTAGTTGTTCAGGGCTACAATCAAGAAGAAGGGATTGATTATGACGAAACCTTCGCTCCTGTAGCTCGTCTTGAAGCAATTCGCATGCTCATTGCGTTTGCCGCTTTTAAAGGTTTCCAATTATATCAAATGGATGTTAAGACAGCCTTCCTCCACGGCTACATTGATAGAGAAGTCTACGTCGAGCAACCACCAGGGTTCGCAGACTCCGTCCATCCCGACTACGTCTACAAACTGTGTAAGGCCCTTTACGGGCTGAAACAGGCTCCACGTGCCTGGTATGAAAGACTGTCTACATATCTATTGCAAAATGGTTTCTCTCGAGGTAACGTAGATAAAACGCTCTTCATTCTACATTCATCACATGACTTACTCCTTGTACAGATCTATGTTGATGATATTATTTATGGTTCTACAAGTAACACCCTCTGCGACCATTTTGCTAACCTTATGAAGCAAGAGTTTTCCATGAATGAGTTAGGTGAGCTCAAGTTCTTCTTAGGATTACAAATTGAACAGGAAAGGGACGGGATCAAGATTCATCAACAAAAGTACATCAAGGAACTCCTTGCTAAATACAACCTCAAAAATGCCAAGAGTATGTCCACACCAAGCTGTACATCTGCCAAACTGCATCCCGATGATGACGGAGTCGGAGTCAATGCCACCGAATATAGAGGAATGATAGGGTCTCTCTTGTACCTGACTGCCAGTCGCCCAGATATTCTTCACGCAGTCTGTCTTTGTGCTCGCTTCCAAGCAGCACCAAAACAGTCTCACCTCAAAGCAGTCAAGCGTATCTTTCGCTATCTTAAAGGTACAAGTACACTCTATCTATGGTATCCACGATCTCCTACTTTTACTTTATCTGGATATAGTGACTCTGATTGGGCTGGTTCTCTCCAAGATCGAAAGAGTACTTCAGGTAATGCACAGTTCTTGGGTCTTTGCCTTGTTTCATGGTCCTCCAAAAAACAAAACTCCGTAGCACTGTCTACAGCGGAGGCAGAGTATGTCTCTGCTGCAGCCTGTTGCTCCCAACTCCTTTGGATGAAACAACAACTTCAAGACTATCATGTCACCCAAGAACAAATCCCAATCTTTTGTGACAACAAAAGCACAATCAAAATATCCGAAAACCCAGTCCAACACTCAAGAACCAAACATATCGAAATACGTTTTCACTTCTTGAAAGACTGCGTCGAGAAAAAGCTTATCCAACTTGACTTTCTGCCCACAGAAGATCAACTTGCAGATATTTTTACTAAACCCTTGTCTACAGCAAGATTCGAAGCACTGCGATCAGCAATCGGATTGACTCCATCTACCTAGACGGTCGCATGTCCTTGCCCCTACTGCAATCTTCAGCAGGTACTCCCTCATGTCTCATAGAGTCTGTCGTTGTTTGCACTTGAATCAGTGAAATGTGTTTTGTTACTTAGCACGCCTATTACTCTAGCGCTACTATACACGTCATCTATCCGCACCTAACCCGCCTAAATTGTCGCCCTTAATCTCACCCAACCATGACGTCGCCACATTTATCGCACCTGACACACGAAATCTGCAACTTCCAGCCTTATATCTATGACCCGTCTAGTCCATCTCTCTCACTTCCACTCCCTTTACTCCCACGCATCCATCCAATTTCCAAATGGTCGGAGTAAACTTCAACGGAATCACCATCCCAGCCGACATCTTATCCGATCCCAATCGCCTTCAAGCGTACCTCCAATCGATGGCAACCCCTAATCCATCTCCACCCACCACCACCACTCACTCTCCCGCTAAAACCACCGCTACTTCATCTCCGACACACTCCTCCACTCCACCACTTGAAACCCGCGACCCATCCACTCATCAAACACCACCGTCCGCTGCAAGAACAGAAATTGTAACACCCCAACTACCACCGTACACATAACATCAAACTGCAGCGGAAAATTCAACTCATCACATTACTTATTTCAATGGTGTTACACGCCGTTAACCACCCACGTGGCTAACAAGGCTAATACATGTACCTTGTATCGGTCTGATGGACTAGATTCCCGAGCAACTACACGTTACATTTGCTTCCCTTAACAACAACCCATATACTTTATACATTCCAACCGTACCGAGTATTTACAATCTAATGCCGTTAACAATTTCGGTCTTACTACGCCTACAATGCTTACGCCATTTAAATGGCTACCCATGTATAAACATCTACCCCGTCCTAATCTCGAACGGCTTCCAGCTCCTTGTACCTGAAATAGAAAATGAGAGAAAGGGTGGCCCCCAAGGGGCTCAGCACCTTTGCTGGTATGGTAATCCCGCAGCCCACATGCTACCGGGCCACGCACAACTAATTGTCGTCTTAGCATGCTATTGATTATATTTAAATCATGCAGGCACAGTAAACACACAACACAAAACATTTCGCCTCAATGGGCTCAACAAACGGATAATACATCCTTACTTGATGAGTCACTCATGGTATTCATTATCCCTAGAGTGTTCCTCCTCTAACGGAGCTACTTCCTTAATAGACGACACTTACCCTTAAATCGGGTTATCCTTAAACTCCTCTTGTCACAAACTGGGATTCATTTCCATGATCCACACACTCCATATCTTACAACATATCACATTCCTCACATAACAAAACATAACAACACTTTTCTCGTTTCGGCGTACACATGATAACATCGAATTCATTTTAAACATCTAACGTATACATATCATAGCATAGCAAGGGAAATTGCCTAGCACAATATCAACACAAAACACCATAAGATCGGTTCACACAAGGAACCTTCCACCATAGTTAGTATACATAGTGAGCCTAGAGATAATTGCCAATCTCATGCTAAGCTCGTTACCAACCTCGTTACCGTCCAGTTATATCGAATGGTTAACTTAAACCCAAGGTGTGTCGGATATAGTAATCCCAAGCACACCGAAATAACATTTGTATGCCCCTGTGGCCCGACGTGAGTCAGTAAACTAGCTTTGGATAAGCTAAGGGAAGATTGAAACCAAATTGGAAAACAACCCATACATACACCAAGAGAGTCGAACCGGATATGACATCGACTCCCGTCCTCACACACGTGGCCGGAACATGACCGGACTCCTCACCCCCCATTAGTACATATATACTTATAAATAAGTAGTTAGAGATCCATTATGGAGCCTACCACATCCACACACCATACGGTATCATGACCGAGTTAAGCACACAAGGGAGGTTCACACACTTGCATACAACAACAATATCCAACTAACTCACACATAGCCGTGGTTAGAACGTTCCCAAGGTTTGGGTCGTTAACTCCAAATACCGATCTCTCACGTGTTCCTAGTTCTAGTTAGCTAAGGTTCAACACTTATTTGAGGTTAAACGGTATCGGAGACCAGATGCGCCACATAAATGAATTACTATAAACTCATTACATGTTTTAATCTTACAAGGTGGCAAACACTCAGAAAAACACATTGGCATACAAGCCGGTGTAATCCGGTAGGACACAGGTTGCAAGAAAACCATACCTGTCACCGGAGTCCACTCTACCATGTCCACTTACGTTCCTCGAACAATTCTCGAACAACTGGTACATTAAAGTTACCTTCATTAACATTGGGGTAATATGTTTGTGTAACGTCGAATTACCATGGTTAACCCCGTTTAACTAGTTAAATACCCTTACATTTTTAACATGTTTCACTCTTTCATTTTACTTCAACTTTTCACCCACCAATTGCGTTTATAACTCACCTAACATGTCCTACACAACCTTATAACATCATTATCCATCCATCTCCATCATTAGACATCATTTTCCAACCTTAAACAACATTTTTAGAGTGGTCCGGGACTTGATCCTTACCTTAAGTCCCGGACCAACACATTGGAGTACTCTCGGCCATATTTAATAGGGTGGTCCGGGACCTTGTACTCACCCTAAGTCCCGGACCACTACATGGAACAACTCTCGGCCTGTTTTTGATATATGGTCCGGAACTTTAACCATTAACCAAGTCCCGGACCCAAGCTACAGAATGCTATATTTGCATTTTTCTAACCTTGTTGCATTATTTCTCCACCTCCATTAAATGTATAAACTTACCTAATGTTCCTAGGTATATTCTAATGTCCAAATATCATCTTTAACCCTCCTAATTCCATGTTTGACTTGTTACTCAATTTCCACCCAAAATCTCATAACACTTGTAACATTTACATTTGGTTTCCTAAGGGGTGTTTCACCTAAATGACCACTATACCGAAATGTTTCCTCACCTTCATAACATCATCTCCCAAGCATCTCCTCTTACTAACCAAATCCTCTTTTCCAACTTCTTGAATTCCTTTATCAAAACCTTAAACAAACTTCTCCAAGACTTAAATACATCTTAAAAACACTCATTGGATTTCTAGAACTTCCAAGACAATGCCTAAATCCTTATAGCACCTTAGAACACCTTAATGCATGTTTTCTTCCTTAGTGAAGCATGTATCCATTCCTAACAATTCCTAGTTCACCCAAGTTCATTCAGGCACTTAAAACTCCTTATACATTTTACAAATTTTACCATAGGTTCTCTTAGCACATCATCATTCCAAAGCTCATAGTTTTCACCATTAAACACTCAAGAACACCTAAATCCATCAAGAACACCATCACACACAAGACTTCACCCAATTTACACTACATCACAATATAGTGCACAGTTTAAGTTGCTTGGCACTTAGGCCCTTAAATAACATGGCTCTTAGGCCCTTAAATTGCATAAACCTTAAACACTGAATTTCCCACATAAATAACGCCTTTGACCTGCAAATACATACACCAAGACATATGTTCTTTTACCAGTCTCCTTGAGAACACTTTACTAAGTCATTCACCATTTGCTCTTTAGGTAGTTTTAACAAGCATTATAAGCTCATTTCTCCTAAGGCATTAAACCACATTAGGTTAGTATATTTACCTCTTTTCCACCCAAACTTCTTTCTTGTTTCCTCATAAAACCGGTAAGGCATTTCATTCCTTGTCAACTACTAAACAATATACCAACATTGAAATGAGTATATAAGCTTTATGCTTCATCTCATTGTAAACCCTAGGTTTACATTATTTCAAAAACACTAATGTAGTTGTTTTACCTTGGTCTTTGAAGAGAGTTTGAATATCTATGAAGAGAGGACTCCACCTAGTCCATGAAAGGTTGGAATGAAGCTAGAACAAAGTCACACAAAGAGCACCATTAATGTGCAATTTCGGTCAAGGCAAAAACATGAAGGAAACTTGATTTTTCTTTGAGATTCCTTACCTAGAAGCAAAGGAGATCAATAATATGTGAAAAGGTGAGCTCAAGCTCCTTCAATGGTGAATCTCCATGGCACCAAAATTGAGCTCTTGAAGATTTGAAAAGATAGAAGTGTAGAGCTTGGTCTAACTAAGACAAATATAGTCTTAGAATTTGATTTGGAGCATGGAGTTGGATTTGGCAAAGAAATGAAGATGGAGAAGAGATGGAGCTGTAGCAAATCGTAAATGGAAGGGAGGAAGAAGATGGCTACCGTGGGAAATGAAAGGAAATAAGAGAATGAGGAGGTAAGTTTGCTTTTGTTAAGATATTTATGTATAAAGCAAAAATAGTACTTTACTTTAAGCTTTACTTTACTTATTTGATTTCTTTTACAAGTTGGTGACTCACACCTTGAAAAACCGGCCCCCATTTAGTTAGAAGGGTACTTTAGTCTTTATTTGTCAATTTAATTACTTATGATAACATATGTTACAAACTAGCTTATAAAAATCACTATTCACAAAAACAAGGCACATAGAAGTGAAATTTTTGATTTCCCATTGATATAGACATCCAAATGTGATACTATATAGTACACATATATATTTAAGAGTAATGATGGACATTTAGCCATTCAAAACTCATTTACAAGATAATTTTTCAAAAACGTGCTTTAAGACTCCTTAAAGCACTTTTTGTGTTCTAACTTGTTTTCAAGCTTGGTTTTCTTTGGTAACTGATTTAATATGTTCATTAACATATTGATAAGGTATAGGTATGACCATTAGGTCTTATACAAATTTATCCCAAGCTTAGAGCACATTTTAGCCCATATTGACCTTAAGGTGTTTATTTGTGTTTTGTTTGGTTTCATTGTCTACCAAGGTTTCCTAAGGACTTAATTAGCCTTATAAAATCATAATTAAATATTATCAAATCTTGGTAGGCTCTTTGGGTCCTAACCAAGTTCACTCCAAGCTTAGAGCATGTTTTTTTTTTGCTCGAACCGTGTCTTAGTGTTTTATTGTGTTTGAACTATGGTTTAAACTATGCACTGATGTTCCTAAGGCACTTTTTAGCCTTTAGATACCATATTTAAACATTTAAACAACATACCAAGATTTGGGGTATTTCAATCTACCCCCCTTAAAAGAACTTTGTCCTCGAAGTTCACATTTCCTCGCATCATTGGATTAGAATACGGGAATTACTTTCGAAATTAACTTCCATTACCAACCACCCTTTACATCCAACCTCGGACTTAACGGTCCAGGCAAAATCCACATCCATACATAACCACCTCGTAATATACTTACATGATTACCTCAGACTCAATGGTCCGGGTACCTTAACCGTACTGTACTTACATAACAACCCTTAGACTCTCAGGTCTGGGTAACATAACAACAGTTAGACTCATAGGTATGGATAACACAACCAATTTAGAATCCGTCCACATTAGAACTCAAGGTAAGATAACATTTATTACTCATACCACACAACATGCCTTAGCATGTATAACAAACAGAAATACCTTTTCCATCTCTCCATGGGCTCAAGTCCCATGTTGAGTACATATACACTGTGATCCCGCAGAACCCGGTCGCGATGGACACCTTCTGGTCCCTGTTCCTTTGGGAGATCAAAACATTCACTTAATTTTTAACATATATACTTCTCATGTCACCGGTCCGAAGACAAAGGCTCATGCGTCCTCAGCTCGTGAGCAAGTACTACAAAAATGTTCTTTACTAGGTTAAGTATAAGAGAATCCTTTATTCAAAATATTAATCGATTGTTTGAAAACACCAATTGAAAATCCTTTTGAAAACACAACACAACTCCAAATCCAACTTATGCTCTTTGCTTCTTTCTTAACGTGGTTATTTGTGTCCACTTACAGGGAGCTTCTAGAGTCATCCAACCCTGATGTGATCAGCATCAGTGTTGAACTATCCTTCCACCCCAATTTGTGTTCGGCTTCCCTTGATCTCATGATAATCAAGTTTCACCTCCCACTTCATTTTCAACCAACAACTAATTCAAGCATATCCCATTTTCCATCTTTAAATCCTTCTAGTCATAATCATTACATCTCCAAGGGATAGAACTCCGTCTATCAATCATCACCCAAATCCAACTTAATTCAAGTTACCTAGTGAATTTAATTCTCACTAGGTTCTATGTCGCTCTCACACCCCTTCATAAATCACAACACTATATATATATACATATTTTTATCAAAATACGATACATGTTTCACATTTATGCACTGTCGGGGTTTTAGTTCCCCGGGAGTTTCTTTACTCCCATCCACTTGTACTCTCACACACACTGTTAACCAAAATAAACACACTTTCCACAATGGTATTCGCATCCACTGTGCGCAATTACCACAATTTAACCATAAATGAATGCGTATGTTTGTATAACACACGCGCCAACCATCATAACAATTTATTTTTGTGCAATGCACAACATAGTTCACGTACACTTGTACGGTAAAACACACTAAGCGGCTTTACGCTCTACCCCCCTTAAAAGGGATTACGCCCACGTAATCAGTCACTGAACATTGGCTTAAAATGTTCTGCCGTCGTGAAGTATTTTAACTTCCACGCGGTCTGGTACACAATGCGTTTTGGTTAGAGGATTTTAACCATATTGGTGGTTTAATCCCTAAACCAAGAATTATTATTAGAGTTTATCTAACTCATAACCGGTTTCGGTCCTAGCCTGTGAGGCTTCTAGGCATTGATGACTAGCCATCAATTCATATTCACAATGTATATTCGGCATTTGATGCATGGGCTCACTGGCCTCTGCTGCGCAATTCTGATAATTATAGGGCTAGTTTGCCCTATTCGTTACTGTTACTGTATTGTATATCTCTAATGTATTACCCTTATCTTGGGAAGAATGGTTTCTCAACCGACGCATGGTATCTCTTACCCTGAGCGAATTCGGTGAGTTTCACAACTTTTCATCCACTTCTCCAATAGCTTACAGCGTAAACTACTATGTAATTCACAATGATTGACTTGCTTCTACCGACTTACTGTCGGTTGAGATTGAGCTACTACCTAATGTGTAGTGCTCTCTCAGTTATTTCCCACACCAGGGGTATATTTCATACCGACATTTGGTATTTAGTGCTACTGTAGTCACTTACTATTAATCATGTCTCCACCTTTGGTTTTGTACATGTATTCTTTCATTCTTGCGGCCTTGCATTACCTATGCATCGGCCATTATAACATTATTCCTCCACAATTACCATGCTTCTGATTCCTAGCTATCCCACCTGATCATTACTACGCAAGTGTAATACCAAAACACTCAGTCATACAGAGTGCAGAGGCGTAAACTCTTGACAGTAAATCCGTTATGCGATTCGCCATGGAATTCACACTGAGTTCCTCATCACACAGTACCTACCACTGGCTTATTGCCCAGTCTGTTTAACATCGCTTATCTTGCATCTCTACTAAGTTTAACTCATAACTGGTCTTATCTGCCACATTATCATTCAACAATGCTTATACAACAGTCGCTTACTGTGCACCGTGCTTATTGTATAACATAACACTAACTTGCATGGTATTTACTGTCACATTAACTTCCACACGTTACTTACATTATTCACATTATGGTTCGTCATTCATTTGGATGACTTCCGAATGTTCCTTGAGCATTGCTCACTCGAGTCACAAACCGGCGTTACTTAGCTCGGTGCTTCACTTTATACACACATACTACTAAGCTAACTGCTCTCTTTCAATAATAACGTCGTCCGTCCTTAACATATTTCTTGAACTTGATTCACATAACTACCGCTCCTGCGGTCTCACAATATCGAGAGGTATCCCCACTCTTAATGCAGTGGTTCGTTCTCCGCTCTATTACTTGTATAACATATATTTCTGCAACTGATCAAATTTACATAACACAAGTTGTTTGTGGCTTATAAGCCTCACCGTTACGATTCCTTCCAAGCTGTCTCTTTGGCAACTTAGGGTCCTATTGTTAAGTGGGCTACCTACAGTGTTTAGTCCGCGTAATTGTTTCAAATCTTGTGTTCCTATTACATTGCTTCATCCAACAACGTTTAATCCAAACACCCTTCAAGGATTGCTCCTGGGTGTTACTAAAATATGCCATTACGTTTGGCTTGCACTTATGGGTACATTCAGTAAACTACGCCTTCCTGTGTTCTTAGCTGGGTTTTTCGTTTCAGCTATCATGTTTTTTTTTTGAAGATTCTTAAGACGTATCCAATGTCTTTATATAATAGTCGGTGCACTTCGCACCTCCCAACTCCCAAATATCTCCTTGAACAATTTCACCAATTCCTTTGGTCTTCTTAACAGGGTTCCTTTACTCCAACCATTCATGGTAATCCTTAGCTCCTACTTGACTTTTACTGCTGACCGTAGTATGGAGTCGACTACTTCCCGTGTTCCGGACTCTACTCGTATACATATATGGGGTATCATATTGATACATTGCTACTTACCCAACTAACCTATAAGTAGGTCTGTCAGGCCCACATGCTCCTATCGGAGTGCGGTCGTCCCACAACATAGTTGGTACACTCGTAGTGTCCGTCACACGCCTAGGTAAAGTATTCTGTTGTCAACTCCCTTATATTGTCCCGTGACAATATTCATTCCTTGCTTCCCGAACTTAATCGAGGGAAAGTTTATCCACAGTTGTATCTTTATCAACTGCCCCTGGTTTTACTGGTTTGGTTTAAAAGAAGGTTGGAAAGAAGTGTTGGTTTGAAAGAAAATTTTGGTTTTGAAAGAAAAGAGTTTGAATAAATCTGGGTTTGAAAGAAAAGTTTCATGGTTTCGCAACATCTTCTTACCTTAACCAAGTCTAGCTTCTTGCTGACTGGTGTACTTACAGTTACCGAGGTTAGGCTATCAAGCCCTTCCATGGTCATAATGATCTCGTTTAACTTCATGGTACTTTACTAAGTACCTTGTAGTGGTTATAAATTTCCCGAATAGCCCTGTTATAGCAGCACTTGCTATGGCAAGTGCGCCATGCTAACTGGCTATCAGTTCAACACATACCGGTTGTGGTATTGTTTTTACCCGCACTGTGATCAGTGGCCTTGTTGGCCCTCACTGATCTTACTGTCTTGATAATAACTCCTCTAGGTGACTTCTCACTGTCTTCACATGATGATCATCAACTAGGGTGTTTCCCACTCTGGGAGACCCCTTTTACTTAGTATTGTATCCTCTTTGTAGCCCGTTCCACGTATCTGTCGTGGTTGCTGAGACTTGTCTCTTGTTTGGGTACTACGTTGTAGTTCCTTTGTCGGTTAGTATACCGCTGGTGTCATCGTTTAGTATTGGTAGTCCCGCAGACACTTGTCTCGGGTTTCATTACTTCATTTCTTGCCTGTTGCACAGTCAGTGCGTAGCAAGCTGGTTGTTCTCGACTGCTTGGCATGTCGACCCAGGTTGCCGGAAATTCTATTCTTCTATACACGAGATTCTTCACTCTTCGCTATTAAATGCGGTTAACATTGTTCGGATGGGAACCGTCTCCGGGATTCCCAGTTTTCGGGATCTACCGTATGACAGGTTCTCCGTACCTTTAAAGGTATTTAATAACAGCCAGATCGGGTATTCCTGAGTAAGAGAGGACTTTCATCTCTCTGGCGTTCTTTCCCAAGTTATAAAACAGGGATTGTGGACGGTGGGAAGGATATTATAGGTTTCCAGTACACAGTGGTAATACCTAACTAGCGTATCTCTCACGCTATCACTCAACCCTTAACCCAAGGTGCTAAAATCCTAACTCGGTACTTCCTAAGCTCGGTGATTCAGTCATCAGAGCGATACTTCGCTCTGATACCACTTTTTGTAACACCCCAACTACCACCGTACACATAACATCAAACTGCAGCGGAAAATTCAACTCATCACATTACTTATTTCAATGGTGTTACACGCCGTTAACCACCGACGTGGCTAACAAGGCTAATACATGTACCTTGTATCGGTCTGATGGACTAGATTCCCGAGCAACTACACGTTACATTTGCTTCCCTTAACAACAACCAATATACTTTATACATTCCAACCGTACCGAGTATTTACAAACTAATGCCGATAACAATTTCGGTCTTACTACGCCTACAATGCTTACGCCATTTAAATGGCTACCCATGTATAAACATCTACCCCGTCCTACTCTCGAACGGCTTCCAGCTCCTTGTACTGAAATAGAAAAGGAGAGAAAGGGTGGCCCCCAAGGGGCTCAGCACCTTTGCTGGTATGGTAATCCCGCAGCCCACATGCTACCGGGCCACGCACAACTAATTGTCGTCTTAGCATGCTATTGATTATATTTAAATCATGCAGGCACAGTAAACACACAACACAAAACATTTCGCCTCAATGGGCTCAACAAACGGATAATACATCCTTACTTGATGAGTCACTCATGGTATTCATTATCCCTAGAGTGTTCCTCCTCTAACGGAGCTACTTCCTTAATAGACGACACTTACCCTTAAATCGGGTTATCCTTAAACGCCTCTTGTCACAAACTGGGATTCATTTCCATGATCCACACACTCCATATCTTACAACATATCACATTCCTCACATAACAAAACATAACAACACTTTTCTCGTTTCGACGTACACATGATAACATCGAATTCATTTTAAACATCTAACGTATACATATCATAGCATAGCAAGGGAAATTGCCTAGCACAATATCAACACAAAACACCATAAGATCGGTTCACACAAGGAACCTTCCACCATAGTTAGTATACATAGTGAGCCTAGAGATTATTGCCAATCTCATGCTAAGCTCGTTACCAACCTCGTTACCGTCCAGTTATATCGAACGGTTAACTTAAACCTAAGGTGTGTCGGATATAGTAATCCCAAGCACACCGAAATAACATTTGTATGCCCCTGTGGCCCGACGTGAGTCAGTAAACTAGCTTTGGATAAGCTAAGGGAAGATTGAAACCAAATTGGAAAACAACCCATACATACACCAAGAGAGTCGAACCGGATATGACATCGACTCCCGTCCTCACACACGTGGCCGGAACATGACCGGACTCCTCACCCCCCATTAGTACATATATACTTATAAATAAGTAGTTAGAGATCCATTATGGAGCCTACCACATCCACACACCATACGGTATCATAACCTAGTTAAGCACACAAGGGAGGTTCACACACTTGCATACAACAACAATATCCAACTAACTCACACATAGCCGTGGTTAGAACGTTCCCAAGGTTTGGGTCGTTAACTCCAAATACCGATCTCTCACGTGTTCCTAGTTCTAGTTAGCTAAGGTTCAACACTTATTTGAGGTTAAACGGTATCGGAGACCAGATGCGCCACATAAATGAATTACTATAAACTCATTACATGTTTTAATCTTACAAGGTGGCAAACACTCAGAAAAACACATTGGCATACAAGCCGGTGTAATCCGGTAGGACACAGGTTGCAAGAAAACCACACCTGTCACCGGAGTCCACTCTACCATGTCCACTTACGTTCCTCGAACAATTCTCGAACAACTGGTACATTAAAGTTACCTTCATTAACATTGGGGTAATATGTTTGTGTAACGTCGAATGACCATGGTTAACCCCGTTTAACTAGTTAAATACCCTTACATTTTTAACATGTTTCACTCTTTCATTTTACTTCAACTTTTCACCCCCAATTGCGTTTATAACTCACCTAACATGTCCTACACAACCTTATAACATCATTATCCATCCCTCCATCATTAGACATCATTTTCCAACCTTAAACAACATTTTTAGAGTGGTCCGGGACTTGATCCTTACCTTAAGTCCCGGACCAACACATTGGAGTACTCTCGGCCATATTTAATAGGGTGGTCCGGGACCTTGTACTCACCCTAAGTCCCGGACCACTACATGGAACAACTCTCGGCCTGTTTTTGATATATGGTCCGGAACTTTAACCATTAACCAAGTCCCGGACCCAAGCTACGAATGCTATATTTGCATTTTTCTAACCTTGTTGCATTATTTCTCCACCTCCATTAAATGTATAAACTTACCTAATGTTCCTAGGTATATTCAAATGTCCAAATATCATCTTTAACCCTCCTAATTCCATGTTTGACTTGTTACTCAAATTTCCACCCAAAATCTCATAACACCTGTAACATTTACATTTGGTTTCCTAAGGGGTGTTTCACCTAAATGACCACTATACCGAAATGTTTCCCTCACCTTCATAACATCATCTCCAAGCATTCCTCTTACTAACCAAATCCTCTTTTCCAACTTCTTGAATTCCTTTATCAAAACCTTAAAAAACTTCTCCAAGACTTAAATACATCTTAAAAAACACTCATTGGATTTCTAGAACTTCCAAGACAATGCCTAAATCCTTATAGCACCTTAGAACACCTTAATGCATGTTTTCTTCCTTAGTGAAGCATGTATCCATTCCTAACAATTCCTAGTTCACCCAAGTTCATTCAAGCACTTAAAACTCCTTATACATTTTACAAATTTTGCCATAGGTTCTCTTAGCACATCATCATTCCAAAGCTCATAGTTTTCACCATTAAACACTCAAGAACACCTAAATCCATCAAGAAACCATCACACAAGACTTCACCCAATTTAAACTACATCACAATATAGTGCACAGTTTAAGTTGCTTGGCACTTAGGCCCTTAAATAACATGGCTCTTAGGCCCTTAAATTGCAAAACCTTAAACACTGAATTTCCCACATAAATAACGCCTTTGACCTGCAAAACATACAAAGACATATGTTCTTTTACTAGTCTCCTTGAGAACACTTTACTAGTCATTCACCATTTGCTCTTTAGGTAGTTTTAACAAGCATTATAAGCTCATTTCTCCTAAGGCATTAAACCACATTAGGTTAGTATATTTACCTCTTTTCCACCCAAACTTCTTTCTTGTTTCCTCATAAAACCGGTAAGGCATTTCATTCCTTGTCAACTACTAAAAATATACCAACATTGAAATGAGTATATAAGCTTTATGCTTCATCTCATTGTAAACCCTAGGTTTACATTATTTTCAAAAACACTAATGTAGTTGTTTTACCTTGGTCTTTGAAGAGAGTTTGAATATCTATGAAGAGAGACTCCACCTAGTCCATGAAAGGTTGGAATGAAGCTAGAACAAAGTCACACAAAGAGCACCATTAATGTGCAATTTCGGTCAAGGCAAAAACATGAAGGAAACTTGATTTTTCTTTGAGATTCCTTACCTAGAAGCAAAGGAGATCAATAATATGTGAAAAGGTGAGCTCAAGCTCCTTCAATGGTGAATCTCCATGGCACCAAAATTGAGCTCTTGAAGATTTGAAAAGATAGAAGTGTAGAGCTTGGTCTAACTAAGACAAATATAGTCTTAGAATTTGATTTGGAGCATGGAGTTGGATTTGGCAAAGAATGAAGATGGAGAAGAGATGGAGCTGTAGCAAATCGTAAATGGAAGGGAGGAAGAAAGATGGCTACCGTGGGAAATGAAAGGAATAAGAGAATGAGGAGGTAAGTTTGCTTTTGTTAAGATATTATGTATAAAGCAAAAATAGTACTTTACTTTAAGCTTTACTTTACTTATTTGATTTCTTTTACAAGTTGGTGACTCACACCTTGAAAAACCGGCCCCCATTTAGTTAGAAGGGTACTTTAGTCTTTATTTGTCAATTTAATTACTTATGATAACATATGTTACAAACTAGCTTATAAAAATCACTATTCACAAAAACAAGGCACATAGAAGTGAAATTTTTGATTTCCCATTGATATAGACATCCAAATGTGATACTATATAGTACACATATATATTTAAGAGTAATGATGGACATTTAGCCATTCAAAACTCATTTACAAGACAATTTTTCAAAAACGTGCTTTAAGACTCCTTAAAGCACTTTTTGTGTTCTAACTTGTTTTCAAGCTTGGTTTTCTTTGGTAACTGATTTAATATGTTCATTAACATATTTATAAGGTATAGGTATGACCATTAGGTCTTATACAAATTTATCCCAAGCTTAGAGCACATTTTAGCCCATATTGACCTTAAGGTGTTTATTTGTGTTTTGTTTGGTTTCATTGTCTACCAAGGTTTCCTAAGGACTTAATTAGCCTTATAAAATCATAATTAATTATTATCAAATCTTGGTAGGCTCTTTGGGTCCTAACCAAGTTCACTCCAAGCTTAGAGCATGTTTTTTTTTTGCTCGAACCGTGTCTTAGTGTTTTATTGTGTTTTAACTATGGTTTAAACTATGCAATGATGTTCCTAAGGCACTTTTTAGCCTTTAGATACCATATTTAAACATTTAAACAACATACCAAGATTTGGGGTATTTCAGAAATTCTCGATACCGACATTGAGGATGTCACCCCAATTCAAACCCTACCACCATCTCCAGCACCACAAGCTACTATACCTCCTGCCGAAACCAAGCCTACCGATCAACCACAAGCTCATACCAACCAATCACCCAACAAACCTCCTTCATCAACCCCACAAGCATCCCCCGCTAAATCAGCAACACCACCACAACAACCTCCCCCCAAGAACCGCAAGAGAAAAGGCCAAACTTCTACCCGACCCACTGCAAAAAGAATCCTTCGATCTTCCGTCAAGGCACATCCTGTTTCCTCTGGTTCCGGTGAGTCGTCTCCAGTCCAAGAACTGCCCACGGCCAGCCACGATGCCTCTACTGGTGCTACCTCCGCCAAAGATCAAAAACCACCGAAGCCGCACCGACGGAGTGTGAAGGTCGACCCATTCACTCAACGTTACATGCTCGGGGACCCTGCCTCAGAACGGAATATCGTTAGGGGTAAGTTCCTTGACTTCTCTTGGGCTCTATCTTCCAACCTAGGGGAGTTAGTTACTATGCTAGAAGTTCAGGGGTGGAAACATCTCTTTTGTGAGATTACTGAGTGGTATCCCACAGAGTCTGTCGACTTCTTTCAAAACCTTGTCATCCGAAACGGTGCTGCTCAGTCTGTTGTTAATTCTACCCCAATATTCTTCGATCTTGCAAAATTGTCCCAAGTTCTTGGCATTCCTGCTACTGGCCTGTCATTCTATGAGAAAGGAATTCTTCCTGAGATTCCCGGGGTCCCACAAAATAAAATCTATCGCTTTTTCTCCTCCAAGAAAAAGATTGGCTCTCCCATACCCCGTGGCGATCTCTCCATTTTACACCAACTCCTTCACATTCTGGTCATCAAAAACATTGTCCCAAGGAAGGAAGGAAATCTCATGGTCAACTGCTTGGACCTCACCATAATGTACTGTATCATCAATCGTCACTCTATCAATCTGGCTCATATAATTCTCCATCACCTAGCCCAGTCGGTCGACACCCCGAAACACTCCTTGGGGTACGTGTTCTGGTTGCCTCGCATATTCCAATTCTTTCAGGTACCCTTGGCGACTTCGACGCCAGAGTCCATCGAAGAGGCAGACACCATCAACCTGCGGTATCTGAATCGGCTGACTTCAATCGACAAATTAAAGCTGCTGCCCCCACCATCTACTCCAACGACGGCGGGGACATCCACTTCTCAAGAGGCAGTCCCTCAAGCTTCACTCCAACCCCTCCTGGAGAAAGTGGAGCGCCTCATTGCGCATGCAGCCGAGCTGATTCAGGGCCAGAAGCGGATGATGGACCGACTCGCCGGGATAGAGACGACAGTGACGGCCTTGCAAGACCAACTCCTTGACATCCAATCCACCTTAAACCCAAACCCTTAGAATGACGTGTGTATGTAGTGTTAGATCTTAGGTTGTTTTTAAGTTCTAAACACTTTTGCTGGTTTTTGTGTGAATACTTTGACTGACTTTTTGATACTGTGGGCTTCCCTTTGTTGAAAGCAAAAGGGGGAAGCGGTGAATCCCGTCTGGTGTACGGGTTATTCTGCTGTTGTTTTAAACTGCTTCTGGATTTGTGCTGCTGGACCATGTGGTCTAGTGATTTAACTGCCTTCTATACTATCCTGCCTATTACACTTCTTATTTATTGTTTGCTTGCCTGGAGTTCCTCTCCGATCAAGGGGGAACCTTAATGGAGTCTTTGAACTCAGTTGCCACTGCTGCTATTAAGGGGAAACTTTGACAAGGTCGGTTCCCCTAGTCCTTGTGTTTCTATTTTCAGGATTGACTCCATCGGGATTCAAGAAGGTTTGCTATCATCAGCAACAAGGGGGAAATTGTTGGGACATCGGAGTGTTGCAGAGATAGCCTTTCACTGCGACAGAGTCAATCATCACTTGACAGACACAAAGAGTGATCCTCTTCGATAGAGTCCGGCGCAACAAAGAAGACCTCAAAGACTCTCTCGTGATGTTGCGGAAAATCAGGAGTCAACTCGGAATGTGTTTAGTGCCACAACGGTCATGAGGGTCTTCCTCAACATCCGAAGATCGCGGCCCAAGTAAGAAGACCACTTAAGAGCCGTTGGAAGTTGCCCACTAAGTTAGTTCCGGTATTTTCGGAACTAACTCCTTCGACTTGCTGTTGTACTTAGAGTATAAATAAGATGTGTAATAGTTAGTTTTTCGGTGTGCTTTCATTGAGGATTATTTCAGAGCTTAGAGAGAGAAAGAGAATTGCATTGTAAGCCAGAAGGAGAGAGAGATTAAGTACCAAGTTAGTTAGCGCCGTTAGATAGACTCTACCTAGGAAGATCCTAGTTTCACTACACTTATCATTGTTCTGATTAGAAAGTGTGTTGGGTGAGTGAGTGAAAACCGCTAAGTAGATCCTTTCTACTTAGTGGGCATTTGTAAGTTACTTTATTTGACCAGGAAATGAAATAGCTTATTTGTGTATCTTGCTGAGTTCCACAGAGTCCTTCTTTCCTTTCATCATTTCGCTACAATTACCGTAAAAGTCTTCCGTAATCTTAGTTTGGTTAATTCGATTGAGTGCCTCTATCTCACAGAGTGCTTCTCAGTTAAGAAGGCTGATTGAGTCAAACCAATCCTTAGACTCACACATTTGATTGGTTTGAGTTAGCCACCCGATCCTACATAGTCCTTTACAAACCTCCTAAATAACCTGCCAACCGAGGAAGCTCCTGATATCGGTAACTGTCTTCGGCCTAGGCTAGGTGCGCACTGCATCAATCTTTGCCGGATCAACAGCGATCCCGGCCTCAGAAATCACATGTCCAAGAAAGGATACTTGGTTCAACCAAAACTCACACTTCGAAAATTTAGCATACAACTGATTCTTTCTCAATGTTTGTAACACATTCCTCAGGTGGCTTTCATGATCACCTCTCGATTTTGAGTACACAAGAATATCGTCGATGAAGACTACCACTGACTTGTCCAACTGATCTTGGAACAAGCGGTTCATTAAGTCCATGAACTTAGCTGGTGCATTGGATAACCCAAACGGCATAACTGTAAACTCATAATGTCCATACCTAGTTCTGAATGCTGTCTTCTCAATGTCACTGTCACGGATGGCAATCTGATCATATCCGGACCGTAGATCTGTCTTGGAGAATACTGATGCTCCCCTCAACTGATAAAATAGATCGTCGATGCGTGGTAAAGGGTAACGGTTCACCGTAACTGCATTCAGTTCTCGATAGTCAATACACAGGCGGAGACTACCGTCCTTCTTCTTCACGAAGAGGACCGGCGCTCCCCATGGTGAAACGCTAGGGCGAATATATCCCTTGTCGAGTAGGTCTCTCAGCTGCTCCTTGAGCTCTGTCATCTTCTGCTGGAGCCTACGATAGGGTGTGCCTTCGCAATTGGTCCGGTACCCGGAACCAAATCGATCTCAAACTCAACTTCTGTGCTGGCGCATGCCCGGCAGTCCTTAGGAATACATCGGAAACTCCGACACTACGGAACATCAGGACTAAACTCTGGGTCTCTCTCTAGTCTTGGGACATAGCATGGTATACATCCTCCCCTCGTCGTAATTCACGATACCATAGCCATGGGGTGATGATCTGAGGAAGGCTCCCGGCCTCTGGCGGTAAGATATGATAACCCCAGACGGACTCCGAAGAAGCAGTGATGCTCGGCACACAGGATTCCCTTGTACCGCTCCAACCAGTTCATCCCGACAATCACATCAAAACCAAGTCCGTCGAACTCTATCAAGTCGATCGGAAACTCTTCACCTCTGACTCTCACAACAACATCTCGGTGGTAGCGGGTACACCTGATCCGCTCTTTCGATGGGAGAGTGACTAGGAAGTCTGGCATCTCATCACCGTCTAACCCCAGCCTCTTCGCAAAGGATAGCGAAATAAATGTATGAGAGGCTCCGGAGTCGAACAAGATCGAAGCGTCCACGCCATTGACTGGAAAGGTACCGGTGAGGATTGTGCCGCTCCTGCCGGCTTCTGCCTCATTGCAGACACTCAGTATACCTCCCGTTCCGAGTGCACAGCCTAATTCATTGGCAAACTAATAAGTATTGGGTAACAACACGGTTTATATGCTTCAAACAACTCCACTTTATTCATTAACACACTCTTTTTACAACATTCGTTGGCTTATACTGTCGCCATAAATAACACTTACTACATCCTTAACATACACTGGTTTATCACATCACATAATTATACAAGGCTTAAAACTGTCTGAAGGTCAAATTCAAATGTCCGGGTTTCATGTGTGTGGCATTGATCACTGCCGACGGTGCGGTATTCAGTTTGATCTTCCTGATGCCATGATATAGCATCCTTGACCGCCCACCCATGATTAACACATCTCCCGATTTCAACACTAGCTTCTTTGCGAGATCAGCACGCTTCTGCTCGCCATACACAAACACTGCGGTATCACCAATGGACCAAGAGACCACGAGTACTCCCTTACTTAGAGACTCGCGTGACTCGTCCTTATCTTGGTGTAAACCTAACCGTCCACCTTTCTGGTAGAAGTTCACAATGCATAGATCTGCTTTCACATTTGGAATTGAATCCATTTCAACTTGCTGAGCAATTCCCACGGCGTGGTTAACGACCGCAAGGAACTCCTCAGGTATACTGGGTACAGTTGCTCCATCTTCAGTTCGCACTTCTTGATATGTCTTGGTGTAAGGGTTTCAGTCCTTACCCATGCACATCATCTTCAATTTCATTCTTGATCCGCTCGGGTATTCGGGTGTGTAGAAACCTCCTGGTTTTGCTCCAAGTTCGTCGCATCGTCTGATGATATGGATTTGTGCTTCCGGTGTGAGGTATCCATTTAAGAGTACCATACCTGGTTGGATAACCTGACATTGCTCCATTGGAAAGTTGGTGATGTGTGGGGGTGGTTTCTTCAGGGTTTGGTGTGGGTGGGATTGGATAACATATATTGAAGGTTCCTTTAGGTTTAGAATATCCTAATCAGGTGACTTTCACACTATACTTTAATTATTTACTCACATGGTTGTTTACTTAAACTCACTAACACACATGCATGAAATGCGGTATGCAAACACTTATTTCACTCAATAGTTTAGGCGGTACCTGGTCTAGAAGAGGGCCCTGGCGCCTCAGACCGGTCCACCACATTCAGGGCGGCCTTGCCGGACCCCGACCCCTTCCCTTTCTAGGAATCTGTGTACCTCTGATCTGGGGGTGGCTGATTCGCCGTCTTCGGGCCATCGGTGGTCGCAGTGGCCTTACCCTTCCATTGTCCCTTGGGCCTGTAGTTTCTATTGTTCGGGTTCTGCCAGCACTCATAGTCGCGGTGACCCATCTTTTTGCAGTATCGGCACTGCACATCATTACCCTTGCAGTCCTTGCCGGGATGGTCTCCGTTACACCACTTGCAGTAATAGGGGCGCTCCGGTCTAGAGCCCGTGCTAGCTGCTAACACATCACACACTCAGTACATACTTTACAAGTTAATAACACACACTAGATTTCGGTATTGAAATTTGTTAATTACCCTTGGGTGGGTAAGAACGTAGGGGCTTGACCGCATACGCATAGGTGAGCTGCAGAGGCTCCTCAGCAGTGGTGGTCTGGGTCTGGCCCTTGCCACCCTATTGTTGTCCTTTCTGGGACTGGGGGTATGACTTCTTCTTCTTTCCTCCCCATTGCCCTTGCGTGCCTTGGCCCTCGTTCATGGCCTTGCGCTTGAGCGCACTCTCCTCGTCCCTCAGACGGACGCTGATCTCCACAATTGCAGCGGCATGGTAGCACTCCTATATTTAGAGTGTCAGTTATGCCCCGCCAACAAATTCACATCACATTAACATATTGTACATACTTATTCGCATCACACCGAAGTCCCATTACCTGCAAAGTAGTATATCCAGTCGGCCCCATGCCATAGCGTAGGCGGTAGCTCAGTCCGTTGTAGAAACGGTTCACAAGAATCCGGTCTGAGTAACCCAGATCCGGTAGCAGGTGGATAAGTCCGATGAAGGCTGAGTAGTACTCATCTACCGACATCTTATCCCCTTGCCTCAGATTGTCCAACTCCAGGCGCTTGGCCTCTTGCACGTGTATCGGGTAGTATTTGGCTCGTAGCAGAGCCGTGTACTCCCTCCACTGAAAGGTCGGGTCAGCAACTCTGCCCTCCCATACTAGCTTCCACCAGCTCTGTGCTGAACCCTTCAAGTAGTATGCGACAAGTCGAACCTTGACCTCCTCAAGCACCGCTAAGGTCTCGAAGGCGGTCTCCATCTCGGAAATGTACGCCTCCAGCTTACGAGGGTCGGTCTCTCCACTAAATGATGGTGGCCTCAGATCAGCCAACGCCTTGACCCAGTTGGTCTCTCGTGGCGGTGGCGGTGGTGGTGGTTGAACTCCGGGCTGTTGCCCCTGCTGAATCGCAGCTACAAGTTGGGGTACCATCTGGGCTACGGCGGCTGCTACTGCCTCAGCCATAACCTGAGCCGTAGTATTCTCGCCCTGGTCACCCGTATCTCTAGTGTCGTGTCCACGGCCTCTACCTCTCGGTCGACCTGACATCTGAATTCACACGAACATTCATTAGCAATATGCTTGCACACTTATCGGTCCAAGGTTGTAACGCTTTTCCCGACCATAAGGTATTCCCACACTTAGTTTGTGGTTAACCTTTCCATAACTGTAATCTTAGGTACTATAGTTAGGTTTCCTAACTCGGTATATTCCTAAGCTCGGTATTCTAGTAATCAGAGCGATACTTCGCTCTGATACCACTTTTTGTAACACCCCTACTACGCACATAACATTACTTGAAATCGCAGCGGAATTTAAACAACTAAACAGTAACTAAACGATTGGTGCTACAACGCCATCAACCACCCACGTGGTTAACAAGGCTGAATAAATACAAGTGTATCGGTCTGATGATCAGACTCCCGAGCATAGAACTAATAACTATATATACAAAAACACAATACCGAGTATTCACGTACATCCTTCACTGTATACTATCACTGTAAACTGTTCGCAACCAAAACATATAACACCACGGGAGCACAGGCGCATCCCGGGCCAACATCCAAAAGTAATCAAAAGTAAACCTGCATCCTAGAATCTAAAGTCATTCCGCTTCTTCGATCCTCATCCTGCAGTAAAAGAAATATGCAGCCCCCGAGGGGGTCAGCAACCCTTGGCTGGTATGGTTAACGCGCAGCCCATCGGCTACCGGGATGCGCGCAACTAATTGCCATGATGACATGGCATTCATTTTAAAACACACAAATTATACATATATCATAACATGGGTATTGTACACAACATCACACACATCACACAAGAACAATTCCTTTTAGGAAGAGAACCAACACAGTTAGTCCCCATAGAGAGCCTAGAGAATGTTGCCATGCTCATGCTAAGCTCGTTACATAACTCGTTACCGTCCTATTAGATTGAACGGATAACTTAACACAAGGTGCCTTGGATATAGTGATCCAAGCACACCGAAATAACACATAGTATGCCCCTGTGGCCCGACGTGAGTCAGTAAAATAGCCTTGGTTAAGCTAAAGGGAAGGTTGGAAACCAAATTGGAAAACAACCATAACATACAAAGAGAATCGTACCGGTTATGACATCGACTCCCATACTCACACGCGTGGCCGGAACAGACCGGACTCCTCACTTCCCCCGTTAGCACTTGTTAGCATTTCATTTTTGAACTCAATACACAATTCACAATAATAGGTCAAGTCTTGTTAGACACACACAAGGGAAGAGAGAGTCATACTTAACAACATAATAATATTTAACAACTGTAAACTCTTTACATGGTTTAATCTTACAAAGTCATAAACACACAGAAAACAAACAACACACGAGCCGGTGTAAACCGGTAGGCAACAGACTGCAAGAAAAACCATACCTTGGTCCTTGCTTCGATTTGTTTCCGCCGTAGGTCACTCCTATACATGATTAATAACGTCGGTTAATTAATTTATTTAACCTCAAATTTACTAAATGTTTAACATGATTATATGACATGTTTTAATGTCTTAACTTATACTTGATCACCTACATTATACCTCCTAGGGTTTATTACTTAAGCCATTATTGTTTTTTTTTACAAGTTTAGGTCCGACTGACCTTACCGACCGACCTTACACAAGGTCGGTCCATTCCAGAACACATTACCGTCAAAATTTTCTACTCCGACCGACCTTGTAAGTTCGGTTGCTTGTTCGGTCCATTCCCGAGAGTTTCTTCCCTTTGAAAATTCAGGCCCGACCGAACTTGCCAAGTCCAGTCCCATGTTCGGTCGATTCCAGAAACTTAATTCTTACACAAAATACAAGCCCGACCGACCTTGCAAGTCTGGTCCCCAAGGTCGGTCCATTCCAGAAACCAATTCTCGCAGGGTAAACTGGGCTCGACCGACCTTGGCAAGTTCGGTCGCAAGGTCGGTCTGCCCCAGACCCTTATTTTCCATTGCCCATTCAACTCCAAACTTCTCCTAAGGCCTCCTAATGTTTTCTAACATCATTTGGTACACTTATATCCACATACAACACCCATGAAACTCATTATCTATCACCTTAAGCACTTACTCATTTCATACTGAAATTCCTAACACTTATATTATTTCCTCCTTAGTTTTCCAAGTGGTGTTTCATACCTATGATAACAACTATGCAATAATATTTCCTCACCACTACAACATCATCTCCCAAGCATTTTTTCCTTTCTAAGCAACTCCTTGAACATCTTACAAGTTTTATAACTCTCATGCAACAAATCACTTCATCCCTTTTTCACCAACAATGCACAAGTCCTAAATACAATCTTTTGCATTCTAAATCCTCTAAAACATTGCCTAAGCCCTTTTGACATCTTTAAACAACTCAATGCATGTTTCTTCCACTAGTTGATCACCTTCCATACTAAACATTTCCTAGCTTACCAAACTCACTCTAAACCCTTAGAACTTCTTGCTTCTTACCTAAATTTTGACATAGGTTCTCCTAGAACATTACTAAACCAGAACACATTGTTTTCTCCATTAAGCGCACAAGAACACCTAAATTCACCAAGAACACTCTCACAAACAAAGTTTCACCAAATTTACACTACATCACAATATAGTGCATAATTTAAATTGCATGGCACTTAGGCCCTTAAAATGCATGGCTCTTAGGCCCTTAAAGTGCATACCTCTTAAACACTGAATTTCCACAATATATATGCCTTTGACCTGCAAATACACACAACAACACATATATCCTTTTACTAATCTCCTTTAGAACATTTCACTAGGTCATTATCATTAGCTCTTTAAGTAGTTTTAACAAGCATTATAAGCTCATTTCTCCTAAGGCATTAAACACACTAGGTTAGCATGTTTACCTCTTTTCACACAAACTTCTTTCTTGCTTCCTTGTTTAAAATCGGCTAGGTATTTGATTCCTTGTCAACTACTAAACAATATACAAGCAATGTAATGAGTATACAAGATCCAAGCTTAAACTCATTGCAAACCGTAGGTTTTACATTGTTTTAAAAACATTAAGATAGTTGTTTTGCCTTAGAACTTGAAGAGAGTTTGAATATCTATCAAGAGAGGACTCCACCTAGTCCTTGAAAGGTTGGAATGAAGCTAAATAAAGCCATATAAAGAGCACCTTCAATGGGCATTTTCGGTCAACAACAAAACATGGAGGAAATGAAGTTTTTATTTGAGATTCCTTACCTAGGAGCAAAGGAGAACAATAATATGTAGAAATATAAGCTCAAGCTCCTTCAATGGTGGAACTCCATGGCACCGAAATGGTGGTCTTGAAGTTTTGAGAAGGTAGGAATGAAGAGCTTGATGAGACTAAGAGAATGGTGGTGTTTGTTTTTGATTTGGTTAAGTGAGCTAGAAATAACAAGAGATCAAAGATGGAGTTTTGATGGTGGTGGTGTATTACGTGAGAGAGAGCAAGGAAATGGAGAAGGTGAAGTGTTGGAGACGGTGGGAATGCAAGAAAGAATGAAGCAAATGAGATAAGTCTTGATTTTAGAAGATATTTGTACTTAATAAAGTAAATAGTAACTAAGTTGTCACCTTTTATTTACTTAACATATTAACAAGGGTGGTGAGTCACCACACCTTAAAAACCAGCCCCCAATAGTACTTAGGGGTACTTTAGTCTTTATTTGTCAATTTAATTACTTATAATAACATATGTTACAAACTAGCTCATAAAAGTTACTATTCATAAAAACAAGGCACATAGAAGTGAAAATTTTTGATTTCCCATTGATATAGACTTCCAAATGTGATACTATATGGTAAACATGTTAATTAAAGAGTAATTATGGACATTTAGCCATTCAAAACTCATTTACAAGACAATTTTTCAAAAATGTGCTTTATGACTCCTTAAAGCACATTTTGTGTTTTAACTTGTTTTCAAGCTTGGTTTTCTTTGATAATTGGTTTAATATGTTCATTAGTATATAAATAAGGTCTTGGTAAGTTCATTAGGTCTTAACCAAGCTTATCCCAAGCTTAGAGCACATTTTGGGCTTTATTGACCATAAAGCACATTTTGTGTTTCCTATTGTTTAGATTTGTTTACTAATGCTTCTAAGACTCTTTTTAGTCTTAATATACCATATTTAGGTGTTCAAACAACATACTAAGGTTTGAGGTATTTCAATAACAGATTGCCCCCCGTCAACTGGACTTTGTAATGGATGTGAAAAGTCTGGTTGATGCTTGAGTGATGCCCCAAAATTTTGGATTCCATAAAGTCCTCCATGTTATCCGAAACCACGTTGACTACGTCCAGCAATTCGGAGGCGCTGACTGCCTAAGCAACAAAACGCTGTCGAACTGTTCTAAGGCGTTGACTACCTATAAGTGAAAATGTGTCAAGCTATTCTAAGGCGCTGACTACCTAGGTGACAAAAATGAAATAATGTCAAGCAGTTTTAAGGTGTCGACTACCTATAATACATGAAATGATGCGATGTCAAGCGATTCTAAGGCATTGACTACCATGTAATAAATGAAATGATGCAATGTCAAGCGATTCTAAGGCGTTGACTACCTAGGATGTGAAGACTGGATGGTATGCAAATGCAAGAATTCCGAAATGCTAATGATGCTAATGATGCTGATGCGGATGATGCGGATGATGCTGATGATGCTGATGATGCTGATGATGCTCAGATGCTTCTGGGGACCGAAACCCGTGCCAATGCTCCTGGCTGGACCCAATGTGGACTTATTGCCATCGCCCCCCCAGCCGGTGTGCAGGGATAACTCCTGGTAAAAACCCTGGGGACTTATTGCTTTTGCCCACCATTCGTTGATCCCAAAAATAAGTTGACATCGCAAAAGGAGGATTTATTGCCATCACCTCGCCAACTTTATGTCGACAGGTCTTGTGACGCACCTGGATAATGCAACTAGGTCTTATGACGAGCCTATATGAATGAGATGAATGCAATGTGTTTGATGAGAGTGGGTAAGCTAAAAGGGTAATGCTAGGTCTTACTACGAGCCTAAGGGAATGCAACTAGGTCTTACGACGAGCCTAAAGGATGGTTCTAGGTCTTATGACGAGCCTAAGGGTATACAACTAGGTCTTATGACAAGCCTAAAGGATGGATCTAGGTCTTATGACGAGCCTAAAGGTTGGATCTAGGTCTTATGATGAGCCTAAAGGAATGCGACTAGGTCTTACTACGAGCCTAAGGATGGATCTAGGTCTTATGACGAGCCTAAAGGTGGGATCTAGGTCTTATGACGAGCCTAAAGGAATGCGACTAGGTCTTACTACGAGCCTAAGGATGGATCTAGGTCTTATGACGAGCCTAAAGGTTGGATCTAGGTCTTATGACGAGCCTAAAGGAATGCGACTAGGTCTTATTACGAGCCTAAGGATGGATCTAGGTCTTATGACGAGCCTAAAGGTTGGATCTAGGTCTTATGACGAGCCTAAAGGTTGTTCTAAGTGAAAGTGAGTAAAATGTATGATGGGTCTAAATGGATGTAGAAGGATTAGGGTTTATGTCAAATCTGAAGATCGTAGGGCTCAAGATGGGCCTACGGATGTTTGGGTGTGAAGGTAGGGCTTAAGACGGGCCTGTGGGAATTTGATGTGGAGGAAGGGCTTAGGACGGGCCTGTGAATGTTTGGATGTGGGGGTAGGGCTTAGAATGGGCCTGTGGGATGTGAGAATGGTTTGAACCTTTGGGTTCTGGACTTTTGGGCCTCAATCGGTGTTGTTGTTGCAATTGTTGGAACCAACAATTGCCCCCAGTATTCTTTCTTAAGGCAATCTGAGTTAGAGTTCATGGCGATCGATCGGAACGATCGATTGCCCCCAGTATTTTCTTTGGCTAAACGTGCGAGCAAGTCTCGTCCTCACAGGGTCAAGGCTTATGTTTTGATGTGGTGCTTCTTAACCCACGCTCAACATGTTTGGTGTTTGCACTCGTTTCTCACTTACGGTCACAACTTCTCAACCATTGAATTTGACATTTGTTAGATTTACGCGTTCAACCTGTTACTTTCACTCGATTGGATACACAACTACTAAGTTGGAAGTCTTTTTAGCTTATAACATGGCTATGGGGTGTGATGAATGACAACAGGATAATGGAGGAATGTTTAGGATATGTGGAGCTTTAAGGATGACCAAAGCTACAACTTGCACCGTCTCTCGGACTTGTCTTCTTTGCCTTGAAGTCGTTTGGCTACTTCATGATGACTTCGCTTATGAACTTGGGACTTGGAACTTTTGAATTGTTCCTTGCATCTTCTTTCTTTTTTTTCCGATTTTGGATTTCTTTGAGGCTTCTCAAGTTTGCCTTCCTTGAATCTCCTTTCCTTCGGGGTTCTTGTGTTTCCCGGTTTTGAACTTTGAGAGCTGTTTTTGATGTTAGCTCGTTTGGATCCTGTGTCACTTTGGGACCATTTGCGGACCGTTTCGTCACACCGGTAGCAATTTTGCTTCTTTGAACTTGTGAAGTTGTTGTTCGGAAGTCGGGCTCCTTGCTTCCTTTGGTCACCGGGTCGGTTATTCATCATTGGCTGGCCTATTTGTGAAGCTTGTAGTGTTGTAAAAGAGGTCATATATGAAAAGCTCAGCGGGGGTGCCTAGGGTGTAATGTCAGGGTCCACAGGCTTTTTGGCTGTGTGGTGCTGTTTCCTAGGTGCTTCATCATCCCTAATAGTTGTGTATCTGTTCGTTGTTACTTTTCACTGGTTTAAGCGTAAATTTACAAATTATCTCCTTCGGTCGGAGTTATGCCGTTTACCTTACCTTTAAATGTGGCCTCTCTGGAGTCGTGTAAAAATGACACGCTCTTTCGCTCTTGGTTTTACCGCTCAAGGCACTCTCGCGAAGTGTAAACTCAGAGACTTGTTTGCACAAAATAAACAAACGAAATTGTCGCCTTCGGTCTTAAACTCAGATTGCCCCCAGTGTTGTTGTGGGGTTTACTGGACAAACCATAGAATGTCCAAGTTATTTATGGAGGGTGATTGCATGTGTGGTGGTAAACAATGGTGGTGAGTGGTGATGGGGCGATTGCTGAGTGATTTTTTTCTTTGGCGGCAGCAGTTTTGTTTTTAAGCTTTGGTGAAATGGTAGAAATGATGGAACGCTGTGACATGTGGGATGGCTGCGATGGAGGTGGCGAGTGTATGGATGGGAAGGCGGTTTTGTACAGGGGGTTTCGTGAAAAATGAAGGTTTTTCTTTTATATGCTTGCTGACATGCTTTATGGGAGAGAGTTTTTTTTTCCTTTTCTTTTCTTTTTTCAGCACATGAACGGAAGTATACTCATTAAAACACGAATCAAAGAAGAAATTTTATTGATAACCAAAAGAAGTAACAATGACATTGTGTACCAGCTAAATGGGAAAGACAACTAAACTAGCTAAAGAACTAAAAGAAAAGACAAAGGAAGAAGACAAAGCTACGCAAACAAACTAAAGGGAGAAGAAAAACAACAATGATCCTTAGTGGTGTCTTGGCATAAGATTCCCGAAGATATTTCTGCGCTCCGAGAACTGAAGTCCTTGGTCAATCAGGTCTTGGATCTTATGCTGTAGGGCCCTGCAATGATCGGTGTCGTGACCTGGTAACTGATGGTAGAGACAGAACTGATTTGTACTCCTGCCCAAACAGGTGACTCCTGGTCGGGGCGGAAGAGGTTGTAAGATGTTTTGCTCCTGGAGCTTTTTCAGAGCATGATTCAAGGGCCGACCGATATCTGTGAATTCTCACTGACTGAAATCCGGTCTTGGAGGTGGCACTGCTCGATAATTCCTCCCCTGTTCCCTTGGCTGCTGGACCGCATTCACTTCGTACTATCCCGTGTACCTTTGCGGTGCGCTCTGTGCGTAAGCTGCGCTTGAGTGGGAAGCCTTTGCTGGTTCAGATTTTGGGAACTTCGAATTACCCGGATCCTCGAGGATATCCAAGCTTTAGGTCTCCCTTGTGGATCTTCTCCTCCAAAACCCCTACTTGGCCCATGAGCATATCTAAGCTCGGAAAGTACATGTACTTTAATTCATCATTGTACTGCTTTTGCATGTTCTCAACAATCATGCGAATTTGTTCTTGCTCATCCATCCTTGTAGGCATGCCTACTACCTTCCTCCTCCACCGCTTTATAAAATCGGACATGGACTCACTTCCCGTTTGGCGCGTGCTGGCGAAGTCGGACCGGGTGATTTCCAAATTTTTAGCATACTCAAAGTGAGTCAGGAAAGCTTCACATATCTCCTCATATGTCCTGGTGTTCATCCTCTGAGTTAGGTACCATCGTTGAGGGATCTCCTCTAGGTATCGGGCAAAGACCTTGGCCTTCTACATATCATTGAGCCTCAGGATAGACATCTCTCGATCAAACATCGCCAAATGGATTTGGGGATCGGTCGAGCCTTTGTAGAGAGCCAAAGTGAGGAGCTTCAGTTTCGCAGGTAGCTCGACATCTTGATAGGATCCCATGGAGAGATAATCAAAACCAGCAAGTTTACCAGCCTTTTCCATGCGCTCAATGCGCCTCAGAGCCCTCTGGAATTCGGTGGCTAACTGGTTCCCGGGAGCACCACCCCCGTATCCAACTTGGGTGTCATGTCCTTCCAAGGAGATATTGTCCATGCCGTATAAAGGATTAACAAATCCCTGCAGCGGTCTTTCTTGTCTTGCCGCCTCCAAAGATCCTATCTTCTCATGGAGCTCAACTGTTGCTACCGTATGCCGTGCCTCCAAGGCTTCAATGGCAGCTTGATGCTTCCATACCAGGCTGGCTATTCTATCCTGCTCCCCTGTCGGACCCTCAGCGGTCCTGCTTTGGGCTGCCGTTTCCAACGCGGCCAACTTATCCTCCAGCTTGGCAATTGTGTCCACATATTTATTCTCGAGTGCCTGGATTGCTTCCTGGTGTTTAAAATCAAAGTTTTTCATGAGCTCTTCAACAGAAGTGTTCTGGTTTTCCCCCCTGCTGGCTGATCCTCCTGAGGGATATCGTCATGCGCTTGGACCGACATGTCAGATGAGCTGGAGTCTACCTCGGGCTGGAATAATGGAAGTGGGGGAGTAGGCAGTCGGGTCAAACGTCCGGAACTTCTGTCCCAGCGCCTTTCTGAAATCTTGCCTCCTTTCTGTTTTGGAACATAAAAAAAAAAGAAACATTAGGGCATGGGCTTTCGGTGACGTGGAAAGGTTTTCCTCTGAGGGCCCTTGTGTTCTAATTACAGGACTCGTTTGCTTTCTCGAACTGTTTGGGCCGTGCGGGCTGGAGATTTTTGGCATGTGAAATGGGCCAACAATCCTAAAGGGAATAATGGAAACCTTCGAGCTTATCCTGAGAGGATGACTTCGTGGAGGTAAAGGTATTTGGGCCGTTGAAACATTCAAGCATTTCTTTTGGACTGGGGGAGATTGATGGGTTGATACAGACATTGGGCCTGGGGCCCATGAGAAAGAGAACATATGCACAGAAGTCTTACATAAGGTGGTGATGCAAATGCCCTCACAAGATAACTCAGTCCAATGGGTACAGATCGATCCGGAGAGGTGCTTGGGGCGCGGGTCCAGGTCACCACAAAGTAATAGGGCTTGCACGCTATTCTCTTTGGGCTACCCCACTTTTTCACATCACCTAAAGGTGTGCGTCTACGGTCGGGTCTTTGACTGACCAAACAATGAGCTAGGTAAGGGTACTGCCAGGAAAGTGCTTGGGGCTAAAGCCCAGGTATTAAGGGGGTGTGGTTAGACGACACCCTCCTCTTTTCCTCCCACTTATTCACATCACCTAAAAGGTGTGAGTCCCTGACAGGGGACCCTCAAGCGGGTCCCGGGGTGAAATTGGTTTGCGTGGTCCCTCATTCTCATATGATGCAAGGGTGCAAAAATTAAAGTGTGCACAAAGGTAAACAAACAATATAATAAAAGCCATAAATAAACAATAATTCGAGTTAAGCCCTCTTTCTTAAAATTAAACAGGTTAATATTAAGAAGTTGTCCCCAGCAGAGTCGCCAGTCTGTGAGCTCGATTTTAAACCCTATCCTATGTTGATTAAAGTTGATTAGGATCTAATCGGGTTATAGGTCCACTTATAACCTAAGGTTAACAACAATGTCATATAACAGTAATTATTAAAACCTAAGCTAGCTCACTGGAACCTATTATGAGTCGCCACCTAATTTTAACCTAGATCAAATTAGGAAAGGAGAGTTCGGGTTCGGGGGCTTGATATTCGACTTAATTAGGGTTCAAATTACTTTCATTACCCTTCCCAGGTCGCTTTTCCTCTACTTGGTTTATTTACGGCTTTCTACAAAGTTGTTTTTAACCTAGGTGCGCGCTTCTGTTTTTTTTAATTTTTTAACGTTTTTTGACAGAAAAATAAAGTGAAATTGAAAGTTACCTAAACTAGGGTTTCAGAGGCAGAATTAGGTCGAATTTGGTTAATGTCCGTAGCCACGGACCCCATGTCCGAGACCACGGACCCCAGCTATCCTAATCATACAGAAAAGTCGAATTTGAAACAAGAAATTTGAAAAGTCCGGGGCCACGGACAAAGTGTCCGTGGGCCCGGACAATATTTAGAAAAACCTAAATTTTGAAATTTTAAAATCCCGCCGCCGTCCGTGGCCACGGACAACCCGTCCGTGGTCCCGGACCATAGGTCCGAGGTCACGGATCACCCACGGACAAGGGTTTTCTGATGGTTCCCGAGGGTGTTTTGAGCTCAAATTCTATGGGTGCGTAGCCTGAAAGATTTTAAACACGTTAGTAACTGAAAGAACTCAATTTGACATCAAAATTAATACGAAACTTAGCAAACAAGTAACAAGGTAGTAGTTGAAACAATTAACGATACAGAAGCGAAAAAGAGTTTGTTTAAGCCCAAATTTTGAGGCAAGACTGATAATGTCGTGGGGAGTTGGGAAAGTGGGATTTCTACCTGTTTTACCTTCGGATTCACGATGATTCTTCACACCGGGATTCGTCGAGTGCTCCGTTGATGGCAGACCCGAAAGGATTTCGAACCAAGCTTCTGGTTGTTTGTTGTTCTTGCTGTTCTTCACGTTTTGGTGGTGTTTTTGGGGGGTTTTGATGATTATTGGCGCTTTGGGGATTGGAAAACGTGTCTAGATGGTGATTTCGGGGGATTTTCGGTATGATTTGGGTGGCCGGTTGTTGGAAAACGTGAGAGAGAGAGAGGAAGCCGTGTTTTCTAACTCTCTAGGGTTCTTGAGCATATGAGATTCTGATTTTATCAAAAAACCTATCCTTTATATAGACTTTCTTAAAGATAAAGAAAATCTAATAAAAGTAAGATTTTTTGGCATTTTAATTAAATGACTTCCCAAAGGAATTTTGCTGTGAAATTTTAACCACATGTCAAGGATGGAGATTATGATTTTTCTGCGGTGGAATCAAATTTTTAAAATGTTGGAATATTTTTAAATTGAATTTCTCGTCAGATTCAGTCAGAAATTGCTAGAAAATTATTGGAAATTCGAAAAATCAAAATTCCAACGCCTTTATGCTTAAAATATCATCCCCTATCACGGGTTAAAATATCAAAGCATTTCAAGCTGATTTGGGCATCTTTTGGAGGAGAGAGAAAGCTTATAGGAGGTCTTAGGAGCCTTAAAAATTATGAAAATGCCCCTGATAATGATGAAGCTGCTCCCCATTCCCTGGAACGCGCCGATCGAGCCGGAATCTCTCACTACTTGATTTAAATGCCCCTCACAGCACCGAAACCTCGTAGACCCTAACCAGGGGGGTCAAAATTTTGGGTATAACACACGTAAGGCTGAGAGTTTTGATAAGAGGACTAAAATAGAAGTTAGACCAAGTGGGGGAGCTAGACCCAATTATTCGGGATGGTGATTCAATGATAAAGGAACTATATACTTTTATTGCAAGATATGTGGAAGGAATCATCCGGGTGAAGATTGTGAAGGAAGGTTGGTGAAGTGTTTTAATTGTGGGAAGCTAGGCCATAGGGCCTTTGAGTGTAGGGTGAGAAGGATGGAAGGAGGTACTGATCAAGTTGCCAGACCTGCTACAACTGGGAATTTCAACAACCAAAACATTCTTGACAACCAAGGCGGAGTACAGCAGAATAATCATAATGGACAGAGGAATAATATAATGGTAGAGGTAACGTGGGTGGACAAGGGAATAATCAGGGGAAGCCAATACAATATGGAAGTGGAAGTACTCAGGGAGGAGGCTATAAGAATCAGGGGTATATCAACATAATTAGCAAGATGGAGGCCGAATCTCAACAAGAAGGGGACGTCATTGCAAGTACTTTTCCAGTTCTTGGAACTAGTGCTAAAGTATTATTTGATTCCGGTGCAACCTATTCTTTTATATCCTCTAAGTTCTTTAAGAAAGTAGGAGTAGTCCCCGATATAGAAGTTGAAATTTCTGTTTCTACACCTACGGGAAGAGTGGTAGGATGCACTAGAAAGATGGAAGGAGTAAAAATAACTATAGAGGGTAGAGAATTCGAGATGGATATGATAGAGTTTGATTTGAAAGATTTCGATATAATCTTGGGGATGGATTGGTTGAGTAAGCACAAGGGACGTATAGATTGTGAAAAACAAAAGATCAGCTTATGTGGGAAGAAAGGGAAGAGAGTATCATACACGTGTGAAGAAGCTAAACAAAGGGAAAGGGTCATACCTGCCTTAAAGTTCTTAAAGAAGTTGTGAAAAGGAGAGCGAGCTTTTATGTGTTATGTTCAAGAGGAAAAGTCGGCGCTAGAGCAGAAGTCATCCGCACTTGAGGATTTAGTGGTTAGGGAGTTTCCGGATGCTTTTCCAGAAGAAATTCCCAGACTTCCACCCGACCGTGAGATTGAGTTTACTATTGACTTAGTACCAGGAACATCTTCAATTTCTAAGCATCCTTATGAATGGCCCCGAATGAGATGAAGGAGCTAAAGAAACAGTTGGAGGAACTGTTGGAAAAAGGTTACATACGACCAAGTGCTTCTCCGTGGGGAGCCCCAGTATTGTTTGTAAGGAAGAAGGATGGAAGTTTGCGTCTTTGCATTGATTATAAGGAGTTGAATAACGTCACAATCAAGAATAAATATCCCTTTCCTAGGATTGACGACTTGTTAGACCAACTACAAGGAGCTAAAGTATTTTCTAAGATCGATTTAAGGTCATGCTATCATCAGTTAAAGATAACAAAGAAGGATACACCAAAGACAGCCTTTCGAACAAGATATGGTCACTATGAGTATGTAGTTATGCCATTTGGGCTAACAAATGCACCGGCAGTATTTATGGACTTAATGAATTGGGTTTTCAGCCAATTCCTTGATAAGTTCGTAGTGGTATTTATTGATGACATATTGGTGTACTCAAAGGATGAGGAACAACATGCGGATCATCTACGACAAGTTCTACAGGTTTTAAGGGAGAAGAAACTGTACGCCAAATTATCTAAGTATGATTTTTGGCTCAAGGAAGTATCGTTTTTAGGTCATGTTGTAACCGGAGATGGGATTTCGGTTGATCTGGCTAAAATTTAGGCTGTTAGGGATTGGCCCAGACCAATGAATGTTTAAGAAGTTCAAAGTTTTCTTGGGTTAGCTGGATACTATAGGAAGTTTGTTCAAGATTTCGCTAAAATTGCGAGACCACTTACAAATCTGATGAAAAAGGAAGTGCGGTATAAGTGGGATGAAGATTGTGAAAAGGCTTTCCAGATTTTGAAAGAGAAGTTAACCACAACACCAGTTCTTACATTGCCCTGTGGTACAGAAGGTTTCGAAGTATATAGTGACGCGTCTAAATATGGATTAGGATGTGTGTTGATGCAAAATGGCAAGGTTATTGCCTATGCTTCTCGACAGTTGAAGAGCTATGAGTCGAGGTACCCTACTCATGATTTGGAACTTGCAGCTGTAGTTTTCACCTTGAAAATTTGGAGGCATTATTTGTATGGAACTTCTTGCAAATTTTACACGGATCACAAGAGCTTGAAATATATTTTCACTCAAAAAGAGCTTAATATGAGGTAGAGGAGATGGTTGGAACTTATTGAGGATTACGACCTGGAGATCTTATATCATGAAGGCAAAGCCAACGTGGTGGCAGACACCTTAAGTCGGAAGAGGAGTCACGAGGGAGAAGCTAATTGGATATTACATGACGAATTGGTACATGATTTTAAAAGGTTGAAACTCGAGGTGGTAACAACGGGGGAGGTGGATAGAGAAATCTTGGCTAGTATGAACGTATTCCTCGACATTTACAAGGAAATTTTGCATCATCAACAAGAGGATGAGAAACTAAAGAAAATAAAGGAAAAAGTGGAATAAAGAAGCCCTAGATTTTAAGATTCATGACGATGGTATTTTGAGATTTCGTGGGAGATGGTGTGTACCAGATTCATGTGACGATATTAAAAGGAAGTTGATGCAGGAAGCCCATAAGTCTGCTTATTCCATACATCCAGGAGGAAACAAGTTGTATAAAGATTTGAAGAAAAGTTTTTGGTGGCCAAGCAGAAAAAGGAGATAGCTGAACATGTGTCGAAGTGCTTAACATGTCAAAAGGTTAAATTCGAGCCCAAGAAAGCAGGAGGCATGTTGCAACCGTTGGATATACCCATGTGGAAATGGGATTCGATATCTATGGACTTCATAGTAGGATTACAACCGACTAGATGAGGGATGAATCAGATTTGGGTGATCGTAGATCGATTGACTAAGATTACTAGATTAATTCCAATGAAAAGTACTTGGTCTATGGAACAACTGGTGGAAGCGTATCTTAAAAATGTGGTTAAATATCATGGAGTCCCAGTAGAGATTATTTTGGATAGAAATCCCAGGTTTATCTCAAGATTTTGGCAGCAATTCCAAAAGGTCATGGGAACAAAATTGAATCTTAGTACAACTTACCACCCACAGACTGGTGGGCAGATGGAGAGAACTATCCAAACTTTAGAGGATATGTTGCGGGCTTGTGCAATGGATTATCAAGGATCATGGAGTGACAAGCTGCACTTGATTGAATTTTCTTATAACAACAGTTACCACTCAAGTATCCATATGGCCCCGTATGAAGCTTTATATGGTAGGAAGTGCCGTACTCCGTTATGTTGGAATGACACGCAGGAGGTGGTTATGGTAGTGCCTGAGTTAATAGAGGAGATGGCTCAGCAGGTTAGGAATATTCGGCAGAAGTTGAAAGCCGCACAAGATAGGCAAAAGTCTTATGCTGATTTACATAGAAGGCCAGTTGAATCAATGTGGGAGATAAGGTATTCCTGAAGGTTTCACCCACTAAGAGCGTGGTATGATTTAGCAAAAAGGGAAAACTTGCTCCTAAGTATATCGGTCTGTATGAAGTGTTGGAAAAGGTTGGAAATTTAGCTTATCATTTCGCTTTGCCAATGAATTTGGAAAGGGTTCACAATGTGTTCCACGTATCACAATTGAAGTGATATGTCCCAGACGAGTCCCATGTGTTGCAACCAAACGAAGTGGAAGTTGCACCTAATTTGACTTATGAAGAACACCCAATTAAAATTTTGGATCGTGAAACAAGGGAGACCCGAGGGAAGTCTGTAGATTTGTTTAAAGTTTTATGGACTCATCATGGAATTCAAGAGGCTACATGGGAACTAGAAAGCAAGATCAGAGCTCAACATCCAGAGCTCTTTGATTAAGGTTAACAATTAAAGTTTTAGGAGAAACTTTCTTTTTAGGGGGAGAGTCGTATGGTAAGTGGTGAATGTCTATTAGTGTTTGTGAATGTTGGTGCTAGGATCGGTCGGTAATACTTGAATGTTTTTTTATGATGGGAGTTGTTTCCTTAATGATTTTATATAGGTGGTATCGTTGAATTTGTAAATGATTATATTGTGTGAAGGACAAAATTGATATGTCTAATGTGTGTGTGTTGCTGAATCATTGTGGTTGATAAAGCTAACTGAGAATTATTGTGTGGAGTATTGTTTTAATTTCTTGGTGTATGTGAATGTGTTGTTTTGAATGATGAATTGAGCTTCGGGGACGAAGCTTTGTTTAACGGGGGGAGGATGTAATACCCCAAATGTCTAAACTGTGATTAGGGCCTTACTTAACTGTAAACCTTAGGAAACCCTAATTTCTAAGGATGGAGAAGGTTATAATTAGTTGGAAGTGCATGGTGAACATTAGAACCCTAGTTTCCCGGAAATCACTCGGTAAACCTTAGTTTCGCAGGATTCCTGAAATTCCCGAAAATTACTAAATTCCTCAGGAACTGAGAGTGGTTATCAGCCTTAGGAAGAGTGTTAGATACTTTTGAGACTGTTTGGAGGGAATAAACAATCATATCTTTCTTCTTTTAATATAAGACAATCTAGTTACATTTTTTAATATTTAGTGGTTCTGGGCAAACAAGGCTTCGGAAGAGCTCAGAAGTGACCCGAGGAAATTCCTGAAACTTGATAACCCATACTAGTATTAACATACCTACATATATAGTCTTAATATCCATGAAAAGCTCATGCCAAACATGGCCTATGGTGGTGGCCGAAAATATCACAAGGAAGGAGGAGAAAATATCTCGGGTATAATTCACAACCTCCTTACTATTCATAACCTCCTTACTATTTGCTAATGATTACAAATCCAACTTGCTCCCTCCTTATCCAATTGAAGTCGGTTACATATCAATGGTTAGGGTTAGTTTTGGACACTTGGCACAAAACAATGGCTTAGGAGAATTCTAGAACTAATGATTCAAGTTCAAGGATAAGGATGAAATTTAGTATAAATAGGAGGGGGGTGAAGTCGACCATGGGAGGTGAGAAAGGTGACCATTATTCTTCACTTACCCTGTCATTCTCAAGCTAGGAAACACCATTGGAGCTTAGGCAATAACACTCACCCATTAGAAATACAAATTTAAGGTGGTAACTTAGCTAAAATCAAGGAAAAAGGCAAGTTCAAGGAGTGGAAGCCAAACTCCAAGGTGGGCAACTTTTTTGGTGGAGATTTTGAGTTCAATCATCATATATTCAAGGTAGAATAACACCAAAATGGCTAGGAGAGGACAGGTAACATCTATGCACATCAATTTGTTCTTTATAGCTTATTTTCTTTCTTAAGTCATTCCACTATGTACCTACGAATCCCTTCTCCTATTTTCTTAAATTTTTGAAGTGAACTTAGGATGAATAATTAGCGATTATCCTAGCAAATCAAGTCAAAATAAGGTTGGGAGGTAGGAAAACCCTAAGGAACTTTGAAAATGGGGAAAAATGAACTTTAAGCTTTAGGAACTTGTTAGATGATTTTATGACATGGTTTTGAGCTAACATTTTTAGGGGTTGTCTTGAATAGTGAACATATGGTTATGGTCGAAAAATCAAGTCAAATGGAGATATTTAAGTCGGTTAGACATGGTAAGGAAGCTAAAAATGAGAAAATGTGTTTTACGCATTTCTGAGTGGTTAAATGAGTTCCCGAACTGATCTTGAGCTGAAATTTTGTGGAGATACTTGTGTTGTGAGCTAGGAAATGGTTAAAAGTTTCTGCCGAGAATCCATTGGGAAGATATTTAAGTTGGTAAAAAGTCATTTTGGTCAAAAATGAGTTTTTAAGCTTTCTAAGGTGGTTTCTTGGAACTTGTGTGATTCTATGATTTAGTGAAGCTTAAATGGTCTTGTTATGATGTTATCAGGTGATTTTACAAGTGTGTGAGCTTGATGTGTGAATTACTACTTGTGTTGCTTCTGTTTAAGCTTGTTTATGATATCTTACTCATGGTTTGTAAATGTGTTTAAGGATAACCTCTTATGGTGGTGGTGAAAAGTATTGTGTGATTTTGATAACATGGTTATCCTAAGGCTATGCCTGTTGTGAGAGCCTTTAAGGCCAAGCCGAGGTTCTGGCAACAATATAAGCTCCTACTAATGAAGTGGAGCAGCCACTATGATCTACTCCTATTAGGCAGAAGTTTTCAATAGGGGGTGTGCACACTTAAGGACATAGGGTGGGTGGTGGTGGTGTTGGACTTCATTTGGAAATATCTTGTATATGATATTATTTATCTCTTGATGGTTCTTGGTACAGGTAAATGGTGTGTGATCTTTTCTGATCTGCTATGCCTTATGATTGTTATTATTAACTTGAAATAAAGGTTTTTAAAGAGAAAATAAGTTTTTACGGGGTGTGGTAGTGTTACTCAGTTTTTACTGATTTTATTTATTTGTATTTTCTTGTGTGTATATGAATTCTGTGAGTTCAGGGTAACTGGGAAGGTCACCTTCTCTGCACTAAGGATGAGTCCACCGACACCTTCTATATTTTCATGTTTGTCACCTATCGTAGATGTATTCAGCTTGGGGTCACCGAGATAGTGTTCGAGGAATGGAACAAGAAGATACAAGGATTTAGGCACCTGGAGAATGGCAGCAGGCAATCCATTACTCATGAAGTTTCCACTATTTACGAGTATATGGAAGTGGTCCCTTGTTAGACTCTAGTTATGTAATAGTCTTTTGATACGCCTTTACTTTTGGTGTTAAATAGGAGTAGGAGCTAACTTAGCAGTTGGCTGGAAGGGGTTATTTGGGTACTAAGGTGTAAGTGACGGGTTGGTTGTGTCACTCTTTTGGTAATAGAATAGCGATGTATGATAAGCTAACGTAGAGGTGGTGGTGGTATGTAGCCTTACACTTACTAGCTCTTAGTAAGTGTGGCGGTAACCCCCGATGGTGGAAGTAGGGGGCCTTTTATAAAAACTGACGCATGTATAATATAAGTTAACGTTTAAGTTGTTTCGGTTATAACATGTCCTAAAGAAATCGGAAAAAAAATGGCTAAGTATAATGGTGGTGGTAAACTGGCGCGTTACACCTGAGTTCTGAACTAATGATGGTGGATCTTCAGTTAGCGCCACTTCTTCTTCTGATTCCGATCCCGAGACTTCATCAATGGTTGTTTCTTTATCCTTTGACTGAAAAAGATTATCCATTTTTCCTTGACTAATCCTTCTACCAAAGTTATTCTCGTCAAACTTGACGTTTGTTGACTCTTCGACTAATAAAGTGTGTTTGTTACAGACACGATAAGCTTTGTTATTCATAGCATAGCCAAGAAAGACTCCTTCATCACTTCTTTAATCAAACTTCCCTAGTTGGTCTTTTCCATGGTTGAGAATATAACATGTACACCCAAACACTTTGAAGTGTGATATGGATGGCTTACGTCCTTTGGACAGTTAATAAGGAGTCTTTATTAGAATTGGACGAATTAAGGCTCTATTAAGGATGTAGCAAGCTGTATTTATAGCATCACCCCAAAAGCTAGGAGCAAGATCACTACTATTCAACATTGTGCTAGCCATCTCTTGAAGTGTTCAGTTTTCCCGTTCGACAACCCCGTTTTGCTAAGGAATCCTGGCTGCAAAGTAAGTATGGGCGATTCCATTGTCAGTACAAAACTAGGACATCTTTCGATTGAGAAATTCCATTCCCTATTAGTTCGAATACTCTTGACTTTATTCTCAGTTTGAATCCTGAGGATCAGGCATGTAATTTCATCAAAGGTTTTATCTGCCATGAAGTAAGACAGTCCATGTATATCTTGAATAATCATCAACTACCACCAGTATATATCTCTTCCCAGATCTACTCTGTATGCTCACCGGTCCCATTAAATCCATGTGAAGTAATTCTAAGGTCTTGGTACTGCTAACCATATTTGTTGGAGCATGGGAGATTTTTGTGAGTTAATTCAATGCACAATCAGCACAAATTGTATTATGATCTAACCGTCTCCGAGGTAGCCCATTGACTAATTCCTTTAGTCTTAGCTTGTTATTTAACCGGTGATGAGCATGTCCCAATCTTCAATGCCACAATAATTCTTCATTATCTTTGACAGTGAGACATGTTAGATCCTTCTGATCGTTCACATCTACCATATAGAGATTTCCCACTCTGCAACCTTGTAACAAAACCTTTTGAGTAATTTTGTTGCGTATTTGAAAACCACATGAATCAAAAATGACTTCTGAGGGACCCTTATCACACACTTGTGATACACTTAACAAATCATGACTGAGACCTTCCACTAGACTAACCTGATCAATACAATGCTCTTTGCCAATCGTTTTGATTCCTATTATTCTGCCTTTGCCATTGTTCCCAAAAGTTACTCTTCCTCCTCGATGTTCAATCAAGGTATTGAACTTTTTTCTTATCTCCACTCATGTGTCTTGAGCAACCACTATCCATTAGCCACCGGTTCTCATATAGTGTGGTTGCTAACGCCTAGAAAAATTCAATCACTTATTAGCTTTAGGTACCCAAACTTGTTTAGGCCATGTTTTTCGAGTACTGTGAGAATGATTTCTGTTTTTGTGTATTTTGAACTGAGAAACATTTTCAACAACACAAAATGTTTTTCTGTAATATAAACTTCTGCAGAAACCTATACTATGACCATGTTTATGACAGTATTGACAGAAATATTCTGATTTGATATATTTAGCATTTAATGTTTTCCGCACTGGTTTATAGATTGGAGTTGTGATTTTTTTTCTTCCCAATCAACATCTGTGTCAAATCTGCCTTTCTAGTGTACCAAACTGAATTTTGTTGCTTCTCTATTTCTTTTTCTCTCATAACCTTTGATAGGTCATTCTCTAAGACTTCATATTTCCTTTTTACGTTCTCATGTCTTTCTTGTAGTGTTTTGAACTCAGTTTGAACCCAAGCGGGCAAACATTCAATCCTTTCTTTTAAGGGTTTTACAAACTTAATAGAGGAGTTTCCTTTAGTTTGGGACTCAGTAACTAACTCTACAGAAACATCCACCTTAGACAATTTTGACTCAAGCAATTTAATCTTTGTAACAGCAGACGTTAACAAATTGAAAATTTCTTTCTTAGACAAAGAATTAAAAGCATCTTCTATGAGTTCAGAACTTACCTCGTCTGCTTCTAGAACTTCTTGCCATCCGTCACTTGCCATCATGCAAAAGTTCCTGTCTGATGTCACGCTAATGCTCTCATCATCTTCAGTCACTACAGTCATGCATACCTGCGCTGTCTCTTCTGTTTCTGAGTCTGCGTCTGATTCCTCTTGTCCCCATGCTGCTGCTGCCTCTGTAAATTTCTTAACCTTGTCACAAAAATTATCCTTTGGCTTTAGCATGCAGTCCCTGACTACATGTCCAGGCTTATTACATCGGAAACATATGATTTGCCCCTTCTTTATTTTAAACCTATTAGTTCTGGACCCAGAGCCTATTCTTCCACCAAAGATTTTTCTAATCCCGTTAGCAATCATGGTAATCTCTTCATCCTCATTTGTATCATCATCTTCTTTATCGCTTGAAATTGTCTTTGCCTTTAGTGATAAATCCTTATTAGCACTTAAACTCACCAGCCCCCTTTCATCTTGCCTTCGTACACCGTTAGTTAAGATCCCATTTCTTCGAAGGTTAATTTTGACAAATCCTTAGTTGACTCCAAAAGTGTAGTGAAATTCAACCAGTCTTTGCCTAGACTATCGAGAAACCTTTCATTAACTTCAGCATTGTCAAGAGTTACTCCGACAGTGTTGAGCTCACATAAAACCTTATCAAATCATTCGAGGGTTTCTGAAATAGTCTCTCCTTCTTCCATCTTGAAATTACCAAGCTGCCTTTTGAGTTGCTTTCCCTACGTCTTCTTGACAGAATCCATTCCTGCGTAAGCAGTTTTAAGAAATTCCCAAACCTCATTTGTGGTGCGTAACCTGATAAGCCGCAGACTTATCATCTTTTATGCACTAGATTTAGGGTTATATTTATCTAAATAAGATTATATAGAAGTTATTTATGCTATATTATGTATTAAAGTGTTTTATTTGTTCAGTCTTATGTTTTATATGTTTTCTATGCAAGGAATGAATCTCTAGGCAGAAAGACCATTGATGCCGGACTCAATGCCGGATGAATCCTGCACGGCACAAGCATGGAACAGAAAAGAGGCTTTGCCGGACACGATGCCGGGTACATTCCATCCGGCATAAGTAAAGAGTCGCCATGGTTGACCAAACGATGGTAGTTATTGACCGTTTGTGATTTGGCTGGTGCCGGGTATGATGTCAGGTATCTCCTACCCGGCATATGCATCATTTCGCTCGGATTTTGGTGGTTTCAACCGTTGAGCAGTTGACATGTTTTCCATATGTGTCGGCTACTCCTGATCCGGTACGACGCCCGGCAACAGACACAATTGAGGCTTATAAATAGGCCGAGAGTCTGCACCAATTAACACACTTCAACATCATATTATACTCCATTCACACTTCATTTCCGCCTACATTCCATTGTTGGTGTCCAAGGCATTGCTACGGATCCATCCACAAAGAAGAAGAAAAGATGTTTGTCAGGGTTAAGGCTATGACCAATCTCCTTCTACCTTATGTATTTCTTCTTTATTTGAGTGGATGGTGAAGTAGGGGGTAACACCCCAACTACAACCATACACTTAACAACACATTGCAGCGGAAATCTTAACTCATCACATTACTTAACCCAATGGTGTTATACGCCGTTAACCACCCACGTGGCTAACAAGGCTAATACATTTACACTGTATCGGTCTAATGGACTAGATTCCCGAGCGACTACACATTACTATCCCTTTCCATTAACAACAACAACATACATATACATTCCAACAGTACCGAGTATTTACAAACTAATGTCGATAACAATTTCGGTCTTACTACACCTACAATACATACACAATTTAAATGGCTACCCATGTACAAACGACTACTCCGTCCTACTCTCGAACGGCTTCCAGCTCCTTGTACCTGAAATATAATTGGAAGAAAGGGTGGCCCGCAAGGGGCTCAGCACCTTTGCTGGTATGGTAATCCCGCAGCCCGCATGCTACCGGGCCACACACAACTAATTGTTGTCTTAGCATGCGGTTGATTTTATTTGAATCATGCATTTAACGATCAACACACATCACATAACATTCCCCCATGATGGGCTCAACAAAACAGCCAACGCATCTACACTTAACAAATCACTCCTTGTTACACTTAACAAATCACTCCTTGTTTCCCTTAACCATAGAGTGTTTCTCCTCTAATGGAGCTACTTCCTTAATAGACGATACTTACCCATTAATCAGGTTATCCTTAAACGCCTCTTATCATACACTGGGATTTATATCCATGATCCATATACTCCACATTTTACAACATATAACATCACACCGCTATAAGATTATGGCACAACAATAACACATAACACAACGGGTACGGTTCTCTTAAGGAACCAACCCAAACATAGTTAATTCACCTATGAGCCTAGAGAATGATATTACCCTCATGTTAAGCTCGCTATACAACACTCATTACCGTCCTAATAGTCGGATGAGTAACTTAAGTTAAGATGGATCGGATTTAGTGACCCGAACACACCACGCAAACACATGTTCCCCCTAAACCGATCATAAGTCAGAATAGCTAAGCTTTGGAGTAAGCTAATGGGAGATCGTAAACCGTGAGGGAAACAACCATAACAGAGAGGAGGGTAAGGCTAAAAAGGATACCCACTCCCAACAACGCGCGACCGGCCTAACCGGATTCCTCACCCCCGTTAGTACATATTTACTTGTAGATAAATAGTTAGAGCCCCACTGTGGAATCTATCACGTCCACACACCAAAAGGTATTTCAACTGGGTTAGACACACGAGGGAGGTCCATACATTCACACACAAATATCACACAATTAACTCACGCATAGCCATGGTTAGAACGTCCCATGGTTCGGGTCGTTAAATCCGAATACTGTACTCTCATGTGATCCTAGACTCAGTTAGCTAAGGTTTAACACTTTCGAGGTTAAATGGTATCTAAATTGAACACACCACATAAATGAATTACTATAAACTCATTACATGTTTTATCTTACAACGTGGCAAACATACAGAAAAAGACATTGGCATACAAGCCGGTGTAATCCGGTAGGACACAGGTTGCAAGAAAACCATACCTTGGCCCATGCTGCATACGAGTCCCGCCAAACGTAGTTCCTAAACATGATTAGTATGTCGGTTAATTAACTTATTTAACTTTTGAATAACTAAGTGCTTTCACATGTTTATATGTCATGTTTCCTTACTTAATTCACACTTGATTATCCTTGTTATACCCACTAGGGTTTACTACGTAAGTCACTCTTGTTTGTTTTTTTTTTTACAAGTTTTGGTCCGACCGACCTTACCGACCGACCTTACACAAGGTCGGTCCATTCCAGAACACATTACCATCAAAAATTCTACTCCGACCGACCTTGCAAGTTCGGTCCACAAGGTCGGTCCATTCCAGATACAATTCCCGTTCAAAAATTTAGACACGACCGACCTTGCAAGTCCGGTCCCAAGGTCGGTCCATTCCAGAAACTTAATCCGTACCAAAAATATAAGCCCGACCGACCTTGCAAGTCCGGTCCCCAAGGTCGGTCCATTCCAGAAACTCTTTCCGGTAGTGTAAACTGAGCTCGACCGACCTTGCAGGTCTGGTCCCTAAGGTCGGTCGGCTCCAGACCTTTGTTTCTAAATTCCCATTTGACTCCAAACTTCCCCTCATGTATCCTAGTATGTTCTAACCTCATTTGGGCACCTCAAACACACCTTACGACTTCATTAAACTCCTTAAATCACCCATTAAAGATCTTCCTCAAGCATTACACAATTCTTATAAATACTAACACTTGTAGTGTTTTTTTTCCTTAGGTTTCTAAGCGGTGTTTTATACCTATGACAATCACTAACCAAAATGTTACCTTACCACCATTACCACTACTCCAAAGGCATTATTTTTCCTTTGATCACCAAAACTTGCACAAGACTTAGCACTTCACACACATAACCTTGGTGTGTTTAAAACACCCATTGATCTCTAAGTCCTCCAAGACAATGCCCATGGCATCTTAACACCTAAAACATCATGATTCACTTTCTTTCACCATCTTAACACTTAACAATTTCCTAGTACCTTCTAGGTCATAAGATCTCATTAGAACACATAAACTCCTTTGTTTATCAACTAAATTTTGCCATAGCTTCTCCTGTGTATTCTTACACCAAAACACATAGTTTTCACCATTAAACATCTAAGAACACTTAAATCCATCAAGACATTCTCATACACAAAACTTCACCCCATTACACTACATCACAATATAGTGCATAATTTAAATTTCTTGGCACTTAGGCCCTTAAATAACATGGCTCTTAGGCCCTTTAATTGCATAAACCTTAAACACTGAATTTCCCACATAATATATTGCCTTTGACCTACAAATACACTCAACATCACATATGCCCTTTAATAGTTTCCTTGAGAGCATCTCACTAGGTCACTTGCCATTGGCTCCTTAGGTATTTTATTAAGCAAATCAAGCTCATTTTTACTAAGGCATTTAAACCACATTGAGGTAGTTTGTTTACCTCTTTTCTTCAAGATTTTTACTTGAACACTCTTGTTCATCCTTGTTTGGAAACCGGCAAGAGGACTTGGTTACTTGTCAATGTTCTAATCAATACACAAGTAAAACCAATGAGCATTCAAGCTTCATGCTTAAACTCATTTACAAACCCTAGGTTATGTATATTATCTTAACACATTAGGATAGTTGTTTTACCTTGGAAACAAAAGAGAGCTTGAATAAGCATCAAGAGAGGACTCCACCAAGCCCTTGAATGGTTGGAATGAAGCTAGAGTAGGGCAAGATGAAGGCACCATAAGTTGTGATTTTCGGTCACACACAAAAACAAAAGGAAACATTGATTTTCTTTGACTTTCATTACCTTGAAGCAAAGAAGAATGACAAGGCATGAAAAGGTGAGCTCAAGCTCCAACAATGGTGAATCTTCATGGCACCGAAATGGAGTTCTTGAAGGTTTGAAAAGAGAGAAGTGTAGAGCTTGGCCTAACTAAGACAAATATGGTCTTAGAATTTGATTTGGTATATGAAGCTAAAAGTTACTAGCTATGGAAGTTGGAGATGACCTTGTTGCTGTAGCAAAACCGATGGAGAGAGGAGGAAGAAGGGTTGGCTACGGTGGGAACAAGAGAGGAATGAGAGAATGTGAGAAAACTAGCTAGTTTAGGATATTTAAGTTGAAAAAGCAAATAGTAACTTACTTTATCTTGCTTTATTTACTTGTTAACTATCAAGGTGGTGACTCACCTTACAAAAACCGGCCCCCATCATCTACTTAGGGGTAGTTTGGTCTTTGTTGACCAATTAACTTACTTATATTGGCTTATGTCATAAACTAGCATATTTTGGTTACTATTCACAAAACAAGGCACATATTTGTGAAATTTTTGATTTCCCATTGATTTAGACTTCCTAATGTGATACTAAGTAGTAAACATATTAATTAAAGAGTAATGATGGACATTTAGCCATTCAAAACTCACTTACAAGACAATTTTTAAAAAATGTGCTTTAAGACTCCTTAAAGCACATTTTGTGTTTTAACTTGTTTTCAAGCTTGGTTTTCTTTGGTAATTGGTTTTATATGTTCATTAACATATAATTAAGGTATAGGTATGACCTTTAGGTCTTATACAAACTTATCCCAAGCTTAGAGCACATTTTTGCCCATATTGACTTTAAGGTATTCATTTGGGTTTTATTTGGTTTAATTGTCTACCAAGGTTTCCCAAGGACTTAATTGGCCTTATTAAATCATAATTAAATATTATTAAGTCTTGGTAGGTTCTTTGGGTCCCAACCAAGTTCACTCCAAGCTTAGAGCATGTTTTTGCTCAAACCGTATTCATGGTACTTATTGTTTTCACCATGGTTTAAATTGTACACTGATGTTTCTAAGGCACTTTTAGCCTTTAAATATCATAGTTTAGTATTTAAACAATATACCAAGGTTTGGGGTATTTCATAGGGATCCTTGTTAGGTTTTGGTTAGGGATGAAATTCCTTTCTTGTAAACACTATGATCATTTCAATACAATTTCAAGCGTTCATTGAGATTCCGGTTCTTATTGCAAGTGAATTAGTTGATCACTCATTCTCTTTATGCAAATTCTACTCAAGGAAGAAAAATCCAAGAGTATGATAGGTTAGACAAATCTTAGTGGTCTTTAACGTTGTCTTCTGCGCCTCAGCGGGAGCAAGACTTAAGATTTCGAATTAATCCATTTTCCCCATTACCTTGTTTATTTTGTGGCATGATTTGCTCAATTTGTTGATGGGTGCTGAGTTTCTTACTCCAAAGCAAGAGAGTGGCATTTACAATTGAACGTGCCGGGTGCATTGCCGGGTCTCTTGTGTCCGGCACATTCAAAGTATTTGAATATGCGGTGCATCAGGTGTCCGGAAGGATATCCGGCGCATTCATGTTTATTGGTTAAGTTCGAGTCTTGAAGTTGCATTGTGTGATCATATTGGTACTTGGGTAGGTGTAGTCCAAAACCTCGCATTTAGATTAGGAGTTTTAGTTAATTATTTGTCATTTACATTCCCCCCATTCTTATAGAAAACGTAATTACCGGGATTAGGACTATTTTCTTATAAGTCTCTTGGGTTTGATACTCTCGGTCGTAATATATTTACACTATACTCCGACCGAGAAATATTTGCTACCCGTAGTAAAGTTGTAGGTTTATTTTGTATTTCTTTTATTATTTCATTCTTTTGTATATTCATTTTATCCTTACAATTTTACTGTTAGCACAACCCTAAAACCTTTTATTGGTCTGAGTCTGACAACGAAGACATTATAATCCTTTGAGCTTGCCGATTCTTGCTTATTAATATGTTGTCATTCTCACTCCAGCTAGACCTTGGCTTTTCTTTGGTGACTCCTTCCTCCTCAATTTTCAGCTTGAGGTCACCTTCCGTCACCACATCCCATAGTTGGAGATCAATACAGATCAATTGAACCTCTATCTGTTCAAGCCAACCGGTGTAGTTGAATTTCGTCAACTTTGGTGGTTTGACACAGTATGAATTCATCGTGATCTACCCTGAGGAAGTTTCCTCGAGATTAAGGGTAACCTCGCTCTGATACCAATTAAAGAATCCTATTGTGTGTGAGTATTGAACTGATAAACCAGACGAGTAATAATAATGAAAGATAAAATAAACTCAATCTGTTATTGAATATCATGTATCACACTTGATACATAAAGAGCACGTAGTGAATTTGCACCCACTACAATTACATGAATATTCTTAACTCTAAACTCGTAGAGAGAACATGAAACTCTCAACTCACGAGATTACGATGAACTCTATGATTTCCCTTAAACAGCTTTGGATGTTACAACATCGATAGGAGACTCTTTCCACCAATTTCTCAAACCCTAGTTCTCTTAGCCGTATTTGACTTTTCTATATTTCTCACTCAAAGGCCCTCTTTTATCCTGACTAACTTTTGTTTATATAGATACAGAGATAGTATGAGAATCTATCAAATAAGATTTTATCTTTTACAGTTGTGTAAAATCTTATTTGTTATTTTACTTATTATATACTTGTTAGTTCAAGACTGACAAACTTCCTAGCATGGGCTTCGGTTCTGAGCAGAGTTTGCCGATCAGAACAGCATTAACACCCATTGTTGTCTAGGTCATCTAAGATTGATATAAAGCTAAGCATATTTGACAGTATTGGACTGACCAAGTCAAGCATTCTTGCATTGAAGCTTATGACATGAACAAATATAGTGACCATGTATATGACAATAACTACACTCTATCCTTACATGTGAAGCAACATTCACAGCAGAAGTATATGAAGTTTGTGGATTAGCAACACTAGGATATCTTGTAGGATCAGTTCAAGTCTGTGAATTTTGTTTCTGAGGTAAATATTAGACATTGTTGAAGTAGAGCCATAAAACTCTATACCAGCATGTCCTTGATTAGGGCGACCTACAATTTCGTTAAGTTTAGCTTTTCCTTTATACCAAGAGGGATTTTTCGAAGTCATAATGTCTAATTTTCTACTAAGCGCATCACACTGCCTTTGTAGATGAGCATTATCTTGACGTATCCACTCATTATCAGCTTTGAGATATTGAATTTCTATTTCAACCCACTCATTAATAGAACTTAGTTTAGTACTGACTTGTGCAGTAAATGTGGATGGAACAACCTTGGCTGAGTTTAAGACTAAATGAGATGTATGCTCTTTATTTTGTTCTTTCAAAACAGCCATCTCTTCTTGTAGTGTGCTAATCATAGTATGAGACTATGTTCCTATTTCGCTTCCAAATCTCTAATTTTTGAAAGAGCATCTTTCAACAAATCAAACACTTGTGACTTAGTAGAACTATCATAAAAATTATTCAATCTTCGAGAACTTACCTTATCCCTCGTGAGAGACTGAAGTGCCTTATCTCCGGCCATCAAACACATAGTTTCATCATATTTGGCAACATCAGTATGAGACTGATGGATTGCAGCCATGCAATAATGTGCTGCATTGCTTTCTTTGCCATCTGATTCAGCATCATCCTCACCCAACACGGTAGCTTCCATGCATGACTCACATCCTCGATGTTGTGAAGGTTTTGTTGGTAAAGGACAATCCCGTATCAAATTTCCTATTTTGTGACATCGGAAACAATCTTGCTTGTTGGTATTATACTCACGTTTTAGAATTTCCACCAAGGTAACCTCCATGTTTTCGACTAAGAATACACTTCAGTCCTTGTGCTAGCATAGTCATCTCATTCCCCATGTCATCATTATAGTCCCAGTATGGTGTCTCAACATGAATCTTTGCCTTTAGTGCAAGATCCTTGTGCACCACAAGATTTTGTTCCTCCATCTTACTTTCATGAACCATCAAATCTAAACATAATTCTTGAAACGACATAGATGATAATTCTTTCATTTTCTCAAGAAGTGATGTATAGTCACTAGTAGAAATCCATTTTTTTGTTACAAAGGTTCTGGTAACGATTTAAAATCGTTACCGTAGTTGTTATTAGTAACAAGTATTTTGTTACCAAAGATAGTATTAAAGATTTTAAAAAAAATAAGACTACAGTAACGATATATTCGTTACAAAATCATATTTTTTGTAACGATATAATTTTTTGTAACAAATAAAAGTCGTTACAATAAATAAATTGATCTTTAGTTACGACATCACGTGTAACGACATGTAACAACTTTTGTCGTTACAATAACTGAAATTAGTAACGATTTAGATTTTTGGTAACTATTTTTTGTTGTTACCAAAAAACTACATTCTACTAGTGAGTTAAGCAAATCCTTGGTTAATGAATCAAGAAGTATTTCATTAACAGTCTCATTAGAAAGAGTTACCCCAACCGTTTTGATTTCCATAAGCACCTGATTGAACCTTTCCACCGTCAGTGCTAGACTCGCTTCCTCTGACATTTTAAAGTTGTTAAAATCTCGTTGAAACTGTTTCTCTTTGGCTTCACAGATTGCTTCTGTTGCTTGATAAGCAATCATCAGGAAGTCCCATACTCCTTTTGCCGTTCTTATACCCAAGACCTTTCCTTAATCCTCATTGGACAAGGAGGAGACAAGAATACGAAGAGCTTGTTTATTTTTGCTTAAAAGATTTTCATCGGTTTTTGTCCATTGATCCGCAGGTTTATTCTGTTTCACGCCTTCAACAATGATAGAAGGTTTGTAATCATCATGCACCACCACCTTTCAAACCTTGTAATCCACGGATATCAACTGAGCTTCCATCCATTAACACCACTTTGAATAATTGAATTTCGTCAACCTTGGTGCTTTTTCATAATATGAACTCATCTATCATGATCTACCCAGTAGTGTTAACCTCTATATTGGGTAAACCCACTCTGATACCACTTGTAAGTTTGTAATGCCGAAAATCAGAAGCCTTAGTACTAGACTGACAGAGAACAAAAACGAAGAATGAGACATAAAGTGTTTAGAAGAAAAACTTCGCTATCAATCTTGTAATTGATAACTTGAAACTCTTCACCTGATCTGTTCAGCACTTTAAACAATCACTCTCACGTCTAATTCTAGACAAAACATTGATCACTATCAACAACTCTCTTCTCTCTCACAGACTATATTTTTAGGGTGAAAGTCTCACCTTTTCTGATATTTTCTCTATACATTTATACTACTTGGAGGCAGCTAACAACCTCCTAAATATCTATAGAAAAACTTTATCTAAAACTAGTATGAATTACAAATAAATTATCCAAAAATATCTTTTAGTATATTGCTGATCAATATTCTCTTTCCTCTTTAATTAATTCCTCCTAAATCTGTTGATATCTTTAACTGAAGTTGGTGCAGAGGTTGTTAAGATATTTTTGGTGAGACTCAGGCTGACACCTTTGCCACATCAAAAATCTAATGTATACATACATTTACAAGGTGCATACATGGGTAGAGGTTAGAGAAAAGATGGCTCAAAAGAAAATGATGAAGCAAGAGCAGGACTTCGTTAACCTCTATAGTTTACATGTTTAATATGTTGGAAGGAGGAAGAGGTCGAGAATTCACTTGCACCGTGAGAGAGCTAGCCAAAGAATTAGATTGTTGTGGATTGAGAGAGTGAGTAAGCGTGAGGAAGTGAAGAAACACGAGTGTGGTAGATATATATAGCTAGTGGAAGGTAATGGGGCGAGGAAAAGATGGAGGTTCAGTGGTGATCTGAAGCATGCATGCTATAGAGAGAATACGGAAAAGTTGGTATTCGATAGAGATAATGCCCAAATCCTGATTGGTTGTCGATAAGGAATTTTATTCTCAAACCCATAAGGCAACACAAATTATTGGCAACGATTTCCAAGGTTGAGAGGTGACGAAAAACGAAGGGGCGGAGTCTCCAGAGTCCTTCCGCCACAAAGAGACACAACATCATTCACCGAAGCAAAGATGAAGAAAACTAGGATCTGGTTGGGAGGGAAAGGGAGAAATCCTCCTACTGAAGAGAGACAAAAAATTTCAAAAGTCATATATGTGACCGTTCTTCTTTCATGTTAAGTTGAATGTGGATATTCCACTTAGTTGATACATAAATGCAACACAAAGTGATAAACTTACTCTTAGTTTATACGGTCATTTTGAGAGAGAGATGATGAACCCAAAAATTTAAATTAGGTGTGTTAAACTTATAAATTTCAGATTTTAAAGTTAACAATAAGTTTTTATATAATGTTATATTAAAGTTGTGATTATATTCGTTAAAATATTGACAATAAATACTATTAGTTTAATGTTTACGTTAAAATTTATTTTAATGATATTATTAAAACTAGTAAAAAAAACATATTGTTCTTGATCAAAGTTGATAAAGCAACATTCAATTTTTTAATAGACTAGAAGAATAAATTTAGGTTTACAAGTAGCAAATGTTAACTGACAAATTAGTAATTAACCTTAGCGTCTTTGCTGTTCTTAGAGGTAGAGAAAGGTCGGAGTGCATAATAAATAAAGGTTTAGAGAAAATAGACAATATTACATAGGTGAGGAAAGAAAGATACAGTTAAATTATACAAGAACTAAACAAAACTAAAGAATTTAAAAGCAAAAGATTAAGACACTGATGAAGAGTGATTTGTAAACTAGAATACAACTATCATTAAGGTCAGCTTTTAGCGTTGAACTCAATTCATGTTGCATATATAAGATGATATTTTTAAAAGAAATAAAAAAATTACATTAATCATATTTGAACTCAACTCATATTTATCAACATAGTAGTGCCAAACCACCTAACTAAATATGATTATTTATAACATATAAATAAATTTTAGCTTTCTTATGAATTACATGTCATTCGACCGCCTATCACAAAGTGTATCAGTAGAGAGTGAGACAAAAGATGGCATTAATGTTTTAAAAACAAGCAATTTATTATAAATTGAGCAAGTATATTTCAATAATGCTCTTATACAGTGTCAAACTAAAATCCACAAAATATAGTGAGAATGCAAGGAAAATAAACATTATTTGAATAATAAAGGATCATGGTTAGTTACACGGGATATTCTTAATAAATAATAGTGAAAATTACATCCTTACGATGTTTGGTGAAATTACACACCCCACCCACGAGGTTTCAAAAATTACTTTCCTCACCCATGTGATTTTCCCCCTTCATCCAGCAACTTATCTAATTTTCAATCACCTTAGGAGATGCTTTAATGTTGTCCAAAATTGAGAAACTTTACATGGACGATGCTAAAGTGTTGTATTTTGGTCTAGTGTCAAATCTAAAGTTTTTTAAGCCACATGTAACATGTGGAACCCAATGCAAACACGTTCATATGTCACATGTTTTATTGGCCCCAAGGATCATATATGAGCTTAAAATACTTTGGATTTCATGCTAAACCAAAATATAACACCTCAACATCGACATGTAAAGTTTCATCAATTTGGACAAAATTTTAGCATCTTATAAGCTGACCAAAAAATAGAGAAGTTGTCAGATGTAGAACGGGGGAAACCATATAGGCGGGGGAAGTAATTTTGAAACTTGGTGGGTGGTGTGTGTAATTTCATCAAATGTTATAGGTGTGAGATGTAATTTTCCCTAGATAATATAAATAAGGGGGAGAAATCCATAAATTTCCAACTTAAACAAATCCCACACTATATATCTCATCCTTATTCTTTATAAAAAAAATCAACTATGGCTTGGTTAATAGTGACAAAATTGAAGAAATACACAAATGGCTAAAGGCTATGATTTTGAAACATCCATTATTAAAAATAATTAGAAGTATTCACCTATCAAAACTTATAGACTGGATTCATATCATATAAACCTATCATTAACCTACTCTTGTGATAAAAATAGACACTAATAAGAGATTGGAAAAAAGAAGAGAACATTCTCGTGATGGATCGATTTTTTTAAGGAAATAAAACAAAATATATTAAGTCAAACTGATTCCAAGCCTAATTATACTGAGAGAGAACATAAGCAAACATCAAACTGGCCAAAAAAGACATGGAACCGTGCCTATCACCGACGAAACCCAGCATCCCAACAGGGAACAAAACCCAAGAAAGGAAATCAACTGAGTATCAACCCCATCCGCAAGAATGGTTGTCTATCCAGCTCAACAAAGGAGCATCCTTGAAACAAGAGTGCATAGAATAGAGGCTGCATTAGAAGTGCAAAGCCAAAAGCCAGTGCTACTCTAGAGATGGGACCAGAACTGCTTTCAACATCAATAAAAGCAAGGATCCATCCAAACCTAAGGTATGGTAGATCCTCAAAGCCAACAACATTCCAAGATTTATAACTAGATCCGGATACATAAAGCTAGGTTTATTTCTAGAATAAAAAAATGACATAAAAACACAAAAGAGACCAACATGCAACAAATTCGAAGCTCGAATTCGGCTTTAAAACCTCCAAATTGGAGTTGTCAATATGGTGGGCTCTTGGATTGGTAAAGCTGCATATCGGAATGGAAGCCCAAATCTGACATGCAACATCTAGATTGCACCAAATCTGGACATAACAAGTAGGATGGTGGCTAGATATGAGAGTAAGGACTCTAGAAGTTGGAGATGCATCCTCGGTGGCATGGGTATTATTGAAAGGGAAAACATGCAACAAACATTATTCTTAGCAAAGATATAATAGAGACTAGATAGAGAAAGCCACACTGTAACACCCCTACTTAAAAATCTTCTAATTGTCATCTAATTGTTGTACTTAATTAAATAAATCACAACAGAAAATAAAGATGATCACAACTAACGGTGTTACCACTCTTACTTGCCCATATGAGTGATAAAGCTTCCAAGTTAAACATACACAAACGAAACATATTCCCGCAGTGATAAAAAGAGATAGATAGTAGTAGCAGTTCTATAATACAATCCATAAATCAATCCCCTACTCGTGAGCATCTACGAATATAATACACCTCAGTTTATGAAACCTGAGCCCAAAAATCAAACGTATGTAATAATCCTCAAAAGTACATCCCTACCAAAACTTCTGCACCTCAACAACAACAGCCAGCTACAATCCTGTAGAATATTGTTTGTGTTGTATGGAATCAGCCCCTGCTAAGTATGTTATTACATGACCGTCGTGCCCCCTTAGACCCCTCTATTAATTGGTCGAGAGCATGCAATTCATTTTACATGCAATAGCGTCTTAATAAATAAAGCTATAAAATAAGCAATTCCAACAACCATACAATAAACACCCATAGTTCATGCTTTTCACATAGCACACACAAATATAGCATAAGTGCACTAAACAACAAGGTGAGTAAACGAGAGTTATAAATGTGTAATTTATTCCTGTACTCAACTTTTAAGCCTAAATGATAATCGACAATTATACGAGTTGTCTAGCTTTTTGTAAATTGTTTAGTTTGAGAATATCTTAAGCCTATTTGCAACATCTCATTAAACTGACATGTCTTACACTATACCCTATATTTAGCGGGTCACCAACGGCATGTAGCCACCTACAACAGTGAAGCCTCTGACCAACGAACCATCTTAGTCTGTTGGAATTTATTGGAGCGTAAGGACCCGTACGCTGACATCCTTGCACCATGTTTTGTGATCACAGCGTGCACCAAGAGCCATATCCCCTTGGACTTCTCCATACACTTCCTCCATACATATATAAAAGTCACTGAATGATTAAGGTCAACTTAATCTAATCCTAAGTTCAACTTAGGTCTCAGTGTAACTTTTTGAATGTGTACCATCCGGGTCTTATACCTAGTATCTCTATGTGGTTTATACCATTCGAATGTTAAAATACAAGAGCGGCTTTAAAATGGGCCGTTGCTTTGTATCTAAGTAAGTTCTTAGATATCTCAAATAATATATTTAATTATTATCTTATGCTATGACGTTTTATTATTACATCTCTTATAATCGTGTAAGATAACATTACTTGCCTTCGTTCGGTTTACAATTATGAACGAATAGTATTGCACAACATAGCCTAATTCAAGTATATTAATTCACATAATAAGAATTCAATCTTGTCACAGATATCACACAAGTCTGAACTGAGGAAATCCTCAATGACAATCAAGCTACATAACAACATACTGTGCACCGTAATATACGCTAGTGTGATGTCTCACGCTTGCCCGCTAGCCCACGAAGCTCTAACGATTTGGAATACGAATCACGTTATGTATTAACATCCTATGATTGTAATATAGTTCAGTATTTCTTACAATTGCTATCCCCCCCCCCCCCGTTTCTAACCCCTTTGTTATCTAGGGATGGCAATGGGTTGGGTTTGGGCCGGGTGGACCATCACCCGTACCTGTCACCCGACTTCACTCGCTCCACCCGTACCCGACCCGTCACCCGTTATGTATCACCCATCACCCGTTTCACCCGTCACCCGCGGGTGAAGCGGGTGAACCCGTTTACCCATTTGTTTTTTCTTTTTCCTTGTTCGCCAGTTAGGTTTGCAAATTACTATAAGTGGAGAGTAAATAGAGATGCAGAGCATGTATGTTCTAGGTTCACCGGTTAGGGTTGCAAAATTTAATTCAGACAAAAGAATGAAATATTGCACAGAGCATGTACGTTCCATGTTCGCCAATTATGGTTGCAAAATTACATGGGTGAAGAGAGAAAATAGAGGCGCAGAGCATGTATGCTCAATGTTCGCCTGTTAGGATTGTGAAATTACCTTCAGTGAAGAGAATGAAAAACTTCGCAGAGCATGTAAATTATTTGTTTTTCAGTTAGGGTTTCAAAATTACCGAGAGTGGAGAAAAAAATAGAGGCACAGAGCATTTTTGTTCCATGTTTGCCAGTTAGGGTTGCAATTACCTTTAGTGAAGAGAATTAAAAACTGCATAGAGCAAGTATGTTAGGGCTGTAAAATTACCGAGAGTGGTGAGAATAAAGAATGGCGCAATCACCAAGAGCATGAATGTTCCTTATTCACTAGTTAGGGTCACAAAAATCATTAGTTTAATACCCCGGATCTAAAAATGGTGATTAGATTACTCTAATAAGATTCGTAAAGGCCTAATGGTGCCTAAAGAGTATTGGTAAAGAGAACTAAACCAAAAGTAAAGAGAAAATGCGTAAAACGCGAAAAACGCTAAAACACGCATTAAATGAGTGTAAGAGATATATGATCTCGTTAGGGTCAAATATGGATTCCTAAGGCCTAATTATGCTTAATTCGTGCGTGGGAATGATTCCCAAAGAAAACGGATCCAAATAATGGATTAAAACGCTAACGGAGTTTTAAAGCACGTTTTTCGAGAAAACCCGAAAACGTGACTTTAAGTGGTCAAATAGGCCCGTAAAAATTATAGTTGATTACATAGCTATAATGAAGTATTAATGGAATCTTAAGAATCATTAAAATAAAGAAATGAGAAAAATTCGAAAAACGGGCCCGGTTGGTGAATAGTGCCAAACCGGGTAAATTAACGAGTGTTTTCTGTAAAAAGTCAAAAGACACCCTCAGCTTATATTACTTAAGTGGCCGGTTTTAATTAGTATACACACACACACATTTAATTATCTTGTTAGCTTATTAAGTCACAAGATGATAAATAAATAAAGTAAGGAGGGAATAGTAAAAGGGATATAACACTCTCTTACCTCCCTTTTTCCCTTATCAGCCACGTTTTCCTCCTCCTCTCTCCACCATCTTCTTCTTCCTCTGCTCATTGCCGATTTGAGAAAGAGCAAGCGGCCCCCATCTTCCTTCTCCATTATCTTGCTCAATCCTTCACCAAATCACAGAAAAATAGTACTGTTAGATTCCTCTCGGCAAGGGCTTCATTTTCCACCCAACAAAAGCTTGAAACCTCCATCTTCACCTCCATGGAAGTTTGGCCTTTTGAAGCTTGAAGAGGTGCTTTTGACTCTCCATCATCTCCTTAATACTCTAAGGTAAAAATAAAAGCAAGAGTTTCATCCTTACTAGCTTTTCCTTGCAAAATCAAAATTTTGCCCACGTTGAATTTTTCCCTCATTTCAGTCGGTTCTTCCTTGCCTTTGTGGAGTTTGGAATTTCATCCATTTGATTGCCAAGCTATCCATTTGGACACTTGATGGTAATCTCTAAGTTAAACCCTAAAAACTAGCTCTTGAAATACTAGTTTTGTGAGGGGAGTTCGAATTAATTAGCTTGTATATACTGTGTGGTATGGGGATGTGATTGTAGATAGCAATATAGACCCTTTGTTTGGTATGGGAACAAGAAGAGAAAGAGTGAACAAGAGAAGAGGAAGAAAAGAAGAGAGAACCGAGAACTAACAAGGTAATGAACTCACCTTGAGTTAGCTTAGTTGGCTTGCAATGCAGATTTTTAATGTTGAATTAAAGACCTTGTTTTAGTGTAGTTAAGATACTACAGTTTGGAAGAGTAAGGAGGATGTTTTTAATGTTGCTTAAGTGTGGGAAATAAGCTTGAGACTAAACTGTTACATATGCGTGAGCAGGGGGGAGTTTAATGTGTTGTTGTAGTAAGTGTTTGTAGTTGATGATGCCTAAATCAAACAGGGGTGAAGAACTGATTTGTGAGTTGATTTAGTGTGTTGAGAATGCTTAGGGAAGTAGGCAAGTGCTGTCAAAATTTGCCTAGAAACTAAGGGAGATTAAGAGTGTGAAACCTAGGATAAACTAGGTATGTTTGGAAGAGGAAGAGAATGGTGCTTGGAGTAGAACTATAGAGGAAAATAATGCCATTTGGACTCTAGGAATGACATTGGTGGAGTAGAATCTAGGATGAGAATAATGCAAGAGGCATAATGGTAATGCTCTAGCACAAACAAAATCTGTAGCACAATTGTGCAAAATGCAACAGAGGGAATGAGAAATTTGTAGAAAAGTGCAAGAATTGAATGGTGAGTTTGACCAATGATTTGGAGAGGTTTAGAGCATGTTTTAAGGTGATTAAATATGTAGGAAACATGTGGAATAATTAAGGAATGATTAGAGGTGATTTAGGGGTTGAAAAGAGGTTAAAAACGGTCGATTTAAACACCTACAGACATGGTCCGGGTTTGTAAACAAGTACACAAACCCGGACCACATCAAAAACGTGCCAGAAACACATCCCAGCATGTGGTCCGGGTTTGTATCCAAGTACACATACCCGGACCAAGGTAAAAAGGCACCAGAAACTGAAAACCGTGATTGGTCCGGGTTTGTAACCCCGGACACAAACCTGGACCAGGCTAAAAATGTTCCATAATGTGTTTTAAGGTGTCCTAATGATGGGGAAGTGAATGGTAATGGTTTTAGATGATGTTTAGGCCTTGTTTGGTGACTAGTAAAGGTCCTAAGAAGTGTAAACAAGTGCTAGAAGTCAATGTGAATTAAGAACTCAAATTAACGAGAGTAAAACCGAGTTAACGGGACAACGGGGTAAGTACGGGAGTAGCATTTAATTATGTACCGTATGAGCTTAGTATGAATGATAGTGTTTGGAACATTATCAGAGGATCATATGTGTGAACCGAGCATGGTGAGATGACACAGTAAAAGTAAAAACCCCGGTGAAAGGTATGATTTCCTCATGCTCTGTATCCAAACTTGGTTACCCGATTTGTGTGCTTGTTTGATTGTGTGATCGCCTAACAAGATAAATGCACAAATCGGATTGTGTGCACTTAATAGTACTTGTGTTATATTGTTGATGGATGGATTGTATTCCTTTAACTAAAGTTTGTATAATTCATGAAATAGGAATTGTGAATGAACTGCTTGAATGGTGATTATGTAATGTAGTGCGACTCGTAGTTGAGTCTTGTTGATTCATGGCTCGTAGAAAGATTCATGTTGCAAATTAATGAAAACGTGGAAACACACTAAAACCATCGAACCAATAACTATAACATAACATATGAACTCCCTAGAATGTGAGGAGATGTACGGGTTGAGTAGATACCCGATAGCGGTTAGAAAACCATATTGAATCAATCTAAGAAATAAATATGAGTGGAGAGATAAATGAACCTCCATTGAGAGGATTGAAGTAAGTCCAATGTTGTGAACTTATAAGAAAAGTAAAAGAGACCTAAGGGACCACTTAACTCCCTTGAGACATGGTCGACCTCCTATATGGGGATTCTACCCGGTATAAGAAAATAACCGAAAGTATAAGTATAGGAATGTAAGGGTAACCCTTGAACCCTAGATTACCGATTTTAAGTAATGTTCCCAAATCATCAGGAACATCGAGAGAGATGCTCCTAGATTAATATACATAATTTTATTATAACGGTGAGAGAGGAGTGTACGGGAATGTGAGAAGTCCGAGAGTAGTCGGACCTATGAGAAAGTAGTAGGAACTAAGAGAGGGTTCCGGGAGCTAGTCGAACTATGCTCGAGAGCCATGTGTTTTGGCGTAAGGAAGTATTAAGAGTAACAAGCGTGACGTAGGACACCTGTAGTGTCTCGAGAACTACAAGAGCTTGAGTAATAGTAACCCAATAATGTGGGTGAGATAAGTATAAGTAACCTAAGAGAGTGGGTGAGTATAAAAATAAGTAACCCGAGCGTATGGGTGAGTTATCGAATAAGTAACCAAGGCATAGTGAGGTAGAAACCCTCAAGCCTAAGTAAAGAACAAAATAAACTAACCCCTTGATGTGTGTTAGTGGTTGAGTTCTTCATTGAACCTTGTTTGCGTTGGCATACGTATATAATGCATTGTTGCCTTGCATGCTGTTTGAATTAAAATGAATTGCGTGCTGTGAGCCTCAATTTTAAACCCTATCCTATGTGGATTAACTTGATTGGGATCTAATCGGGTTTTAGGTCCACTTATAGCCTAAGATTAATAACTATGTCATATAACATTAATTATTAAAACCTAAGCTAGCTCACTGGAACCTATTATGAGTCGCCACCTAATTTTAACCTAGATCAAATTAGGAAAGGAGAGTTCAGGTTCGGGGGCTTGATATTCGACTTAATTAGGGTTCAAATTACTTTCATTACCCCTAGAAGTCGTTTTTCCTCTACTTAGTTTAATTACGGCTTATTACGAGTCGTTTTAACCTAAGTGCGCGAGCTTCTGTTTTTTGTGTTTTTTAGCATTTTTTGACAGGAAATTAAAGTGAAATTAAAAGCTATCTAAACTAGGGTTTCGGAGGCAGAATTAGGTCAAATTTTGCTTACGTCCGTAGCCACGGACCTCATGTCCGAGACCACGGACCCCAGTTCACCAAATTATACAGAAGAGTCGAAATTAAAGGAAAATAGAAAATTGCGAAGTCCGGGGCCACGGACAGGTTGTCCGTGGGCCCGGACATTATTTGAAAACCTGAATTTTGAATTTTTTTTAAATCTCGCGCCGCCGTCCGTGGGCGTCCGGGCTTACGACAGGGAGTCCGGGACCCCGGACATGACGTCCGTGGGTGCGGACCGCCCTCGGACGGCGGCGTTGAGGCTGTTCCCGAAGGTGTTTTTGGCTCAAATTTTATGGGTGTGTAGCCTGAAAGATGTACAAGACGTTAGTGATTGAAAGTTTTCAATTTGGAATCGAATTTAACACGAAACTTAACGAACAAGTTAGAAGGCAGAAACACAAACAAACCTTAATTCAGAAGCAAGGAAAAATCAATTCGGTTAGCAATTTTAACCAGAAGTGTATTTAGACCAGAAGGGTTAGAGAATTTGGTTTTTACCCTGTTTTGATTTCGAAACTTTGTTGTTCCTTCACGTCGGGAATCTCTAAAAGCTTCGTTGGTGGCCGATCCGGTTCGACTTTGACCCGAGCTTCTGACCTCTTCTTCCTTGTGCTGTTAAGCACGTTTTGGTTCTGTATTTGTGGTGTTTTGATGCTTGGAAGTTCAATGGGAGAAGAAAGAATGTGTTTTTGGTGATTTTGGGATGATTTTGGTAGAGTTTCGGTGTTGGGAGTGTTGAAAACGTGGGAGGCAAGTAGACGGCTGTGTTCTCTGACTATGGGAATGTTTTTATCTAAAACCCTGATTTTGTGGTCTAAGGGAATCTGATTTTTAAAATATGTTGCAGACCGATAAAAATTATGAAATTTTAACTGAAGATAAAGGATGATTTTTAAGAATTTTGAGAGTTGGAATCGGTTATTTTGATAAATAACCGATTAGATAAAAATCTCACAATCAGGAATCTCCCATAATTCATACCTTATTATTGGAAAGTCGAAATAATGAAATTCCAACGGCATTAGTCTCTAATAATCATCCTCATCTTGTGTTAAAAGTTCATGACGTTTTGTTTTGATTTCGGTATTTTCCATAGGAGAGAGAAATTGAAAAATGATTGAATTTCTCTTTTAAATTTGGGTTAAGGTTCCAAATGAAATAATTTCAGGTTTATGACTGTATGTAGTCATGCTAACCATGTGACAATTTTATTTTAATTTTGGAAACCTTTTATTATTTTTATTTGAGGTTATTTCATGTGTTAATTAAAGAAATTAGCTTATAATATGAATTAAAAGCTAAATTTCCAGAATAAATATTATCGAAAATCATGAAATACCTTTCATAATGACTATGATATTTGGAAGTGTTTGGAGATAATGAACAAGTCATATGAAAATAGAAAACCCCGATAATGTCCTTGGAAAATCCCGCCTTGGTGCTTTTTGACCCTTTTGCCCTTTGTAACACGTATGCCTTAGAAACTACTCCGGGGGGTTGAAATTTTGGGTATACAGATTGCCCCCGTCAACTAGGCTTTGTAATGAAGATGAAAAGACTAGTTGATGCCTGAGTGACACCCCAAATTTTGGGATCTTAAAAGACCCTGTATGTGGATTGTGTCGAGCTATTCTAAGGCGCTGACTACCTATGAGTGAGAATGAAAATGAAAAGATGTCAAGCGATTCTAAGGCGTTGACTACCTAAAAATGAAATGATGTCAAGCTATTCTAAGGCGTTGACTACCTAAAAATGAAATGACGAAGTAAATGTCAAGCGATTCTAAGGCGTTGACTACCTAAAAGTGAGAAACAAAATGAAATAATGTCAAGCGGTTCTAAGGCGTTGACTACCTATAATCGAAGATGAAGTTATGTCGAGCTATTCGAAGGTGTCGACTACCTAAACTGAATGAAAAGATGTCAAGCTATTCTAAGGCGTTGACTACCTATGATAAATGAAATGATGTCAAGCTATTCTAAGGCGTTGACTACCTAATAATGATGAAAATGAAATAATGTGTAGATGCTGGAATGCTGATATGCTAGTGATGCTTATTATGCTTGATGGATGATGCTGATGTTGATGATGCTGATGCTGATGATGCGGATGATGCTCGGATGCTTCTAGGGACCGAGACCCGTGCCAATGCTCTTGGCTGGACCCAATGTGGACTTATTGCCATCGCCCCCCAAGCCGGTGTGCAGGGATAACTCCTGGTAAAAACCCTGGGGACTTATTGCCTTTGCCCACCATTTTTGATCCCAAAAATAAGTTGACATCGCAAAAGGAGGATTTATTGCCATCACCTCGCCAACTTTTTGTCGCCAGGTCTTGTGACGCGCCTGGATAATGCAACTAGGTCTTATGACGAGCCTATATGAATGAGATGAATGCAATGTGTTTGATGAGAGTGGGTAAACTAAAAAGTAATGCTAGGTCTTGCTACGAGCCTAAGGGAATGCAACTAGGTCTTATGACGAGCCTAAAGGACGGTTCTAGGTCTTATGACGAGCCTAAGGAAGGATCTAGGTCTTACAACGAGCCTAAGGATGGCTCTAGGTCTTATGACGAGCCTAAAGGGAATGCGACTAGGTCTTACTACGAGCCTAAGGATGGATCTAGGTCTTATGACGAGCTTAAGGAAGGATCTAGGTGAAAGTGAGTAGAATGTATGATGGGTCTAAATGGATGTAGAAGGATTAGGGTTTATGTCAAACCTGGAGATGGTAGGGCTCAAGACGGGCCTGCGGATGTTTGAGTGTGAAGGAAAGGCTTAAGACGGGCCTGAGGATGTTTGAATGTGAAAGAAGGGCTTAGGACGGGCCTGGGGGAATTTGATGTGGAGGTAGGGCTTAGAACAGGCCTGAGGAGATTTGATATGGTGGTAAGGCTTAGGACGGGACTGAGGATATTTGAATGAGAGGGTTTTAAAACCTTTGGGTTTCGGGTTTTTGGGCCTCCATCGTGTTGTTGTTGCAATTGTTGGGACCAACAATTGCCCCAGTATTTTTCCTTGAGGTGATCTGAGTTTTCAGGGCTTCATGGCAATCGAACGGAACGATCGATTGCCCTCAGTATTTTCTTTGATTAATTGCGCAAACAAGTCCCATTCTCACAAGGTCAAGGTTTATCTTGATGTGGTGCTTTCTATCCTACACTCGAAGTGTTTAATGCTTGCACTCATGCTCTACTTTTGGATAAAACAACTCGACCATTGAATTTGACATTTGTTAGATTTACGCGTTTAACCTGTTACTTTCACGTGATTGGATACACAACTACTACTACTAGGTCGGAAGTCTTTTAAGCTTATAACGTGGCAATGGGGTGTGATGAATGACAACAGGACAATGGAGGGATGTTTAGGATATGTGGAGCTATAAGGGTGACCAAATCTGCAACTTGCACTGTCTCTCGGACTTGTCTTCTTTGCCTTGAAGTCATTTGGCTACTTCGTAATGATTTCGCTTGTGAACTTGGGACTTAGAAATTTTGGATTGTTCCTTGCATCTTCTTTCTTTTTTCTGATTCTGGGTTTCTTTGAGGCTTTTCAGGTTTGCCTTCCTTGAATCTCCTTTCCTTCGGGGTTCTTGTGTTTCCCAGTTTTGAACTTTGAGAGCTGTTTTTGATGTTAGCTCGTTTGGATCCTGTGTCACTTTGGGACCATTTGCGGATCGTTTCGTCATGCTGGTAGCAGTTTTGCTTCTTTGGACTTGTGAAGTTGTTGTTCGGAAGTCAGGCTCCTTGCTTCCTTTGGTCACCGGGTCGGTTATTCATCATTGGCTGGCTTGTTTGTGGAGCTTGTAGTGTTGTAAATGAGGTCATATATGAAAAGCTCAGCGGGGGTGCCTAGGGTGTAATGTCAGGGTTCACAAGCTTTTTGGCTGTGTGGTGCTGTACCTAGGTGCTTCGTCATCCCTAATAGTTGTGTACCCGTTCTTTGTTACCTTTCACAGGTTTAAGCGTAAATTTACAAATTATCTCCTTCGGTTGGAGTCATGCCGTTTACCTCACCTTTGAATGTGACCTCTCTAGAGTCGTGTAAAAATGACACGCTCTTTCGCTCTTGGTTTTACCGCTCAAGGCACTCTCGCGAAGTGTACACTCAGAGACTTGTTTGCACACTTAAACAAAATAAATAAACATTAACGTCCCTTAACTCAGATTGCCCCCAGTATTGCTGTGGGGTTTCTTGACAAGCCTTTTGAATACCCAGGTCATTTGTGGAGGGTGGTTGAGTGTGTAATGGTTGGTGATGAGGTGATTCTGTGGAGGGGTGATGGGTGACTTTGTGACAACAAAATTTTTGGCTTTATGTATTTGGTGAAATGTTGAGAAAGTGGAGTGGTGAGACACATGGGATGTAAATGATGAAGGTGGTGCTTGTATGCAGAGTGGTGGCTTTGTACAGAGGAATTCGTGGAAACAAAGGTTCTACCTTATAACACTTGCAGGTGGGTTCCATGAGACATCGTGCCTTTTTTCGAAAGATGCGAGAATGAATGTATAAGTACTAATTCGGACTTTTCATGAAAGCAAAACGAACATTTCTCTTATTAATAGCAGACAAGTGTGACAACAAAATCCCTTATTGTTTAAACTATTTCAAAAGAAAAGCAACGACCAACTAAGCTAACTAAGGAAAAAGGAAGCTATACCGAATGACTAAGGGAACAAACAGGGAAAACAAAATAAAGATAACTCCTAGCGATGTTCTGGCATGGAACTTCCGAAAATGTTCTCGCGCTTCGAGAACTGAAATCCCTGGTCAATAAAGTCTTGGATCTTATGCTGCAAGGCCCTGCAATGGTCAGTGTCATGACCGGGAAGTTGATGGTAGCGACAGAATTGGTTCGGATCCTTCCCCAATCGAGCAAGTCCTACCTTCGGGGCCTTTGGTTGTAGCAGACTTCTCCTTCGAAGTTCCTCAAGCGCTTGACTTAGTGTCTGGCCGATATTAGTAAATTGTCTCAGATCAGAGTTCTGCTGTGGTGACTCTACTGCTCTAACGTCCCAACTTGGTCCTCCTAACCACCCACTGGCGCCTTCTTCATGCTGTCTAGTCCGTTTTCGGGTGCAACCTTGAATGCAAGTTGCTGCCTGGTTGACCACTTCCGGCTGCCTACTAGCTTTCTGGAATTTTGCAACAAGTTCCTCGACATTTCCCTGTGAACCCTGGGCCCAGATGGGGCCAGCTTCTGTATGATCATGAAGAGAGTTGAGAAGCCTGCCCGCTAGTTCGTCTTGAGCTTGACGTTCGGCCTCCAGGGAGAGAACCTTTGCCTTCAATTCTTCAATTACAGCAATATAGTTGGATTCCATGGCATCCCTGACACAATTATGTCTTCGTTCCATGGCAGCCATCATGGCTTCAAGTTCAGTTCTAGCATCGGTGGCCCTTCCTGGAACATGCAAATCTACACCTTGAGAATTGATCTTGTCTCTCAAGTCTCCCAAATCTTTTGTCATGGCTTCCAGCCTAAGCTCTATTTCTGCCATCCTATCTTCTGCACCATCTGGCCTGCCTTTTCCCTCCATGCTCGTGATGACAGTTTACCTGTTCCAAAATGCCGTCTGTCAGAAAATAAAAGAGGACCGGACTGAAGTTCTGGGCCGGGAAGGAGTACTTGATAAAGTGGTATTTAAAACTTGTTTGGGCCGAGTAATTCTGATTGAGCCTAAAAGATGATACTTATAACTAGGACTTTGGGCCAACGCCCGAGTGGAAAGTCTTTCTTAGACTAGAATGAGCCTTGAAGTGGAAAGGCCAAATGGATTTTCATGAATTGCTTTAGGTGGATTTATTTTTCGTGGGCCTTGAACTAAATTGATAACCCAAATTGGGTTGAAAGAAATCACCTAAGTCTAAACTTTTGGGCCCAAGCCCGAACAAACAATTCATTCAAACCAAACAAGGCCTTTGGGCTGCAAACAATAAAGCCGTAAATTCGGGTTAGGCTAGGTTGATGTAGGAGAAATTCCTATCAGTTTCTAAGCTGGGTAGTGGGCCGATCATACAAACAAGGCCCACACAAATTCAACATGTCCTTACTAGACGCTTAAACCAAACCGGGTATGGATCGATCCGGAGAGGTGCTTGGGGCAGGGGCCCAGGTCACCACAAAGGAATAGGGCTTGCACGCTATTCTCTTTGGGCTTCCCCACTTTTTTCACATCACCTGAAGGTGTGCGTCTACGGTCGGGTCTTTGACTGACCAAACAATGGGCTAGGTAAAGGTACTGCCAGGAAAATGCTTGGGGCTAAAGCCCAGGTATTAAGGGGGTGTGGTTAGACGACACCCTCCTCTTTTCCCCCACTTATTCACATCACCTAGAAGGTGTGAGTCCCTGACAGGGGACCCTCAAACGGGTCCCGGGGTGAAATTGGTTTGCGTGGACCCTCGCTCTCATATGATGCAAGGGTACAAAAACTTAAATTGCGCACAAAAGTAAATAAACAATGTAATAAAGCCATAAATAAACATTTTCAAGTTAAGCCCTCTTTCTTAAAATTAAACAAGTTAATATTAAGAATCTAGTCCCCAGCAGAGTCGCCAGTCTGTGAGCCTCGATTTTAAACCCTATCCTATGTTGATTAAAGTTGATTAGGATCTAATCGGGTTTTAGGTCCACTTATAGCCTAAGATTAATAACTATGTCATATAACAATAATTATTAAAACCTAAGCTAGCTCACTGGAACCTATTATGAGTCGCCACCTAATTTTAACCTAGATCAAATTAGGAAAGGAGAGTTCGGGTTCGGGGGCTTGATATTCGACTTAATTAGGGTTCAATTACTTTCATTACCCCTAGAAGTCGTTTTTCCTCTACTTAGTTTAATTACGGCTTATTACGAGTTTTTTAACCTAAGTGCGCGCTTCTGTTTTTTTATTTTTTAGTTTTTTGACAGAAATTAAAGTGAAATTAAAAGCTATCTAAACTAGGGTTTCGGAGGCAGAATTAGGTCGAATTTTGCTTACGTCCGTAGCCACGGACCCCATGTCCGAGACCACGGACCCCAGTTAACCTATTATAAAAGAAGTCGAAATTAAAGGAAAACAGAAAATTGCAAGTCCGGGGCCACGGACAGGCTGTCCGTGGGCCCGGACATTATTAGAAAACCTAAATTTTGAATTTTTTTAAATCCCGCCGCCGTCCGTGGGCGTCCGGGCTTACGGACAGGGAGTCCGGGACCCCGGACATGACGTCCGTGGGTGCGGACCGCCCTCGGACGGCGGCGTTGAGGCTGTTCCCGAAGGTGTTTTTGGCTCAAATTTTATGGGTGTGTAGCCTGAAAGATGTACAAGACGTTAGTGATTGAAAGTTTTCAATTTGGAATCGAATTTAACACGAAACTTAACGAACAAGTTAGAAGGCAGAAACACAAACAAACCTTAATTCAGAAGCAAGGAAAAATCAATTCGGTTAGCAATTTTAACCAGAAGTGTATTTAGACCAGAAGGGTTAGAGAATTTGGTTTTTACCCTGTTTTGATTTCGAAAATTTGTTGTTCCTTCACGTCGGGAATCTCTGAAAGCTTCGTTGGTGGCCGATCCGGTTCGACTTTGACCCGAGCTTCTGACCTCTTCTTCCTTGTGTTGTTAAGCACGTTTTGGTTCTGTATTTGTGGTGTTTTGATGCTTGGAAGTTCAATGGGAGAAGAAAGAATGTGTTTTTGGTGATTTTGGGATGATTTTGGTAGAGTTTCGGTGTTGGGAGTGTTGAAAACGTGGGAGGCAAGTAGACGGCTGTGTTCTCTGACTATGGGAATGTTTTTCTCTGCCCTAGGTCGTTTTTGGAAGGTCCTTTTATAGAAAGAGCAAGGCCATGTTGATAGAACAAGATTTTTATCTAAAACCCTGATTTTGTGCTCTAAGGGAATCTGATTTTTTAAAATATGTTGCAGACCGATAAAAATTATGAAATTTTAACTGAAGATAAAGGATGATTTTTAAGAATTTTGAGAGTTGGAATCGGGTTATTTTGATAAATAACCGATTAGATAAAAATCTCACAATCTGGGAATCTCCCATAATTCATAACTTATTATTGGAAGGTCGAAATAATGAAATTCCAACGGCATTAGTCTCTAATAATCATCCTCTATATTGTGTTAAAAGTTCATGACGTTTTGTTTTGATTTCGGTATTTTCCATAGGAGAGAGAAAATTGCAAAAATGATTGAATTTCTCTTTTAAATTTTGGGTTAAGGTTCCAAATGAAATAATTTCAGGTTTATGACTGTATGTAGTCATGCTAACCATGTGACAATTTTATTTTAATTTTGGAAACCTTTTATTATTTCTATTTTGAGGTTATTTCATGTGTTAATTAAAGAAATTAGCTTATAATATGAATTAAAAGCTAAATTTCCAGAATTAATATTATCAGAAAATCATGAAATACCTTTCATAATGACTATGATATTTGGAAGTGTTTGGAGATAATGAACAAGTCATATGAAAATTGAAAACCCCGATAATGTCCTTGGAAAATCCCGCCTTGGTGCTTTTTGACCCCTTTTGCCCTTTGTAACACGTATGCCTTAGAAACTACTCCGGGGGGTTGAAATTTTGGGTATAACACGTGCTCTCGACCAAATAGTCGGCGCACCCTCGCTAGTACGCGGGGTATGCGGAAGTCATATGCAGCTTTAAGCTGAGCCCCTAGGGGCATCGTTTTTATTTCTTTCAGGTACACCGAAGACGATACCGTTCGAGAGTAGGACGGAGACGGTGGTTAGCATGGGTAGTTAGACTTTAATTACTTATGTATTGGAATGAGGTGCAATACTGAATACGTTTTCGGCAACCGTATATTGTAGACTCGGTATAGTAAAGAAATGAAATGAGTATTGTATTTGTATCGTGTACTCGGTTGTTCCAGTCCATCAGACCGTTACTGTATGTGAGATAGGCCAGGTTAGCCATATGGGTGGCTAACGGCATTGTATCACCCTTCGTTGTAATAGAGATCTGCTGCGTGAGTAAGGGTAATTTGTGACAGATTTAGAGGTAATGACGAGTTTAACGATTGGGGTGTTACAAAAATGGTATCAGAGCGAAGTATCGCTCTGATGACTAGAAATACCGAGCTTAGGAAACACCGAGTTAGGAATTAGAGACTTAGGGCTAAGGGTTGAGTGGTAGCGTGAGAGATGCGCATGTTAGGAACCTCCAGTATGACCTGGATGCTTACAACACCAAACCCGCCCTCCACAACCCCCGTATTAAAAAGCTCGGGAGGTTCCTAACCCGCCCTCCCCAAACCTAAGTATGCTAAGTAAACATCAAGTTATGATGTAATAAGGCTAAAACATGCCTTAGAAACATTGGTATACAATTTAAACCAAGGAAAACACAAGAAAAAGCCATAAGGGCAATTTAAGCAAAAATGTGCTCTAAGCTTGGAGTGACTTTGATTAGCACCCAAATATCATTATAAGACCTTATTAACATGCTAATGGACATGTTAAATCAATTACCAAAGAAAACCAAGCTCAAAAACAAGCTTAAACACAAAATGTGCTTTAAGACTCCTTAAATCACCTTTTTGAGAATTTGTCTTAGAAATGAGTTTTGAGTGGCTAAATGCCCATGATTACACCTTAATCAACATGTGTACTAATTAGTATCACATTAGGAAGCCTAAATCAATGGGAAACCAAAAATTTCATAAATTTGTGCACTAATTTGTGAATAGTGCCAAATAGTGCCTAGTTTAAGCTTTAGTCAACAAAAGTCAATAAGTTGGTCAACCAAGACCATAAATACCTCATTATTAAGGGGGGGACGGTTTTTGAAGGGTGTGAGTCACCATTAAGTGACAGCCAATTAAAGAAAGAAGAAGGGGATAAAGTAGAAGTACTATTTACTTTTTAAGTTAAATATCTCACCTTTACCTCTTCTCTCTCTTCTCTTCTTCATTTCTCCTCTTCCCCACCGATTTTCCTTCCTTTTCTCTGCTCCAAAACCGTGAGAGCTTCATCCATGGCACCTCCATGTTCAATTACTCACCAAACACTCATTTTAGCTCCAAATCAACAAGTGGGCATAGATTATTCTTAGTTGGAGCAAGACCTACCTTTCTATCTTTGCAAATCCTTCAAAGCTCAAGTTTGGTGCCATGATAAAACTCCATTGATGGAGGAAAATCAAGTTTGAAGAGCTCTTTTGGTTCTCCATTCATCCAAGGTAATGAAAATGTAGGAAAAATCATGTTTCCACCACTTCTTCTCCATTACCGAAAATTTCTTCTCATGAGGCTTTGTTTTTCACCTTGAACTAGCTTATTTTCATTCACCAAGGACTAGTGGAGGTCCTCTTTGATTCATACCCAAGTCTGTTTTGAGACTTCAATGGTAATCATCCACTTTTATGCTTTAAAACACATATTTTAACCTAAGAATGAATTCTATGAGTGAAATACCCCAAACCTTGATATGTTGTTTAAACATTAAAATATGGTATATTATGGCTAAAAATTGCCTTAGAAATATTAGTGAATAATTTATACCATAGTAAAAACAATAAAGTACCATAAACACAGTTTGAGCAAAAACATGCTCTAAGCTTGGAGTGAACTTTGTTAGGACCCAAAGAGCCTACCGAGACTTAATAATATTCAATTATGATTTGATAAGGCTAATTAAGTCCTTAGGAAACTTTGGTAGACAATTAAACCAAACAAAACACAAGAAAACATCTTAAAGTCAATTTAAGTAAATACTTGATGTGTGTGAGATGGTTGAATGAGAAAAACAATGCATTTGGGCATGATAATATACTAGAGGAGCTATGGAGAAATTTGAATAGAAAACAAAGTGTTTGAGTGGTGCTAGTGAATTAATATGACCTAGGATTTACAAGGGATCGTTAAGAGGAATTTGAGTGAAAATGAGTTATCAAAGGAGTTCTTAAGGATTAGAATGACCTAGAGTTGTTTAGGAGGGATTATAGGTTTGGAGGGTGTCATTTGTGTACCAAGATCGAGTACTAAGGATTTGAGTGTTCATGATTGTGTTAAGGGTGAGAAACTAAATGTAACACCCCTACTACGCACTTAGCAACCATATGAAATCGCAGCGGAATTAAATAACTAACCAAACACTAAACAGGTCGGTGTTACACGCCGTTAGCCACCCACGTGGCTAACAAGGCAGAATACGTACACATTGTACCGGTCTGATGATTAGACTCCCGAGCATAGAACTAAAACCATAAATACATCTTATACAATACCGAGTATTTAATTACATTCCATCACTGTAAACTGACAATATACCGTCATTGTAGTAACAACGGAACCAAAACATAACGCCACGGGAGAATAGGCGCATCCTTGGCCTATCATCCAAAATAACCAAAAGTATGACATGACCTAGATCTACAGCCACTCCGCTTCTTCGATCCTCATCCTGCAATATAAATATGGAGCCCCCAGAGGGGGTCAGCAACCTTTTGCTGGTATGGTTAACGCACAGCCCATCGGCTACCGGGATACGCGCAACCACTTGTCATGATAACATGGCATTGATTTAACACAACAACATACATAGCATAGCAAGAAATAATGCTTAGCACAACAACACATACATAGTGAGAACACTTCACTTAATAACAAACCAAGAAGGTTAGTCAACACCATAAGCCTAGAGAGTGATTCACCCTCATGTTAAGCTTGTTACATAAACTCATTACCGTTCTGTTAGTCGAACGAGTAACTTAACTCACAGATGGATCGGATATTGTGACCCGAATACACCACACAAACACATGTTCCCCCTAGACCGATCATAAGTCAGAATAGGTAAGCCTTGGATGAAGCTAACGGGAGATCGAACGCCAAATAAAGGAGAACAACCTTAACATTATAAGAGTCGAATCTGATACAGATATCTACTCTTATACATACACGCGCGACCGGACAACCGGATTCCTCACTCCCAGTTATCACTCGTTTGAAGTTCAATGTTGGAACTTAATAACAAATCACAACATGTGGTTAAGTCTTGTTAGACACACACAAGGGATATGAGTCACACCTTAACATCACAATAATATAAACAACTGTAAACTCGTTACATTACTTAATTCTTACAAGGTCATAAACATACAGAAAAACAAACAGCACACAAGCCGGTGTAAACCGGTAGGCAACAGACTGCAAGAAAACCATACCTTGGTCCTTGCTTCGACTTGTAACACCCCAACCGTTAATCTCGTCATTACCTCTTAAACTGTTAATAATTACTTCTACTCACGCAGCGGAACTCTAATTACAACGAGGGGTGAAACAACGCCGTTAGCCACCCATATGGCTAACCAGGCCTTTCTTACATACCGTAACGGTCTGATGAACTGGAACAACCGAGTACTTCATACAACACAATACTCAATTCATTTCTTTCTACTATACCGAGTCTACAATATACGGATGCCGATAACATACTCGGACTTACACCTCATTCAAACGCATAAGTAATTACAATCTAACTACCCATGCTCACAGTAGACCCCGTCCTACTCTCTCGAACGGTGGTCAGCTTCAAGTACCGGCACACTAAAAACGTTCCCCCTAGGGGGTCAGCTTACGCTGATATGAAATTCGCATATACCGCGTGCTAACCGCGGTACGCCGACTACTTTGGGTCGGATATACATGGAGTTCATTTTAATCAAACAACATGCATCATGGCAATACAATATATATGTATATCACACAAGGAATCTACATCCAATCACGGAACACGATTCCTAACTAACATAACAATGTTGTTAGTGGTAACTGGTTACTCTTAGGCATTGAGGGTTATTCCTCACTATGCCTTGTTTACTATTCAATACCTCACCCGCTCTCTCGGGTTACTTATTCGTATACACACCCATTCTCTTGGGCTACTCATTCTTATACTTACCCATTCTCTCGGGTTACTCATACATATACTCACCCCTTTCTCTCGGGTTATTTATACTCATTATCTCACCCGCACTCTTGGGTTATTCATACTCAAGCTCTTGTAGATTCTCGAGACACTACAGGTCTCCTACGTCACGCTTGTTACTCTTATTACATACTTAAGCCAAAACTCATGGCTCTCTAGCATTGTCTTACTTCCCCGGTTTCGACCCTACTCTGGGTCTAGCATGGTGGGAAGGTTCAACTAGCTCACGGAACTCTCTCTTAGTTCCTATCTCTATTACTTAGGTCCGACTACTCTCGGACTACTCTCGTTCCCATACACTCCTCTCTCGGAGTTATAGTAATATCATTATATTAGTCTAGAAGCATCATTCTCGATGTTTCTAATGACTTTGGGAACTTTACTTAAATTTGGGTAATCTTAGGTTAAGGGTTACCCTTACATCATATACTTATACATTCGATATTTTCTTATACCGGGTAAAATCCTCATTAGGAGGTCGACCGTGTCTCAAGGGAACCACATAGTCCCTTAGGTCTCTTTTACCTTTCTTATATTCACATCATTGGACTAACTTCAATCCTCTCGATGGAGGTTCATTTATCTCTCCACTCATATTTATTTCGTGGATTGTTTCAATAAGGTTCTCTAACCGTTATCGGGTATACTCAACCCGTACATCTCCTCGCATTTAGGGAGTTCATATATTTGCGTTATCGTTATACTTTAATCGATAGCTTGTGTGTGTTTGCATGTTACAATTGTTCGTGAGACTACCCGATCTACGGGTTTCTAGTCATCACTACTCTCTATGAGTCGGTCTATGCACTATGTTAGACCACACCGGCATACAAGTATGTTAGTTCATACAACATACAACAATGCATGCTAATCAAACAAGGGATTATTTTCATGCTTTAATCTTGATTAAGCCGGCACAAACACACAAATCAGAGTAACTCGGTTAGCATACGGGGCATGAGAAAATCATACCTTTCACCGGGGTTTTACTTTACCGTGGCATCTCACCATGCTTGGTTCACACGATCCACTGATAACATTCAAATGTTTTATTAACATCAAAGCATTACGGTATGTAAAACTAATACTCCCGTACTTAACCCCGTTTATCCCGTTATCTCGGTTTTACACTTGTTAATTTGAGTTCTCATTTCTCACTCCTCTTCTAACACTTTCTTACACTTCTTAGGGCCTTTACATGTCACCAAACAAGGCCTTAACATCTTATAACATCATTAGCATTCAAACCCCCATCATTAGCAACCTTTAAAACACTCACGGGGCAATTCTGGGGGTGGTCCGGGACTTGTTCCTTACCCTAAGTCCCGGACCAATGAAGATACAACTCTCGGCCCAATTTTTGCTATGGTCCGGGACCTTGTCCCTATCCCAAGTCCCGGACCAACATGTATGTGCACTCTCGACATAAAAATAGGGGGTGGTCCGGGTCCTTGTCCATGGACTAGGTCCCGGACCCTGCTAAAACCTGCAACATACATCATTTTTCAACCCCAATTCAATCCTTAATCCACACCCAATCTTTCCCTAATCTTTCCACAAGATTCCTACATGTTTTATCACCTTAAAACATGCTCCAAACCTCTTCAAATCATGGGTTAATCCCTTACCCAAATTCTTACTCAAAACCACTTATATATCATAACTAGTTCTCTTGTTCTTCTAAGTTGTAACAGATTTGGTACCCTCTTCTTACCATTCAAATAATGTCATTCCCAGCACTTCAAGCTTGCATTATTTCCATTCCTAGCTCTACCCCAATGCCACTCTCTTCCTCATCAAATCTCCAAGTGTTTAACCTCTCACTTACATCTTCAAACTTACCTAGTTTATCCTAGGTTTCACACTCTCAATGACTCTTGTTTTCAAGCAAAATTTGACAGAACTTGCTTGCTTTTCTAAGTATTTTCACCACACTAAATATACCCACAACACAATCTTCACCCCTGTTTTGTTTAGGCATCAAACAACACTTATTTTCCACACCCAAGCACTTAATTCATTTGGCACCAAAGCCTTTGATCATCATCGTTAACAACTCTAATTAAATCTCAATTTCTTACTCTCATCACAATAGCGCAATCAATGCTATAAAAGTACACTTCCCTCATGCATTAAGCATTCAAAATCTGTTTCACAATACAACAAAACTAGCTCAAAGGTAAGTTTATTTACCTTGAGTTCTTGCTAGTTTCTTCCCCTTTCTTTCTCTCTCTTGTTCTTCCCCTTTTCCTTCTTGCTCTTTCTCTCTTATTATTTTTGTTTATCAATTGACTGAGCTACAGCCACGCTCCAGAACAACAACACCGATCAATTTCCTAACTCTAGGAAAACCTTAAATCACAAAGGAAATGATCTAGGCTTCAATAAATGCTTACCTTAAAATCTCTAGATAAGTACTTGGCAGGTAAAAGCACAAGTCTCCAGCTCTTTAGGAAGGCCAAAATCGGCTGGCAAGTGAAGGACGAGAGGGCTCAAAAATCTGGAGCTTCAAAAATAAACCAAAGGCTAGAAAGTGAAGGTTTTTGAACTTCCTTCTTACCTTAAACAACCAAGGGCTGTTGTAGATCAAAATGGGCAGCTTGAACCTTCATTTGGAGCTGCTTCCATGGAGGTCGAATGTGGGGGTTTTGAGTTTCGAGAGGTGGAGAACGATGCTCAAGAAGAGAGGAGTCTCATGGTGTATTTATTTAGTGATTTGAAGTTGCTTTAGACTTTTTACATGGAGGAGAAGGAGGGTGCTGCTTGGGGTGGAGAAAATCGCCATCATAGGCTTGAAGAAGAAGAAGGAGTCCGATGGGGGGGAAACCAATCGTGAATGAAGAGAATAGGGAAGGAGAGAGGGTTTAAAGTTTTAGTCACTATTCCTCCCCACTACTTTATTTCATTTGTCTTGTAGTGACTAGGGGAATTAATTAGTTAAGGCTTGTGTGGGAGAGGGTAATTAACTGATTAAGACCGGCCCCATTAATTAATAGCCCGGGTCGTTTTTCGACTTTTCGAATTATACGCGTCTCGTCTCCCGGTTTTCACTATTCACTTACCGGGTCCGTTTTCCGGAATTTTCTCGTTTAATTAATTTTAATGGTTATTAAGCTTCCATTAATACTTAATTATAGTTATTTAATCAACTATAATTTTTACGGGTCCATTTGACCACTTAAAGTCACGTTTTCGGGTTTTCTCGAAAAACGTGCTTTAAAACTCCGTTATCGTTTTAATCCATTATTTGGATTCGTTTTCTTCGGGAATCATTCCCGTATACTAATTAGGCCTAACTAAGCCTTAGGAATCCATCTCGGACCCTCTCGAGATCATATATCTCTTACACTCATTTAACGCGCATTTTAGCGTTTTTCGCTTTTCAAGCGTTTTCTCTTTTCTTTTGGTTTTATTCTTTTTACCAATACTCTTTAGGCACCATTAGGCCCTTAATAATTTTATTAGAGTAATTTAATCACCATTTTTAGATCCGGGGTATTAAAATCTACCCCCCTTAGGAACTTTGTCCTCAAAGTTGGTGAATCTAGATGGTTACTCTCATCGTACTATGCCAAGGTTATAATACATGTATAACCTTACAGACTCCACAAGTCTGTCTCATTTCATACTACACATACCACACACATATCACAGCATGTATAGCAATCAAAAATACTTTTTGTTCTCTCCCCATGGAATCGGTCCGAAGACAAGAAGGCACTACAGTCCTCGAATCCATGTTGAGTGATATACTACTGATCCCTCAGGTACCGGTCACGTTGAACACTTACTCTTTCTGGTTCACGGCCGTTTCATGACAAATGGGCACTTACTCTCTCTGGCCCACGGTCCCTTCGGTTCTGATCAAAACGTTACACATATACATATCCTCAGGCACTCTGGTTGACTCACTCAACACAGGAACATCTCAGGGTACTCTCCCCGTCCCGCTGCCTTTGGAAAAATCACACACTGACACCGCCCCAACCGGTCACTTAGGACCGCCGCACGTACGGTGCAATGGTTTCAAAACTAATACACGCCCACCGTTCTACCGGTCATCAAGACTTAAGGCCAGCCATCGGCGGGTGATAGCGGTTTCAAAACCAGTTTTCGTTTCCATCTTCATACTTGAAGAAATTCTTTTTCAAAATCTGTTTGAAAATTCTTTTTAAAACATCACACAACTCCAAATCAGATTTATGGTAGTTGTATCTTTCTTAGCGTGATTACTTGTGACCACTATAGGGAGCTTCAGGAATCATCTAACCCTGATGTGATCAGCATCAGTGTTGAACTATCCTTCCACCCCAATTTGTGTTCGGTTTCCCTTGATCGCTAGCAGATCAAGTTCCACCTCCCACGTCAGTTTCAAACAATCAGATAGTCAAACATTTTCGTTTTCTATCTTTTACTCTTTCTAGTCGTATTCATAAAACTTAAGTCATCCATTATTCTCTATTTGTTTCACTTACCTTGCCTAGGCATTCCATACCTGTGGCCTCATTAGTCAAATTATTACTCAACTTAAAACATACAACATACAACTCCAAAGGATGGAACTCACTTCATCAATCATTCTCAAATAAAATCACCTAGGGAACTCACTCCCTCTTAGGTTACACATCGGTTTCATGCCGATTCATACTCATCATAACTCATGTCTAATCTCACTAGACATATACTATAGGGATTCTCATTCCCTAGGAGTCTCTCTACTCCTCTTTTCATAAATATTACATACTCGTTACTTGCATCACTCATGCACAATAATCATTATTACACAATGAATGGGTACATATGTTTATGTAACATAAGTTCCAATCATCAAAACAATTTCTTTTTGTGCTATGCACATAGTAGTTTACGCACCAATACGTAAAACATACTCTAAGCGGTTTCTCGCCCTACCCCCCTTAAAAGGGGTTACGCCCGCGTAACCAACCATATGTTATCACTGAACATTGGTTCATTAATTCGAGTATTATGAAGTGTTTTAACTTCAGTACGGTTAATTAACTCATAACCGGGTTCGGTTCTAGCCTCTAAGGCTTCAAGGGGTTTATGACATAGGTATACTTAACCCTGAATCACGGTCCACAAGCTTCTGCTGCGTGACCTGATAACTAGAGCTTAATTCGCTCTTTGGTATTCTCCATGTATTTCAATCGTCGCTTGGTATCTCTTACCGTATGCGAATTCGATGAATTTTAGATTGTCTCTCCAGTTCTTGGGAATCTACTTCGTATAACACTGTATACCTTTGTGATTATTCACTTATTTTTCCCGACTTGTTGTCGGTTGAGGTCAAGCTACTACTTAGCATGTAGTGCTTCCTCGTTTAGTGGCTCATGGATTATGTTTGTTTCTTGGTTCTGTACCAGAGTTCTTCATTCATATACTACTCTGCATTTTTCCACATATCGATCCTGGGCCCTGTGGGTTACTGCCCACGTTCTTTGTGCATCTTTGGCCAATGGCCGCACGGTTATCTCTCTAGATTCTCACTCAACAGGCTTCGTTGACATTTCTCAATTCCTGGCTCTCCCACTTGATCATTACCGCACAAGTGCAATACCAAAACACTCAGTCATACAGAGTGCAGAAGCGTAAACCCTTGACAGTAAATCTCTCATGAGATAGGAATGATCATGTCTTCTTTACCACATTTCTTCATCAACTCTAATCACTATCCGAATATAGTCTTACAATGGTCGCTTACTACGCACCTTGGTCCTTCTCATTTCTATGGCATCCGCTACTACTTTAGCTTCCGCCCGGGTGTTCTCGCCATTTACACGATGGCTTGCCATTCACTTGGCTCAACAACATACGCTATTGTTAAAATCTCTCTGCGCACTTGCGCGCTGCTTACTCTACAGTTCATATTGCACACATACAGTGTTTACTACTCAACTGATTACTCTACTATAGTTCGTATACTCATTGGCAATATACACATGCTCAAGTTTTGCTACACTGCTCTAGCGGTTTCATAGTACATACATAGGTGGTAGCCTTTCTCTGGAGGATTCACGCAAATGCCGCTCCATAGGCCCCATAATCACAAGTGGTATCCCCACTCTAAGGTAGTGGTTCATTCACCACTGTTCCTCTTATGCCTTTATGCATATGTTTTACAATGTTTGGATCTACGTATTGTAGTTGGTTTTATCGGCTTACAAGCCACCTTGCCTCGAGTCATGCTCCATGCGGCTGTTTATATAGGTTTCTTCTTCTCCGTATGCCATTAAATGGTTAGGAGGTATTTATGGGCTCTTTGATATGGTTGTCTCACCACTCTTCCGTACTTGGAAGGCCCCTTTTTTTTTTACTAGGTATTAATTCATGCCCTCTAGCAATTTAGGGTATCCCGTGTTACAAGGGATCCCTTCGGGTTTTACCCGAGTGTTTGCTTAAACACTTGTGTTCTCAACACGATGTTTCGTTCAAGTACTGTTGACTCCGGCACCCTTCTCGGATTGCTCCTGGGTGTTACTGAGTAATGCCATTACATCTGGCTTGTACTCATGGTTATGTTCAGTTGTGACTTCGCCTTGCGGCTATGTCCTTGACTATCCCATTTAGGGTTGTAGTGTCTCTCATTATTGGGTAGATTTTAATACCTTCTAATACCTTCTAGGTCTGGTCATTATTCTCTTCAGTGAGGTATAAAGTGGGAATTCTATCCCGTTTATCGTACATTAATAAGTTCATTTAGGCATTCGCCGTATTATTTACACTGGTATTCACCCAGTTATTAGGTATTTCCTGAGACATATCCAATGTCTGTACTTAATACTCTGTGCTTCTCGCACTTCTTAACGCCTTATCCTTAGGTCCGTGACCTTACTGGATTCTAGACTCCCTTAACTCGGTAAGCTTCCTTGTGTTCTTCGATCATTCGAGGTGTCTACTGTCTTGGTTTGGATTGGCTCTTTCGTCTGTAGTATGGAGTGGGCTACTTCCCGTGTACCGTACTCTACTTGTATACATACATGGAGTATCTTATTGATACGTTACCACTTACCCGACTAACTCATAACTGGTCTGTCAGGCCCGCAAGCTCCTTGGAGTGCGGTTGTTCCATGTCTCGTTTGTGTACACTTGTAGTGTCGGTCACGCCTAAGTGAAGTATTCTGTTGCCAACTCCTCTTATATGGTCCTATAATAACTTATCGTGGTTCACTGGTTTGGTTTTAAAACTTTGGGGGTTTTTGGAAAATTTCATGTTTGAAAGAAAATTCGAGTTTTAAAAGTAAACTCCTCATGACATTTCAATGCCAGCTGATTCTTACCCAGTCCAGCTTCTTGCTGGCCGGTATGTTCTTTATACAGTGGTCAGGCCTTTAGGCCTTTCCAAGGTTTTGTTTCAGAATTCTTAGGGTTTGTGGTGCTACATTGGCTTCTCTTGCCGTCTTGGTACTTGCTAAGTACTGGTCGCTTGTCAAAGCTCTTCTTAGCTGTCCGTTATACTGCACTTGCCGAGGCAAGTGCGCGGTACAGCAGTTTTGGGTTAACTCATACCGGTCACGGTATTGTTCACATTGTATTTGGTAGCCTGTTGGCTCTTCCTTGATCCCCTAGTTGGATAACTGCTCCTTGGAGCTGATTCTCATTCTTGACATGACTGTCATTCTTAGGTGCTCCTCCACTCTCGGAGTTCCTTAATTACTTTAATTCCTATGCTTTACCTCGTTGCTCGTTCCCACGTCTTTACTGTGGTTACCGAGGTTTAACTTATTTAGGTACTACTTTGTAGTCCTATTCGGGTATATCCCGTAGGTATGCGAGCTGTCTAAGCTATATCAGTGAAGTATTGCAACTTCTTCGGGTGTGGCAGGGTGGGTGTATCTACTCTTGACTAGATTCTTAGTCGGTTAGTGTACCGTTGATGGTATTATTTAGTTATGGCGGTCCGTAGACATGTGTCTCGGTTTTTGTTATTATCATTGCTTCTCATTAATCCGCCTTCTTGCACGGTTAGTGCTTCTTCTTGCTGTTGCTCGGCTAGCTAGGTTCTCGCGACTGCTAAGCATGTCGCCCCAAGTTGCCACCGATTTCGGTCTCCTTGGATTAGGATTTCTCGATCTCTCGCCATTATGTGCGGTTATTGTCATTCCAGCGGGATCCGTCTCCGGGCTTTCCGGTTCTCGGGACTACCGCATGACAGGTTCTGGTTCATATTGAAAATTAAATAACTGCCAGATTGGGTTTCCCCGTCTCTGGCGTTCTTTCCCGAGCTTTTAATGCGGGGGTTGTGGAGGGCGGGTCTGGTATTGTAGGTATCCAGATCTTACTGGAAGTTCCTAACTAGCGCATCTCTCACGCTACCACTCAACCCTTAGCCCTAAGTCTCTATATCCTAACTCGGTATTTCCTAAGCTCGGTATTTCCAGTCATCAGAGCGATACTTCGCTCTGATACCATTTTTGTAAACACCCCAACCGTTAATCTCGTCATTACCTCTTAAACTGTTATAATTACTTCTACTCACGCAGCGGAACTCTAATTACAACGAGGGGTGAAACAACGCCATTAGCCACCCATGTGGCTAACCAGGCCTTTCTTATATACCGTAACGGTCTGATGAACTGGAACAACCGAGTACTTCATACAACACAATACTCAATTCATTTCTTTACTATACCGAGTCTACAATATACGGATGCCGATAACATACTCGGACTTACACCTCATTCAAACGCATAAGTAATTACAATCTAACTACCCATGCTCACAGTAGACCCCGTCCTACTCTCTCGAACGGTGGTCAGCTTCAAGTACCTGCACACTAAAAACGTTCCCCCTAGGGGGTCAGCTTACGCTGAATATGAAATTTGCATATACCGCGTGCTAACCGCGGTACGCCGACTACTTTGGGTCGGATATACATGGAGTTCATTTTAATCAAACAACATGCATCATGGCAATACAATAATATGTATATCACACAAGGAATCTACATCCAATCACGGAACACGATTCCTAACTAACATAACAATGTTGTTAGTGGTAACTGGTTACTCTTAGGCATTGAGGGTTATTCCTCACTATGCCTTGTTTACTTATTCAATACCTCACTCGCTCTCTCGGGTTACTTATTCGTATACACACCCATTCTCTTGGGCTACTCATTCTTATACTTACCCATTCTCTCGGGTTACTCATACATATACTCACCCCTTTCTCGGGTTATTTATACTCATTATCTCACCCACACTCTTGGGTTATTCATACTCAAGCTCTTGTAGATTCTCGAGACACTACAGGTCTCCTACGTCACGCTTGTTACTCTTATTACATACTTATGCCAAAACTCATGGCTCTCTAGCATAGTCTTACTTCCCCGGTTTCGACCCTACTCTGGGTCTAGCATGGTGGGAAGGTTCAACTAGCTCACGGAACTCTCTCTTAGTTCCTATCTCTTTACTTAGGTCCGACTACTCTCGGACTACTCTCGTTCCCATACACTCTCTCTCGGAGTTAGAGTAATATCATTTATATAGTCTAGAAGCATCATTCTCGATGTTTCTAATGACTTTGGGAACTTTACTTAAATTTGGGTAATCTTAGGCTTAAGGGTTACCCTTACATTCATATACTTATACATTCGGATATTTTCTTATACCGGGTAAAATCCTCATTTAGGAGGGCGGACCTGTTGGTCTCAAGGGAACCACATAGACCTTAGGTCTCTTTTACCTTTCTTATATGTTCACATTATTGGACTAACTTCAATCCTCTCGATGGAGGTTCATTTATCTCTCCACTCATATTTATTTCGTGGATTGTTTCAATAAGGTTTCTAACCGTTATCGGGTATTACTCAACCCGTACATCTCCTCGCATTTAGGGAGTTCATATGTTGCGTTATCGTTATACTTTAATCGATAGCTTGTGTGTGTTTGCATGTTACCATTGTTCGTGAGACTACCCGTCTACGGGTTTCTAGTCAATCACTACTCTCTATGAGTCGGTCTATGCACTATGTTAGACCACACCGGCATACAAGTATGTTAGTTCATACAACATACAACAATGCATGCATAATCAAACAAGGGATTATTTTCATGCTTTAATCTTGATTAAGCCGGCACACAAACACACAAATCAGAGTAACTCGGTTAGCATACGGGGCATGAGAAAATCATACCTTTCACCGGGGTTTTTACTTTACCGTGTCATCTCACCATGCTTGGTTACACGATCCACTGATAACATTCAAATGTTTTATTAACATCAAAGCATTACGGTATGTAAAACTAATACTCCCGTACTTAACCCCGTTTATCCCGTTATCTCGGTTTTACACTTGTTAATTTGAGTTCTCATTTCTCACTCTCTTCTAACACTTTCTTACACTTCTTAGGGCCTTTACATGTCACCAAACAAGGCCTTAACATCTTATAACATCATTAGCATTCAAACCCCCATCATTAGCAACCTTTAAAACACTCACGGGGCAATTCTGGGGGTGGTCCGGGACTTGTTCCTTACCCTAAGTCCCGGACCAACTGAAGATACAACTCTCGGCCCAATTTTTGCTATGGTCCGGGACCTTGTCCCTATCCCAAGTCCCGGACCAACATGTATGTGCACTCTCGACATAAAAATAGGGGGTGGTCCGGGTCCTTGTCCATGGACTAGGTCCCGGACCCTGCTAAAACCTGCAACATACATCATTTTTCAACCCCAATTCAATCCTTAATCCACACCCAATCTTTCCCTAATCTTTCCACAAGATTCCTACATGTTTTATCACCTTAAAACATGCTCCAAACCTCTTCAAATCATGGGTTAATCCCTTACCCAAATTCTTACTCAAAACCACTTATATATCATAACTAGTTCTCTTGTTCTTCTAAGTTGTAACAGATTTGGTACCCTCTTCTTACCATTCAAATAATGTCATTCCCAGCACTTCAAGCTTGCATTATTTCCATTCCTAGCTCTACCCCAATGCCACTCTCTTCCTCATCAAATCTCCAAGTGTTTAACCTCTCACTTACATCTTCAAAACTTACCTAGTTTATCCTAGGTTTCACACTCTCAATGACTCTTGTTTTCAAGCAAAATTTGACAGAACTTGCTTGCTTTTCTAAGTATTTTCACCACACTAAATATACCCACAAACACAATCTTCACCCCTGTTTTGTTTAGGCATCAAACAACACTTATTTTCCACACCCAAGCACTTAATTCATTTGGCACCAAAGCCTTTGATCATCATCGTTAACAACTCTAATTAAATCTCAATTTCTTACTCTCATCACAATAGCGCAATCAATGCTATAAAAGTACACTTCCCTCATGCATTAAGCATTCAAAATCTGTTTCACAATACAACAAAACTAGCTCAAAGGTAAGTTTATTTACCTTGAGTTCTTGCTAGTTTCTTCCCCTTTCTTTCTCCTCTTGTTCTTCCCCTTTTTCCTTCTTGCTCTTTCTCTCTTATTATTTTTGTTTATCAATTGACTGAGCTACAGCCACGCTCCAGAACAACAACACCGATCAATTTCCTAACTCTAGGAAAACCTTAAATCACAAAGGAAATGATCTAGGCTTCAATAAATGCTTACCTTAAAATCTCTAGATAAGTACTTGGCAAGTAAAAGCACAAGTCTCCAGCTCTTTAGGAAGGCCAAAATCGGCTGGCAAGTGAAGGACGAGAGGGCTCAAAAATCTGGAGCTTCAAAAATAAAACCAAAGGCTAGAAAGTGAAGGTTTTTGAACTTCCTTCTTACCTTAAACAACCAAGGGCTGTTGTAGATCAAAATGGGCAGCTTGAACCTTCATTTGGAGCTGCTTCCATGGAGGTCGAATGTGGGGGTTTTGAGTTTCGAGAGGTGGAGAACGATGCTCAAGAAGAGAGGAGTCTCATGGTGTATTTATTTAGTGATTTGAAGTTGCTTTAGACTTTTTACATGGAGGAGAAGGAGGGTGCTGCTTGGGGTGGAGAAAATCGCCATCGTAGGCTTGAAGAAGAAGAAGGAGTCCGATGGGGGGGAAACCAATCGTGAATGAAGAGAATAGGGAAGGAGAGAGGGTTTAAAGTTTTAGTCACTATTCCTCCCCACTACTTTATTTCATTTGTCTTGTAGTGACTAGGGGAATTAATTAGTTAAGGCTTGTGTGGGAGAGGGTAATTAACTGATTAAGACCGGCCCCATTAATTAATAGCCCGGGTCGTTTTTCGACTTTTCGAATTATACGCGTCTCGTCTCCCGGTTTCGTCACTATTCACTTACCGGGTCCGTTTTCCGGAATTTTCTCGTTTAATTAATTTTAATGGTTATTAAGCTTCCATTAATACTTAATTATAGTTATTTAATCAACTATAATTTTTACGGGTCCATTTGACCACTTAAAGTCACGTTTTCGGGTTTTCTCGAAAAACGTGCTTTAAAACTCCGTTATCGTTTTAATCCATTATTTGGATTCGTTTTCTTCGGGAATCATTCCCGTATACTAATTAGGCCTAACTAAGCCTTAGGAATCCATCTCGGACCCTCTCGAGATCATATATCTCTTACACTCATTTAACGCGCATTTTAGCGTTTTTCGCTTTTCAAGCGTTTTCTCTTTTCTTTTGGTTTTTTCTTTTTACCAATACTCTTTAGGCACCATTAGGCCTTAATAATTTTATTAGAGTAATTAAATCACCATTATTAGGTCCGGGGTATTAAACGACTGGTTTCCACCATTGGAGAATCCTATACACATTTAGTAACGTCGGTTAATTTAACGTACTAGTCCGTTGATAACTTATTACTTCACATTTCTAGTTATTTAACTTTCACATTTTATTATAACTTCTCACCTTTTAAATTATCATTATAACACACCTAACATGCCTTAGACAACCTTATAACTCATTACTTACTAATCCCCATCATTAGGCATCATTATTAAACCTTAAACTCAACTTTTTATGTGGTCCGGGACTTGGTCCCAACTAAGGTCCCGGACCTTGTCATTGTAAAACTCTCGGGCCGATTTCAGGTAGTGGTCCGGGACTTCATACAGGTCCTAAGTCCCGGACCAATGTAGGCAAAACTCTCGGGGGTATATTAGGGGGTGGTTCGGGTCTTAGTACAAGACCTAAGTTCCGGACCACAATGACTTAGAAACTCTCAGCCTCTTTTAAAGCATTGTCCGGGACATTACCCAAGACCTAAGTCCGGACCACTGCTACAGATTTTACATTTTAACATTTTCTAAGTCTTGTTGCAATTGTTCCCCACATCCATTAAATGTATAAACTTCCCAAATGATCTTAGGTATATTCTAATGTCAAAAATACCATCTTAAACTCACCTAGTTCCTTGTCTAACTTGTACCCATTTTCTTTAAAATTCACCAACACTTATAAACATTCTTACTAGGTTCTAAATGGTGGGTTCTCACCTATAATAAACACGATCCCAAAATGCTTCCTCACCAAACATAACATCATCTCCCAAGCATCTTTTCTTCGTTACCCTAAACTCCTAGATGGTGTCTAAGCCCCTTTTGCTTCCTATAACACCTTAAGACATTCCTTCCCCTATAGTAAAACACCTAGTTATTTTTTTAACACTTCCTAGTTATCCAAAGCTTACTTAAACACTTAGAACTTCTTGTACATTACCTAAATTTTGACATGGGTTCTCCTAGAACATTGCTATACCAAAACACATTGTTTTTCACCATTTAGCATTCAAGAACATGTAAATCCATCAAGAGCATTCTCACACACAAAACTTCACCCAATTACACCACATCACAATATAGTGCATAATTTAAATTGCTTTGCACTTAGGCCCTTAAATAGCATGGCTCTTAGGCCCTTAAGATGCATAAACCTTAAATACTGAATTTCCCACAATATATTTGCCTTTGACCTGCAAATACATATAACAACTCATATGCCCTTTAATAGTCTCCTTGAGAACATTTACTAGGTCATTCACCATTGGCTCCTTAAGTAGTTTTAATAAGCAACATAAGCTCATTTCTCCTAAGACTTTAAACTACATTAGGTTAACACATTTACCTCTTTTCCTCACAAACTTCTTTCTTGTTTCCTTGACTAAATCGGCAAGGCTTTAGTTGCTTGTCAACTTCTAATCAATATGCAAGCAATATAATGAGTATACAAGTTTCATGCTTGAGCACACTTATAAACCCTAAGTTTTACATTGTCTTAAAACATTAATATAGTTGTTTTACCCTGGTAATGGAAGAGAGGACTCCACCTAGTCCTTGAAGGATTGAAATGAAGCTAAAACAAGGCAAGGTAAAGAACACCATCAATGGTGATTTTCGGTCAACATCAAAACATGAAGGAAATGGAGTTTTTCTTTGAGTTTCCTTACCTTAAAGCAAAGGAGAAAAATAAAATGTAAAAAGATGAGCTCAAGCTCCTCCCATGGAGATTCCTCTTGGCACCGAAATGGAGCTCTTGGAATTTTGAGAAGATATAATTGAAGAGCTTGGCAAGGCAAAGAGAATGGTGGTCTTGGTTTTTGATTTGGCAAAGGGAGCAAGGAATTACAAGAGGTTGAAGATGAAGAATGGTGGTGGTGCTGTAGCATAACCGTGAATGAGAGGGAGAAGGAAGGTAGAAGATGGTGGGAAAGCAAGAGAAATGAGAGAATGAGTTTAGAGTTTGCTTTTAGAAGATATTTATATGTTAAAGCAAATAGTAACTATTAGTCATCCTTTATTTACTTAATAAGCTAACAAGAGTGGTGACTCACCACCATGAAAACCGGCCCCCTTAATGTATTTAGGGGTATTTTAGTCTTTGTTGACCCATTAAATTATTATGACTTATGTTATAACTAGCTATTTTAGTTACTATTCATAAAGCAAGGCACATAATTGTGAAAATTTTGATTTCCCATTGATTTAGACTTCCTAATGTGATACTAAGTAGTACACATGTTAATTAAAGAGTAATGATGGACATTTATCCACCCAAAACTCATTTACAAGACAATTTTTCAAAAATGTGCTTTAAGACTCCTTAAAGCACATTTTGTGTTTTAACTTGTTTTCAAGCTTGGTTTTCTTTGGTAATTGGTTTAATATGTTTATTAACATATAAATAAGGTATTGGTAAGCTCATTAGGTCTTAACCAAACTTATCCCAAGCTTAGAGCACATTTTTGCCCATATTGACCTTAAGGTATTTATTTGTGTTTTCTATGGTTTAAATTGTTTACTAATGTTTCTAAGACACTTTTTAGTCTTAATATACCATAGTTTAACATTTAAAAAACATACCTAGGTTTGAGGTGAGTGATACCCCAAAATTTCAAATGTTTCCAAGACCCTGCATGTTATCGAAAACCGATAAATTGTGTCGAGCTATTCTAAGGCGCTGACTACTATAATGATGATATGATGTCAAACTATTCTAAGGTGTTGACTGCCTGTGACGAATGAGATGATGTCAAGCTATTCTAAGGCATTGACTACCTACAAGTAAAGTGAAATGAAGTAATGCCAAGCGATTCTAAGGCGTTGACAACCTAAAATGTGAAAATGAGATAATGTCAAGCGATTCTAAGGCGTTGACGACCTAAAATGCGGAAATGAGATAATGTCAAGCGATTCTAAGGCGTTGACAACCTAAAATGTGGAAATGAGATAATGTCAAGCGATTCTAAGGCGTTGACAACCTAAAATGTGATAACCGGGTGGTATGCAAATGCAAGAATGCTGAAATGTTGATGATGCTAATGATGCTGATGATGTTGATGATGCTAATGATAATGCTGATGATGCTGATGATGCTCGAATGCTTCTGGGGACCGAAACCCGTGCCAATGCTCCTGGCTGGACCCAATGTGGACTTATTGCCATCGCCCCCCAAGCCGGTGTGCAGGGATAACTCTTGGTAAAAACCTTGGGGACTTATTGCCTTCGCCCACCATTCGTTGATCCCGAAAATAAGTTGACATCACAAAAGGAGGATTTATTGCCATCACCACGCTAACTTTTCTGTCGTCAGGTCTTGTGACGTGCCTGGATAATGCAACTAGGTCTTATGACAATGCAATGTGTTTGATAAGAGTGGGTAAGCTAAAGAGTAACGCTAGGTCTTACTACGAGCCTAAGGGAATGCAACTAGGTCTTATGGCGAACCTAAAAACAGTTCTAGGTCTTATGGTGAGCCTAAAAATGGTTCTAGGTCTTATGACGAGCCTAAGGGAATGTGACTAGGTCTTATGGCGAGCCTAAAAATGGTTCTAGGTCTTATGGCGAGCCTAAAAATGGTTCTAGGTCTTATGACGAGCCTAAGGAAATGTCACTAGGTCTTATGGCGAGCCTAAAAATGGTTCTAGGTCTTATCGCGAGCCTAAAAATGGTTCTAGGTCTTATGACGAGCCTAAGGGAATGTGACTAGGTCTTATGGCGAGCCTAAAAATGGTTCTAGGTCTTATGGCGAGCCTAAAAATGGTTCTAGGTCTTATGACGAGCCTAAAGGTTGTTCTGAGTGAAAGTGAGTAAAACATATGGTGGGTCTAAATGGATGTAGAAGGATTAGGGTTTATGTCAAATCTGGAGATGGTGGGGCTCATGATGGGCCTATGAATGTTTGAGTGTGAAGATAGGGCTTAGGACGGGCCTGAGAAAATTTGATGTAGAGGTAGGGCTTAGGACGGGCCTGAAGGTGTTTGAATGTGGAGATAGGGCCTAGGTCGGGCCTGCGGGTATTTGATGTGGAGGAAGGGCTTAGGACGGGCCTGTGAATGTTTGGATGTGGAGGAAGGGCTTAGGACGGGCCTGAGGAAATTTGATGTGGAGGTAGGGCTTAGGATGGGCCTGTGAATGTTTGGATGTGGAGGAAGGGCTTAGGACGGGCCTGAGGAAATTTGATGTGGAGGTAGGGCTTAGGACGGGCCTGAGGTGTTTGATGTGGATGTAAGGGCTTATGCCTGTGGTGGGATGGTGGTGCTCAAGCTTTAGGTTTCAATTGGTGTTGTCATGGCAATTGTTGGAACCAACAATTGCCTCCAGTATCTTTCCTTAGGACAATCTGAGTCAGAGTTCATGGCAATTGATCGGAACGATCAATTGCCCCCAGTATTTTCTTTGATTAAATGTGCGAACAAGTCTCATCCTCACAGGGTCGAGGCTTATGCTTTGATGTGGTGCTTCCTATCATACACTCGACGTGTTTGGTGTTTGCACTCGTTTTTCACTTACGGTCACGACCTCTTAACCATTGAACTTGACATTTGTTAGATTTACGTGTTCAACCTGTTACTTTCACTTGATTGGATACACAACCACTAAGTCGGAAGTCTTTTGAGCTTATAACGTGGCCATGGGGTGTGATGAATGACAATGGAGGAATGTTTAGGATATGTGGAGCTTTAAGGGTGACCAAAGCTGCAACTTGCACCGTCTCCCGAACTTATCTTCTTTGCCTTGAAGTCATTTGGCTACTTCGTGATGACTTCGCTTGGGACTTGGAACTTTTGAATTGTTCCTTGCATCTTCTTTTCTTCTTTTTCGTTTTTTTGGATTTCTTGCAGACTTTCCAGGCTTGCCTTCTTTGAATCTCTTTTCCTTCGGGGTTCTTGTGTTTCCCGGTTTTGAACTTCGAGAGCTGTTTTTAATGTTAGCTCGTTTGGATCCTGTGTCACTTTGGGACCATTTGCGGATCGTTTCGTCATGCTGGTAGCAATTTTGCTTCTTTGGACTTGTGAAGTTGTTGCTCAAAAGCCGGGCTCCTTGCTTCCTTTGGTCACCGGGTCGGTTATTCATCATTGGTTGGCTTGTTTGTGGAGCTTGTAGTGTTGCAAAAGAGGTCATACATGAAAGGCTCAGCGGGGGTGCCTAGGGCGTAATGTCAGGGTTCACAAGCTTTTGGCTGTGTGGTGCTGTTTCCTAGGTGCTTCGTCATCCCTAATAGTTGTGTATCCGTTCTTTGTTACTTTTTACAGGTTTAAGCGTAAATTTACAAATTATCTCCTTCGGTCGGAGTCATGCCGTTTAACTCACCTTTGAATGTGATCTCTCTGGAGTCGTGTAAAAATGACACGCTCTTTCGCTCTTGGTTTTACCGCTCAAGGCGATCTTGCGAAACGTTCACTTAGAGACTTGTTTGCACATTTAAACAAAAGAAATAAACATTATCGTTCTTTAACTCAGATTACCCCCAGTATTGTTGTGGGGTGTACTTAATAAACCTTAGAATGCCGAAGTTATTTGTGGAGGGTGATTGCATGTGTAGCGGTGAGTGGTGATGGGGTACTCTTGTGAAGAGGTGATGGGTGATCTTGCAGCAACAAATTTTGGCTTTGTGTATTTGGTGAAATGTTGAGAAAACGGATTGGTGAGACGCATTGGATGTATATGATGAGGGTGGTGTTCATATGGTGAGGTGATTGTCGAATGATTCAGCAATTTTTTTTTTGGTTTAAGCTTTGATGAAGTGGTAAGGGTTGTGATGAGGGTGATTGGAATGATGAGATGACTTATCTTTGACCTTGTTTTGACAACAAAGATGCATACCTAACTTGTAATAGCGAACAATAATTTTCTACATGCAAGAGATTTCTCGAATAACACTAAACAAAACATGCAGCAAATGTCAAAGCACAAAAACATCGAGAGAGAGCTCATGTCAGACAATACAGATAAAAGAAAAGACAGTACTCTGTCTGAATGTACATATAGAAAACATGAAATCCTAAGACTACGGCTGCGGAGGAGGTGGACGTGGGAAGGCCGGTACATATGAGTCATGAAATCGTCCATACGGCCTCCATGCGTATCTGCCTACGCTCCATGCGACCTGAGTGATGTGAAGAGATCTAATATCCCTCTGTAAGCTCTCAAGCGTAGCGGCTCGGTGTGGGGCGTAGGGCGTAGTAGGAGGAGAGTGTAGGGTACTCGATGCCCATGTGCTCGACCCTCACCCGGGTAGGTGTATCTCTGACGGTCCTCGTGGTGTGGGAGTCCTCGGGCTCCGGTGCCTGCTGTCTCTGCCTGGGCCGGACTGGTCTCTGAGAAAAGACTCTGGCCTGCTGTGGGAAGGCCCAACCCTGATCGGCTGAGTAGCCAAGGGATCTCAGCATGTCCATGGTGTAGGTAGGATATAGAGGCTCCCAATCGTCATCCCCCATCGGGACCTGTGCGCACTCACATAGCCACTGGATGAAACTCGGGTAAACTAAGGCATGGCGACCGGCCCGGGCTGCTACCATCAGGTGGTATCTCATCAAAACCGACAACGGGATCAAGCCCTCTTTTGAGTACGGTGGATGCTGAATGTACCTCATGAGGAAGCAGAGTAGCGAGTGGAGACGTCATTACGCGCTTTCGGTAGCACGTTACGGGACACCTCCAATAACACCTGTCAAGAGCAGTAGGTAAAGCGGAGGGGAGGATCATCTGCTTCCTTGGCTGATCCCTCGTGGAAGAACGAACACACTCCGACAGAGTAGAGTGCAGCAGATAGAACTGGCGCGCCTCGCTCTCCAAGGCTGCAATCGTCTCTAATCCCCTGTGCTCTGGGTCACTAGGATGCAAGCCGTAAAAATGCACAAAATCATCTAGGCCCACAGTAATGGGCTGACCACGTACATAGGATACCACAGCCCCAGTATCATCCTGGTCCAAGTTAGCATAGAACTCTATGACTAACTCCCTAACATAGCTCTTTGGGCAAGTAAGCACCCCCACCCAGTGAAGGTGCTGAAACAGGTGATCGAGGTCAAAAGTGGCAATCACGTCATCGCTGAAGAGACGCTCCTGCTGAATGGAAATATCCTGATTCTCATAAAACTAGCGCTCCTGCTGAGCTCCTCTGAAACGGGTATGATCATAGGTAGGGGATGTCTCTCTGTGACGTCTGCGACGTGGCTGAGGGCCTGACGCCCCAACCCCAGCTACCCCACGGGAACTCCTGCGACCCTCCATGGTATGCCTGTGGATTCAACGAGACAAAAGACATATAATTCTGCAGGAATTTGGACAGAATTTCCCCTAGATTTTTCACGAATCCCATGCTTCCAAATGCACTCCACACCATATAATCAGTCCTAGGATCTATCACTTATGCAAACTTTAAACATTCCATGAGCTAGAAACGCAGGGAACCTCATTTCGCACTTAAAACGCACTAAACTAAAACGGGCGACCCTCACAATTACATGCAGTTTTAACCTTCCAAACGAACTTTTCACATTTTAAAATGTCCTTCTAAAGCTAGTTGGCCATTTAAAACATAAAAAATCAAACTTCGAAAATTTGACCCGAGAACCACCATTGTCGTCTTCTTCCTAGCTCCAAATTTCGTTTTTCTTCGTTTCTTCACCAAAATGGACAAATGAGTAGCCAAAATGTAGAGAAAACTTACCCAAATACAATGGTGGAGGAGTATTTTGGATTGGGAGTCGGGAAAGTGCTGAAAACGGACAAAAACCACTCGCCCCGGACCTAGCTCGGACGCGACTTTCAGCCTCCGTAAGTGCTCGAAATGGAGAGATCTTGGTATGGAAATGCCCAGAATTGAAAGAGGGATGTTTTGTGAGCAAAATGGCGGTGGAATGGAGTGATTTGTGTCAAGAAACGAGTGAGATATGGAGGAGAGAAGTTAGGGTTTTGGAAATGGGGGGTTGGTGGAATGAAAATGGTGAATTTGGGACGAATTCCCGATTTGAATCGGCTGGGGGAAGACACTAAGTGGAACGGCGTTTTGGAGGTCAAACGGGTGCGTCTGAGTCAACGTCCGGGGCCACGGACGGCGCGTCCGGGGTCATGACGCCCCCCTTTTTTTTCCGAAAATTGATTGATTAAAATAAAAGAGGACTAAACAAAACAAAATATTCTCTTTATTCATCTCAAAGTTAGAAGAAGTACAAATATAGAGTTCTAAGAAAACAGGAAATGCCTAGGATTAAGTGTCTAGAACGCAAGTTTCCTCTTGACAACTCTTGGCTCGGCCAACCCCTCCTTTCTTCGTTTGAATGCATCCACCTCTCCTTTCCACCGTATAGCCATTTCCGGTAATTGCTGAGAGCTCCAAGTCTTCAAGTGCTAGGGGCTTCACCACTTGAACTTCCCCTTCGAGTCGATCCATCATGATCGCATGAAGAGCCTCATGATCGTATGCCTTCCTTGGTGCTTCATATAACAAACCCTTGGGTGGCTCTGGGCTCGCCCAATCTGACGGCTGGAACGCCACGGGTGGTGGATGACATAAAAGCTCTCAAAACCGGGTAACGAGATCCCTCCATAGTAACCTCCACACATTCGAACTCCTTCAATTTTCCAAGCTGAGACCGTCCATCGGACTTGATGTCCCTGCCGTATGGAGTTCAAAAGGGTCGGCCATCCATCAACCGGCTCCTCGGGGGGCTCTTCTAGGGAGATGCTGGATCGTGAACGTTTGGTTATACTCAGGAATCAGCTTGAGCCGCTCGAGAAGCCATACTTGCAGAAAATAAATGCTCCCTTCGAAGAAGTAAGGGGTATCCTTTGACTTAGGCCATGAATCCAGACTTTGAATAATCTGCGCGACTATCAATGGTCCCAAGGCGAAACCAGCTCGAACCTGTAGAAGCAAGGGAAAACTTTTCGGTGTATAGCCATGTATGGGGTTCTGAAAAGGTAGATTGCCAGCAATGCGAGATCGAGAAAGTTCCTCTTGTGCTCTAAAGAAGTCTCAGAGGTAACGAAATCTGAAAGAGCCTCCACCGGCAATCCCTCGGGCCCTACATTCCTAGCAACTGGGTCGGTACTTAGCCCAAGTAAATGGGAATGGGCCTCGACCGGTGAGGGTGTCAAGTTCGGTACTACTGGGTAGCTAGGGTATTGGCCCCTAGAAGCGCGTCAAATTCCTCAGGCAGTAAAGTCAGCTCATTATCCCCAAACTTGAAGAGATGCTCAACCGGGTCCCAATGGTTAATAGCCGCTCTCAGGAAACCTTCATGCAATCGTGTCTGGGATAAATATGCCAGGGTGTGGAGGATAGACAACTTATTGACCTTCTTTGACCAGTTGAACACGTCTTTCATAGTTCTGTCACAGGACTTGTTGAATTCGAAGCAGTGGGCCATGGACTTTTTCCTGTTTTTCCAAGAAAAGAAAACATACATAGGGTATCAGTCAGCACTCAACCTTGCTTATGGGCCTCAAACAACTGGAACTTCGAACTGGGTTGGGCCAACTGTGGGGGTAATTCCCTATCCGTTCTAAGCCTGGTTATGAGCCCATCACAAGAGCAAACAAGGTTCCACACAAATTCAAAATGCCCTCACCCGACGACCTTGATTAATGGGTATGGATCAACCGAGAGGGCTTGGGGCGTTAGCCCAGGTCACCACAAAGGAATGGGCTTGCACGCTATTCTCTTTGGGCTTCCCCACTTTTTTCACATCACCTAAAGGTGCGCGTCTACGGTTGGGTCTTTGACTGACCAAACATTGGGCTAGGTAAGGGTACTGCCAGGAAAATGCTTGGGGCTAAGGCCCAGGTATTAAGGGGGTGTGGTTAGACGACACCCTCCTCTTTTCCCCCATTTATTCACATCACCTAAAAGGTGTGAGTCCCTGACAGGGGACCCTTAAACGGGTCCCGGGGTGAAACTGGTTTACGTGGACCCTCGCTCTCATATGATGCAAGGGTGCGAAAATTAAATGCGCACAGAAATAAACAAGTAACATAGTAAAAGCCATAAATAAACGTTTTCAAGTTAAGCCCTCTTTCTTAAAATTAAACAAGTTAATATTAAGAAGTTGTCCCCAGCAGTGTCGCCAGTCTGTGAGCCTCGATTTTAAACCCTATCCTATGTTGATTAAAGCTGATTAGGATCTAATCGGGTTTTAGGTCCACTTATAGCCTAAGATTAACAACTATGTCATATAACAATAATTATTAAAACCTAAGCTAGCTCACTGGAACCTATTATGAGTCGCCACCTAATTTTAACCTAGATCAAATTAGGAAAGGAGAGTTCGGGTTCGGGGGCTTGATATTCGACTTAATTAGGGTTCAATTACTTTCATTACCCTTCCTAGGTCGTTTTTCCTCTACTTGGTTTATTTACAGCTTATTACGAGTCGTTTTAACCTAAGTGCGCGAGCTTTTGTTTTTTTGTGTTTTTTAGCCTTTTTAGACAGAAAATTAAAGTGGAAATTAAAATTACCTAAACTAGGGTTTCAGAGGCAGAATTAGGTCAAATTTTGTTTCCGTCCGTAGCCACGGACCTAATGTCCGAAACCACGGACCCCAGTTAACCTATATGAAGATAAAAGTCGAATTAAACAGAAAACAGAAAATTGTAAAGTCCGGGGCCACGGACAGGCTGTCCGTGGGCCCGGACATTATTAGAAAACCTAAATTTTTAAAATTTAAAAAATCCCGCCGCCGTCCGTGGGTGTCCGAGCTTACGGACAGGGAGTCCGGGACCCCGGACATGACGTCCGTGGGTGCGGACCGCCCTCGGACGGCGGCGTTGAGGCTGTTCCCGAAGGTGTTTTTGGCTCAAATTTTATGGGTGTGTAGCCTGAAAGATGTACAAGACGTTAGTGATTTAAAGTTTTCAATTTGAACTCGAATTAAACACGAAACTTAGCAAACAAGTTATTGGACAGAAGCTTAAACAAATAGCAATACAGAAGCGTAGAGGGGTTAGTTTGAGCCCAAATTTTGAGGCAAGACAGATAATACCGTAGAGAATTAGGGAAGTGGAGTTTCTACCTGTTTTACCTTCGGATTCACAATGTTTCTTCACACCGGGATTCGTCGAGTGCTTCGTTGATGGCAGACCCGAAAGGATTTCGAACCGAGCTTCTGGTTGTTGGTTGTTCTTGCTGTTCTTCACGCTTTGGTGGTGTTTTTGTGGGGTTTTGATGATTATTGGTGTTTTGGGAATTGGAAAACGTGTTTAGATGGTGATTTCGGGGGATTTTCGGTATGATTTGGGTGGCCGGGTGTTGGAAAACGTGAGAGAGAGAGAGGAGGCTGCCTTTTCTGACTCTCTATGGTTCTTGAGCATGTGAGGTTCTGATTTTATCCAAAAACCTATCCCCTTATATAGACTTTCTTAAAGATAAAGAAAATCTAGTAAAATTAAGATTTTTCGATATTTTAGTTGAGTGCCTTCCCAAAGGAATTTTGTTATGAAATTTTAACCACGTGTCAAGGATGGAAATTATGAATTTTCTGAAGTGGAATCAGATTTTTTAAATGTTGGAATATTTTTAAATTGAATTTCCCGTCAGATTCAGTCAGAAATTGCTAGAAAATTATTGGAAACTCGAAAAATCAAAATTCCAACGCCATTATGCTTAAAATGTCATCCTCTATCATGGGTTAAAATATCAAAACATTTCGAGCTGATTTGGGCATCCTTTGGAGGAGAGAGAAAGCTTATAGGAGGTCTCAGGAGCCCTTAAGGATTACCAAAACGCCCCTGAAAATGACGAAGCTCCATGCCATGGGATGCGCCATTCGAGCCGGAATCCCTCACTACTTGATTAAAATGCCCCTCACAACACCAGGACCTCATAGACCCTGACCGGGGGGGTCAAAATTTTGGGTATAACAAACGGTCCGACCCAGTTGTGGGTCGGACAGTGGGTCGGACGGCCCAAAATTTTGTAAAAAAAAAGAAAAAAAAAAAAAACAAAACAATGTTTAAGGTTATGTGGTGATGGGGATTATTAAGTAATGATGTTATAAGATTACTAAGGACATGTTAAGTGAGTTATAAGGACAATTAAGTTGGTGGAAAGTTGGAGAAAAATGTGAAAGTAAAACAAGTTAAAAATGTGAAGTTATTTAACTAGTTAACAGGGTTAACTATGAGCTTTAGACTTTAAACAATCATGTTACCCCGATGTTAATAAAAGTATATGTAATGTTATCAGCTGTTCGAGAATTGCTCGAGGAACATAAGTGGACATGATAAAGTGGACTCCGGTGACAGGTATGGTTTTCTTACAACCTGTGTCCTACCGGATTACACCGGCTTGTATGCCAATGTGTTTTTCTGTGTGTTTGCCACGTTATAAGATAAATCATGAAACGAGTTTACAGTCGTTATTGTTGTTGTATGTTTACGTGCCGATACCGGTAACCTCGAGTGCGCTTGAAGGGCTAGTTAACCACTATTAGGTAAACGTAAGAGAACGGTATCCGGTGATTACGTTTCCGGCCTAAGGAACGTTCTAACCACGGCTATGCGTGAGTTAGTTATGTGATGTTTGTGTGATGTTTGTGTGTGAAAGTATGACTCTCCCTTCCCTTGTGTGTGTCTAACAAGACTTAACCCAATGTTGTGATTGTTTAATTAAGTTCAATGTTGAACTTCTAACAAGTGCTAACGGGGGAAGTGAGGAGTCCGGTCTGTTCCGGCCACGCGTGTGAGTATGGGGGTCGTTGTCATATCAGGTTCGATCCTCTCCGTATGTTATGGTTGTTTTCCAATTTGGTTTCCAACCTTCCCTTTAGCTTAACCAAGGCTATTACTGACTCACGTCGGGCCACAGGGGCATACTATGTTATGTTTGTTTGGTGTGCTTGGATCACTATATCCGAGACACCTTGTGTTAAGTTATCCGCTCATTTAACGAGACGGTAACGAGTTATGTAACGAGCTTATCATGAGACTGGCAACATTCTCTAGGCTCACCAGTGTATTAACAATGTTTGGGTCAGTTCCTAAGAGAACCATTCCCGTTATGTTATGTGATGTTGTTGTAATGCAATTTCTATTGCGATGTTATTATGTGCACGTTGAAACGTGAAAGTGTTGTTATGTGTTGTTATGGGATGCATGTTATATGTTATAAAATGTGGATCATGGATATGAATCCCAGTTTGTGATAAGAGGCGTTTAAGGATAACCCGAATAACGGGTAAGTGTCGTCTATTAAGGAAGTAGCTCCATTAGAGGAGAAATACTCTAGGGATAATGAATACCATGAGTGACTTATCAAATAAGGATGTATTATCTGTTTATTGAGCCCATTGAGGCGAGATGTTGTGTGTTGTGTGTTTACAGTTGTGTGCACGATTTAAATATAATCAACCGCATGCTAAGACGACAATTAGTTGTGCGTGGCCCGGTAGCTGTGGGCTGCGGGATTACCATACCAGCAAAGGTGTTGAGCCCCTTGGGGGCCACCCTTTTCTCTTCTTTTTCCTATTTTCAGGTACAAGGAGCTAGAAGCCGTTCGAGAGTAGGACGGGGTAGTCATTGTACATGGGTAATCATTTAAGTTGTATATGTACAGTAGGTGTAGTAAGACCGAGATTGTTGTCGGCATTAGTTTGTGAATACTCGGTACAGTTGAAAGGTGTATGTTGTTGTTATTGTTAATGGAAGGGTCAGTAATGTGTAGTCGCACGGGAATCTAGTCCATCAGACCGGTACAATGTATATGTAGTAGCCTTGTTAGCCACGTGGGTGGTTAACGGCGTGTAACACCAACGAGTTAAGTAATGTGAAGTAGTATGTTTTCCGCTGCAGGATGTTGTTATGTGTTTGTTGTTGGATGGGGTGTTACAAAAAGTGGTATCAGAGTGAAGTATCGCTCTGATGACTGAATTACCGAGCTTAGGAAGTACCGAGTTAGGATTTTAGTACTTTGGGTTAAGGGCTGAGTGATAGCATGAGAGATACGCTAGTTAGGTATTACCAGTGTGTACTGGAAACCTACAATATCCTTCCCGCCCTCCACAATCCCTGTTTTATAACTTGGGAAACAACGCCAGAGAGATGGAAGTCCTCTCTTACTCGGGAATTCCCGATCTGGCTGTTATTAAGTACTACTGTGAGTACGGAGAACCTGTCATACGGTGGATCCCGAAATGTGGGAATCCCGGAGACGGTTTCCATTTGAACAATGTTAACCGCATTTAATAGCGAAGAATGAAGAATCTTGTGTACAGAAGAATAGAATTTCCGGCAACCTGGGTCGACATAACGAGCAGTCGAGGATAACCAGCTTCAGGCAAGAAGTGGATTAGTGAAACCCGAGACGAGTGTCTTCGGGACCACAGTTGATAAATAATACACCAACGGTATACCAACCGACAGGGGAACTACAACGTAGTGCCCAAACAAGAGACAAGTCTCAGTAACCACGACAAATACGTGGAACGGGCTACGAAGAGGAAACAATACAAAAAAAAGGGGGTCTCCCAGAATGGGAAACACCCTAGTTGATGATTATCATGTGAAGACAGTGAGAAGTCACCTAGAGGAGTTATTATCAAGACAGTAAGATCAGTGAGGGCCAACAAGGCCACTGATGACAGTGCGGATAAAAACAATACCACAACCGGTATGTGTTAAACCGATAGCCAGTTAGCATGGCGCACTTGCCATAGCAAGTGCTGCTATAACAGGGCTGTTCGGGAAATTTATAACCACTACAAAGTACTTGGTAAAGTACCATAAAGTTAAATGTGATCGTCATAACAGTGGAAGGGCCTGTTAGCCTAACCTCTGTAATTGTAAGTACACCAGTCAGCAAGAAGCTAGACTTGGTTAAGGTAAGAAGATGTTGTGAAACCATGAAAATTTTCTTTCAAACTCAGATTTACTCAAACTCTTTCCTTTTCAAAACCGTATTTTCTTTCAAACCAATACTTCTTTCTAACCTTCTTCTAAACCAAACCAGTAAAACCAAGGGCAGTTGATAAGAATTCAACAATGGATAAACTTTCCCTCGATTAAGTTCGGGAAGCACGGAATGAATATTGTCACGGGACAATATAAGGGAGTTGACAACAGAATACTTCACCTAGGCGTGTGACGGACACTACGAGTGTACCAACTGTAATGTGGGACGACCGCACTCCGATAGGAGCTTGTGGGCCTGACAGACCTACTTATGGGTTAGTTGGGTAAGTAGTAATGTATCAGTATGGTACCCCACATATGTATACGAGTAGAGTCCGAAACACGGGAAGTAGTCGACTCCGTTCTACGGTCAGTAGTGTAAGTCAAACAACAGCTAAGGATTACCATAAATGGTTGAAGTAAAGGAACCCAGTTAAGTTAACGAGACTAAAGGAATTAGTGAATTCCTTTCAACGAAATGCTTAAGAGTCAGGAGGTGCGAAGTGCACTAACTGTAATGTAAAGACATCGTATACGTCTTAAGGATCCTCAGGGATAACATGTTAGCTGGAACGGTGACCCAGCCTGTACATGGCAAGCAGATGCCTAATGTGGACACATTAATGTGCAATGAACGGGATGAAACTCCCAGAATGAGTACCTACACTATCAGGAAATGTTGATCTTCACAGAAGAAGATAATAACCAGTTAAGAGAGCAAACGGCGTGGCTAACGGAATGTACCAATAAGTGTGAACTAGATGTAAAGGCATAACTTAGCAACACCCAGGAGCGATCCTTGAAGGGTGTTTGCATCAAAGATAATTGAACAAAATAACGTGATAGAAACACAAGGGTTGAAACTAACACCCAGTTTAGACATAAGTTGTCAGGAGACGGACTGACAATCCTAAGGGGGCATTCCATGAAAGGAGACGGAATGCAACGACCTTGTCATGGAGCTCAATATAACATTCAAACTATGTAATGTTGTACAGAGAAATAAATGTGTGTGAACCGTTCACAATGGACAGAGCTCGAAGCAGTAAGGCTCATAAGCCACAAATAAAATGTGTTATGTAAATTTGATTGATTGCAGAAGTTTATGTTGTATAAGTGAATAGAGGGGAGAACGAACCACTGCATTAAGAGTGGGGATACCTCTCGATACTGTGAGACCGCAGGAGCGGTAGTTATGTGAATCAAGTTCAAGAAATATGTTAAGGATGGACGACGTTATTATTGAAAGAGAGCAGTTAGCTTAGTAGTATGTGTGTATAAAGTGAAGCACCGAGCTGAATAATGCCGGCTTGTGACTCGAATGAGCAACGCTCCAGGAGCATTCAGTAGTCGTCCAAATGGATGGCGAACCCTAATGTGAATAATGTAAGTATATGTGTGGAAGTTAATGTGACAGTAAATACGATATAAGCTGATATTATACAAGGAGTAAGAACACGGTGCGCAGCAAGCGACCGTTGTATAAGTATTGTTAAACGATAATGTAACTGATAAGACCAGTTATGAGTTAAACTTAGTAGAGATGCAAGGTAAGTGGTGTTAAACATACTGGGCAATAAGCCAGTGGTAGGTACTATGTGATGAGGAACTCAGTGTGAATTCCATGGTGAATCGCATAAGGGATTTACTGTCAAGAGTCTACGCCTCTGCACTCTGTATGACTGAGTGTTTTGGTATTGCACTTGCGCAGTAATGATCGAGTGGGATAGCTAGGAATTGGAAACATGTTAATTGTGGGGGAATAATGTTATAATGGTCGATGCATAGGAAATGCAAGGCAGCACCAATAAAAGAGTACTTGTACAAAACCAAATGTGGAGATATGATTAACAGTAAGTGACTACAGTAGCACTAACTGCCAAATATCGGTGTGGAATATACCCCAAATGTTGTAAATAGCTGAGAGAGCACTACACACTAGGTAGTAGCTCAATCTCAACCGACAGTAAGTCGGAAGGGAACAAGTCAATCATCGTGAAATACAGAGTTGTATACACAGTAAATTGTTATGGAAGTGGATAGAAAGTTTATAACTCACCGAATTCGCTAACGGTAAGAGATACCACACGTCGGTTGAGAAACCATTGTTACCAAGATGAAGGTGACAATTGGGGATGTACAATACAGTACGAATAACAAATGGGGCAATTAAGCTCTACAGTTATTAGAGTTTCGCAGTAGAAACTAGTGAGCCAGTGATTCAAGTGTTGAATGTACATGGTGAACATGAGTGAATGGCTAATTATTAACGCCTAGAAGCCTAACAGGCCAGAATCGAAACCAACTAAGAGTTTAAACAAACTCCAATGAGAATTCTTGGTTTAGGAACTAAACCGCCAATATGGTTAAGATCCTCTAATCAGAATCCATTGTGTAATAGACCGTGTGGAAGTTAAAACACTTCACGACGGCAGAACATTTTAAGCCAATGTTTAGCGATTGATTACGTGGGCGTAATCCCTTTTAAGGGGGTAGAGCGCAAAACCACTTAGTGTGTATTACCGTACAAGTGTACGTGATTTATGTTGTGCATAGCACAAAATAATTTGTTTTGATGATTGGTGTGTGTGTTATGTAAACATACGCATTCATTCATGGTTAATTGTGGTAATTGCGCACAGAAGATGCGAATACCATTGTGATAAGTGTGTGTATTTGTTAACAAGTGTGTGTGATAGTACAAGTGTGGGAGTAGAGAAACTCCCGGGGGAACAAACCCCGACAGTATATAAATGTGAAACGGTGTGTTGTATTTTGATAAAATATATGTGTATATATATACTATATAGTGATTCATGAAAGGGTATGAGACCGATATAAAACCTAATGAGAATAAGATTCCATAGGCAACGGAATTAAAGAGAATGGAGATAACTGATAGACGGAGTTCTATCCCTTGGAGATGTATGATCGTGATTAGAATGATTAAAAAGATAGAAAATTGGAAATGAGTGATTTATTTGATGTTTGAAAATGAAGTGGGAGGTGGAACTTGATTTGCATGCGATCAAGGGAAGCCGAACACAAATTGGGTGGAAGGATAGTTCAACACTGATGCTGATCACATCAGGGTTGGATGACTCTTGAAGCTCCCTATAAGTGGTCACAAATAACCACGCTAAGAAAAGAAGCAAAGAGCATAAGATGGACTTGGAGTCGTATGTGTTTTCAAAAGGATTTTGAATTGGTATTTATAAAACGTCGATAGATATTTTACATAATTAAGTTCTCTTACTTAACCTCACAAGGAAAAAAAATTTCAAATTTAAGTGATTATTTTGATCTCCCAAAGGCACGGGGACGGAAGGTGTCCTTCGCGACCGGGTTCTCCGGGATCACAGTGTATATCAAAGATATTTTTGGTTGCCATACATGCTAAGACATGTTGTGTGGTATGTGTAATAAATATTATTTTGACCTTGAGTTCCAAAAGTGTATGTTATCAAGACCTATGAGTCTAAATGTTGTTGTGCTACATAGACCTATGTGTCTAAAGGCTGTTATGTTATCGAGACCTATGTGTCTACATGTTGTTATGTTACCCAAGACCAGAGAGTCTAAGGGTTGTTATGTGTGTGTAAATGTTGTTAAGATAACCGGACCATTGAATCCGAGGTTATCAAGTGAATATGTTATGTTATGTATGGATGTGAATGTGTTACCCGAACCATTAAGTCCGAGGTTGTGATGTAAAGTGTGTTTGGTTATGGAAGTTTTATTTCTATAAGTAATCCCCGTATTCTAATCCAAGATGTATGGGAAGTGTAAACTTCGAGGACGGAGTTCTTTTAAGGGGGGTAGATTGAAATACCCCAAACCCTGATATGTGGTTTAAATATTAAACTATGGTATGTAAAGGCTAAAAAGTGCCTTAGAGACATCGATGAACAATTTAAACCATAGTAAATGCAATAAAGCACTAAGATACAGTTTGAGCAAAAACATGCTCTAAGCTAGGAGTGAACTTGGTTAGGACCCAAAGAGCCTACCAAGACTTAATAATATTCAATTATAATTAAATAAGGCAAATTAAGTCCTTAGGAAACCTTGGTAGACAATTAAACCAAACAGAACACAAGAAAATACCTTAAAGTCAATAAGAGCAAAAATGTGCTTTAAGCTTGGGATAAATTTGTATAAGACCTAATGGTCATACCTATACCTTATAAATATGTTAATGAACATATTAAATCAATTACCAAAGAAAACCAAGCTTGAAAACAAGTTAAAACACAAAAAGTGCTTTAAGGAGTCTTAAAGCACGTTTTTGAAAAATTGTCTTGTAAATGAGTTTTGAATGGCTAAATGTCCATCATTACTCTTTAATTAACATGTGTACTATATAGTATCACATTTGGAAGTCTATATCAATGGGAAATCAAAAATTTCACATCTATGTGCCTTGTTTTAGTGAATAGTAACTAAAATAAGCTAGTTTGTAACATATGTTGTTATAAGTAATTAAATTGGTCAACAAAGGCCATATATATGTTATATATTAAAGGGGGCACGGTTTTTAGAGGGTGAGTCACCATACCAAGTCAGCCAATTAAAAGAAAGAAAGAAAAGTAAGTAAAAGGTTACTTTTTGCCTTAAAACATAAATATCTCCAAAGCTTACCTCTCTCCTCGCTTTTCCTTCATTTCTCCTTGCTCCCACCGTCACTTATCTCCATCCTCCCTTCTCCATCTCGTTTTGCTACAGCAAGTACCAATTCTCCATCTTTGAATGCTTGTTACTCCTAACTCCATGCTCCGAATTTAATTCCGAGACTACCGTTCTCTTAGTTGGAGCAAGCTCTACAACATTGTCTTTTCAAATCATCAAAACCACCATTTCGGTGCCAAGGAGAACTTCCATGGAAGGAGCTTGAGCTTACATTTTTATGCCTTGTTGATCACCTTTGCTTCAAGGTAAGGAAAAACCAAAGAAAACTCCATTTCCTTCATTTTTGGTGTTGACCGAAAATGCACCATGTAATGGTGTCTTCTCTTGTCTTGTTTTAGCTCCATTTGAATCTTCCAAGGGCTAGGAGGAGTCCTCTCTTGATACTCATTCAAGCTCTCTTTCCATTCAAAGGTAAAACAATTACCTTAATGTGTTAAAACAATATATGTAACTAGGGTTTACAATGAGGTGAAGCATAATGCTTGAATAATCATTCTATTATGTGTACATTGTTTAGAACTTGGCAACAACCAAACATCCTACCGGTTTTACAAGGAAACAAGAAAGAAGTTTGTGAGGAAAAAGAGGTAAACAAACTATCTCAATGTAGTTTAAATGCCTTAGGAAAAATGAGCTTGATTTGCTTAATAAAATACCTATGGAGCCAATGGTGAAAGACCTAGTAAAATGTTCTTAAGGAGATTATTAAAGGGAATATGTGTTGTTGTATGTAATTGCAGGTCAAAGGCAATATTTATGTGGGAAATTCAGTGTTTAAAGTTTATGTTATTTAAGGGCCTAAGAGCCATGTTATTTAAGGGCCTAAGTGCCAAGCAATTTAAGTTTATGCACTATATTGTGATGTAGTGTAAATTTGGTGAAGTTATGTGTGTGAGAATACTATTGATGGATTTAGGTGTCCTTGAATGTTTAATGGTGAAAACCATGAGTTTTGGAATGATGATGTGCTAAGAGAACCCATGGCAAAATTTGTATAATGTATAAGGAGTTGTAAGTGCTTAAATGAACTTTGGTGAACTAGGATATGTTAGGAAAGGATAAATGTTTTACTAAGGAAGAAAACATGTTTTTAAGGTGTTCTAAAGTACTACAAGGACTTTGGTATTGTCTTGGAAGTTCTAGGAATTCAATGAGTGTTTTAGGATGTAATAAAGTCTTGGAGAAGTTTGTTTAAGGTTTAGGTAATGTTGATGAATAAGGAGGGAATCATGTTTAGGTAAGGGTTTTGAGTAAAGAATTTTAAGAAGTTGTGAAAAGGAGATTTAGGTAGTAAGAAAAGAAGTCGAGAGATGATGTTAAGGTGTAGAGGAAACACCTTTGTGTAGTGGTCATTATTGGTGGACTACCACTTAGAAATCTTAAGGAGAAGACATTCCAAGTGCTAAGAATTTCGTAAGAAATTTGTGAATGATAAGATGATTTTGGTGTGTGATTTAAAGAGTTTAGTACATGGCTAAAAGTGTGTTTGATGTGCCAAATGATGTTAGAACACATTAGGAGGCTTGAGGAAAAGTTTGGAGAAAGTTTGACAAGTTTTGGACAACTTCTGGTGTTGTCCGACCCAGTGGTCCGACCCAGGGTGGGTCGGACAGCTCTGTTTAGTCACCAGTTGGAGTTTCTGGAACGGTCCGACCCAGAGGTCTTGGGTCGGACATGGGTCGGTCATGTGTGCTCTAAGTCTCTGGAATGGTCCAACCCAGATGGTTGGGTCGGACAGGTGTATTTAAAAGACGGGAAAAGTTTCTGGAACGGTCCGACCCAGTTGTGGGTCGGACAGTGGGTCGGACGGCCCAAAATTTTGTAAAAAGAAAAGAAAAAAAAACAAAACAATGTTTAAGGTTATGAGGTGATGGGGATTATTAAGTAATGATGTTATAAGATTACTAAGGACATGTTAAGTGAGTTATAAGGACAATTAAGTAGGTGGAAAGTTGGAGAAAAATGTGAAAGTAAAACAAGTTAAAAATGTGAAGTTATTTAACTAGTTAACAGGGTTAACTATGAGCTTTAGACTTTAAACAATCATGTTACCCCGATGTTAATAAAAGTATATGTAATGTTATCAGTTGTTCGAGAATTGCTCGAGGAACATAAGTGGACATGATAAAGTGGACTCCGGTGACAGGTATGGTTTTCTTGCAACCTGTGTCCTACCGGATTACACCGGCTTGTATGCCAATGTGTTTTTCTGTGTGTTTGCCACGTTATAAGATAAATCATGAAACGAGTTTACAGTCGTTATTGTTGTTGTATGTTTACATGCCGATACCGGTAACCTCGAGTGCGCTTGAAGGGCTAGTTAACCACTATTAGGTAAACGTAAGAGAACGGTATCCGGTGATTACGTTTCCGACCTAAGGAACGTTCTAACCACGGCTATGCGTGAGTTAGTTATGTGATGTTTGTGTGTGATGTTTGTGTGTGAAAGTATGACTCTCCCTTCCCTTGTGTGTGTCTAACAAGACATAACCCAATGTTGTGATTGTTTAATTAAGTTCAATGTTGAACTTCTAACAAGTGCTAACGGGGGAAGTGAGGAGTCCGGTCTATTCCGGCCACGCGTGTGAGTATGGGGGTCGTTGTCATATCAGGTTCGATCCTCTCCGTATGTTATGGTTGTTTTCCAATTTGGTTTCCAACCTTCCCATTAGCTTAACCAAGGCTATTACTGACTCACGTAGGGCCACAGGGGCATACTATGTTATGTTTGTTCGGTGTGCTTGGATCATTATATCCGAGACACCTTGTGTTAAGTTATCCGCTCATTTAACGAGACGGTAACGAGTTATGTAACGAGCTTATCATGAGACTGGCAACATTCTCTAGGCTCACCAGTGTATTAACAATGTTTGGGTGAGTTCCTAAGAGAACCATTCCCGTTATGTTATGTGATGTTGTTGTAATACAATTTCTATTGCGATGTTATTATGTGCACGTTGAAACGTGAAAGTGTTGTTATGTGTTGTTATGGGATGCATGTTATATGTTGTAAAATGTGGAGTATGTGGATCATGGATATGATTCCCAGTTTGTGATAAGAGGCGTTTAAGGATAACCCGAATAACGGGTAAGTGTCGTCTATTAAGGAAGTAGCTCCATTAGAGGAGAAACACTCTAGGGATAATGAATACCATGAGTGACTTATCAAATAAGGATGTATTATCCGTTTATTGAGCCCATTGAGGTGAAATGTTGTGTGTTGTGTGTTTACAGTTGCGTGCACGATTTAAATATAATCAACCGCATGCTAAGACGACAATTAGTTGTGCGTGGCCCGGTAGCATGTGGGCTGCGGGATTACCATACCAGCAAAGGTGCTGAGCCCCTTGGGGGCCACCCTTTTCTCTTCTTTTTCCTATTTTCTGGTACAAGGAGCTAGAAGCCGTTCGAGAGTAGGACGGGGTAGTCGTTGTACATGGGTAATCATTTAAGTTGTATATGTACAGTAGGTTTAGTAACACCGAGATTGTTGTCGGCATTAGTTTGTGAATACTCGGTACAGTTGAAAGGTGTATGTTGTTGTTATTGTTAATGGAAGGGTCAGTAATGTGTAGTCGCTCGGGAATCTAGTCCATCAGACCGGTGCAATGTATATGTAGTAGCCTTGTTAGCCACGTGGGTGGTTAACGGCGTGTAACACCAACGAGTTAAGTAATGTGAAGTAGTATGTTTTCCGCTGCAGGATGTTGTTATGTGTTTGTTGTTGGATGGGGTGTTACACTTCCACTGAAATTCTTCCGACCCAGGGCCTATTCTAGTATAGGAAAACTCTTTACTTGGGCTTTAGCCCAAAATCCTAGATCTAGGCATCATCTTTCAGGTTCAATCAATACTACTCATTCAGGTTTCAGTCCAAATTCCAACCTAGGGTTTTGTACAGCAATCATTCTAGCCCAAATACCACACTCATGACTCATTCTATTTGGGGCCCGTAGACCAATTCATAGTTTTGGCCCATAATCTTGGCTCTCAATCTACAAGTTTGGCCCATAGCACAAAACGTTTGAATCCAAGATAGGTTACATAACTCATTCATTCCAGTTTCTAGCGTCAAGGCCCGACAGGAACATCAAACGAATCTCAGACTTCAAGGCTTTCCCTCTCGGCCCAGTGGCCCATTCACGGTTCGTGTGGCCTCCTTCAGCCCGTTTGCTTCACTTCTAGATTAAGGGTATTCAGGCCCACAAATCTGTTCTATCCTAGGAGTCACTCTAGCTCATGCACTTCACTCGCAGCTTGGAAAAGATTCAGACCCGCTTCCTCCTACATGACCCATAGGCATTCCTAGTTCAAACATTTTATGAGGCCTATTCGAAGTTCAGAAGGAAGACAATCACGGTCATCTCAATGGCGTCCCGACGGTCCAGAGCTCGAGTCTTCAGTATGTTAGCATCAGACAGCCCAACATCACTATTTTAGAAGTTTTCTCGATTTGGTAGTTTTCTTTTCCCAGTCGTTCTCCCAAATTTTATGGTAGCTAGCTTCCTTTATCATTTTAGGTAGTTTTCTTAAGATTACCATTTTTGATGTTGTCTTTCCATTCATGAATTAGAGCATAGTTCCATTTTCATTGTTTTTTGTGCATTTATTCACAAAACCAGAACACCAAAAAATAAATAAGTCATCAGGTCATTTCACCCACATCCACTACCTTCATCACATACATCCCATGTGTCTCGCCACACTCCCCTCTCCACATGAAACTCATTCTTGTGCAGGGAATATCTCACCACCTTGTTGGCTTCCACCACTCATCACCTCTCAATGGAAAATTTCACCGTACACTGAAAGCATCCCACTGCCATGTTTTACTTTCATCACTACATCACTCCGCCAAAACAACAAGACTTCATCGCCATGTACCACCACACATATAGCCACCTCCAACAAATAACCTGGGTATTCAAAAGGCTTGTCAAAAGACCCCAAAACAATACTGGGGGCAATCTGAGTTAAGGGTCGATAACGTTTCTTTCATTAGTTTAAAGCGGGCGAACAAGTCTCTGAGTGAACATTTCGCGAGGGTGCCTTGAGTGGTAAAACCATGAGTGAAAGAGCGTGTCACTTTTACACGACTCCGACGAGACCACATTCAAAGGTAAGGTAAACGGCATAACTCCGACCGAAGGAGATAATTTGTAAATTTACTCTTAGACCTGCGAAAAGTAACAAAGAGTGGATACACAACTATCAGGAATGACGAAGCACCTAGGTACAGCACCACATAGCCAAAAGCTTGTGAACCCTAACATTAAACCCTAGGCACCCCCGTTGAGCTTTTCATATATCCCTTTTCGATGTTGCAAAGCTCCACAAAATAAGCCAGCCCGTGATGAATAACCGACCAGGTGACCAAAGGAAGCGAGGAGCCTGACTCTCAGATAACGTTTTCATCAGTCTAGAGAAGCAAAGCCGTTATCAGCATGACGAAGTGATCCGCAAATGGTCCCAAAGTGACATAGGATCCAAAGAGCTCACACCAAAACAGCTCTCAAAACTCAAAACCGGGAAACACAAGAACCCCGAAGGCGAAATCAAGAAAGGATAAAGCAAAAAGGCAAACCCGAAGTGCCTCGAAGAAATCCAAATGACAAAAAGAGAAATGGTGTAAAGGACAACTTCGAAAGTCCAAGTCCAGAAGCTCGAAAACAACGTCAACACAAAGCAGCTAGACGACTTCAAGACAAGGAAGATGAATCCCAGTGAAGACACAAGTTACAGCTTTGGTCACCCACTTAAGCTCCACATACCTCAAATATCCCTCCATGGTCCCGTTGTCCTTCATCACACCCCATGGCCACGTTATAAGCTTTAAAGACTTCCGACTTGATAGTTGCGTGTCCAATCACATGAAAGTAACAGATCAAATGCGTAAATCCATCAAATATCAAATTCAATGGTCTAGAAGTTGTGACCGTAGATGAGGAACGAGTGCAAGCACCAAACACGCCGAGTGTAGGTTAGGAAGCACCACATAAAAACATAAGCCTTGACCCTGTGAGGATGAGACTCGTTCGCACGTTTAATAAAAGAAAATACTGGGGGCAATCGATCGTTCCGATCGATCGCCATGAACTCTAGCTCAGATTGTCTTAAGGGAAAAATACTGGGGGCAATTGTTGGTTCCAACAATTGCTATGATAACACCAATTGGAACCCAGAGTTCAAACATCATCACCACCATTCCACCACATGCACACATAAGCCCTTACCTCCACATCAAACACCTCAGACCCACATAAGCCCTTACCTTCACACCACCACTACACAGGCCCACATAAGCTCTTACCTGCACACCAAACACCACAGGCCCACATAAGCCCTTATCTTCACATCATACACCATACCCCACCAGTGGCATGTTCATCTCATAGGAGATAAATTACATGTCCGAAGTCTATAGTCAAGAAATGAAAATTTCGCTTTCCTTTTCATTAAACATAATATTCTTCAAACACTGCCACGTTTGGCACCTCTTTCAACAATTTCTTGTTTTGGACAAATTTCCTACATACACTTTGATCGTATTTTGACATGCACATCCTCATTGCCACGTCTGGCACTTTCATAATCAACTTTCATCATGACTATTGCATCTATTCGTACGAGATTCCTCGTCACAATTCAGGGATACAGATTCTCAGCCGAAGGTACAGATTCTTCAGGGATACAGATTCTCAGCCGAGGGTACAGATTCTTCAGGGATACAGATTCTCAGCCGAAGGTACAGATTCTTCAGGGATACAGATTCTCAGCCAAAGATACAGACTCCTCAGAGATGCAAATTTTTAGCCAAAGATTCAGATTCACCAGAGCAACAGAATCACCCGAATAGAAGAACTCGACCCAACACCAATTTTCAATCACTGATAGGTAGTTAACGCCTCAGAATAGCTTGACATCACTTCATTCATTATAGGTTGCCAGCGCCTTAGAATAGCTTGACATCATCTCATTATAGGTAGTCAATGCCTTAGAATAGCTTGACATCATATCATCCTTATAGGTAGTCGGCGCCTTAGAATAGTCTGACATTACTTCATTTTTACCTTTACGTTGTCGACGCCTTAGTTTCGCTCGACACCCTTCTACTTTACTCATAGGTAGTCAGCGCCTTAGAATAGCGCGACACAACTTGTCGGATTTCAATTGCACGTGGGGTCTTTTAAGATCCAATATTTTGGGGTATCACTCAAGCATCAACTAGCCTTTTCATTTCCATTACAAAGTCTAGTTGACGGGGGGCAATCTGTTATACCCAAAATTTCAACCCCCCGGAAGAGAGTCTCTACTAATAGGCTAGTAGCGAGGGTTCCCAGTTCGATCGGCACATTTCAGAGTGCTAGGGACAGCTTAGTCATCTCCAGGGGCATTTTCGTAATTTTTCAAGGCTCCTAAGCCCCCTATAGGCTTTCTCTCTCCTCCAAATAAGGGTCAAATCAATTCAAAATGCTTTGAAATTGTAACCCATGATAGAGGATGACATTTGAAGCATAATGGCATTGGAATTTTGATTTTTCGAATTTCCAATAATTTCCTAGCAATTTCTGATTGAATCTGACGAGAAATTGAATTTAAAAATATTCCAATATCCAAAAAATTCGATTCCACTTTAGAAAAATCTTAAATATCATCCTTTACCCATGTGTGAAATTTCATAATCAAATTCCTTTGGAAGCCCTTGAGCTAAAACGTCGGTAAATCTCGGTTTTTACCGGATTTTTCTATCTTTAAGGAAGCCTATATAAGGAACCTTATCCCATGATCAAATCAGACCCTCAAGAACCCTAGACTCTCAAAGAAGGCAGCCGTCTCTTGCTCTTCACGTTTTGAACCCCAGAGCCACGATCAAACACCGAAATCTCACCAAAATCAACACCAAAACACATTTTTCAACCCCCCACAACATCATCCATCATCAAACCCTCACCAAAACAGCCCCAAAACGTGAAGAACATCAAGAACAACAAGGAATCAGAAGCTGGGTTCGAAGTTCTTCTGGATCCGCCATCAACGAGGCCTCCGAAGAATCCCGACGTGAAGAAACACCACGAATCTGAAGGTAAAATAGGTTATAACTCTACTTTTCTAACTCTCCACAACCTCATTAACTCTCTGTTAAATTTTGGGCTCAAACCAACCCTTTTCGGCTTTTGTATAGCTAATTACTTTTGCTTCTGCATTGTTACTTGTTTATCACGTTTCGTACATAATTCGACTTCAAACTGCGATCTTTCAATTACTGACATATTGTACATCTTTCAGGCTACACATGCATAAATTTTGAGCCAAAAACACCTTCGGGAACCACCATAAAACCCCCGTCCGTGGGTTGTCCGTGGCCACGGACACCCACGAACGGCGGCGGGATTTTAAAATTTTAAAAATTTAGGTTTTGCTAAACTATGTCCGGGCCTACGGACATCCTGTCCGTGGCCCCGGACTTTTCAAATTTTTGTTTTCTGTTTAATTCGACTTTTATTTTCACATAGGTTAACTAGGGTCCGTGGTTACGGACATTAGGTCCGTGGCTACGGACGGAAACAAAATTTGACCTAATTCTGCCTCCAAAACCCTAGTTTAGGTAATTTCAACTTTCATATTTATTTTCAGTCAAAAAATGCTAAAAAACAAAAAAAAAACAGAAGCTCGCGCACTTAGGTTAAAACGACCCGTAATAAGCCGTAATTAAACTAAGTAGAGGAAAAACGACTTCTAGGGGTAATGAAAGTAATTGAACCCTAATTAAGTCGAATATCAAGCCCCCGAACCCGAACTCTCCTTTCCTAATTTGATCTAGGCTAAAATTAGGTGGCGACTCATAATAGGTTCCAGTGAGCTAGCTTAGGTTTTAATAATTATTGTTATAAGACATAGTTATTAATCTTAGGTTATAAGTGGACCTAAAACCCAACTAGATCCTAATCAATTTAATCAACATAGGATAGGGTTTGAAATCGAGGCTCACAGATGTTTTAACTAATTTCCCGGCTATAGTGACTAGTAGATTTTGTAATGCTGTAGCTGATTGGAGGTAGTGGGACAGTACCATAGCCCCCTTAAAACTAATCTAGTATGTTAAGCTGGAATGTGAGGTGTTTAGGGCCTCCATTTTGCTAGAAGAAGGGAGTGGGAATGTGTTAGCTCCCCATAACGATATTTAGCAGTGTTTTTTAATATAAGTAACAATGATCTTTCAAAAAAAAGAAGAGAGGAGAGAGGTAGCTTATGAGAAAGATATTTTGTTTTAAAAAGCAAATAGTAACTTTTCTTATTTCTCTCTTCTTTTCTTAAGTTGGATGACTCATGTGGTGACTCACCACTCTCAAAAATTGGCCCCCGTGTTAAATAAGGGTATTTTTGGCCTTTGTTGACCAACTAACTAAACTAAGTTGACTAAAGACTAAACTAGGCCCTATTTGGTTACTATTCACAAACTAGTGAACATATTTGTGAAATTTTTGGTTTCTCATTGATTTAGGCTTCCTAATGTGATAATAATTAGTAGAAATGTTGATTAAGGTGTAAACATGGGCATCTAGCCACTCAAAACCCATTTCTAAGACAATTTCTCAAAAAGGTGCTTTAAGGAGTCTTAAAGCACATTTTGTGTTTAAGCTTGTTTTTGAGCTTGGTTTTCTTTGGTAATTGATGTAAAATGTCCATTAGCATGTTAATAAAGTCTTATAATGATATTTGGGTGCTAATCAAAGTCACTCCAAGCTTAGAGCATATTTTTGCTTAAATTGCCCTTAAGGCGTTTTTTCTGGTTTTCCTTGGTTTAAACTATCTACCAATGTTTCTAAGGCATGTTTTAGCCTTATTAAATCATAAATTTATGTTTACTTAGCATACTTAGGTTTGGGATATTTCACATACTAAAGCATTACATAGCTAATATTGTCTAAAGGTTAAGTTTAACCGTCCTGGTCTCATGTGCGTCGCATTTATCATTGCTGACGGTGTTGTATTCAGCTTGATTCTCTTAATCCCATGGTATAACATCCTTGATTCACCTCCCATAATTAATACATCCCCTGACTTAAGTATTAACTTATTAGCACGGTCCGCACGCTTATGCGCGCCGTACAAGAACTCTACGTCGTCTCCAATGGACCAAGACACTACTGGTATCCCCCTTTCGAGAGATTCCGCTGTGTCTTCCTTATCCTGGTGTAGTCTAAGTCACCCGTCTTTCTCGTAGAAGTTCACAATGCAGATGTCTGCTTGTATATCTGGGATCGGGTCAGCTTCCAACTGTTGAGCGATCGCCATAACTTGTGTAATAATCGGATGGAACTCTCCGGGTATTCCCGGTGGTGAGACTCCATCTTGTGCCCTCATGGTCTGGTACTTCTTGGCATACGGATTCCAGTCCTTGCCTAAGCTCATCATTTTCAACTTCATCCTTGCTCCTCCTGGGTACTTCCGGTGTCTAAAACCTCCCGATCCCACTCCTTACTGACTGCATCTCCTGATGATGGCTATTTGTGCTTGGGTGTCAGGTATCCCCTTAATAAAATCATACATGGGCGGATAACCGGAAATTGTTCGGTTGGAAAGTCTCGGGTTTCGATGTTGGTGTCTTCCAGGTTAGGTGTTGAAGGTATTGGATAGCAAATGTTGAAGTTTCCTAAGGTGGCAATAGGTCATACCTTACTTAAGGTTCTAATCTTATCTTATTCTCATCTAACTTAATTATTCACCAAACATGCATGAAACAATGCGGTAAGCAGGCAATTTTATCACTTAAAGGTTTATAGCGGTACCTCGACTCGATGAGGGTTCAGGCTCATCGTCCCGATCCACCATGTGTAGTGTGGGTTCCGACTTCTGGACTACCCGTGGGTTCTTATGAAATACCCCAAACAAATAAAACATGGATTAAACATCTAATCACATTAATTAAGGCCTAAACATGCCTTAAAAGTCAGCTGAGAACAACAGTGGTCAACACAAAGTAAGATGTTGCACCCTTTGACTGTTTAGGGTAAATAAATACCCAAATGAACTTCTTAGGACCTAAAACTTTGTCCTAAGCTTATTAACACATAACTAAACATATTACAATTGTTGGACAACACTCCAACACAAAGAACAAGCATTTTCATGCTTCAAGGTCAAGTAGGGCAAAAATGTGCTCTAAGAAAACCTTAAAGGTCTAATGACCTCTATTTTATATAAAATTGGATTCCATGATCAAATATCATGTAAGGAACAAAACAAACTGTTCTCAAAGAAAATAGAGCTCAGAAACCACCTTGCGACTCAAAATGTGCACTAAAATACCGTAAAGCACAATTTTGTGTATGAGCTCTAAGATAATGACTTTTTGTCACTTTAAAGACTAGATTATATTCTTTATATCACTAATGTGACATAATAGACTATATTATAAAGTCTAAATCAAAGTTTGAAAATAAAATCAAAATGGGCAATTTAGTATGAATAGTACCCAAAAATAACATTTTAAGTACTTAATATTAACCATGGTCAAATGTCATCCATTGACCATGCCCAGCCTTGCCGAACTCCTACAGCTGTAATGCCCACTCATTAAGCTACCTCTAAACAATTAACTAGCCAATCTAATGAGTCACTAATTACTATACACTAAAGTAATATTAAAGTAACTTATAAGCTAAACTAGCTAATTCTTCTCATTTCCTTCATTCCCAGCCGACACCACCCTCCTTCATTCTCTCTTTGGCTTCTCCAAAACCGTAAGAATACACCAAGAACAAAGGAGAACACCTTGCTACCTAGGTAAGCTTAATTAGTCATTTTATGCTCATTTTCTTCACAATTCTTTCCTCTTTCCATGGAGCAAAGCATCAACCATTTCCATCAATGTTCTTAGGTTGTTTTGGAGGTTAAATGGAGGGTGTATCTCAGCATTAAAAAGGGAAGAAGGTGGAGAAATCAAATCTAGTTGTTAAGGTATAAAAATGTGCTTTAAGCACTTATCCTTTGATTCTCATCAATTCTGGTTGTAAAGCTTTGTTTTCTAAGCTTATAATCTTCATATTAACATACCTATTCAGTTGTTATATCAAGAGCTTCAAGGTATAGCCAAATCCAAGCAAAAAACACCATTTTTGGCACTTTAATCAAGGTAAAAATTAGCCATCTTCTAATCTGAGTTATACCAGTTTAAAGCTTGGTTTTAGTAGCTCTTTTGATGCTCTTTAACTTTGTAAATATAGGCCGAAGTCAAGCTTGGTTACCTTGGTATTCTAAGGTAAATTTTACCTTGAAAATTGACATTAAACACTTCTTATGGTTAGATCTTGCTTGGAGACTAATCATGCCTTAATTGCTGTTTGAAAACACGTAAATGATGCTTTGGAAATTTTATCCTAAGCAGCCGTGGCCAAACAAGGCCTTAACTAGGCAAAAACAAGGTATAAATCACTTAAGCCTACACTTGGTATATTAATATGTGTTATACATATGTATATAAATGTGCCGTGAGTGAATGGTTATATTAAGGTCTTATTTTGACCTTAGGTGAATAAGAAATGGCTTAGTAAATTTTATAATTAATTAATTAACATAATTGCCAAATTTAAGACATTATGTGGAAAATGGTAAATATGGAAAATATTTGTGTAAGGCCGAGAGTTTAAGGCTTTTATGGGCATTTATGTGTAATTCATTTTATAAGCTAATGTTTGTAATAAGGCCATGTGCTTTAGGCCATTTTATTTATGCATTTATAATTTATTTAAGTTTAGGAGGTATATATGCGTTACCGCATATTTTAAGGGGTTATAGTGTAATTAAATTAAATTTGGGGGCTATATAATGATATAGCCGAAATTTAGAGGTTTAAATAAAAATTATAAGATTATATAAAGTTTGGGGTCAAATTGTAATTTTTGAAAAGATATGGGTATAAACCGTAATATATGGTTATTGATGGTCAAGGAAATATTAAGGTGGTCAACCTTGACCATATGGTAGGTTTTGACCAAATTAAATAAGTTAGATAGCATATTTAAGGTTTTATTATAAGATAAGTATTTAATTGTAACAATTTTATAACATATGTGGTAAATATGTTATTACCGAAATAAAGGGTGTAAAATGGTATTATAAACACCCATGGGCTATTAGGAATTTTTAGGAATTTATTGGGTTGATTTTGGAATTAAAATAAACTATATATGTATAATATATAGTTATTATGTCATTATGACACTTTGGAATAAAAGATGGGTTGGAAATGTAATATACCGAAAGTATATGGTTAGTAAGGGTAATTATAACCCTTTGGTGAAATTTGGTGATTTTTAGAATTATATAAGAGTATTTATTAAGATATGTTATAATATATAGTTTTAATGATATGATAAAACTATATATTATAAATTGGGCCAAATGGCAATTATAGGAATTTGGTGGGTCTGTTCAGAATTTACAAAAAATATAACCATAGGTTATACCATTTTATAGGTTAAAAATGTAATATTATATGATATATATAACATGGTATAAATAATGGGGTGAATTTGTAAATAAAGGAAACTATGGATTATGAAAAAGAATAAGGTTTTGATAAGGTGCCCATGCGGCAATATTAAATAGTTTTGTATAAAAAGTATAGGTTATAAATTAAAGGAAATAAAAATATCATATTATATGATATTGGTATATGGAATAACATTACATAATGTTATGTGGTCAAAATGGAATTTAAATTAATTAAAGGGCTGTACCGAATTATAAGAGATGGAAAAATGAATTTTAGACTATGGTCTATAATGTTATAAATGTTATAACAATTATATGGTGTTAATGGTTTTAAGCGAATTAAATAAGTAAGGATATTTACATTAAATAATGTGACAGACTATAAATAAATAAGATTTATAATCTAAGGTATTTATTGATTAAACCTTAGGAGTTGTAATTATACAACATAAAATGTTACATAATATTAGGATAATAATCTTAATATAAGTTGTATAATATAATACAACTAATGGGAATAATCAACAAATATAAGATGATAAAATGTAACATATAATATAAGAGTTTTATAACTCATGAAACTTACCTATGTGGTAAATATATACATATACAAGAAAATGTATATAAGGATGGATATATATTATGGTTGGAAACCATATAATATAATGGTGGTGGTTGTTACAGAAAAATAGTTACAAACTATAAGTTATGAGTTTTTGAATGCAAATATAAATTGCTAAGATAATGGAGTATATAATACAATGTATTATAATGGATGGTGGAAAATAATACAATATAATATAGTCATGCATGCATGCATACATGCAACTATAGGTTATGTACCTATATTTAATGGTGGATAAGATTAAAGATATATAATGAATTAAACTTAACAGTCGAAATGTTTTGACATACGAGCTTTAGTAACAAAGCCGACCGGTTTAGAGAAACCCGTAACAATTAACTGTAGAAATCCGGGATAAACTGTCGGGGTTACTTGTTATTCGGAAATACCGATGTAGTTAGTCATGGAGACTGACTTATAGTTTTATTACCGTTTAGATCATACTTCAGACGGAGGCGCTTGACGAGCTAGTGGTCTACACTGCGCATCCTAGGTCTTGGTGAACGGTATGTAAAGGGGTTTGATCCGGGTTGTCCTAAGGATTTCCTTGGGCTTGGATTTGGTTGATATCCCTTGTGTGTTAAGTGTTTTGGATACATGTATGTCATTGTGTGCTACTGCATTAATTATTTATGCACGGGCGTCCTACGGGATTAACACTACGTCGACTATAGATCGACTTATATAAACATACATATACGTTATTGTGATGACATGACGGTTACTTGATATAATACCATTAGTATTAATATTAAGTATATGGTAACCTAAGTAAAACACTTAGGAACGAGTCACGACATTGTCGGTCTCTAGAGCATGGATCTCGAACATGAATATAACCTAGATTACTTCTAGGTATGCGTGAGACCCATTGGGCAGCTAATTAATAAATTATATTCTCCATAAGACTAAGAGCATATCTTAAACATTATGAGAGAGAGATGGTATGAGTGGTGGTGAGGAATCCCGGTAGTTTACGAACTACTTGGTTGTGCATTTGTGATCACTGAGGGGTTCCCGATCGGGTTCCGCTCCAGGTTTATACCCAACGAGCCCTATTTGGATCGTGGGTCAGGTGGCTACGGCCTTTTATATGGACGTCTTACGAGACAAAAGAGAATAGTCAGGGGCCTCCGGACCTCTGGCGAAATGAGCACCTTGTGTGTACGGGAGAGACTACTGTCCATGGTGAGATTATCGGGTTGTCTTAACATGACGCCCAACTGGTATTAATTAAACATGGTTGGATGGATGGGGGCCTTAAAGGCCAAATTAAATTAACTATGGAAACTGTACGCTACAGCGATTGTACATTGTACATTATACTGTTATTATTCGACACGTTCGATATATACAATGTTGTTGTGATATTTTATGACTGTTTCAGTTGGATGGATGGTTAAATGTTATGAATGTTTGGATGGAGGATCATGTATATACAGTATTGATTATAACTGTAAATGGTAAAGCATGAAACCAATCTAATAATAAGATGGTTAAAATGATTAAGTGACCATTAGGGTCCAGGCCCGGCATACTCAGCGTCTATCGCTGATACAACACCATTATACAGGTTGTTGACTATTGCCGAAGCCGAAGTGCGGGAACAGGGTAATTAGAGTTTATTTTAATTACCGCACATGGAGTTGTAATATGGTACGGTTATGTATATTCAGGATTGGGTAGACACTCACTTGTCGATGTTTATGGTTTATGGACTTAGTATGATGTATAGGATTTATCTCATTATCACAACGGTTAGTAGTTTGTTTATGTTGGTTGTTTGATATAGTTTGGCTTCGTTGCTCGCATGGGCGAGTAATGGCCGGTGACACCCAAGAGAGTAGTATTGTTGTTGTTATATTTCATCCGTTGTAAGACGTTTTATTTATTGCTACGTGAGAGATTATTACGTGATTATGAAGAGGGGTGTTACAAAAGTGGTATCAGAGCGGAGTACCGCTCTGATGACGAGAAAATAGGTTAAGACAGTGAGCTTAGGACTTGGGAAATTACGGGGAACGTTTGTGAGGTACGAGACGACTCGTCTTGAAAGATTTTGTGTTTTGTAACGCAAATTGCGTGAGATATTAGCCTTTGAGGCAAGGCAATTCATTTCTACTGGTTGTGTACGGTAAATTACCGAGTATTTATGTGACTTACTGTACGACAGATGTCTGGGGGAACTAGAGGGCGTGTGGTAATGGTAGAGGTGGAGGCGGTGACCCTGTGAATCCAGGAGTTACAGAGACAATTGCTGCTGTTCTTGCACAACTTGGTACTCAAATTGGAGGAGCACCAGCCCACCCGCCACAGCCCAGGGAAACGAACTGGCTGAAGTCAGTTACCGAGACCCGACCACCTACTTATTCAAGGGAGCCAGACCCCGTAGCCTTAGAGCGTTACATTGTTGAACATGAGAAGGCCTACGAAGTTTTGCTAGTACCTGCCGGCCAGAAGGTCGTCATTGCTGCTTTCCATCTGAAGGATGCAGCCAGCACTTGGTGGAGGTTGGTCAAGGACCATCACCTAGCTATACCCGACTTTTCGTGGGCTGCCTTTGTCGAGTTGCTGAGAGGGAAGTACTACCCGGCGCATCTCAAGCAGAAGAAGCGCCATGAGTTCGAGACATTATCCCAGGGAGGTCTGACCGTGGATGAGTACTACGCTCGATTCATTGGTCTGCTGGACTTTATCCCCGGTGTTGATTACTCAGAGACCGTGAAGGTCGAGAAGTTCCGGGGGGGATTGTTGTTTCGCATCCAGATGGCGATGGGTGCTACCCTCTACACTACCATCCAGGTATTAACATGAAAGCCATAAATTCTTTACTTACTACATCACCGTTTAACTTTGTGAGAACTTACCAATTAGATTCCAGGAGTGTTATGATGCTGCCTCGAGGACGGAGCTAATGCTCCAGACTCGGGAAGAGACTCTCGGGGCTAAGAAGAGAAAGAACCCTGAGGAGAGTCGAGGGTGAGGGAGGAGCATCTCCAGGTGATAGCCAGAAGAAGGGAAAGTAAGGACTTATCCCATTCTAAATTGTTACCATATTAAATACCTTATGAATGCTGACCCGAAACCTTAAACAGGAAATTCTTTCAAAAGAAAGGGCAGCAGGGTCACCAGGGAGCGAAGGGGAAAGAGCCCGTCCTTCGGTTGACCGGCCCAGCTATAGATGCTCAGCCTTTGAGATCTGCGCCTCCTAAGGGTGAGAACACCTACCTCTTAAATTCAATTGTGACCGTAACCTTAGATCATCAGATTGTAACTTAAACTAAATAATACCATCAGGCACCGGACAACCCCAGCGCCATTTCTATTGCAAGCGTTGTGGGAAGGACCATCCTGGGGTCGACTGCAATGGCCGCAAAGTTGAGTGTCGGTGCTGCAAGAAAGAGGGCCACCGGGAGTTCGAGTGCTGGATGAACCCAGAGAGCCGTAACTACAGGCCATCAAGAAATACTCAGAAGACCTCAGCTAGAGGATCTGAGTACCACGAGGCGTTCAGGATGGCCAGACATCTACTGATGCTGGTGCCCTGAAAGGCAAGGGAGTAGATAGGGCATGAGTACCTGAACTCTCGTGAGACCGCTGGTGGAAGACTTTTGCTTACCTTGTTATGTACTTACCTTGGATGTTAGACAGAGATATGTTATAAGTATGTGGGAGTGTGTCATTGACCACTAGTCTCTTTTTTGTATGACTTTTGATACTAGTTATGTGGACTCGATGCGAGTAACCTTGGAACCTTGACGGATTATATATATGAATAGAATGTTAATGCCTACATTATCATGTAGCCCATACTCGACGACGCAGAGTCAATGAGACCGATAATTGCTGAACAAGAATTTCCACCTGCATGGCGCACTTGCTATTGCAAGCGCTATGACAAGTAAACCACTGAAATTTCCATCTGCCTTGCGCACTTGACAGAGCAAGTGCTGCAACTGCAACTACTACTTTTTAGTCTTTTATTATATATATACCAAAAAAAAATGTTTTCAAACTTTTCATACAAACCTTAAGATTAGAAACCTATGCAACCTCAGAAAGCCGTTAGTCCAACCACTACAACTGAAGGAATTATACAGCCACTGTGATTGTGAACCACACCAGTTTAATTGTTCTAGAATCTTCAGACAAGGCTTATTAGCCAAATACCATCAGTGTATACCCGCATTTAATGCTAATCACTACTAGTGACGAATGTTTAGTCCGAATGGACAAGCATACCCTATGTAGATGCACCACCGTCAGTGAGGATGGTTGGGAAGTGAAGAGCCAAGTTGCTCAAACTATTATGCAATCTGCAAGCATCCAATTAAATGGATGAGGGAATGAATATGAACTATGGATGAGATATGATCAGGATAAACAGGGAGAAAAGGAATATGTGTTGTACTCAAAGAGATCGAATTAGGAGAACCAAGTTTGCTAAATATAGCACGAATTTACTTACACCGAGCTGAATAACGCTGGTTTATGGCACGAATTACCACTGATGCCACTAGGGCAATGCCACTTACAACAAGATAACCGATAACATAAAAAAAAGAGAAAAGAAAAAAAAGGATATCCATCAAAGGGAAATTGACAACAGAATACTTCACAATAACCATGTGACAGACATTACCAGTTTACTAAATGAGACATGGGACGACCGCACTCGATAGGAGCATGTGGGCCTAACAGACTTATTTATGAGTTAGTCGGGTAAGTAGTAATGTATCAGTACGGTACCCCATGCAAGTAGGCAAGTGGTGTTAGGGACACGAGAAGTAGTCAACTCCATACTAAGGACAGTAAAGCAGACTACCTCGAAGATGGACGAGAAGAGCCGCAGTTAAACCAATGGGCTAAAGAAATCAAGAACCTTCAACAGAGAGTAGTAGACAGTATACAGTGAAGACAAGGAAACCTTTCAAGGACGTGAAAACTAAGGAAAGAAACATGAGAACCCATTATGGATGAAAATATGTAGAATCCTCATAAGGATCGAGCAAATCTTGAAATCCAGAGGAAATCTACCAGATGATGTGGACATAAACGCATGACTACGCAACGGTGAGTGAGAGGCATGCTAAATACTAGCAGATACCTTAAGCAAGGAACAATGGACTTGGATGTACCACTCACATGATAACTCGCTCATTATCTGTTTGACTCATTAGATATTAGCTGCTGAGAGTTTACGCCTCTGCACTCTGTAGGACTGAGTGTTTTGGTATTGCACTTGTGCAGCTATTAATTTAGTGGGAATACAGAAAGATAAAGTGGATATCAACACGAGTGTGTATCATAGAACTACAACAGTGTGTTACGCCGGAACAAAAACCACCAGGTGATACGGATGACAAGCTTTATCTCCGTGGACATGTAGGCTGGTACGTCTTAATATTACAAAGACAAGTGCAAAGAGCACTAAGTACTAACAATAGCCAATGTCATATTACATCTCAAGCTGAATATCAGTGAGAGAAGACACACGCATGTATGCTAGTGATCCAAACGAGTGGATACACAACAATGGAAAGAGGCAAACTGAGCCTATGTTCATGGGTCTGCACCTCAATAAGGAGCGAGTGGGCCCATTAGAACGAACATGGGAGAGAGCACAAATAGATCAGTGCCTCACCCTTTATGAATTATGGAGCCCAAAAGGGCTAGAGTTATACCCATCTCTCTGATATGAGGATAATCCACGAGTTGGAGAACTCTATGAGAGCCAAGAATCCAGCGCTCCTTGATGAGCGGCTGTTGTATACTTGTGGGGTACGGGGACATAACCCTTTTTAAGGGGGGTAGAGCCTCTTGGTTGTGCACGTGTGTGCACTAAGTTTTGTTGTTTGTGGTATGCGGGGCATACGAGGGTTGTTTATTTGTTTGTTTCGTATGCATGGCATATAGTGAATTGGTGGTATGCGGGGCATACATGGTTTTGTTGGTTATGGTTTGTTGGCTATGTTTGGTACGCGGGGCGTACGTTGTTGATTTGTTTTGTGTGTGATGTGCACTTGTATGTATGTATCTTATGAGATACCTGTTTGAATGTTGTATATACACCCATGTGTGTAATACTTTTCTTATGCTACTTATGATATATATATTTATATTGCTTTGTAGAATGATTACATATGGTATCGCCTAGATACGAAATGAATCATAGATGTGGAATGTGGAATGATGGTATGTTATGGACACCTCGGGGAGGTTGTCAGGGTTTGTAGAATTGATAGGAAATAATGGTGCTGATGGATCACCTATATCCATATATGATTGAACTAACGCCACAAAGTGATGGCTATGTGTTGTATAAGCGCAATACGATGTATGTAAATGATATATCACAAAGATATACATTATGGGAATAGTGGGTAGTTATATATTTATTATACTTACCTATTTGATTAAGCGACTTCGGCACGAAGTATTTTTAAAGGGGGTATATTGAAATACCCCAAACTAATAAAACATGGATTAAACATCTAATCACATTAATTAAGGCGTAAGCATACCTTAAAAGTCAACTGAGAACAACAGTGGTCAACACAAAGTAAGATGTTGCAGCCTTTGATTGTTTAGGGTAAATAAATACCAAAATGAACATCTTAGGACCTAAAACTTTGTCCTAAGCTTATTAACACATAACTAAACATATTATAATTGTTGGACACCCTCCAACACAAAGAACAAGCATTTTCATGCTTCATGGTCAAGTAGGGCAAAAACGTGCTCTAAGAAAACCTTAAAGGTCTAATGACCTCTATTTTATATAAAATTGGATTCCATGATCAAATATCATGTAAGGAACACTACAAAAACTGTTCTCAAAGAAAATAGAGCTCAGAAACACCTTGCGACTCAAAATGTGCACTAAAATACCTTAAAGCACGTTTTTGTGTATGAGCTCTAAGATAATGACTTTTTGTCACTTTAAAGACTAGAGTATATTATTTATATCATTAATGTGACATGATAGACTATATTATAAAGTCTAAATCAAAGTTTGAAAATAAAATCAAAATGGGCAATTTAGTATGAATAGTACCCAAAAATAACATTTTAAGTACTTAATATTAACCAAGGTCAAATGTCATCCATTGACCATGCCCAGCCTTGCCGACCTCCTACAGCTGTAATTCCCACTCATTAAGCTACCTCTAAACAATTATCTAGCCAATCTAATGAGTCACTAATTACTATACACTAAAGTAATATTAAAGTAACTTATAAGCTAAACTAGCTAATTCTTCTCATTTCCTTCATTCCCAGCCGACACCACCCTCCTTCATTCTCTCTTGGCTTCTCCAAAAACCGTAAGAAACACACCAAGAACAAAGGAGAACACCTTGCTACCTAGGTAAGCTTAATTAGTCATTTTATGCTCATTTTCTTCACAATTCTTTCCTCTTTCCATGGAGCAAAGCATCAACCATTTCCATCAATGTTCTTAGGTTGTTTTGGAGGTTAATTTGAGGGTGTATCTCGGCATTAACAAGGGAAGAAGGTGGAGAAATCTAATCTAGTTCTTAAGGTATAAAAATGTGCTTTAAGCACTTATCCTTTGATTCTCATCAATTCCGGTTGTAAAGCTTTGTTTTCTAAGCTTATAATCTTCCTCTTAACATACTTATTCAGTTGGTATATCAAGAGCTTCAAGGTATAGCCAAATCCAAGCCAAAAACACCATTTTTGGCACTTTAATCAAGGTAAAAATTAGGCATCTTCTAATCTGAGTTATACCAGTTTAAAGCTTGGTTTTAGTAGCTCTTTTAATGCTCTTTAACTTCTGTAAATATAGGCCGAACTCAAGCTTGGTTACCTTGGTATTCTAAGGTAAATTTACCTTGAAAATTGACATTAAACACTTCTTATGGTTAGATCTTGCTTGGAGACTAATTGTAACACCCCAACCGCTAATCCTTCCATTATCCTCTAATCAATCCCATACTTACCCTTCTCGCAGCGGATTACTTACCTACTCCCGGCGGGTGATACAACGCCGTTACCCTCCAAGGTTAACAAGGCTACTATTACTTACTGTTTCGGTCTGATGATTAGAATGAATACATACGTACTACTTACCTTACAATACCAATTACTTAATTACATTTGATTACCGAGTATACCGAATATATGAATTACATTCCAACACTACTTCCCAAAAATGAAGAGTTTGTACATCCTCTCCTTACTATTCAATCAAGAATTCAATATCCAAAAAGGTGTACCACATGGTACACCGGCTACTCAAAAGGGGCCTTAGCCGTGTTCAACTTGGTACACCATCACAATCCTACTAACTACATCAAAAGAATTGCACCCAGTCCTTACTCTATCGTCACGCCTCGCGGGTACCTGTGGAGTAAAAACATTCCCCCTAGGGGGTCAGCTTACGCTGCATATGATAACCGCATACCCCGCGTACTAGCGAGGGTACGCCAACTATTTGGTCGAGTACATGTGGTTCGTTTCATTCATACATACATACATGCTTTATACAATACAATACAATACATTCATTTTACCAAGCATACATACATACCATACATACGAGAAATACAATACAAGTCATTCATTCATACTTACCATACTCACCGCATCACAGAGATACAATTCTCCAATACATACAAAGGTCTTGTTAGCCTTATTACACACCCGGGTTAATCGGGTGTTCAATACTTTACTCCAGGTCAATGACTTACAATAGTCAAGACCAATACAAATACATTACTTACTTCTTACATACTTTACTTCCAGTTAAGTCGGTATGACCTCCGGGCAGGGATTACTACATCCCACCCACCGGGCTTTAGAGTGGCTCACTAATCCAGGATGCTACCCATTCAAGGGATTGGTCCAAGGAAAAGATTATAGCCAGGACTCGGTTCCAACCTCTTGTGGTTCCTTATCCTCACGCGTGGCCGAAACTATATCGGGCTTCTACTCATTCCATTTTACTCAATACTCATGTTAGGAGTTAGGTTATTAGGAATTAGTAGAAGTCCACACTTACTTCCATACATACATACATACACAAGTACTCATACTTACACATACACTTCATTTCCATTCATTCATTTCATGAATTATACAAACTAAATGTTCAAGAGCATAAACAAGAACAATATAGTTCAAACACAATTAAGTGCAATATAAATCCAATTCATGCATTTATCTTGTTGGTGATCACATAAACACACAATCGGGGTAACCAAGTTAGGATACAGGGCATGAGGAAATCATACCGTTCACCGTCGAATACGTTCTACCGGTTCCCTTGGAGATCAACTATTTGATTCCTATACATACATGAAGTAGTATGATCAATGATCTATTATTGATCTAATTTACTCCCTCATTGATACTTCCAATGTATACTTACTACTTCTTTACATTCATACTTGGTTATAAAACCATTCTTTTCTTTACTACCTTATAAACTTGTTTTCTTACAACTTACTTACTTCCTTACCATTATTACTTCATCAATGGTGTATTACTACATATATATGCATATAGGTATATAGGCATATATATATGTATATCTTATTACTATAATCATACAATTAAAACATTTTTTTTTGTAAGTGTTTGGGCCGTCCGACCCACCGTCCGACCCAACCCTGGGTCGGACCATTCCAGTAGGTTTTCGTCCTCTGAAATTACTCTCGTCCGACCCACCACTATTCCGTCCGACCCATACCCTCTGGGTCGGACCATTCCAGAAAGATTTCTTGTCGATTATCAAGGCCCGTCCGACCCACGTCCGACTCACGGCTCTGGGTCGACGGTTCCAGAATGAATTACCGGTGTTTTCTCAAGGCCCGTCCGACCCACGTCCGACTCACGGCTCTGGGTCAGACGGTTCCAGAAAGTTTATTTTCGTTTGTTCAGGCCTGTCCGACCCAGCGTCCGATCCAGCTGTGGGTCGGACAGTAGCAGAACTTTGCTACAGGCCTTGTTTTCTTTTCCCAATTTCACCCATTGCTTCCCTAATCTTTACCAATACTTCCCCACATGATTTAGCACTGATTAAACACTCTAAGTCACCTTAATTCATCCCCAAACTTACTACACAATACCTACACTCACTTACACATTTTCTTCATTTCATTTCAACACTCATGCTAGTTTCCTCTTCACTTAGGCTATAGATTTTGTTTCCTCTATTATGCTACAGATTTCCACCTTAACTCCTATACTCCAATGCTCCCTCAAAATAATGTTATCCCTAGCATCCGAAATGCATTACCTTACACTCTAGTTTAATCCCATTTACAAACTTCCCTCAAAATCTGTTGCAAACTACAAAAACACTCCTCTTAACTCTCCGAATACTTCCTCTTCTTAAACATCTTAAGTCCTCATCTTTCTACACAAATTTGGGCATAGTCTCCCCTATATTTTTAACATTCTCCACACACTATTTCAGCTCACACATACTCATTCTCTCAACCTGTTACACAATACATTATACTCACAATTCTAACACTACCACAACAACATAAAATTCTGCACACACACACATTCACTACCCAAGTGTTTCCCAAGCTTTAAGCATCATTTAAAACTTCAAAAACTGTTATTCATTCTTTCTCTAATACACTACTACAATACTACTACTCATTACTCGATTACATTACTCATTTTACTTACTCAAAACTGTTACAATGCAATACACAATATCCCAAGGTAAGAGCATTACCTTGACTTGCTAGTTTCTTTCTTTCCTTCCTCTTCTTCTTTCCTCTTTCTTTCTCCTTGCTCTCGGTTTCAATGAGGTTCACACACCAAGTGCTACAACCCCTACCAATACACAATACCAATTTAGCATCCATTTTATACTAACCCTAGAATTTAAGTTTTAGGGTTTAGAAAAGAGTGTTACCTTCCAATGGGTAGATGAAGTTCTTGACTAGCAAGAGGACAATATTTCTAGCCCAAGAGAGAGCCAAAATCGGCTGAAGCAACAGGAAGAAGCATTCAAAAACTGAAATTCTTAAAATGCTAATGAGGGCTAGAAACGATGGATTTTCGAACTACTTTTTACCTCAAGATAATAAGGAGGTGAAGGTGGCTTCTAATGGTGGCTTCAAATCTCCAAATGGTGAACACCCACAAAAACGAAAATAGAGCTTTTGAGTTTTTGAAAGGATGAAAATGTTCTCCTTTGCAAGGGGATTCTAGTGGTGTAATTTTTATTGCATTTGGAGGATATTTGGGTACTCTAAGAGAGGAGAGAAGTGAAGAGTTTAGTGGGGGCTTCAAAACTCCATGCTTGTCGCAGGGTAGAAGAAAGAGAATGGAGGAAAATAGAGAAGAGAGAGAGAGATGCGTGAGTGAGGGTGAGGGGAGTGAGGAGAGAGAGTTTTATTTGCTTTTTGATTTCTTTTGTCCACTAGTGCATTAGGAACAATAAAGAGAGGGGGGAGGCTTAATAAATCGGCCCACACACACCCATCTACAGATTTTTCAACTTTTATTTACAAAAGTGGACACACTAAGTTTCTTTATTTGCATTCTCACCCCTCAACTTACCGGTTGTTACAGTTTTCACTAACGGTACCCGTTTTCCGGAATTTTCCCGTTTAATTAATTTTATTGGTTCCAAAGCTTCACTAATATTTATTAATGATTATTAGTTGACCAAAATTATTACGAGTCTATTGACCCGCTTAAAGTCACGTTTTCCCGGTTTCCTCGAAAAACGCGCTTTAAGGTTCGTTTTTATCTTTTAACCCATTTTAAAGGTCCGTTTTCTTCGGGATTTGTTCCCTTGTATTTATTTAAGTGTAATTAAGCCTCTAAAAATATAATTAGCCTAATTAATCACTGTTTTTAATTACGGGGTATTTCAATCTACCCCCCTTAAGAAACTTTGCCCTCAAAGTTGCTCAAGGTTACAGTTTACCATTTCTACTCATTTGGCACGCCAATTGCCACAATACATTCTACTACCACCTTACAAGGGGTTCACAATTCTTACACTACCAGCATACGCAATTCAGATACCATGCCACATACTTAGTTCAAATACTATACGCAATACTCAATCCGTACACAATGCTTCATTCAATTCATACATTCCACAATACATTCACAATACTTCACAATGTCACTCGTGTCATATACCGTACAACACAAATGCATTGCTCATTACGTACATACCATACACATCGTACTACATACCGAATACTAGCACTACTTTGTGCCAATACAATACAATTAGCACTACATGTGCCAACCAGAATACATTACAATACATACATACTGCGCAATGCTAACTCGAAGCAATGCAAAAGCAAAAAGGCTCTACCCCCCTTAAAAGGGGTACGCCTCGTACCCTCCGTGCTATACGGATACTAGACATCTAATCTACAAACAGATTCGGGTACTTCGCCTTCATGGCGTCCTCTAGTTCCCAAGTCGCTTCCTCGACATCGTGGTTAGACCACAAGACCTTCACCATTCGTACGGATTTATGGCGAGTGTCTCTTGTCTTGGTATCAAGGATTCGCAGTGGAGTGGAGTCTCGACATATCTCATCGTCGGCTCTAGGGATAGATGTTCGGGTTCTAATACATGAGAGGGATCGGCTATGTATTTCTTGAGTTGTGATACATGAAAGACATCATGGACACGCCCCAATTCTTCAGGCAATGCTAGCCTATATGCTACGGCTCCAATCCTCTCGGTAATGGCATACGGCCTACAAATTTGGGCTCAGTTTGCCCTTCTGGCCAAATCGAAAGACACCCTTCATAGGTGAGACACGCAAGAACACTTGGTCGCCCACGGCGAACTCAAGGTCGCGTCGTCGCACATCCGCATAGGATTTTTGTCTATCTTGGGCTGCTTCATATTGGCTTGGATTTGTTGTACCTCAGCTTGTACTTGTTCCAAATACTCCTGGTCCTATGATGACCGCTTCGCTTGACTCATCCCAACACAACGGGGTACGGCAAGGTCTACCATACAAAGCTTGGAATGGCGACATCTTAATCGAAGCATGGTAGCTATTGTTATACGAAAACTCGATAAGATGAAGCTTCTCAATCCAGCTCCCCTGGAAGTCTAAGGCACATGCCCTTAGCATATCCTCTAGTGTTTAGATGGTCCTTTCTGTCTGACCGTCGGTCTGTGGATGGAAGGCGGTGCTAAGCTTCAACTCAGTACCAAGCGCTTCCGTGTCGCTTTCCAGTATCTCGAAAGAAATCTGGTGTCGCGGTCAGATACGATGGTTTTGGGACTCCGTGGTGTCGGATGATCTCCTTGTCGAATAGCTCTGCGAGCTTCGCCACCTTCCAGTGTCCTTCATCGGTATGAATCGGGCAAACTTGGTGAGGCGATCGACTACTACCCAGATCATGTTGAGTCCTCCCCTAGCAGGTGGGAGTCCAACAACAAAATCCATGGAGATGTCGTGGAATTTCCATTCCGGAATGGGCATGGATTGCACCATTCCTCCCGGTCTTCGGTGCTCGAACTTCACCTTCTGGCATGTGAGACACCTCAGCAGAACATACTCAGTCACGTCTGATTTCATTCCTGACCACCAGAAGTACCTCTTCATGGTTTGTACATTTTAGAGGCTCCGGGTGGACATGCAATGTCGAACAATGTGACTCTCGCAGAATGCGATCCCTTAGCTCAGCATTGCTTCGGGGGACGCATAATCTGCCATTCAAACGGATCAGACCATCTTCATGCAGTTTGAAGTCGTACTTTCGGCGCTCGAAGGTACCGTCTGTGTGATTTCTGTCTGATCTCTGAGAAGTAAGGGTCGCTCAACTGAGCGTCTCGCACCTCGTCAACCAAGCTAGAAGAAGCGAGTAGCGAATGGAGCGAGTGTGCTCGACGGCTCAGGGCGTCGGCTACTACGTTTGCCTTCCTTCTTTATACTGGAGGTTGATGTCGTAATCCGAGAGGAAACTCCATCCACCTCCTCTGCCTTAGGTTCAATTCTTTCTGGGTGAATACATACTGTAGACTTTTGTGGTCGGAGTAGATGGTGATGCTTACCCCATAGAGATAGTGTCGCCATATCTTCAGGCGAAGACAATGGCTCCTAACTCTAGATCATGTGTCGGGTAATTCTCCTCATGCTTTTTCAGCTGGCGAGAAGCATAGGCGACTACCTTGCCATGCTGCATGAGTACGCATCCTATGCCCTTGCCCGATGCATCACAATACACCTCAAATCCCTCTGTGCCCTCTGGAAGTGTGAGAATTGGCGCTGAGGTCAATGAGTTTTAATTTCTGGAAGGATATTCGCACTCCTTGTCCATACAAAGGGTGCATCTTTCTTCATCAGTGACGTCATGGGCTTAGCGACTTTTGAGAAGTCCTTTACAAACCTCCGGTAATATCCGGCTAAACCAAGAAAGCTCCGGATGTGGTAACAGTCTTAGTCTAGGCCATGATCGCACTGCTTTGATTTTGGATGGATCTACTGAAATGCCCGCGCTCGAGATGACATGACCGAGGAATGATACCTGATCTAGCCAAAACTCGCATTTGGGAAACTTCACATATAGCTGGTTCTCGCGCAGTGTCTCAAGTACTTTTCTCAAATGGTTTTCATGCTCCTCTGGTGACTTCGAATACACAAGAATGTCATCGATGAATACTACTACTGAAGTGTCCAGCTGATCACTGAATAACGATTCATTAGGTCCATGAATTTGGCTGGTGCATTAGACAAACCGAATGGCATCACCGTGAATTCGTAGTGGCCATATCTTGTTCGGAATGCTGTTTTCTGAATGTCTGCTCTTTGATAGCAATCTGGTGGTAACCGGATCGGAGATCAATCTTAGAAAAGACGGATGCTCCCTTTAACTGATCGAACAGGTCGTCGATGCGTGGCAATGGGTACTTATTCTTTATTGTGACCGCATTCAATTCGCGGTAGTCGATGCAGAGGCGGAGACTACCGTCCTTCTTCTTCACGAAGAGGACCGGTGCTCACCAGGGTGATACGCTCGGGCGTATAAAACCTTTGTCGAGAAGGTCATGTAGCTGTTCTTTGAGTTCTGCCATTTTGCCGGTGCCATACGGTATGGTGCCCTAGCAATGGGACCAGTACCCGGTACAAGATTGATTTCAAACTCTACCGCCTCTGTGGTGGCATACCAGGTAGCTCTTTCGGAAATACATCGGGGAATTCTGAGACTACTGCTACCTCGTCACTGAACTCTGGATCTCTCTCCAGGTCTTGCACGTGACATAAATACATTCATGCCCTTTTCTGAGCTCCCGATACATTGCCATGGCGGAGATGACTGTGTAGTTGAAGGCTCTCTCGGTCTCTGGCGGTATGAAACAGTGACCCCAGATGGACTCTTGAGCAGCAATCGGTGCTCGGCGCATAGGATTCTCCCTTGTGCCGCTCCAACCAGTTCATTCCAATTATTAAGTCGAATCCCAATCCGTTGAATTCAATGAAGGAAATGGGAAACGCTTCGCCTTTGATTTGATGGTGGCTGATTTGTAATACTTGGTACATTGTACCCGCTCCTTCGATGGGAGAGTAACCAAGAAGTTCGGTAGCTCATCCGCATCTAGCCCCAACTTCTTCGCCAGAGATGGCGATATGAGGTGTGTGAGAGGCTGCCGGAGTCGAATATATGAGGCTTCGATGCCGTTTACCGGGAATGTTCCCGTTAGGATGGTGCCGCTCTTGCCGGCTTGTTCTTCGGTGAGGATGGTCAGGTTACCTTCGGTACCGAGTCCACAAAACCTATTGATTCATGAGATTATAAGTAAAGATGGTGGAACGCAAGTGGAATTTAATAACCAACACTGCTTTTATTGAATAACTAACCATCATACAAACTGTGTCTCTAATACACGTACTACTGGATTACATGCTACTACAAGATTAATACTTTCTAAAGGTAAGGTTCAGGCGTCCTGGTATCATGTGTGTGGCATTGATTATTGCCGGTGGTTGCCGTATTCAACTTGATCTTCTGGATCCCGTGATACAGCAACCTTGATTTTCCACCCATGATTAGAACATCTCCTGATCTCCAATACCAGTTTTCTGCGAGGTCCCACGCTCCGCTCGATAACAAGAATACGGCGTCATCACCAATGGACCAAGACACTACGGGCACTCTAGTCAAGAGATTCCGCTTGTCTCATCCTTGTCTGGGTGTAAGCCAAGTCGTCCTTCTTTCTCATAGAAGTTGACATACATAGATCTGCTTCAAGTCCAGGGATTGGTTCATCTTCATACTGTTGTGCAATTTCTACAGCTTGTGTGACAAGCGTTTGGAATTCTGGGGGGTATTGCTGGAGGATGGTTGCTCCGTCTCCTGCTCACGTTGTTTGGTATGTCTTGTTATAAGGGTGTTAGTCCTTTCCCAAGCAACATCATTTTCAGCTTCATTGTAGCTCTCACCGGGGAATATTCGGGTGTATAAAATCCTCCTGGACCCGTTCCTAACTCGTGTGCATCGTCGGATGATTGAAATTTGCGCTTCGGGTGTCAGGTATCCTTTTAATAAGATCATACCTGGGGATGACTCCTGACACTGTTCGTTGTTGAAGTGGTGGTTGGCGATGGCGGTCTATTCATGAGGTGAGTTTGAAGGTATCGGGGTAACAGATATGGAATTTCCCTAAGGTGGTGAATTTCATCTCTAAATGAGTTCTAGGTTTACTAATTCATTTCATACTCAATTGCATACTCCATTGTTACTTATTCATACTCAATTTCATACTTCAAGTACTTACGCATTCATGCTTTCATTCATACAATTACTCCCATACTTAGTCATGCTCTTCAAGGATTAAAGGTTTACAGTGATTACCTGGGCCGGACTTAGTCCCGGTCCCATCACGGTCTATGATGTGTAAGGCCGGCTGGCCTCTGCGGTGCGCCCTTCTACGGACTCAGACCCCTGTCCTGTGAGGTGTGGGCTGGGCATGAGCATCGCCGATGCAACCTCCTTGCCCTCACGCTGCTTGTAGCCCTGGTAGTTGCCCTTGGGCTTAGAATTCTCCGGGCAGGCATTGGCACGGTGGCCCGGTTTTTTCTGGCAAGTGAAGCAGCGGATCTCCCTTCCTTGGCAATCTGTGCCGGGATGATCCTTGTTGCAGTTGCGGCAGATGTAGCTGCGGCCATCGGATTGGTTCTTTCCTTGGCCGAATCCAGAACCTATAGCTTTCAAGTTAGCAAGGTTTGGTATACTTACAATATTCTATATACATACTAATTCACAAGTGTACTAATTCGGTTTCGGTTTCTTACCCCTGTAGGGCTGAGACCTCAGTGGCTTAGCTGCCACTGGTGCGGTGGTAGGCAATCTGTAAAGGCTCAGTTGCCTTGCCCTTCTCAGCATGGGCACCGCCGTCTCCAGATGTATTTTTTGATGGGAATGCTTTCCCTTCCTTTTCTTCCAGGGTTGGATTGGTTTTGATCATCGGAGGGGTTAACCTTTGCCGCTCACCTTGCGCTTCAGCGCTTGCTCCTCATCTCTCAGATGGCAGGTGATCTCAACTCGAGATGCAGCGTGGTAACACTCCTGAATTACTTAGGCATTAGGTTACATTTACATACGGGAATACTAATTCACATTACTCATGGCTTTTTTAAGGGTTCAAACTTGTGTACCTGAAGGGAGGATAAACCGAGGTGAAGCCCATGCCATACCGGAGTCGATGGCTCAATCCGCCGTAGATAGAAGCGGTCGACCAAGACCTGGCCTGGTATACCCTAGGTCGGGTAGAAGTCGGAAAGAGAGGTGAAGGTGCGGTTAATATTCATCAACCATCATCTTTTCTCGGTACTTTAGCGCATCGAGCTCAGCCTTTTCTTGGTCTTGACATGCTGGGGTAATACTTGGATCGGAGGAGAGAGGTGAATGCTTCCCATCCGAAAGCAGGGTCAGCTACGTGCTCGGCCTTAACGAGCTTTCACCAGTCCATAGCCGCGTCTTTGAGGTAGTACGCAGCTATCCTCACTCGAACTCCAGCGGGAGTCTCAAGTGTCTCGAAGGCCGTCTCCATCTCGGAGAGGTAGGCCTCGAGCTTGGCGGGGTCGCTCTCGCCTCTAAAGCATGCAGGTCGAAGGTCGGCGACAGCTTTTACCCAGTTTCTCGGGGATGAGGTGGGTCGGGCTGCTGCTGCTCTGCTGCTGTGTTTTGCTGTGTTTGTACAGCCGTTATTACTTGCGGTAGCATCTGCGCTACCGTGGCGGCGACGATCTCAGCTATCGTCTGCGCCCGGTCCATCAGATGTCTCTCCTCTAGGTCGGCCTCGACCCCGTCCTGACATCTGAACAAGTGTGGATTACATTAGATGTTGTGATACTATGACCTCATGGTCTTCATTCAAACAATGGTATCGTCTTTGCAGACGTTAGTATCCGTTGTAACGGTAGTTCCTAGTTAGGTTTCTAAATATCCGTCTTATGACGGTTGAAATCCTAACTCGGTAATCACTACACTTAAGATCTAATCATCAGAGCGATACTTCGCTCTGATACCACTTTTTGTAACACCCCAACCGCTAATCCTTCCATTATCCTCTAATCCTTCCCATAATTACCTTACTCGCAGCGGAATACTTACCTACTCCCGGCGGGTGATACAACCGTTAACCATCCAAGGTTAACAAGGCTACTACTACTTACCGTATCGGTCTGACGATTAGAATGAATACATACATACTACTTACTTTACAATACCAATACTTAATTACATTTGATTACCGAGTATACCGAATATATGAATTACATTCCAACACTTCCCAAAAATGAAGAGTTTATACATCCTCTCCTTACTATCCAATCAAGAATTCAATATCCAAAAAGGTGTACCACATGGTACACCGGCTACTCAAAAGGCCTTAGCCGTGTACAACTCGGTACACCATCACAATCCTACTAACTACTCAAAAGAATCTCCATCCTTACTCACCTTCCGCCTCGCGGGTACCTGTGGAGTAAAAACATTCCCCCTAGGGGGTCAGCTTACGCTGCATATGATAACCGCATACCCCGCGTACTAGCGAGGGTACGCCAACTATTTGGTCGAGTACATGCGGTTCGTTTCATTCATACATACATACATGCTTTATACAATACAATACATTCATTTTACCAAGCATACATACATACATACATACAAGGAATACAATACAAGTCATTCATTCATACTTACCATACTCACCGCATCACGGAGATACAATTCTCCAATACATACAAGGTCTTGTTAGCCTTATTCACACCCGGGTTAATCGGGTGTTCAATACTTTTACTCCGGGTCAATGACTTACAATAGTCAAGACCAATACAAATACTACTACTTCTTACATACTTTACTTCCAGTTAAGTCGGTATGACCTCCGGGCAGGGATTACTACATCCCACCACCGGGCTTTAGGGTGGCCACTAATCCAGGATGCTACCCATTCAAGGGATTTGGTCCAAGGAAAAGATTATAGCCAGGATTCGGTTCCAACCTCTTGTGGTTCCTTATCCTCACGCGTGGCCGAAACTATATCGGGCTTCTACTCATTCCATTTTACTCATACTCATGTTAGGAGTTAGGTTGTTAGGAATTAGTAGAAGTCCATACTTACTTCCATACATACATACATACACAAGTACTCATACTTACACATACACTTCATTTCCATTCATTCATTTTTCATGAATTATACAAACTAAATGTTCAAGAGCATAAACAAGAACAATATAGTTCAAACACAATTAAGTGCAATATAATCCGATTCGTGCATTTATCTTGTTGGTGATCACATAAGCACACAAATCGGGGTAACCAAGTTAGGATACAGGGCATGAGGAAATCATACCGTTCACCGTCGAAGTACTACCGGTTCCTTTGGAGATCAACTATTTGATTCCTATACATACATGAAGTAGTATGATCAATGATCTATTATTGATCTAATTACTCCCTCATTGATACTTTCAATGTATACTTACTACTTCTTTACATTCATACTTGGTTATAAAACCATTCTTTTCTTTACTACTACTCATAAACTTGTTTTCTTACAACTTACTTACTTCCTTACCATTATTACTTCATCAATGGTGTATTACTACATATATATGCATATAGGTATATAGGCATATATATATGTATATATGATTACTATAGTCATATAATTAAAACATTTTTTTTTTAAGTGTTTGGGCCGTCCGACCCACCGTCCGACCCAACCCTGGGTCGGACCATTCCAGTAGGTTTTCGTCCTCTGAAATTACTCGTCCGACCCAGCACTATTCCGTCCGACCCATACCCTCTGGGTCGGACCATTCCAGAAAGTTTCTTGTCGATTATCCAAGCCATGTCCGACCCACGTCCGACCACCTCTGGGTCGGACGGTTCAGAATGAATTACCGGTGTTTTGCCCGTCCGACCCACGTCCGACTCACGGCTCTGGGTCGGATGGTTCCAGAAAGTTTATTTTCGTTTGTTCAGGCCCTGTCCGACCCAGCGTCCGATCCAGCTATGGGTCGGACAGTAGCAGAACTTTGCTACAGGCCTTGTTTTCTTTTCCCAATTTCACCCATTGCTTCCCTAATCTTTACCAATACTTCCCCACATGATTTAGCACTGATTAAACACTCTAAGTCACCTTAATTCATCCCCCAAACTTACTACACAATACCTACACTCACTTACACATTTTCTTCATTTCATTTCAACACTCATGCTAGTTTCCTCTTCACTTAGGCTACAGATTTTTGTTTCCTCTATTATGCTACAGATTTCCACCTTAACTCCTATACTCCAATGCTCCCTCAACTAATGTTATCCCTAGCATCCGAAATGCATTACCTTACACTCTAGTTTAATCCCATTTACAAACTTCCCTCAAAATCTGTTGCAAACTACAAAAACACTCCTCTTAACTCTCCAAATACTTCCTCTTCTTAAACATCTTAAGTCCTCATCTTTCTACACAAATTTGGGCATAGTCTCCCCTATATTTTTAACATTCTCCACACACTATTTCAGCTCACACATACTCATTCTCTCAACCTGTTACACAATACATTATACTCACAATTCTAACACTACCACAACAACATAAAATTCTGCACACACACACATTCACTACCCAATGTTTTCCCAAGCTTTAAGCATCATTTAAAACTTCAAAAACTGTTACATTCTCTTCTCTAATACACTACTACATTACTACTACTCATTACTCGATTACATTACTCATTTTACTTACTCAAAACTGTTACAATGCAATACACACTATCCCAAGGTAAGAGCATTACCTTGACTTGCTAGTTTCTTTATTTCCTTTCCTCTTCTTCTTTTCCTCTTTCTTTCTCCTTGCTCTCGGTTTCAATGAGGTTCACACACCAAGTGCTACAACCCCTACCAATACACAATACCAATTTAGCATCCATTTTATACTAACCCTAGAATTTAAGTTTTAGGGTTTTGAAAAGAGTGTTACCTTCCAATGGGTAGATGAAGTTCTTAACTAGCAAGAGGACAATATTTCTAGCCCAAGAGGGAGCCAAAATCGGCTGAAGCAACAAGGAAGAAGCATTCAAAAACTGAAAATTCTTAAAATGCTAATGAGGGCTAGAAACGATGGATTTTCGAACTACTTTTTACCTCAAGATAATAAGGAGGTGAAGGTGCTTCTAATGGTGGCTTCAAATCTCCAAATGGTGAACACCCACAAAAACGAAAATAGAGCTTTTGAGTTTTTGAAAGGATGAAAATGTTCTCCTTTGCAAGGGGATTCTAGTGGTGTAATTTTTATTGCTTTGGAGGATATTTGGGTACTCTAAGAGAGGAGAGAAGTGAAGAGTTTAGTGGGGGCTTCAAAACTCCATGCTTGTCGCAGGGTAGAAGAAGAGAATGGAGGAATAAGAAAGAGAGAGAGAGATGCGTGAGTGAGGGTGAGGGAGAGTGAGGAGAGAGAGTTTTATTTTTTGCTTTTGTTTATTTCTTTTGTCCACTAGTGCATTAGGAACAATAAGAGAGGGGGAGGGCTTAATAAATCGGCCCACACACACCCATCTAAGATTTTTCAACTTTTATTTACAAAAGTGGACACACTAAGTTTCTTTATTTGCATTCTCACCCCTCAACTTACCGGTTGTTACAGTTTTCACTAACCGGTACCCGTTTTCCGGAATTTTCCCGTTTAATTAATTTTATTGGTTCTAAAGCTTCACTAATATTTATTAATGATTATTTAGTTGACCAAAATTATTACGAGTCTATTTGACCCGCTTAAAGTCACGTTTTCCCGGTTTCCTCGAAAAACACGCTTTAAGGTTCGTTTATGCTTTTAACCCATTTTAAAGGTCCGTTTTCTTCGGGATTTGTTCCCTCGTATTTATTTAAGTGTAATTAAGCCTCTAAAAATATAATTAGCCTAATTAATCACTGTTTTTAATTACGGGGTATTTCACTAATCATGCCTTAATTGCTGTTTGAAAACATGTAAATGATGCTGTGGAAATTTTATCCTAAGCAGGCCGTGGCCAAACAAGGCCTTATCTAGGCAAAAACAAGGTATAAATCACTTAAACCTACATTTGGTATATTAATATGTGTTTATACATATGTATATAAATTTGCCGTGAGTGAATGGTTATATTAAGGTCTTATTTTGACCTTAGGTGATTAAGAAATGGTTTAGTAAATTTTATAACTAATTAATTAACATAATTGTCAAATTTAAGACATTATGTGGAAAATTGGTAAATATGGAAAATATTTGTGTAAGGCCGAGAGTTTTAAGGCTTTTATGGGCATTTATGTGTAATTCATTTTATAAGCTAATGTTTGTAATAAGGCCATGTACTTTAGGCCATTTTATTTATGCATTTATAAGCTTTTATTTAAGTTTAGGAGGTATATATGCATTACCGCATATTATAAGGGGTTATAGTGTAATTAAATTAAATTTGGGGGCTATATAATGATATAGCCAAAATTTAGAGGTTTAAATGAGTTTAAATAAAAATTATAAGATTATATAAAGTTTGGGGTCAAATTGTAATTTCTGAAAAGATATGGGTATAAACCGTAATATATGGTTATTGATGGTCAAGGAAATATTAAGGTGGTCAACCTTGACCATATGGTAGGTTTTGACCAAATTAAATAAGTTTGATAGCTTATTTAAGGTTTTATTATAAGATAAGTATTTAATTGTAACAATTTTATAACATATGTGGTAAATATGTTATTACCGAAAATAAAGGGTGTAAAATGGTATTATAAACACCCATGGGCTATTAGGATTTTTTAGGAATTTATTGGGTTGATTTTGGAATTAAAATAAACTATATATATATAATATATAGTTATTATGTCATTATGACACTTTGGAATAAAAGATGGGTTGGAAATGTAATATACCGAAAGTATATGGTTAGTAAGGGTAATTATAACCCTTTGCTGAAATTTGGTGATTTTTAGAATTATATAAGAGTATTTATTAAGATTTGTGTATAATATATAGTTTTAATGATATGATAAAACTATATGTTATAAATTGGGCCAAATGGCAATTATAGGAATTTGGTGGGTCTGTTTGGAAATTACAAAAAATATAACCATAGGTTATACCATTTTATAGGTTAAAAATGTTATATTATATGATATATATAACATGGTATAAATAATGGGGTGAATTTGTAAACAAAGGAAACTATGGATTATGAAAAAGAATAAGGTTTTGATATGGTGCCCATGCGGCAATATTAAATAGTTTTGAATAAAAACTATAGGTTATAAATTAAAGGAAATAAAAATATCATATTATATGATATTGGTATATGGTATAACATTACATAATGTTATGTGGTCAAAATGGAATTTAAATTAATTAAAGGGCTGTACCGAATTATAAGATATGGAAAAATGAATTTTAGACTATGGTCTATAATGTTATAAATGTTATAACAATTATATGGTGTTAATGGTTTTAAGGGAATTAAATAAGTAAGGATATTCACATTAAATAATGTGACAGACTATAAATAAATAAGATTTATAAACTAAGGTATTTATTGATTAAACCTTAGGAGTTGTAATTATACAACATAAAATGTTACATAATATTAGGATAATACTCTTAATATAAGTTGTATAATATAATACAACTAATGGGAATAATCATCAAATATAAGATGATAAAATGTAACATATAATATAAGAGTTTTATAACTCATGAAACTTACCTATGTGGTAAATATATACATATACAGGAAAATGTATATAAGGATGGATATATATTATGGTTGGAAACCATATAATATAATGGTGGTGGTTGTTACATAAAAATAGTTACAAACTATAAGTTATGAGTTTTTGAATGCAAATATAAATTGCTAAGATAATGGAGTATATAATACAATTTATTATAATGGATGGTGGAAAATAATACAATAAAATATAGTCATGCATGCATACATGCAACTATAGGTTATGTACCTATATTTAATGGTGGATAAGATTAAAGATATATAATGAATTAAACTTAACAGTCGAAATGTTTTGACATACGAGCTTTAGTAACAAAGCCGACCGGTTTAGAGAAACCCGTAACAATTAACTGTAGAAATCCGGGGATGAACTGTCGGGGTTACTTGTTATTCGGAAATACCGGATGTAGTTAGTCATGGAGACTGACTTATAGTTTTATTACCGTTTAGATCATACTTTAGACGGAGGCGCTTGACGAGCTAGTGGTCTACACTGCGCATCCTAGGTCTTGGTGAACGGTATGTAAAGGGGTTTGATCCGGGTTGTCCTAAGGATTTCCTTGGGCTCGGATTTGGTTGATATCACTTGTGTGTTAAGTGTTTTGGATACATGTATGTGATTGTGTGCTACTGCATTAATTATTTATGCACGGGTGTCCTACGAGATTAACACTACGTCGACTATAGATCGACTTATATAAACATACATATACGTTATTGTGATGTCATGAAGGTTACTTGATATAATACCATTAGTATTAATATTAAGTATATGGTAACCTAAGTAAAACACTTAGGAACGAGTCACGACATTGTCGGTCTCTAGAGCATGGATCTCGAACATGAATATAACCTAGATTACTTCTAGGTATGCGTGAGACCCATTGGGCAGCTAATTAATAAATTATATTCTCCAAAAGACTAAGAGCATATCTTAAACATTATGAGAGAGAGATGGTATGAGTTGAGGTGAGGAATCCCGGTAGTTTACGAACTACTTGGTTGCGCATTTGTGATCACGTAGGGGTTCCCGATCAGGTTCCGCTCCAGGTTTATACCCAACGAGCCCTATTTGGATCATGGGTCAGGTGGCTACGGCCTTTTATATGGACGTCTTACGAGACAAAAGAGAATAGTCAGGGGCCTCCGGACCTCTGGCGAAATGAGCACCTTTGTGTGTACGGGAGGACTACTGTCCATGGTGAGATTATCGGGTTGTCTTAACATGACGCCCAACTGGTATTAATTAAACATGGTTTGGATGGATGGGGCCTTAAAGGCCAAATTAAATTAACTATGGAAATTGTACGCTACGGCGATTGTACATTGTACATTATACTGTTATTATTCGACACGTTCGATATACAAATGTTGTTGTGATATTTTATGACTGTTTGAGTTGGATGGATGGTTAAATGTTATGAATGTTTGGATGGAGGATCATGTATATTACAGTATTGATTATAACTGTAAAATGGTAAAGCATGAAACCAATCTAATAATAAGATGGTTAAAATGATTAAGTGACCATTAGGGTCCAGGCCCGGCATACTCAGCGTCTATCGCTGATACTACACCATTGTGCAGGTTGTTGACTATTGCCGAAGCCGAAGTGCGGGAACAGGGTAATTAGAGTTTATTTTAATTACCGCACATGGAGTTGTAATATGGTACGGTTATGTATATTCAGGATTGGGTAGACGCTCACTTGTCGATGTTTATGGTTTATGGACTTAGTATGATGTATAGGATTTATCTCGTTATCACAGCGGTTAGTAGATTGTTTATGTTGGTTGTTGGATATAGTTTGGCTTCGTTGCTCGCATGGGCGAGTAATGGCCGGTGACACCCGAGATAGTATTGTTGTTGTTATTATTTCTTCCGTTGTAAGACGTTTTATTTATTGCTACGTGAGAGATTATTACATGATTATGAAGAGGGGTGTTACATCTTATCTGCAGCGTGCTGCACTCTCTTCTGACCGTCAAATCAAGCTCCCTGATCGGTCTTGCCCTTGCCCTTCATCTCGGGCCTGTAGGCTGTGCTCTCAGGGTTCCGGAAGCACTCGTATGCTCGGTGCCCGTATACCCGACCATAGTTGCACTCAACCCTGTTCCCCTTACAATCGAGCCCGGGGTGGTCCTTGTGACACCACTGACAGATGTAGCGTCGCTGTAGCCACCACCGGCTCCCTTGCCAGTCTCAGATCCTGATTACATTAGATATCAGTACTTGTGTCTCAACAGTTACTTAACGATTCTTAATTCACTTAAGTGTATCTCCTTACCCTTTAGCGCCTTAGAGCGCAAGGGCTTTGCAGCTATAGCATAAGTCAACTTCAGCGGCTCTTCAGTAGCCTTCTCACTCTCTACCTTTCCCTTCCGATTCCTCTAGGCCTGAGGTTGGTACTTCTGTTTCTTGTACCCATCTTGCCCTTGGTTCTCTGTGCTCTTCCCGACACTCTTCCTCTTAGCATTGTCCTCGTCCCTCAGCTGGACGGTTATCTCGACCTTAGCAACGGCATGATTGCACTCCTATTTCTCAAAGTACTAGTTTATCTCATTTCTCAAAGTCTAAATCTTATTCATTTAGTTATATGTTAACCATTCTCATTACCTGCAAGGTAGTATAACTCGTTGGCCCCATGCCGTAGCGGAGTCGATGGCTAAGCCCGCCATAGAAGCGGTCCACCAGAATCTGGTCTAAATATCCAAGATCCGGCAGAAGACGAAGCAAGGCGGTGAACTCCGAGTAATACTCGTCCACCGTCATCTTGTCTGTCTGCTTTAGCGCATCCAACTGTAGGCGCTTCTTCGTTTGGACATGGGCGGGAAAGTACTTGGCTCGTAGTAGTGCGGTGTACTGCTCCCAGCCGAACTCTGGATTGGCCACATGCTCGGCCCTCACCAGCTTCCACCAATCGCCTGCTGCCCCTTTCAGGTAGAACGCAGCCAGACGCACCTTGGTCCCAGCGGGGACATCAAGGGTCTCGAAGGCGGTCTCCAGCTCGGAGATGTATGCCTCAAGCTTGGCGGGATCAGTCTCCCCCTTAAAGTGTGTGGGTCGAAGGTCAGCCAGACTCTTTACCCAATTTGGTTCCCGGGGCTGTGGCGGTGGAGGTGGCGCACCCACACCAGGCTGGTAGCCCATATGCCCTAATGCGGCATCTGTTATCTTCGTGATCGTCTGCCCTCCCGGTATCTCAGTAGCATCATCGGCTCGACCACGGCCTCGGCCTCCTCTCCTTCCTGACATCAGAATAAGCACAACTCACATTAGGTTCATATCCATAACGGTTTCGGTTCAATGATTTACAACGTCCGTAGACGGTAAAGACGATCCATACTTAATAGTGGTCATCTGACTCTACTCACTCTAACTTCTCACACCCTTAGCCCATTACTTATATCTGAACTCATAACCTAACTTGGTGGTCACCTATGTCTGGTATTTCTTGATCTGAGCGTAACTATGCTCTGATACCACTTTTGTAACACCCCGTCCTAAGCCAATCGTGGTTATCGCCAACTTTACAGCTTAATCATAAACGTCGCAGCGGATTTAACTAACACCGGGACCTTTCCACGGTCTGATCAATAGATTATACCGAACTTAAATATTTACAATGCGTATCCAAAAGAATTTATAAACTATCCAAAACATTCACCAACCGAGTTCATAGTATCTCAAGCAACAACACAACTACCTCCAGTATTAGTACCGACAGACGGGTGCACAGGCGCAACCCATACTCAAAATAAAAGTCCCACCTAAGTCTACCCGCTCCTACTCTCATGGTGACTCTTCATGGGCCGCTTACCTGCAAAAGTAAAAATAGCCCCCCAAGGGGGCCAGCAAGAATGCTAGTACGACCCTCTCATGGCCCCCAAGCTAACGGGGCTACGACGACTAATTGTCGATAGCATAGAAGTTGATTAGAATCACAATCATATATGAAGTGCAATAAAACAACAATGCACAAATGAACATACATAGTTCACACACAAATGAACGACTTAAAGAGTCACTGCTAGAAAAAAAAGAATAAACAACGCTTAAATTTGGCATTTAAGAACGTTTATTTAGCGTTGTTTATTCGAGCGACGCAAATGCTAAAACATTTTAAATGACGCTTTCAAAGCGTTCCTTATACTATCTTTAAAGAACGCTTATTTGCAAAGCGTTCTTTATAATGCGAGAACGATGGCAACATAAAAAACGCTTTACTAATAACAAGCGTTCTTTATGCTCAGTAAAAAACAACGCTTATCACATATAAGCGTTTCTTATGATGGTTGGCAGGAGAGTTTAAACGAAAGCTTATATGGATAAGCGTTCTTTATATATATATATATATATTTTTGTTTTTTTTCAGAAATCTGATCTGTACGTTCCAACAAATGCTGATCGATATCATCACATCACAAATCAATTAATGCATTGTTGCATTTTCAACACAGCAAAAATCTCTACCAATATTTGCATTAATCCAGGCAGGCCAATTGCATGCAACAAATCAGCCAGTATTAACAGAGAATGCCAGTATTAGTACCATAAACACTTGCAGACAACATTTAATTACAGTTAAATCCAAACACAGATGGAATCTACTAAGTACTTATGTTGTAATTAAAGCAATCTGTAGAACTTTGATAATGCAGGAAACGTGTACTTGACATATATAATGGGCGCAACAGACTATATTTTTGTAGATGCAAATTGGTTGATTAGTCAGACATCTTCCAGTATTGCTTTCATCCAGTAAGCGCACATGTGCTTCTTGACAAAATCTAGATAACCAACTGAATAAGTACCTCCTTGTTTTTCAAAGAACTGAATAAGTTGCACGCAAGAACTATAAAATCAATTAAGTACACACCATTTAAACTTATCCAACCATGCAGAAACAGTTAAATTACCAATTCAAACACAAAACTTATAACACATACTCCAGATTCATTACTGATTTTGTCGATGTGGGACACGATGTCCAACATGTATCGCATCACAAAATAACCGCAACTGCAGCTATCCGGTTGCCTGGGACACTATTTTCAATAAAATTATATTATTATATATACACACTAATATATACAAAATATATTTAAGTATATATGCATATGAGTAAATAGAATGTTTTTTACCTTTTTAATATTATGTATCTGCAAAGGAAAATTCATCTGATTGGCATTGACCATACCTTCTCTAAAACCACAGAAATTAATTAAAACAAGCATTAATTTAAGTGACAAGTCATCAAAAAAGGTATAAAATTTTATTTTTTGAAATGAAAATATGCACACTTTACTTACTTTGTCAGCAGAACAGAAATGGCGATGTTTCTCCTAATTCCACCAATAGGGTCAATCACTATACAGGATGATGAGTAAGTACACACCACTAACAACAACCAATGATTGCTACAAGTTTGAAACAACAACAAATCAACTTCACCTTCAAAATATATATGAGACAAAAGCATAAGGTGGTCAAGCACGCTTACATGTGATGATATGGTATGAGCACAAATTTGCTATTCCTCTTTACCGCCGCAATTATGCCATTGCGCATATGGATCTGACACGCAGCACCGTCTCTCATAGCTTCCTCATAAGACATGATTTGTGGACATAGAAAGGTGATCATATTGTCCAGTTTCTTTGCCACCAGCCTCGATAGTAAGGGCCTTTGATGACAAATGCATTAAATTAAAATTATATATACATAAAACTTACTATTAACTTTGAAAGTGAAAAAATGTGATACTTACAAGCAGTAGGATTGAATCACCGAGATGTTCAGCATATCACCAAGCAACAGCTCCTTGACATCGCTAATACTGATCAGCAACTCTTGGGGTTCTCCACTGTGGAACAAAGACGGCGGAACCCTAAGGATGAACTCAATGAAATCATCACCTTTCCCGAGTATCAAGTCATATAAGATTTTCTGACGCTTTCCTAGTGTTTTCACCGAATTTTGGATAAGAATGAAATTGCGTTGAAGTGGACTGATGTAGTGATCATCCTGCTGACCCGATGGTCCCTTTCCTTTCGACGCACTGACTGTCTTACCTTTGCCAGCAATAGGAACAAGTGTCTAAGAAATGACAAATTAGCATATATACGTTAGAAAATATTCTCCCAAAACTGCATTTATATGAAATGGTAATTAGTAAACAAATTTATATAAGTTGTTTTGCTTACCGTACTATCAGATAAATCCACCAGATTGCAAGGCCATGGTACTTGTGAGCCACGTGCTTCAATGACAGTGCTCCAATCATTTCACTCTATCGGTAGTGGAATTTGATCACAGCCTTGACAGACACTGTCGACCGTCACACGGACGTACCAGGCCGAAACTCGCTTAAAATGACACAGTGACGGCGAATCAGTCTGTAGAATTGTGCCTACTGCAACCACAACGGTGCCATGTTCATTGATTTGCAGAAGACGACACTTTTTGGTTCCCTAATAAACGAACACAAACAATTAGATTCATACATTACAACATGCATGCTTTTGATTAATTGAAAAAATAAAATAACGACAAAGCACTATATTCACACATGCATACCTGAAACTTGGCATATGGGAATGGATCAGAAGGTGCAGGTACAGTGTAAGTAACCGAAACCTGAGATGGTACAGGGGTGGAAGTAGGTGCAGGGGTAGAAGCAGGTGAGGGGTGGAAGCAGGTGCTGGGATGGAAGCAGGTGCAGGGGTGGAAACGGGTGCAGGGGCGGCATACACTGATGAGCTAGAAGATTGATGCCCTTGACTCAACTGTTCCGTCAATCTTGCTTCCATTTGTTGCATCTGTTGCTGCAAATCAGATTGGAATTGTTGTGACAACTTCCTTTCGATCTCCTTGATTTCTTCCTCTCTCCCAATCCGCTGGGAGCGAGGAAAAACATCTCTCTGATGCACTACGGATCCAAATCCTCGAACTCTCCCAGGGTAATCCTTCTTGCCAAGCGCTTTGTTCAACGGATCCTCCTGAGTATGAGGCTGGCCAAGAAAAGAATCAACACCCTCTAGTCTTGTACACGCAAAAAAAAATGTAAATTATGAATTAGATCAAATAAATAAAACATACATAATTGTAAGAAAAATTTATAAACTATTAAATATTACTCAGGGCACTCACAATTTTTGCAGCTAAGTCTGCAGTCTCCTTCCGTGGATAATACATTTCGCCGTCCTTCTCTAATTGGCGGCCAAGCATGTATGTTTGTGCCCGATTCGCCTCATCCGGACTTTGAATCGGCTCAATTGTGCCGTCCTCACGCACACGCTTCAATAACCCCTTTTCAATCCAGCCTGGTATACGCCCCGCGTACCCAGCTCGGCCCATGTAGTGGGTTCTGATCTTTCAAGCGATTCTGTCGGGCTTTTTCCTGAACTGCCTGTGGAAAGAATTAATCCAATTCATTTTATAAACTTTATCCTGTTAAATTAACAACATAAACTTAAAAGTTAATCTATGAAAACAATTACTTACCCTGAACTCAGGGGTGATATGTGCTTCATAGAACTCCTTCCCATCCTCCTCAGTGATCATGCCAGCATACAGCTCATAGGGAGGCACCTGCTTCGGGTTGTTTGTATTGATCCAACCAGCCACCAGCCTATTTTTGAATGCTCGCATACGTAAAGCAAGCAGTGACAACACTTTATCATATGCTTCATCCGGGATCTGGTACTTCTTCTTCAAGCTCGTCCACATGATCTCCTTTATTTCCGGATCTTGGTTCCTCCAATTTTTGTTGATACTGCAATGGGTCTTAACCAATCGACCCATGGCGCTGGCAAACTTCTGCTTTTTCTCGCCAGTGGGTCTAAGATACCTGTAATATATACAGTATATATGTTAGTCATACGTACGAAATATATAGTACTACATATAAATGTATAAATATCAGTATATATGTGAAAAAATAAAACAAAATAACATATAGGTGTAACATATACCTATCCCACCAAATCAATCATGCCACTCTCCTTCTCATTTAGACCACGTGACGGTCCTCGTGTCTTTCGTGGAGGGCGATGAGAGGTCGTAGGAGGGTCCTGAGAGGTCGTAGGAGCATCAGGCATCGACGATCTGTGTACGCTCCGCTAACTGCATCTCTGAATCTATCTCCATCTCCATCTCCTCATCACACTGTATGAGCATCTCATGATCGTCATCCATAATCTGCACAATATCATTACATAATATATATATATATATATAGTCAGTGTCATAATAGTCATAGAGTCATAAACAAACATAAATTGTACACGCATGTGTTAAGCATTCACTTTTATGCCAGACTTACTTTTTGTTCATTTTTCCACCCACAACCCTTCTCCATGATCTGATCTTGTGCACTGAAAGTTGGTCACATTATCAACTTCCATTGGCATTTGGAGGGGAACATTGTCCATTTCACAGTCATAATCTTCCTCGTTCATAACACCATCAACACCAACTATCCGTCGCTTACTTTGCAATACAACTGACCATCTGGGATTATATTGATCACGGCAGTAGAACACTTGTCTAGCTTTAGAAGCAACTATAAACGGTTCTTCTGTGTATGTCAATGCGTTTAGGTCAACCAACTTCATACCGTGTTCCACCTGACGGTAACTGCGCCTGTTGTCTACCCATTTGCATTTAAAGACACAAGTTTCGTAACCGGTGTAGTTAAGGACCCAAATCTCCTGAATCACACCATAATACTCTTTCCTCATTGTCACTCCCTTACTACCTGCATCTTGATATATTTCCTGTGAAGCAGTTAGATGAACACCACTATTTTGATTTATTGACTTGCGATCTTGGCGTTCAATATAAAAAGAGAACCCATTCACATCGAAACCCTCGTACGATAAAACATCAAGATTCGGACCGAGCGCTAATAACTTAACCATTTCAGTTACATTGCCTGAATCTTCATGCATAACTTTTTTTTGAACCATGTAACGAATGTAGCATTCTGCTCCTTCTTCAATCTCACTTGACTCATCGACGGATGTTGTGCTCTGAGAGCGCTTAAGTGTGACACGAAGTATGGTTCAACATCTTCAACATGGCTCAACACGGTTAGATGTGCTTTACACAATGCAGCAAAATCAGGCCTTACCATTTTTTTCCCGATTGTACCTACACCCTGTAACTTGCCCTCATGTCTTGATCTCGGAAGTCCTATGTGGTCCACGCCTTCTAAGTAGTGGGTGCAAAAGTCAATCACTTCCTCAGTTACATATCCTTCAACAATGCTTCCCTCTGGACGTCTGCGGTTTTTCATTTTTTTTAAGCACACCCATGTATCTTTCGAATGGATACATATACCTGAGATATAATGGGCCACACTCCTTGATCTCCCTTACTAAATGAACAAGCAGATGCACCATAATATCAAAAAATGAAGGTGGAAAATACATCTCCAACTGGCACATAGTGACAATTAGTTAAGCCTGCAACTTGTCCAGTGTCTGCACATCTAGAACTTTGGCAGAAACTCCATTGAAAAACACGGACAAATTTGTAATGGTTTTCCTGACATCATGTGGGAGAATCCCACGAATTGCAATGGGAAGCAAATGTTGCATCAAAACATGGTAGTCGTGAGATTTCATCCCTACTAACTTGAGTTCAGACATGGACACCCAACTTCTTACGTTGGAAGAGTACCCTGATGGTACTTTGATGTCAGAAAGGGCACTGCAGAAACTCTTTTTCTCCTCTTTGGATAGAGTGTGACATGCGGGAGGCAGAAAGATACGTGTTCCTCTTTGTTGGGGTTGGAGCTCTATTCGTATGCCCAACTCTACTAAATCTTTTCTCCCCTTTAAATGATCTTTTGTTTTCCCTTTAATGTTTAGCAACGTTCCACCAAGACTTTCACCCACATTTTTCTCGACGTGCATGGCATCAATACAATGCCTTACTTGCAAATGTTGCCAATACTCAAGATCAAAAAATATCGACCTTTTCTTCCAAACACTCTTCTCTGTAGCTTTAGTTGGAGGACCAAAGTTGTTCACAATATCTTTCACCTGGTTATAAACATCGACACCTGATAAAGGTTGCCGAGCTACAGCATGATCAGTCGTCCCGTCAAATTCATCTGTCATCTTTCGGTACTTATGATGTCTTGGAAGGAATTTTCGATGACCCATGTACACATTTTTTCCACTATATTTCAATCGGATATTGCAAGTGTTATCACCGCAAACAGGACACGCTAATGCTCCTTTGATTGTATATCCAGATAGGTTTCCGTATGCTGGAAAGTCGTTTATTGTACAAAATAGCATAGCACGCAGTGTGAAGTTTTCCTTTGCATAAGAATCATATACTGTTGTTCCCTTATTCCATAAGAGTTTCAAGTCACCAATAAGCGGCTGCAGAAACACATCAATATTATTCCCCGGCTGTTTTGGACCGGATATCAACATTGATAGAATAATATGCCTAGGCTTCATGCACAACCATGGTGGGAGGTTGTATACAGTCTGCAGAACAGGCCAAGTATGGTGTACACTACTCAAAGTGTCGTACGGGTTCATTCCATCCGTGCATAAGCCAAGTCTTAAATTTCTTGATTCTTTACCAAACTCAGGAAATATTCTGTCAATGTTTCTCCATTGCGGTGAATCAGCAGGATGTCTTAATTTACCATCGTCCACCCTATGTGTTGTATGCCACCTGAAATACCATGAACTTAAATATGGTGATTAAATTATTTTAGTATGGTATTTAAGGGCCTAATAGTTCCTAAGTAATTTTGGTAAGGAAAATAAATCCAAAAGAAATAAAGAAACGCTTAAAAAGCGGAAAACGCTAAATAAGCATTAAAAAACCATAGGAGGTATGAGACCTTAGTTAGCGTATTATATGGATTCTAAAGGCTTAATAAGGCATAAATAATATATGGGAACAACTCCCGAAGAAAACGGATCCAAATAATGTATTAAAACGCTAATGGAGCTTTAGCGCGCGTTTCCGAGAAAACCTGAAAACGTGATTTTAAGTGGTCAAACGAACCCGTAAAAAATTATAAATCATTAAATAACAATAATTAAGCATTAATGGAAGCTTAATAACCAATAAAAATTAAAGAAACGGGAAAATTCTGGAAAACGGATCCCTGTTAGTAAAAACTGTAACAACCGGGAAGTAGTGGGGTGAGAGTGTAATAAAATAAAACTAGTGTGTCCACTTTTGTAAATAAAAAGCAAAAATGTGAATGTGTGTGTGTGTGGGTCGGCAGCCCCCTCTCTCACACACCCCCTTTACTTCCGAATATGCTAAAGGATAAATAAGAATGTAAAAAGTAGCCCCCACACTCTCTCACCTCACTCTCTCATTTCTCTTTCTCCTTTCTCCTTCCCCCACCGATTTCTCTCTCCTTTTCCATGGGGGCTGGCGATTTTTGGAAGCTCCAAGACCAACAATGGCCTCTCTTCTTTCTCTCAATGCTCTACCTTCATTTGAGCTCCAATCACAAAAATAATTACATATTTGTAATCCCCTCATCATCCTCTATCATTCCCTCTTTTCAAAATTCGGAAAGGATGAGTTTCATCTCCATGGGTTTTCCCCATTTGAAGATAAAAGCACACCATTATGAAGCTTGGAGTCTCCTATTTCAAACAAGGTAAAAATCTCCATGAAAGACCTCACTTTCCTTCATGTCTTAAGTGTGGCCGATTTTGCCTCTCTCTCTTACCTTGTTTTCTCTTGTTTTGGAGCTTGTTTCAACCCTACAATGGTGGGGTAACCCCTTCTTCATTCAAGGGTGAGAACCCCTCTTGAAAAGCTTAAAAGGTAAACCTGAACTATATGTTTTGAGGCCTTTCATTGAATTAAGGTTTCCTAAGGGTTTGTATAATTAATTAAGTGTATTTTGTGTTTCTTGAATGTTGGGATGGAGTTTGGAAACTCCATTCCCTCTTGACCGATTTGTGCAAGAAAGAGAGGAGGAGAAGAATTGTAAAAGAATGAAGGAAATTATAAGGTCAAGGTAAGAGCTCCTTCATAATGCTTAATTTTAATGCATTAGAGTAATGGGAATGGGTAAACAAATAAAAGAACCTAAACTATTGTATTAGTATTGAAGTTATGAAATTTTGAGTATTTGGGAACTAGTAAGTGGATTGTAGGCCTTAGAGCCAAGTATATTGTGTACGAGTGTTGGTATTGATGTTTGGTGGAGTAATGATGTAATGAGTATTGCCTTGTATTGCTGGTAGGACCCTTATATGGGTGTGGCTAGATTAGGAATGAATTTGATGAAAAAGTATGTATGTGGAGAAGTTTGAATTGTAGGTGAACTATGACAAACTTTTGGTAAGAATATGCACATTTATGGATGACTTGGTGAATGGGAGAACCAAGGTGAGTATTGGACTTAGTAGAAATGTTTAGTAGCTATGGAATGGTAGTTCTAGTATGGGAAATGGGAAGGTAAAAATCTGTAGCAAAGAAGTATCAAAATGCATTGAAGAACTAGGAAAAATTGGTGTGCAAGATTTGGTAAGAAGAGAGTTGGACATGGGTATAGGTAGTGTAATGGCTTGGAAATGAATTGGCATGGTAAGGTGAAGTATTTAGGATGCTAGGAATGGCATTGGTTGAGGAAGTATTGGATGGTAGGGTTGAGTTTAAAAATCTGTAGCATGAGGGAAACAAAAACTGTTACATAAGTGTTGAAGAAGGAGTAAAGGAATTGTGTAAGTTGATTGATGAATTTAGTAATGGGATTGGTGGATGGATTAAGGCATTTTAGGAAGCCTAAATGGTACTAAAACATGTGGGATTACATGTAGGAAGATTGGGGAAGAAATGGGTAAGGAAAGAAGTGAAAACAAAGCCTGTAGGCAGGTTCTGGACTGGACCGACCCAGGGGTTGGGTCGGTCGGAGCACAGGCAATGGAACGTAAACTTTCTAGAATGGACCGACCCAGAGGTGTATGGGTCGGTCGGAACAGTTCTTGGTCGGTCGGTGGGTCGGTCGGCCCTAACTTACAAAAAACAATATAATAATAATAACATAGTAATCATATGTATGTATATATATAGATATGTACATACATAAAGGACTTTAGTAATACACCATTAAAGTAACACCAATGGTAAGAAAGTAAGTATATGGGTAGGAAAACAAGTATGAAAAGTAATTAAGAAAGTTGAGAGTATAAGAAGAGTAAGTATACCGGGATAACGGGGTAAGTATGGGAGTAGTAATTATTTGTGTATCGTATGAGCATAGCATTAACAATAATGTTGGAAACATTACCAGTGGAACAAGTGTGAACCAAGGAACAAGGGAACACACGGTAAAGCTAACCCCGGTGAAAGGTATGATTTTCTCATGCCCCACATGCTAACCGAGTTACGTTGATTTGTAAGCTGTATGCCGGCTAATCAAGACTAAAGCATGAAAACGGTTTATTGCCTTTCGATGTATGTCTTGCTGTATGTTGTATGAGCTAACCCTTCTTGATTGATTGTGTGGCTAACTTAGTGTGTAGACCGACTCATAGATGAGTCTTGTTGTTAGTGACTCATAGTAAGAGTCGTGTTGTGAATTAACAGAAATGTAGAACGCACTAAAACTAACAAACCAAGAAACGTTAACGCAAACCAATGAACTCACTAGAATGTGAGAGAGTGTTTGGGACTTGTAACCTCCCGATAACGGTAGGAGAACCGAAATGAACAATCCACAAACAATAAGTAGTGGAAGTATATAAATAAACCCTATTTGAGGAATTAAGGTTGGTGCAAGTCATGAACCATGAGAGTGGTAAAGTATGATGAGGGATCTTCAAACCCCTTAGCAACTAGTCGACCTACTATGAGAGGACCCGACTAATGTAAGTAATGTCCCGAACATGAGAGTATTCAATACGTTGGGGAAACCCTTAAATCTGAGTATACTAGACGGTGGTAATTCCCTAAGCTAGTGGAGGTTATCGAGAGAGATACTTCTAGGCTAATCTATGAGATTGTAAGATACTCCGAGAGAGGAGTGTTGGGAATTTGAGTGATCCGGTAAAAACGGACATTTGTATATTTGAGGAGCTAGGAGTATAGCCCATGTATTTGTAGGCCCGGTGGCGAGTCTTGTGTATGACTCTGCACAGAGGCCAAAAGTAATGACTATTGAGTAACGCATAAGTATGAGTAAGTATTGAGTATTGAGTAATGAGTAAGTATGAGTATGTAATGAGTACCGAGCAATGAGTAAGTATGAGTAAGGAGAAGAGTATGGGTATTGAGTATGCGAGAGCAAGTGATGAGTACTGAGTAATAGTAAGTAATAGTAGTAGTGAGTACTGAGTAGAGCATGAGTAAATAATGAGTAAGGTGGTGAGCGCAACGAGAGTAAAACAACGAGTAAGTAAGATTAAGCTTGGTGGAAACTTTGCGAACGAAAACTAACGAACGGTTGACGGACAACGTGTCCTCTTTAGTAGGTATTGAACCTTGTATAATTAAGTAAGTATTGTTGATTGTATTGTGTAGTAATAGTATGTATGTATGCATGTAAAATGAACTCCATGTATATCCGACCCAAAGTAGTCGGCGTACCACGGTTAGCACGCGGTATATGCGAATTTCATATTCAGCGTAAGATGACCCCCTAGGGGGAACGTTTTTAGTGTGTGCAGGTATCCAAAGCTGACCATTGTTCGAGAGAGTAGGACGGGAACTGCTATGTAAGCATGGGTAGTTGAATTATAGGATTTGTACTTGTATTGTAATGCGACTTCGGATGTCCAAATGTATCGGTAATTTGATGATTGTAGTATACTCGGTATAGCAATGTATTGGAGTTGTAATTGAATTAAGGTTGAGTATGCAAGGGAAGGTAATGTATTGTGTAGAGTACTCAGTATGTTCAATTCATCAGACCGATAGTAGGTAGTAGTGTAGCTGCCTTGTTAGTCACGTGGGTGACTAGCGGCATTGTACACCCGCTGTGGTACATGTATTATCCGCTGTGAAGGTAAGTATTTGTACAGTAATAATGGTATTAGCGGTAGGGGTGTTACAAAAAGTGGTATCAGAGCGAAGTATCACTCTGATGGATGAAATACCGAGTTTAGGAAAATACCGAGTTAGAGATTAGAGACTTAGGGCTAAGGGTTGAGTGTTAGTGTGTGAGGTACGCTAGATAGGAACTTCCGTATGAACCAGAAACCTACAACAACCATACCAACCCTCCGCAACCCATGATATTAAGTTGGGAGAAGAACGCCAGAGAGTTGGAAAGACCTCTCACACTCGGGTAAAACCCGATCTGGCAGTTGCAAAAAAATAAATTTTATTAGACAAGGAACCTGTCATACGGTAGATTTTGAGAACCAGAAATCCCGAAGACGGTTCCCTTTGGAACAACGACAACCGCATTTAATAATCGTAGACTGAAGATCCTAAACACAGTATAATGAAATTTACGGCACCATGGGGCGACATGCTTCGCAGTTGCAAGAACCATGCGCAGCCGGCGAGAAGGGAAGCACAACCGCGCAATGAAGCAAGGAAGATAGAGTAATAAACCCAAGACAAGAGGGTCTACGGATTGTAATACTTGATAATACCAACAACGGTATACAAACCGACTAAGGAGTTAGTCGATGTTGGATTAGCACCAAACCTACACACCAAGAGGCCGAAATAACCGAACAACATAGTTCAGGTGACAATGAAAGTATTCCTTAAACATACACCTGTAGGACTATAACGTGAGTCCTAAGGATAAGTCAAGTCTTGTTGACCATAGTGAAGGTGTGAGACACCCGGATTGGCGACAATCATGCCAAGTACTCCGAGAAACGACTCGGGATATCGATCACCAAGATCAAAAAATCAAAAGAAGATCCAATAAGACCACCAAATATGGATGGAAATGATACCGTTACCGGTATATGTTAACCGAAAAACAACCTAGCCGCGCACTTGCCAGGGCAAGTGCAGCAACTACAAGACGGTTGGAAGACTTTTAACAACCCGCAGATACTTGCTAAAGTACCGCTCTTACGAATGGAGCAAGTATAGGATCACCAATCCTCAAGATTTTAAATAACGAAACCTTGCAAAGGCCTAACGGCCCGACCATTGTACTTAGAACATACCAATCAGCGAGAAGCTGAACTTGATCAAGACCTCAGACACGGCAACGCTAGGAGGAATTTCTTTTAACAGCGAATTGCCATTTCAAAACACTAAAATTTTATTTCAAAACCACAAACCCTTCTTAAAAACCTCGGATTTTAAAACCAAACCAACAGAATTACAGTTAGTATCAAAGAATGATACAACAGGAGTTGACAACATAATACTTCACCTAGGCGTGTGACGAGCACTACGAGTGTACCCAAATACGGGATGTGGGACGACCGCACTCCGAAGGAGCTTGCGGGCCCAACACATAGTCACGTAAGTGGTAACATACCAAAAAGGTACCCCACGTTTGTATATATGTAGTGTACGAAACACGGGAAGTAGCCAACTCCGTTCTACGGACCATAAGTAATTCAAAACAGAACAGTTGGGTACCCAAAACGAGCAAAAGAAACTCAGTGTAACACCCCTACCAGTAATACAATAATTACCGTCCAATCTCCTCGTGCTTTCAGAGTCATGCAATGGATACATACCTACATATAGTGGGTGATACAACGCCGCTAGTCACCCACGTGACTAACAAGGCTACTACTTCTACATACAGCATCGGTCTGATGGACCGGAATATCCGAGTACTACACAATGCGAGTCTTACTACAATTACAAATCAAATACTACAATTCCCATTTCATACAATCCACAAGTTCAGTACAATACAATGTCATTCACCGAGTTTACTAGGATCCTTATACAAGAATAACACCTCTTCCAAACTCGTTCATACTCACTAGGAGTCTACCCACTACCCATTCCTCACAACTACTTGCTTCTTGAATACAAGGGTGTGCCACCGGTCTCTTGCCTTGACCAAAACCGCTTCGGGTACCTGCACACTAAAGACGTTCCCCTGAGGGGGTCAGCTTTCGCTGAGCATGATAACCGCATACCCCGCGTACTAGTGAGGGTACGCCGACCACTTGGTCGAATACATGCGGTTCATTCTATTCATACATACATGCATACATGCTCTTATACATAACATTACAACGCATTACGCAAGGAATACATACATACACGTCAATACACGCCCTTCAATACATACATGGTAACCCATACAAGCCATCATATACATTCTTACCTTCCCGAGATCCGCAATACTCAATACATATACAGTACATACACAATACATATACAATACACCATCCTTGTTAGCTCATGTTGGTCCACCCGGGTTAATCGGGTGGAGATTACTCTTTTACTCATTCCACAGTACTTACGCATACATACTCATACTCATACATACTTACTTACTCAAGTCAAGTCGTCGGGACCTCCGGCCCGGGGAACTACTCAGTCCCACCACCGGGATTTACTTGGTTCACCAATCCAGGATGCTACCCATTTAAGGGATTTGGGCCGTGGACCAGTTTAAGAACCAGGAATCGGATCCAACCTCTTGTGTCTACTTATCCTCACACATGGCCGAAGCTATATCGGACTTCTACTCATTCCAATTTACTTAGTACTTTTGTTAGGAGTTAGGTGGTTAGGAATTAGTAGAAGTCATTCACTCAAGCCACATACACAAATACATTGCTCAATACACATTCATACGAAATACAATACAATACTTAGGTACAATACAATGTTCGAATACACTTCATCATCATTCATATATTTCATGAATTATACAAACTATTGTTCAAGACAAATATCAAGAACAATGTAAACAAGCACAAGTAAGTGCAATATAGTCCGATTCATGCATTTATCTTATTAGGTGATCAATTAAGCACATAAATCGAGGTAACCAGATTAGGATACAGGGCATGAAGAAATCATACCTTTTTACCGGAATTTACTTTACCAGGTGCTCCCTTGTTCCTTTGGTTCCCTCTTGTTCCTTAATTCTTATCCACAAACCAATGACTACATGTCAAATGGTTCAATTAATACTAAGCATTACAATACACAGATAACTACTACTCCCGTACTTACCCCGTTGTCTCGTCGTTTCGGTTTAACCTAATGTTCATATTCTTACTACTCTCTTACTTAATTTTCCAACTTGTTTATACCTTCAATGACCTTTAAACATCATTGATTAAGTGCTAATTATCTTATACCAGCATTACCATTCCTTACCCTTTCTTAAAAGCCACTTTATAAACTCATTCTTACTTTTCTGGGCTGGTCCGGGACCTTGTCCAGGTCTTAAGTCCCGGACCACCCTGTGGTCTGAACTCTTGGGACGTTTTTGCACATGGTCCGGGTCCTCGTACATATGTCAAGTCCCGGACCAGAGCTAGCCTTCACTCTCGAACGAAATTTCAAGGTGGTCCGGGTCCTTGTACCCTAATCAAGTTCCGGACCCCCAGTTCTGTAAATTCTCGGCTGGTTTTAATGGGGTGGTCCGGGTCCTTGTATAGGACCTAAGTCCCGGACCACCCTTCACATACAACTCTCGGCCTGAATTTTTACACTGGTCTGGGACTTAGTCCTGGACTTAAGTCCCGGATCCTGCTACATTTTCTACCGATTTGCAGTTTTAAAAATCTGTTACATCCCATACTTTGCCTAATTAATTCCCCATTGTTCCTACACTTAATCCCACAAATTCAGGCACCTAATTAGCCTCTTAAATATCCTCAAATCCTTTGCTAACTTCTTACTTCCTTTCATACTAATTCACACATACATTTTCTACATTTCCCTTTCAACACTTATACACATCCTTCCTAGTTTTGTTTTGCTACAGATTTTAGTTTCTATTTCCCCCATGCATATTCTCATCTCCTAATGCCATTTCCAAGGCCTACAATGCATTACCTTGCCTCCTCAAGTCCAACACTCTTTTTACTAGGTCTTGCACATAAGTTCTCCTAGTTTCTCCAACCCATTTCAACAACTCTTTGCTACAGATTTTTACCTTCTTAATTCTCATACTACAACTACCATTACATAATTACAAAGCATCTCTATTAACTCCAATACACACCTTGGTTCTCCCATTCACCAAGTCATCCATAAATGCACATATCCCTACCAAAATTTTGCCATAGTTTACCTACAATTCTAACTTCTCCACATACACACTTTTTCACCAAATTCATTCCTAATCTAGCCATACCCATACAAGGGTCCTACCAGCACACAAAGCTATATAAATCCATCTCAATACATCAATACTTCCTCAATCCACAATACTAATACACATACATATTACATTTGGCTCCAAGGCCTATAATTCACATACTTGCTCACAAATACTCAAACTTACATATCTACAATACTAGTACAATATTTTGGGTTCTTTAAATTGGTTTACCCATTCCCATTACTCTAATGCATTAAATTTAGCATTCAAGAAAGAGCTCTTACCTTAAGCTCTTTTTTTCCTCTTTTCTTTTCCACTTCTTCTCCTCTCTTTCTTGCACAAATCGGTCACATGGGAAATGGAGTTGCCAAACTCCATTCCCATCACCCAATGCACACAAAACAAGTGCAATTAACATACTAACCCTTAGATTAATGCTAGTTCATTGAAATGCTTAAAACAAAATTTCTAGGGTTTACCTTTTAAAGCTTTTAAGAGGGGTTTTAGCCCTTGGTTCAAGAAGGTGATTCCACCACCATTGCAAGGTTGAATTGATGCTCAAAAGAGAGAGAAAAATAGAGCATTATAATGGGCAAAAATCGGCTACAAAATAAGATGAAGAAAACATGAGTTTTTCATGTAGATTTTTACCTTAATGGGGAGAGGAGACGCCAAGCTACCCATTGGTGCTATTTTCTCTTTGAATGGGGTATACCCATGAAAATAAACTTCCTCATTTTTGGATTTTGAAAAGAGAGAAGTGTAGAGGATGATGATGGGATTACAAATATGTAATTTGTTTTTGATTTGGAGCTTACATGAGGATGGAGCATGAAGATGAAGAAGGGAAGCCATTGTTGTTGTTGGGGAAGCTCAAGAAATCGCCCACCAGCAGAGAGAGGAGGGAGAAATCGCTGGGTGAGGAAGAAAGGAGAAAGAGAAAAGAGAGAGTGTGGGGGTTACTTTTTATTTTTCTTATTTGTCTTTTAGCATATTAGGAAATGAAGAGGGTGTGTGAGAGAGGGGGGCTGTTGACCAACACACACACTCACTCACTTTTTTTGCTTTTTATTTACAAAAGTGGACACACTAGTTTTATTTAATTACACTCTCGCCCCACTACTTCCCGGTTGTTACGGTTTTTACTAACTGGGACCCGTTTTCTGGAATTTTCTCATTTCTTTACTTTTATTAATTATTAAGCTTCCAGTAATGCTTATTAATTATTATTTAATGATTTATAGTTTTTATGGTTTCGTTTGACCACTTCAAATCACGTTTTTGAGTTTTCTCAAAAAACGTGCGCTAAAGCTCTATTAGCGTTTTAATACATTATTTGGTTCCGTTTTCTTTGGGAGTTGTTCCCATATATTATTTTGGTCTTATTAAACCTTAAGAATCCATATAATACGCTAACCGAGGTCTCATACCTCCTATGGTTATTTAACGCTTATTTAGCGTTTTTCATTTTTTAAGCGTTTCTTTATTTCTTTTGAATTTATTTCTCCTTACCAATATTACTTAGGCATCATTAGGCCCTTAAATACATAATAGATTAATTTTAAATCCCTATATTTCAGTTCGGGGTATTTCAGATAAGCTACAAGCTAAGGAGTCACAAACTCACTCCAGGAGAACCATTAGGAGTTAAAAGTGCGAGAAGCACTAACAATGGAATGAGACATTGGATACGTCTCGAAGAAATCGTAGTAAAACATGATAACTGGAAGGAATACCCAATTTAAACATTGTAAGGCAAATGCCTAAACATTAACACATCAATGTTTAAGGAACGGGATGGAAATCTCAGGAAAACTACCACAAACACACAGGGTGATTATAAAAGGTACCGGAGGATACCATTCACCACTAAAGGAAATACCAAACCGGTTACAATATAAGGGAAGTACCCATGGTCTACCCTAAGAACGGGAGACGTTATAACCCTCAACGGATAATTCGGATCCAGAACCGCAAGGTAGGATAACAAACTGCACATACTCATAAATGTCAGCCAAATGCCACTGTATAATCAGTAATACCCAGGAGTGATCCATAAAGGGTATCAAGTCAACACAGTTGAACGAGATGTCGTGATAAGAACACCACAATTGAAATGAACACTCGGTTAGACACCGAAGGGATCCTACTTGACAGAGGATACCCTAAATTAACAAGTGGTACCGATCAATACCAAGATACTTAAAGGGTCTCCAAAAAAGGGAAGCGTGATGCGACGATTTTATTATGGAGCCAGTATCACCTCCAAACCCAGTGATGGCTTACGAAGAGGTAACCAGTTGGGAACAGCCTATGATGAGCAGAGCTCTAGGAAATATGTCTAGTAGGCCATGAAATTATTACCATACACAACCCAACGGTTGTAAAACACATTATAAACCATATGGAAAGTGGTCAAGGACAACACCAATAAAAGGTTAATGACCAATGAGCAAGGATACCCCTCATAAATATGAGACCGCGGGAGCGGTGAACGCATGGATCCCAAGAAGGGGATACCGTCAACAAATTCCAGAAAATACATCCCTTTGGAACTACTAACGTGCTGAAGCTTGAGCCGACAAATACTGTCAAGCAATGTAAGATAAGCGTCAACAACAATTATTGACAACCTAGGGAGTAAACGGTTCAGGAGGAACACGCTATGTGGGAATGTAAAGTATAAGTAAATGACGCTCGAGGAGCTCCGACGTATAAACATCGAACCGTGATATAAATAGTGGAAATGCATGAGCTGAAGCTAGCGACAGCGGATGCCATTGTTGGGGTAAAACCTAACAGTAAATTGTGCTAGGGGTTTAACCTAACGGCAAGTGTACCGGTCGATTATAGCAAGTTTTAAATCTCGGAGTATTCCCTGAGTATCGAATCCAAGGAGGCAGTGGCTAGTTTAATTTCTACTTACACACAAAACAAAAAACAGGAAATTGGGGGTTTTTTGTATGTGATGGTGAATGTTGTAAAAGAGTTCAAAAAGCAATAAACAACAGGTAAATAATTGTTTTGATTTTTGTTTGATAAAGGAAATTCCGGTTTACTACTTCTCTCTAGATTGCAATTTCTTCCCCTAAGTGATTTCTACAGTATTCTGAATAAAACCCTAGAATAAAGATAACTCGTATTCGGTCTCCCGCTCCACGAATTCTAATTAGCAAAGACCGAATCCTAACTCTCGTTATGAATCCACTATTTACTAATTGCTTTAAGTGTAGTCTAGATTAATGGTCAGCTAGCGTTTAGAGGAATTACCATCTCTATACTAACTGGTTCTTTCCCAGTAGTCAATTGATAGCCGCAGTTCTCACTTATAAGCTAACAAAATGATAAACTTATTTAATTGATCAGATTAACAAGTCTAGGAATTCATAAGGGAAAAGAACTTTATTCTATTGTACTGCAGAAAATCATAAAGGTTCGGAAGTAATTATTCTAGAGATACATAGTAAACCGAAATTAAAAGCGACTACTCAGCCATGGACAAAATAACAATGCTCAATATTAACAGCATAAGGATAGAGGGATTTAGCAGAAAAATTGATTTTAGAAGCTGTGGTCAAGTCTGCAATTTCCACAATTGTCTGAGTCACGTCCGGCTGTCTTGGGTCGGACGCTGATCCGGACAACTTATCCTGGTCACGTCCGGATCCGGACGTCAATCCGGACGTGGGTAAATGAAGCGCTATGAGCAAGGTTTTGTCTGTGAATGAGGGTGAAGAGCTACGGAGAAGGATTTATAACGGGAGATGGAACGAGTCGTGGATGAGAGGATGATGTGTAGAGAGGAGGAAGAGAGGATTGAGTAATGCTTAGACTCTGAGAGTCTGGTACGAATTGTAATGAAGGCTGAAGCTGGGTTTATATAGGGTTAGAAGGAAAACAAATGTTAGTGGAAGTTTGGTGTACGAGTGATTAATTGAGCATGGGCGTCTATTAATATATGTTGTTGTATGGGTTAGAACGCCGCTCGACTGATAATTGCGCCGAAAGCCTGATTATCAGCATGATGCATTTTTATTTTTCATCTCTGTGTGACGTCCGGATCTGTGTCCGGATCCGGACGTGACACAGAACTTTTAGATTTGAAACTCGGAATATGTCCGGATCTGTGTCCGGATCCAGACAAGACACAGAATTCTCGGATCTGAAATTGGGTCACGTCCGGCTTGCGTCCGGATCCGGACATGTGATGTCCGGATTTGCGTCCGGCTCTCGTGGTCCGGACGTGACCAATCTTTGCCTCTTTTTCCTGATTTGTTCCCCGTTTGTTGTGTTGCGATCCTTATGATGTAAAATCTTTATTTCTCTGGGTTTTTCCTATATTTAGCATATAAAATGCATCAGTTCATATCAAAACATCAATCTAAGGAAAAACATAGAATAAGTGGGAAACATTGCTTTAATTGTAACAAATTATAAGGTAATTAAGCTCTAAAAAGCCTATATGTTTCACACTTATCAACTTCCTCACACTTAAGCTTTTGCTTGTCCTCAAGCAAATAAAGAATAAGAATATCTCTAAAACCGTCAAATAATCTCCAAATTTAAACAAGTGCAAGGCGAGATCAAACAAAGCGATAAATGAAGAATAATCTTGCTCTCTTGAGGTAGGTTTTTACAAACAGTGAAACAAGAACAATTTTTGTAAAAGCATAGAGAAACTAGATTGTAGAAGACAAGTTAACTTAGCTTGGGACTTTCCACCAATTTACAATCCTCTAACCTTTGGATGACAAGGGGTGTGAAGTAATGCCTTATTCCGCAATACCTTTCAACACCACGCACTCATGATCAAAAACAAAAATTAAACTGCAATTAATTTTTCTTTCACATGCAAAAACATTCTTCTTCCAAGAACGATATACAAAATAAACGAATAATTGTGAATTGCAGAGTTATTCTGTAACCTAGACTTTTCTCTCTATCCTTGTAACGGTGTTGGGCCAACTATCCCAGATCCCGAGACCTTAGGTAGATAGGTGTTAAGGCACCCTTAAGACTTAATAACCGGATAGACGAGGCCTGCTATTGTTAGGAAAAATTTTTGATCAGTGGAGTACCTTGCCTTATCCTTTTCATTCCAAACGTTCACTTCATTTCCAAAATCCCAAGCTAAAATAATCTGGTTTCCATAACTAGCCAATCTACCATATTTTAGTGAAAAGGGAGTATTTTTACATAAAATTATTTATACAAACCTCATTAAGCAAAAAGATTCCTCCGGTTTTCACTTGGTTTAATTTCACTCGGTGTGCACAGGTATTAGAGCAGCAAAAAGCAAGTGTGGCATTAAAGAACAATAGCATGTTTTCAGGGAAAGGTCTTTCCTTCCTCACACTTAAGAGGAGCAATGTCCTCATTGTTCATAGAAAAAGCAGTGAAAAGAGCTTTCAAAACATGCTATAATCATAATAGATGCATATGCAATAATTAACCCTCAACGCAAGAAAGGTGGAACATAAATAAGTAAAATTAGGAACTGAGACTCCCCTGGTGTTATAGATTGAGGGAGATGTTCTTCCTCACACTTGATGTTTTGCAGGGGTCGAGATATTCCTCATGAGTCACAGACAATATGCGTGTTGTGTAGAGTAAAAGTTGCTAATTTCCCAAGCCATTCGTTTCGCAGTAGAGAGGGCATGTAAATAAATCAGCGACGAATGCTTTATTGCTCAGAGAAACAAGAAACTTAGCAATTCAGAAATTAAGCACAGCCAAATAAAAACACCATCACTTCATGTTAGTCTCGTGATGTACTGTTAGTTTTAACAGACAAAAAGTAAAGCAATGCAGAAAAGTAGAAAAATACTGAAAAACAAATAAAAAAAAGAAAACAGTAAAGATATGATGGCTGCCACTGAGGCGGCTGCGGTGGTGGAGGTCTCGCGCCGAACTGGGTCATGAGCATCTGTAGGATCTGGGTGGTCTGGGTCTGATGAGCGGCTGTCTCTCTCTGCAAAGTATCACTGCGCTCTAAGTGCTCTGCAAGTATAGTCTGTGTGTCGTGAATAGAAGTCCGCTCTGCCTGAAGGTGCTCCTGTGTCTGGCGGATGTCATCTATGTGTCCCTCCATGCGCACCTGGCGCTGCTGGACATCCCCAAACTGCTGCTCCATGCCCCCAAAGCACTGCTCCATCCTCTGCTGCTACTGAAGGAGGGAGTCCATCATGGCCTGCATCTCTGGTGGGATGCTCATCACTGGGGCCGTAGGGGGTGCCATGGTAGCAGTGGGCGCTGAAGTAGAGCTAGAGCTCACAGAGGTGCCGGTCGATCCTAGACCCGAGCTACCCCTCACCCAGCTGCCGTCATCGAGGCGTAAGAAGCCCCATCTCCTGAAGGTCCCAAGGGAGATGGGTGTCTCACCCTCCCTCACCGCCATATTAGTGAAGAGCTCCTCGGGGAGGGTAGAGGCAAGAAGATGCTGGATGAAAATGGGAAAAATAGGGGTGATCTTCTTCTTCTTCGTCCATAGATAGGTCACCACCTTATGCAGCTGCCTAAACATGACGAAAGGAAGCGAGAGCTGCTGAGCGGGTGGATGTGGTGAGGTCAGGAGGTAGTCTAGGAGCACACAATCCTCGTTGGAAGCATCATTTTCGGCATGAGGCCGGATCTGATGACTGAGGATCTCTGCCAGGGTCCTCTGTGGAAGGGGGGAGGATAGCATAGGGGAGCACAGTCTTATTTTCCTCACCCTGTCGGTGAGTAGTACTCCCGACCTCTTGTAACCACCTAGACTTACTCTCCCTACGTGACTCCTCCGTAAACTCTAAATGTGTAGCATCATTGTCCGGGAGGAATAAAAGATCAGCAAAAGTCTCAGGGGTTACCTCCACCTGGAACTGGCGTACGTATGATGTGATGCTGTGTGTCGTATCTGATGCCACAGCATTGGCGTAGAACTCTCGTACCAGCTCCGGAGAGAAGACGCCCACACCCATGCGCAAGATGCTGCTGGCGCCAATACCCTCAAATAACTCTGTAATCCCGGCGGCAGCTGATGCCTCATCGCTGATGCGTCTCTCAATGACGAAGGCCCCGCCCCGATCATACCAAGCCCGAGTGGCAGCTGATCTGAATCCATCATCGCGTAGTGGGGCCTGGGCCGGCTCTGACTGGTCGTGGGTTCCTCAAAGAGGACCCCGTGCGTGTAAAACCGCCTCTAGTGCGAGCCATCTAAACGATAAACAAATAGCAGTAAGAAATCTAAACAACAAAAAGAAGCAACAGGCACACCAAGACCCGAAACCGATCGAGCAGTCAAGTTCTATTTGAACACATCTTTGCACACAGTTCATCTACAATTACCATTGCATTAAAACAGCCAAACATAACAAACAATAACATTAAACAGGACAACATAAAGCTAGAAAACAATTGCAGAAAAATTGCAAAATTTTAACACGTCCGGATCCACGTCCGGGTCAACTTAGCCGGGCGCAGATCCGGACGAGACATGAACCCTAAAAAAAATTCGCAGCGAACACAGATATTCGGTAGTTTTTTCAAATGCACACAAGTTCAACCAGAGATGCACAAATTTCACAGAATCTTCTCGTTTTCGCATCTAAACTACACCTAGCAACATAAACTACCGAAATCTATCTATTCTACCACATTTTGAAGGCAAATTCGAAATGAAAACGTAGTAAGTGAGAACCTGTTGCAGTTTTTTTTGGGTTTTCGGTTGCAGAATTTGGAGAAAAGAAGAAGTGCGGCGTAGGGATGGTGGTGGTGTTCGCGTGAGGGCGTCGCGGCGGTGGTCGTGGAGTTCGCCGGCGTCGGAATCTGGTGGTGGTGGTGTTAATGGGGGCGAAAATGGTGGAAGGGAATAGGGTTGGTGTGAGGTTGTCGGGAGGAAGAAGGAGACCGAAGAAGAAAAAGAAAAGAAAAATTGAAATGCGGCGTGCGATGTTTAGTGGTGTCCGAATTCCCCGTCCGGATCCGGACGTGTGTGGGTTTGAAGGTGTCCGCTTTTACGTCCGGCTAGGTGTAGCCGGACGCGTTGTAATATTCTCTTTTTTTTATATTAAATTAAATTGAATTAAAGGCCATTAATCTAAAACACCTCATTCATTTTTTTTAAAATAAGAATATTTCCAAAAATAATTAAACACAAATAAAACAAACACAAGAAATGCAGAAATGAAATAACAAGAGTGTTAAGGACTCCCTGTTCCGTGATGAATACTGCCATGGTACTTCCTTACACTTGAGTTTAGTTAAGCATTAGAATGAAGTACCTGTAAGATTAAATCTGCAAAACCAGGGGAACTCAAGTGGATCCAGGCAGAGTTAGTTGTTGAAATAGGGGGAACCGGGTCTCTTGCAGTAAAATAGTGAAAATTCTCAATAAATTAAAAGAAAATTAAATCAAGTAATAGGAAAGTGTAAAAAAGAAAGTAGAGAGAAGATTTATACTGGTGGGCTGCCTCCCACCAAGCTGCCCGTCTTTTTGGTCTTTGGCTAGACCTTGGTGCATCAGTTTGAAGAGTCAGGATCCCGGAGCCAAAGTGTTGAATGAACCATATCAACATCGCTCCCTTGGTACAACTTCAGCTGTGAACCATTAACCTTGAATGCTTCCCCTTTCTCGTTGACCACACCAATGACTCCATAAGGGGAAACATCTGTAACTGTGAATGGACTAGACCAGCGAGATTTCAGCTTCCCCGAAAATAGTTTCAGTCTTGAATTGAACATTAGCACTCGGTCACCAATTTGAAATTCTCGTTTCACAAGCAATTTACCATGCCATCTCTTAGTCCGTTCCTTGTAAATCTTGGCATTTTCATAGGCCTCTTCTCTGAATTCATCAAGTTCACACAACTGTAGTTTCCTTGCCTCACCGGCCTTCTAAAGATCACAATTCAGAACTTTAAGTGCCCAAAAAGATTTATGTTCCAGTTCCACCGGAAGATGACATGCTTTTCCAAAAACCAACTTGTAAGGAGACATTCCCAAAGGTGTCTTATAAGCTGTCCGGTAGGCCCACAAGGCATCATCCAATTTCATAGACCAATCCTTACGGGATGAACTAACAGATTTCTGTAGAATCCACTTAATCTCCCTGTTAGTCACCTCAGCTTGCCCATTGGTCTGTGGATGATAGGGTAAGGATACCTTATGTCTCACTCCATACTTTTACAACAGAGCTTCAAACTGCTTGTTACAAAAGTGAGATCCTCCATCACTTATGATTGCCCGTGGTACACCAAACCTAGTGAAAATGTCTTTCTTCAAAAATCTCAACACAACCTTTGCATCGTTAGTAGGTGCAGCCACTGCTTCAGCCCATTTGGTAACGTAATCTATAGGTACCAAAATATAGAGGTTCGAATGTAAAGAAGGAAATGGCCCCATGATGTCAATCTCCCATAAATCAAATGGCTCAACCTCCAAGATATAATTCAAAGGCATCTCAAGCTTACGTGAAAGGTTACCTTGGCGCTGACAGCTATCACATGTGGATACAAATGTATGGCAGTCTTTATGTAGCGTCTTCCAAAAGAAACCTGCATCCAATACCTTAGCTGCTGTCATAGCTGGTCCGAAGTGCCCTCCAGCTTCTCTTGAATGACAGTGGATAAGGATGTCACAAATCTCAGTCTCTGGGACACACCGACGAATAATTCCATCACCACAAACCTTGAATAAGAATGGATCATCCCACCGGTATTGCTTGACAGTGGAAAAGAATTTCTTCCGCTGCTGATACGACATTTCTTATGGCAAAATCTACTTAGCAAGGTAATTCGCAATATCGGCATACCAAGGGTCCTCCTTAAAACCAATTGCATACACTAGCTCATGAGGAAAATATTCATTAATTGGTATACCGTTATCAGGAACTTGCATCCGTGATAAATGATCAGCAACGCCGTTCTACACTCCGGGCTTGTCTCTCACCTCAATGTCGAACTCCTGTAAGAGTAGGATCCACCTGATCAACCGGGGCTTAGCATCAGCTTTCTGGAACAAATACCTCAAAGCCGAATGATCAGTATGTATGATGATTTGCTCCCGATGATATATGGTCTGAACTTGTCACAAGCAAAAACAATGGCCAACAACTCCTTTTCTGTGGTGGCATAGTTTTTCTGAGCGTCTTGCTGGCATAATAAACACCTCGCAGTACCTTCTCGTGCCTTTGACCGAGAGCTGCTCCCACAGCAAAATCGCTAGCATCACACATGATCTCGAATGGTAGAGACCAATCAGGCGCAACAACAACCGGTGCAGATACTAGCTTTTCCTTGATGATGATAAATGCCTCAAGACATTATTTAGTGAAGTCGAATTTCGCCTCCTTGGTCAGCAAGTCACACAACGGCTTAGATATCTTCGAAAAGTCTTTAATGAACCGTCTGTTGAAGCCCGCGTGACCTAGGAAACTCCTCACATCTTTTACTGTTGCTGGTGGTGGTAACTTATCGATCACTTCAACCTTAGCCTTGTCTACCTCAATACCTTTACTAGAGATCTTGTGTCCCAGCACAATGCCCTCTTGCACCATGAAGTGGCATTTTTCCCAGTTTAGGACTAAATTGGTTTCTCTGCACCTGGTTAAGATATGATCCAAATTTTCCAAACAAGAGTCAAAAGTTAGTCCAAAAACTGAAAAATCATCCATGAATACCTCGATGCATTTTTCAATGTAGTCGGAAAATATGGCTGTCATGCAACGCTGGAAGGTAGCTGGAGCGTTACATAAACCGAAGGGCATGCGTCGGTAGGCATACGTGCCATATGGGCATGTGAAAGTTGTTTTCTCTTGGTCCTCTTCAGCAATAGGTATCTGAAAATACCCAGAGTAACCATCCAGGAAACAGTAATATTTATGCCCTGCAAGTCTCTCCAACATTTGGTCAATGAAAGGAAGAGGGAAATGATCTTTCTGGTTGCAGCATTCAACTTTCGATAGTCAATGCACACTCTATGCCCTGTAATAGTTCTCTGAGGAACTATCTCACCTTTATCATTGGGAATTACAGTAAATCCCCCTTTCTTGGGCACTACTTGTGTAGGGCTCACCCATTCACTATCAGAAATTGCATAAATAATACCTGCATCGAGAAGCTTAATGACTTCCTTCTTCACCACCTCCTTCATGTTTGGGTTCAATCTTCTCTGGGGTTGAACTAGTGGTTTATAGTTTTCTTCAAGAAAGATGCAGTGTGTACAAAAGTGAGGAGCTATCCCCTGGATATCAGCGATTGACCATCCTATCGCCTCCTTGTTCTTCCTGAGTACCTGCAAAAGTTGCTCCTCCTGCGAATGTGTTAGATCGGCAGAGATAATAACAGGTAAACCAGAGGGCTCAACTAAAAAGACATATTTTAAATGACTAGGAAAATGTTTCAGCTCTAAGGTGGGTGGTGCTTTGATGGAAGGTATCAACTCCTTAGGTTCTCGCTCTAATCTCTCCTTCTCCATATGAGCACCCTGAAACGGCCTACCAGCTGATAAATGGAATGCAACCTCAGCAATCTCTGGATCCTCGTGAACTCCATCAAAAGAATTAATTAAACACTTTTCTAACTCATCTAATTCAGCTGCACCAAAAATATATTCCTGCATCAAAGAATCAATAGCATCTAGACTAAAACAGGCATGCACGTCAGAAGGATGTTTAGTAACCTTGGACATGTCAAAAACTAGCTGCTCATCATGCATTCTCAAAATAATCTTACCACCCTCAACATCAGTGAGGGTCCTAGCTGTTCGCATGAAAGGGCGTCCAAGAATTAAGGGTACTTCCTTGTCTTCCTACATATCTAAAATCATAAAATCAGCAGGAAAAACAAAAGTACCAACAGAAACAACCAAATCTCTAACCACACCCTTTGGAAAGATAATGGATCTATCTGCTAATTGTAAAGTAATGCGAGTAGGGTTACACTCTCCTAATCCAAGCTTAAGATACATGGATAAAGGCATCAAATTAATGCTAGCTCCCAAATCACAGAGACCCTTACCACAATCGAAATTACCTATTGAGCATGGGATGATTGGTAAGCCGGGATCGTCGAGCTTTGGTGGAAGGTTCTTGCCAAGCACTGCAAAAACTTTTTCTGTCAATTGTACCGTCTCCTTCTCAACTAATGACCTTCTATTTGAAAGGATTTCCTTCAAGAACTTCGCATAGATAGGCATCTGCGTCAAAGCATCTGAAAAGGGAATATTAATTGTTAGTTTCTTAAAAATGCTAAGGAACTTACCAAACTGCTCGTCGAGGTCTCTCCTTTTCAATCAATTTGGGAATGGCACTGGGAGCTCAGGGACCGCCCGTCGTGATGATCTAGAAGACTGGACAGCTTCACCGGTCAGCTCACTATCTTTCTATGCACTGTTATCAACTGGAGTATTTTCTGACACTGGTCCTTCAATGATCTCTACCTCTTGACCAACAACTTTGTCTTTTTCAGCTTGAGTGTTCTCAGCTTCAGGGATCGAAGGATCAAGCTGCTTGTCACTCCTCAAAGTCACTGCTTTAGCGTATTCGCAAGGATTCTTCTATGACTGGCTAGGTAGAGGCCCTGCAGGTCTATCAGAAATTTTTTCACTCAGTTGGGCAATCTGAGTCTCAAGATGTTTGTTGAAGGCTTTCTGCTCCAAGATGAATGTCTTGTTCTCATGGTTGGTGTTCTCTTGCTGTTCGAGTTTCCTATTGGTCGACAGGGCAAACTCTCGCATCATATCTTCCAAACTTGAACTCACACCAGCTGGCTGTTTCTATGCCTGCTGGTTCTGCATTTGCTGATTTTGATGAGGTCTCTGAAAATGCTGAGTGTTCTCTGTGGAGGCCTCTGACTGTAGTTATTTCCCTGGAACCTCTGCTGCTGATATCCTTGATTGTTTTGGTTTTGTAGAAATTCCCTTGCCTGTTTCCCAGATAGTTTACCTCTTCATTTTGCTGAGAAGTACACTGGCACATGTTGGAACTTCTACCACAATACTCACACCGTGGGAAAGAATCGGTCACAACAGCGGCACTTGACTGAGGGTTCATCATTGCACACATCTTCTCAAACTGCTTAGACATGCTATCCATCCTCGCAGCTAAAAGAGTGTTCGAATCTACTTCATAGATACCAGCGGTCTTCCTTGGGGGAACCTCAGTAGATGTCCTAGTACCTCCCCACTGATTGGAAGCATTGGTAATGGTCTCCAACATTTCCTTGATTCTGGCTATTGGTAACTCCATGAGGCTTCCTCCTGCACAAGTATCTACCAACAAACGGCTTGAATGATCCAAATCTTTGTAAAAGGACTGTAAAATTACCTCCTCTCCCAAGCCATGGTGTGGTACTCTACGCACAATCCCTTTGAAACGCTCCCAAGCCTCAGATAATGTCTCACCGGTGAACTGCTTGAAGTTGGTAATCTCTCCTCTCATAGTCAGCATTCGAGAAGGAGGGAAATACTTCACCAAAAATACATTTGCTAACTCCGTCCAGGTAGTGATGCTGTTGGGCGTTAATGAGTTTAACCATTCTGCAGCTCTATCCCTCAGGGAAAATGGGAAGAGAGTCAATCTAGCAACCTCTTGTGAAGCTGGTGTAGAGCATGCTCCTACCAATCTCAGGAAAGTGGTGAGATGGACATTGGGATCTTCGGTGACTGTCCCGCTGAACTGGGGTGCGTTCATGACCATAGTAACATAGTGTGTCTTGAACTGCCACTGCACTCCAGCTGGTAACGCAGGAATTACTATCGGTGAATAAGCCCTTCGACGCTTGGCGGGTATAATCCTCATGTGCCTCTCCGAATTCAAATTCCCCATATTGGCTTCTGAGGGGTTGTTTAGAATCTCTTCTTCGACTAGTAACTCAGAAACAATCTCCTCTGCTGGTGAATCTTTTAAAGGCACCTCCTGCTCAATTGGAGTATCCAGTACTAACCTTTTTCGAATCCTTCTTGTTACTCTGTCTATTTCTGGTTCAATTTCGAATTCCGGGTTTCCTTCAGAACGAGTTTTAACCATAAACCAAAATCAGATAACTGATAGTAAAGTAGTTGTAAAAGTAAACTTAATTGGGTAAAACCAAAATAATACTAGAAAAATAAGAAACAAATTGCACAAAGCTAAGAAAATGAACAAAAGAAAAGAAAATAAAGTAAAAAAAATAAAAACAAAAACAAAACAAAATTAAGTGAAACAATACCAAAATAAAAATTAAACTAAGCAACCGTGCCTCCCCGGCAACAGTGCCAAAAATTTGTTGGGGTAAAACCTAACGATATAAATTGTGCTGGGGGTTTAACCTAACGACAAGTGTACCGGTCGAATATAGCAAGTTTTAAATCTCGGAGTATTCCCTGAGTATCGAATCCAAGGAGGCAGTGGCTAGTTTAATTTCTACTTACACACAAAACAAATAACAGGAAATTGGGGGTTTTTGTATGTGATGGTGAATGTTGTAAAAGAGTTCAAAAAGCAATAAACAACAGGTAAATAATTGTTTTATTTTTGTTTGATAAAGGAAATTCCGGTTTACTACTTCTCTCTAGATTGCAATTTCTTCCCCTAAGTGATTTCTACAGTATTCTGAATAAAACCCTAGAATAAAGATAACTCGTATTCGGTCTCCCGCTCCATGAATTCTAATTAGCAAAGACCGAATCCTAACTCTCGTTATGAATCCACTGTTTACTAATTGCTTTAAGTGTAGTCTAGATTAATGGTCAGCTAGCGTTTAGAGGAATTACCATCTCTATACTAACTGGTTCTTTCCCTGTAGTCAATTGATAGCCGCAGTTCTCACTTATAAGCTAACAAAATGATAAACTTATTTAATTGATCAGATTAACAAGTCTAGGAATTCATAAGGGAAAAGAACTTTATTCTATTGTACTGTAGAAAATCACAATGGTTCAGAAGTAATTATTCTAGATATACATAGTAAACCGAAAATAAAAGCGACTACTCAGCCATGGACAAAATAACAATGCTCAATATAAACAGCATAAGGATAGAGGGATTTAGCAGAAAAACTGATTTTAGAAGCCGTGGTCGAGTATGTAATTTCCACAATTGTCTGAGTCATGTCCGGCTGTCTTGGGTCGGACGCTGATCTGGACACCTTATCCTGGTCACGTCCGGATCCGGACGTCAATCCGGACGTGGGTAAATGAAGCGCTGTGAGCAAGGTTTTGTTTGTGAATGAGGGTGAAGAGCTACTGAGAAGGGTTTATGACGGGAGATGGAACGCGTCGTGGATGAGAGGATGATGTGTAGAGAGGAGGAAGAAAGGATTGAGTAATGCTTAGACTCTGAGAGTCTGGTACGAATTGTAATGAAGGCTGAAGCTGGGTTTATATAGGGTTGGAAGGAAAACAAATGTTAGTGGAAGTTTGGTGTACGAGTGATTAATTGAGCATGGGCGTCTATTAATATATGTTGCTGTATGGGTGAGAACGCCGCTCGACTGATAATTGTGCCGAAAGCCTGATTATCAGCGCGATTCATTTTTATTTTTCATCTCTGTGTGACGTCCAGATCTGTGTCCGGATCCGGACGTGACACAGAACTTTTAGATCTGAAACTTGGAATATGTCTGGATCTGTGTCCGGATCCGGACAAGACACAGAATTCTCAGATTTGGAATTGGGTCACGTCCGGCTTGCGTCCGGATCCGGACATGTGATGTCTGGATTTGCGTCCGGCTCTCGTGGTCCGGACGTGACCAATCTTTGCATCTTTTTCCGGATTTGTTCCCCGTTTGTTGTGTTGCGATCCTTATGTTGTAAAATCTTCATTTCTCTGGGTTTTTCCTATATTTAGCATATAAAATGCATCAGTTCATATCAAAACATCAATCTTAGGAAAAACATAGAATAAGTGGGAAACATTGCTTTAATTGTAGTAGATTATAAGGTAATTAAGCTCTAAAAAGCCTATATGTTTCACACTTATCAGCCATGTAAACCAATACTGTGGAATCAGTAAGAACATGGTGCGCAGCAGGCGACCAGTGTGTGTGAATAATCACCCAACGCTACGGAAGTGTTAATACGAGATAGTGGACAGACAGGGCAACAAGCCAGGAGTCTGCACCCAATGACGGAGCACCACACGAAGAAGTAATATGTATTCATATTCCGATCTCATAAGAGAGTTACTGCCAAGAGTTTACGCCTCTGCACTCTGTAGGACTGAGTGTTTTGGTATTGCACTTGTGCAGTTAATGATCTGGTGGGATAGCTAGGAATATAGAAAATGTAAATCGTGGTAAATGTTTCCTTTTACCAACGAACATGGCATAAGCCATTTAAGCAAAAGCTTAGAAACAAACCGTGCGGCCCAAGGATAAAGAAGCACGCGGAGTGTGAAACAAACCGACAATCACAAGATGTGAATTCCATTGGAATAAAAGTGAAAGGAGACTTAAGAAAGTCATAACGACCGACACATAGAAAATGCAAGGTCACACAAGTAAAGAACACTTGTACTGAACCGGAGAAACTGGCATAATTCAGAATCCACTGATAACACAGGAAGCACTATAACTAAGTAGTGGCTTAACCTCACCCGACAATAAGTCGGAGGACCAAGTGAATGAGCACTACAAAACACAATAGTATACATATAGATTGCCAGAGAGCCGGTTATAAATCTAGAACTCATTGAGCTCGCGTACGGTAAAAGAATACCACGCTTGATGGAATAAACCTTATTCTCACAATAAGAGGGATAAAAAGGTGATGTATAGCACATTTAAGGTAACAAAAAGGGACGAATAACCCAAACTATAAGGGTCACGCAGCAGAAGCTAGTGGGCCCAGAATTCCAAGTGAAATACACCTAATGAATAAGAGGTTAATCATCAATGCCTTAAAGCCATTTAAGCTAGAACCGAACCCGGTTAAGAGTTAAATAAACTTCGATGAAAATTTTTGATGTAGGGACTAACCGATAATACGGTTAAGACCCATGGATCAAGGAACATTGTATAATAGACCGCATAGAAGCTGAACCGCTCCATGACGGCTGAATGCCTTCGACCAATGTCCAATGTTGACACATGGTAGATTACGTGGGCGTAATCCCTTTTAGGGGGGGTAGAGCAAAAACCGCGAAATGTACATTTTACGTGATAGGTGCGTAAACTACAATGTGCATAGCGCAAGGGAATTCGTTTTGACGGTGGATACTTATGTTACATAAACATTTGTATTCACTCATCGTGTAATTGTGGTACTTGGGAAATAAGAATAGGAATGGAGTAGAGGAATTCCAGGGGAATGAGAACCCCACTTGGTAATAGTATGAGGAATGAGCATGTATGGGAGACTTGAGGAGTATAAATCGGTATGGAACCGATGTATGTAATGAGTATAAATCGGTATAAAACCGATGTATTTTATGAGTATAAATTGGAGTATAGTAAATTAATGGGATATTATACCCATGAATTTCTTAAGTATAGTAGTTGGAGATGATGTAGTAATAATTGATGAGATGATTAGTAAGTAAGTAAGTGAAGTACATAAATTGGAAAATGTATGTGTGTGATTACGACTAGCAAGACTAAAAAGATAGAAAACGAAATAATGTTTGACGAGTTGTCTGTTTGAATGGAGGTGGGAGGTAGAACTTGATTTGCTAGCGATCAAGGGAAACCGAACACAAATTGGGGTGGAAGGATAGTTCAACACCAATGCTGATCACATTGGGGTTGAAGGACTCTTGAAGCTCCCTTAAGTTGTCACAGTAATAACACTAGTAATAGGTATAATCATCATAAATGGAATTTGGGAGATGCATGCAAGCTTTCAAAATGAATTTCCAAAACTAATTTGGTACAATGTTTTTCTTCAAACCTAAGAATGAGGATCAGTTTTGAAACCACTCCCACGGGCGCTAGTGGATCTTTCATGCTTAGGCACGGGTATCCGGTCGAAACCATAGGAGGTGAAGCTAGTTTTGAGTCAATGGAAGTGTTGATTAGTTTTGAAACCACTACACCGTTCGTGCGGTGACAGTGTGTGTTTTGTATTTTTCCAAAGGCACTGGGGCAGCGTAGTCCCGAAGTAAGTATGAGTAAGTGCCTGAGGATCTCTATATGTGCAAATGAATTTGATCTGAACCAAAGGACCGTAGAGCCATAAAGTGTAAGTGCTCAAGTCATGACGGCCGTGAACCAAAAAGCGTAAGTGTTCAAACGTGACCGGTACCTGAGGGATCGCTTGACATGGGAGAGGATGGTACCTTATTTATCTGCGGACGGACCCCATAGAGAGCTTGTAACGGATATTTTTGATTGCTATGCATGCAGTGACATGCTGTTTGGATGTGTAGTATGCATCATGTCAGACATTTGGAGTTTGACAAGTATATGTAGATGTCATAACCTTAGCATAGGGTATTTATACAAGTAACAATATTAGATTCACCAACTTTGAGGGCAAAGTTCTTTAAGGGGGGTAGATTGAAATACCTCGAACTTAAATATGGTGATTAAATTATTTTTAGTATGGTATTTAAGGGCCTAATAGTGCCTAAATAATTTTGGTAAGGAAAATAAATCCAAAAGAAATAAAGAAACGCTTAAAAAGTGGAAAATACTAAATAAGCGTTAAATAACCATAGGAGGTATGAGACCTCGGTTAACGTATTATATGGATTCTAAAGGCTTAATAAGGCCTAAATATTATATGGGAACAACTCCCGAAGAAAACGAATCCAAATAATGTATTTAAACGCTAATGGAGCTTTAGCGCGCGTTTTCGAGAAAACCTGAAAACGTGATTTTAAGTGGTCAAACGAACCCGTAAAAAATTATAAATCATTAAATAACAATAATTAAGCATTAATGGAAGCTTAATAACCAATAAAAATTAAAGAAACGGGAAAATTCCGGAAAACGGATCCCGGTTAGTAAAAACTGTAACAACCGGGAAGTTATGGGGTGAGAGTGTAATAAAATAAAAGTAGTGTGTCCACTTTTGTAAATAAAAAGCAAAAATGTGAATGTGTGTGTGTGTGGGTCGGCAGCCCCCTCTCTCACACACCCCCTTTACTTCATAATATGCTAAAGGACAAATAAGAAAGTAAAAAGTAACCCCCACACTCTTTCACCTCACTCTCTCATTTCTCTTTCTCCTTTGTCCTTCCCCCACCGATTTCTCTCTCCTTCTCCATGGGGGCTGGCGATTTTTGGAATCTCCAAGACCAACAATGGCCTCCCTTCTTTCTCTCCATGCTCTACCTTCATTTGAGCTCCAATCACAAAAATAATTACATATTTGTAATCCCCTCGCCATCCTCTATCATTCCCTCTTTTCAATATTCGGAAAGGATGAGTTTCATCTCCATGGGTTTTCCCCATTTGAAGAGAAAAGCACACCATTATGAAGTTTGGAGTCTCCTATTTCAAACAAGGTAAAAATCTCCATGAAAGACCTCACTTTCCTCCATCTCTTAAGTGTGGCCGATTTTGCCTCTCTCTCTTACATTGTTTTCTCTTGTTTTGGAGCTTGTTTCAACCCTCCAATGGTGATGTAACTCTTTCTTGAAATACCCCAAATATAATTAATGCCTTAAAACTATAAAATAATGAAGAATTGATCTACAAATAGATCATCTTAGTTAAGCATGCTAATTTATACATGCAAATGTTACGTAAATTAATATTACTACACGTGCACATGCAAACTCACGCATGCAAACGTCACGTAAAAATAGTCGTCTTACCATAAACGCTAACTGATGTAATTTTACTAAACATATTCACGTACTCGTACAAACATTTATGTATGATTATTAGCAAGGATTAAACTCCTTACATAACTAGCTCGAAAGAGAGAGCGTCAACAAGGAAGATTAATACGAACGTGTGTACAAACGAGCAACGTAAATATTTTACGAATGCCTAAGAATCTATAAATGCTACAATAAATTTAAATACACATTTAGATAAATGTAACAGCTTATGTTACACCTATTGTATGTATTATGAAAGTATAATAACTCATCAAAGGTCAAAGATGCGCACTATCCAGACAGATGGTCAGAGTGAGCGCACCATCCAGACACTTGAGGATATGTTACGTGCATGTGCACTTGACTTTCAGACCAACTGGATTGACAAGTTACATCTGATCGAGTTTAGCTACAACAACAGTTACCATGCTTCGATCAAGATTGTAATACTCTGTATTTTCGTTTTTCAGATTTCGTTACATAACATTCTGGTTTGTGATATTAATTATGTTATGTGGTGCCGTGTTTAGTAATTGGGACGTCGGAGGCAATTGATTAAAGGATGAGGGCAAGGAGGTCTTTCCCCTCTCTTTTATTTGGTAAGGCTTAATTAAGGAAGTTAAGTCTCTTATTTTTGCATTTCCAATTCACGATCTATTTTGAGGAGCGCTCTCTCTCTCGACAGTTTCTGCGTCCTTCCTCTCTTCTCCTCTGTGTATGCTTGGTGAATTCTGGTGTGGATTGTTGCTGCTTCTCCCAGATTTCTGCGTCGTTTCTCTACTGCTACAGTTCGGGTTTCGTTTTCTGTGAATTCAGGTTGGTCGGGTGAGCTTTTGGTATTAGTTATCTCAGTTTTTGGGAAGAACGTGTTCTGATTGTTGGTGCTCGTTCTTTGCGAATTCAGTGGTTGTTTTGCTGTTTGGGGATCGCTGCGTTGTCGGGATCGTTCGCTGCTGCAGACCGGTGTAATCTCCTCTGCGAATTGATGTAAGTGGGGGATGGAATCGGGGTAGTTTGCTCACCCTCGGGGATTGTTTTAATATCTGTTTCGTATCCGATTTCGTGTGTTGCTTGTGTGTTTTCTCATTGATTTTGCGTTGTTAATCGTTTGGCTAAACCCCCGAGGGTACTGATTTACCATTCTATGAGTTTTGTGTGAGTTACGGTGATTTTTGACTGATTTCTGCTCGTCTGATCGCTCTGGATTTCGTCAGTTTCGCGCTGTCCGAACGTCTGTCCGAACTTGTAAGTTCGGACAGTGCATCGGGCGCGTTTTGTTTTTGAAGGTTTTGAAGTGTCCGAACATCGGTCCGAACCTCAAAGTTCGGACCTGACGTGAGGATGAACTTTTCGTAAAAGTTTCGACGTGTGTCCGAACTTGCAAGGTCGGACGCAAGTTCGGACACTAAGATGGTTCTGGCTTTCAACTCTCGACTTACGTCCGAACTTTGACGTTCGGACGTAAGTTCGGACATTTGTATCTCCGCGACCTCTGACTCTCGGCCATTGTCCGAACTTGCAAGGTCGGACGCAAGTTCGGACATGCCACTGTTTGAACACAACTTCTCTGTTTTAGCTCCGTTTTGCGTTCCGTTTGCGGGGTTGGATTCCCCTATCTGTGTACAAGCTTCTTATGCTGTTTATATGCATTGTTATGCACTTGAGATCTATTTTGTGAGTTTTTGGTTTTGGGACCTAGTTACTTTGCTTCTGAGCCTTGGATAGTCGGGTCGGGCTGTCCCGTAGCATGCTGCGCAGGAATTCCTTCTGTTTATACTCCTTAGGGTCTCCCTTAGGACGTTATTTGACCGACGGGTCTGTTAGCTGTCTCTACGGCTTCTGTTATGGGATCTTCGGATCCATAGGACCTTATGTGAGTCCTTCTGTTGTGTTAGCTTGTTACTAGTGTCCCACCCCTCTGCATCTGTTTCTGGAAGTCCGACTACGATTTGAAGTGATTTTTCGTTCTGCTTTGCCTCTGTTTTGTGGTTTCATTCGGTCTATTTCTATTGACTCCGCTATCCTCTCTGTTTATAAGTATTCTTCTGCTTCTGTTTTGAGTGGGCTTCCTTGAGGAAGTCTTCTACTTACTGGGCTGTTTAGCTCACCCCCTTTACTTTGTTGCAGATTGAGCTCGTGGGATCTTCTCTTCTCGTCCCCTTCTGGAGCTTCGTTATTTTTATATGTCTTTAGACTTTATGTGCTTGCGCTTTGGACGCTTTAGTACTTTGTGTAGCCTTCGGGCCTCTCTCTCTGTATTTGACTTTTAAGCCTTTGGATCTTGTAAACTCTTTGGTATTTATACAAGTTCTTATTCGGTTTTGGGATTCGTTTGTTTAGAGCCTTGCGACGTTAGGTAGTAGACTCGCGGCGTGTAACGGCCCTAACTCCTAGGCCGGGTTTGGGGTCGTTACATTTAGTGGTATCAGAGCCAGGTTGCTCGTTCTTTGGTGTCTGTGGGGTTTTGTCTGCATGTGTGGGTGTCTGAAAGGTCTGCTGTTTGCTGCTTGTTGGTTTCTGATAAATTTTGATGTTGTATCTTCAGTATGCCTCCCCGACGTTCAGGACGTGGTACAGCTGCAGGCGATGCTCCCCAGGGGGACATTGCAGAGATTGTGCAGCAGGTGGTGACCCAGGTGCTGCAGTGTAGGGGCCATGCTGGTCAGGCGGCAGGAGCCGGTAACGCGGGGGGCAACAACGTGAAGGCGCTTCAGGAGTTTCTGAAGCTGAAGCCACCTTCTTTTGATGCTAGTGGTGACCCACAGGAGGCGAGTCACTGGATCACTGCCATTGAGGACCTTCTGCGGGTCATGGGATGTGAGGAGGATCAGAAAGTCGGATTCGCTACCTTCATGTTTCAGAGTGAGGTGAAGGAGTGGTGGAAGTCGGTTGAAGGGAAGTACCCCCACCCATGGACATGGGAGCAGTTCAGGGGCTGCTTCAATCAGCAGTTCTATCCCGATGTCTTCAGGGATCAGAAGATTGTAGAGTATGGGAGACTTCGCCAGACGAAGGAGATGTCTGTGGATGACTATGTGAGGAAGTTTATTTCCCTTTCGAAGTTTGTGCCTGAGCCAGATGATAACCGGAAGGCTAGGAAGTTTGAGGCTGGGTTGAGGGGTGACATTCGAGCTGCTGTGGCACCTTTCCGCCACAAGACCTTCAGGGATGTGGCCGATGTGGCGTTAGTGGTGGAGTCTGAGCTGCAGGCTAGGCAGCGGTTTGAGAAGAGGGACCAGAGGCCCGATAAGGGCAAGGACCAGAAGAGGAAGGGTCGTGTGGAGGAGCCCGAGAGGCGTGAGCAGACTTCTTCTCAGAAGAAGAAGTATAGAGGAGACCGGGGTTCTTCTTCATCAGCATCTCCTGCTGTGGAGAAGTGTGCGGAGTGTGACCGTTTCCATCCTGGGCGGGAGTGCTACAGGAAGTCCGGGGCTTGCTTCAAGTGTGGCTCGTTGGATCACCGCATTGCCCAGTGTCCACAGGCTAGAGGTGGAGGTAGCAGTGGCGGTTCTGAGGGCCGAGGAGCTGGTTCAGGGTCCGGGCAGAAGACTGATCAGAAGAAGCCCCAGACCCAGGCTCGTGTGTACGCTCTAGCTGGTGAGCGAGACCGTGACTCAGGCCGAGTAGTGTCAGGTATTCTTCAGATCTCTTCTCAGCCAGTTTTCTGCTTGTTTGATTCAGGAGCTACCCACTCCTTTGTGTCTGCTGATTTAGTGGGTAGTCTCGGGTTGTCTGCTGTGCCCTGTGATGTGGATTTGTGCATTTCTAGCCCGCTGAGTGGCGTACCTGCTTGTGTACTTGATTCTGTGTGTAAGTCGGTTCCGGTAGTGATTATGGATAGGAACTTGTCTGCTGATTTGATCCCTATGCGTATGTCTTGCTTCGATGTGATTTTGGGCATGGACTGGCTAGCAGAGCACCATGCCCAGATAGATTGTGCAGCTAGGAGAGTTGTGTTTGATAGACCGGGTGAGACCCGTTTTGCTTTTGTGGGGAATTCCATTCCTTGTGCTCCTGTGTTGGTGTCTGCTATGCAGGCAGTCCGTTCCTTGAGGAAGGGCTGCCAGGGGTTTCTCTGCTTTGTACCTGAGGTTAAGGAGGGATCCCGGTTGGAGGAGATCCCCATTGTGTGAGTTTCCTGAGGTGTTCCAGGACGATGTGCCAGGACTACCACCTGATCGTGAGGTGGAGTTTTCTATTGAGTTAGCGCCAGGGACTCAGCCTATCTCTAAGGCTCCCTATCGCATGAGTCCGGCAGAGCTTAAGGAGCTGAAGGTGCAGCTGCAGGATCTTCTGGATAAGGGCTTCATTCGCCCTAGTGTGTCTCCATGGGGAGCACCTGTGTTGTTCGTGAAGAAGAAGGATGGCTCCTTCAGATTGTGCATTGATTATAGGGAATTGAACAAGGTTACCATCAAGAATCGGTATCCTCTTCCCCGCATTGATGATCTCTTTGACCAGTTAGCAGGGGCGACAGTCTTCTCGAAGATCGACTTGCGTTCTGGATATCATCAGCTGAAGATTAAGGCCGAGGATGTGCCTAAGTCTGCATTTAGGACCCGATATGGGCATTATGAGTTCTTGGTCATGCCTTTTGGTTTGACCAATGCCCCGTCGTTCTTCATGGATATGATGAACAGAGTCTTCAAACCTTTCTTGGATTCTTTCGTAGTTGTGTTTATTGACGACATCTTGGTGTACTCCAAGAGTGTTGAGGATCATGAGGAGCATCTGAGGATGGTTCTACAGACGTTGAAGGAGAAGGAGTTGTATGCTAAATTGAAGAAGTGCGAGTTCTGGTTGGATAGAGTGGTGTTTCTTGGCCACGTGGTTTCGAAGGATGGCATATCAGTGGACCCAGAGAAGGTTAAGGCAGTTATGGAGTGGGCGAAGCCCACTAGTGTGTCTGAGGTGCGCAGTTTTCTGGGATTGGCTGGGTATTATAGGAAGTTCGTGGAGGGCTTTTCTAAGATCGTATCTCCCTTGACTCGTCTTCTTAGGAAGGATGTCAAGTTTGACTGGAGTGAGGCGTGCCAGGAGAGCTTCCAGGAGTTGAAGAAGAGGTTGACTTCGGCTCCGATTTTGACGTTGCCTTCTGGGACCGAGGGCTTCGAGGTGTTCTGTGACGCTTCCCACAGAGGGTTGGGGTGTGTTCTGATGCAGCAGGGAAAGGTGGTAGCGTATGGGTCACGACAGTTGAAGCCGTATGAGAAGAATTATCCTACCCATGACTTGGAGCTAGCTGCTGTGGTCTTCGCTCTGAAGATCTGGCGGCACTATTTGTATGGGGTGACGTGTAAGTCTACACGGATCACAAGAGTCTCAAATATCTGTTCACGCAGAAGGAATTGAATTTGAGACAGCGGCGCTGGTTGGAGCTGTTACATGACTACGACCTGGAGATCCTCTACCATCCGGGTAGAGCGAATGTGGTGGCTGATGCCTTGAGCCGTAGGGGTGCTCCTGGACTTGCTTGTTCGTTGTCAGGGGTTCAGAGGTCTGCTTTGAGCTTCAGCGTATGGGGATTTGGGTTGTTCGGTCAGACCGTGCCGGGATGATTGCTTCGATTCAGGTCCAGTCTACTTTGATTGAGCGGATCAGAGAGGGTCAGAAGGCTGATGCTGAGTTGTGTAAGATCAGAGAGAAGTTGGCAGATGAGCAGGAGTCAGAGTTTTCTGTGTCCAGCGATGATTGTCTACGCTTCAGGGGCAGAGTTTGTGTGCCTAGTGGAGGCGACCTTAGGCGGGAGATTATGCAGGAGGCTCATGGAGCTCCTTATTCTGTGCACCCGGGAGGGGTGAAGATGTACCGGGATCTCCGGGAATCCTTTTGGTGGGCGAATATGAAGAGGGAGATTTCTGATTTTGTGGCTCGTTGCCAAACCTGTCAGCAGGTGAAGGCTGAGCATCAGCGACCTGCGGGTCTTCTGCAGCCTCTTCCCGTTCCTGAGTGGAAATGGGAGAGCGTTGGCATGGATTTCATTGTGGGGTTGCCTAGGACATCTTCTGGGTACGATGCGCTATGGGTGATTGTGGACCGGTTGACGAAGTCAGCTCATTTCTTGCCTGTGAGGAAGACCTTTAGCCTGGAGCGCCTGGCTCGGCTGTATATCGATGAGATTGTGAGGTTGCACGGTGTGCCGGCGACGATCGTTTCGGACAGAGATCCGAGATTTGTATCTCGCTTCTGGCGAAGCCTGCATAAGGCGTTAGGGACGGATTTGGCTTTCAGTTCGGCTTATCATCCTCAGACCGATGGGCAGACGGAGAGGACGAATCAGATTTTGGAGGACATGTTGAGAGCTTGTGTGCTCGACTTCGGGGGCAGCTGGGATCAGCATGTGACTTTGATTGAGTTCGCCTACAATAATAGTTTCCAATCAAGCATTGGGATGGCCCCATACGAGGCGTTGTATGGTAGGCGCTGTAGATCTCCTATTTGTTGGGATGACCTGCGGGAGAGGGCGATTGTAGGTCCGGAGTTGGTGCAGGGAGCTGTGGACAAAGTTAAGACTATCAGGGAGCGTTTGTTGGTTGCCCAGAGCCGGCAGAAGAGTTATGCAGATCAGAGACGCCGTCCGCTTGAGTTTCAGGTGGGAGACCACGTGTATCTAAAGATCTCTCCAGTTCGGGGTGTGGTTCGTTTTGGGAAGCGAGGCAAGCTGAGTCCTCGGTTCGTAGGGCCTTTTGAGGTGCTTGGGAAGGTTGGGCCGGTGGCTTACAGATTGGCATTGCCACCAGCTCTAGCAGGAGTGCACGACGTGTTCCATGTGTCGATGCTCAGGAGGTATCTACATGATCCTTCGCATGTGATTGACTATGGTCAGCTTCGACTCAGAGATGATTTCACTTATGAGGCAGCTCCGGTTCGTATTTTAGCACGGGATGTTCGTCGGCTTCGTAGCAAGACACTGCCTATGGTTAAGGTGCAGTGGTCTGATCAGTCCGAGCGTGAGGCAACATGGGAACTCGAGGAGGAGTTGCGTGCTAAGTTTCCGTCCCTTTTCGAGCAGTGAGGTATGTTGAATTTCGAGGACGAAATTCCTTTTAAGGGGGGAGTGATGTAATACTCCGTATTTTCGTTTTTCAGATTTCGTTACATAACATTCTGGTTTGTGATATTAATTATGTTATGTGGTGCCGTGTTTAGTAATTGGGACGTCGGAGGCAATTGATTAAAGGATGAGGGCAAGGAGGTCTTTCCCCTCTCTTTTATTTGGTAAGGCTTAATTAAGGAAGTTAAGTCTCTTATTTTTGCATTTCCAATTCACGATCTATTTTGAGGAGCGCTCTCTCTCTCGACAGTTTCTGCGTCCTTCCTCTCTTCTCCTCTGTGTATGCTTGGTGAATTCTGGTGTGGATTGTTGCTGCTTCTTCCAGATTTCTGCGTCGTTTCTCTACTGCTACAGTTCGGGTTTCGTTTTCTGCGAATTCAGGTTGGTCGGGTGAGCTTTTGGTATTAGTTATCTCAGTTTTTGTGAAGAACGTGTTCTGATTGTTGGTGCTCGTTCTTTGCGAATTCAGTGGTTGTTTTGCTGTTTGGGGATCGCTGCGTTGTCGGGATCGTTCGCTGCTGCAGACCGGTGTAATCTCCTCTGCGAATTGATGTAAGTGGGGGATGGAATCGGGGTAGTTTGCTCACCCTCGGGGATTTTTAATTTGTTTCGTTCTGATTTCGGTGTTGCTTGTGTGTTTTCTCATTGATTTTGCGTTGTTAATCGTTTGGCTAAACCCCCGAGGGTACTGATTTACCATTCTATGAGTTTTGTGTGAGTTACGGTGATTTTTTGACTGATTTCTGCTCGTCTGGTCGCTCTGGATTTCGTCAGTTTCGCGCTGTCCGAACGTCTGTCCGAACTTGTAAGTTCGGACAGTGCATCGGGCGCGTTTTGTTTTTGAAGGTTTTGAAGTGTCCGAACATCGGTCCGAACTTCAAAGTTCGGACCTGACGTGAGGATGAATTTTTCGTAAAAGTTTCGACGTGTGTCCGAACTTGCAAGGTCGGACGCAAGTTCGGACACTAAGATGGTTCTGGCTTTCAACTCTCGACTTACGTCCGAACTTTGACGTTCGGACGTAAGTTCGGACATTTGTATCTCCGCGACCTCTGACTCTCGGCCTCTGTCCGAACTTGCAAGGTCGGACGCAAGTTCGGACATGCCACTGTTTTACACAACTTCTCTTAGCTCCGTTTTGCGTTCCGTTTGCGGGGTTGGATTCCCCTATCTGTGTACAAGCTTATGCTGTTTATATGCATTGTTATGCACTTAAGATCTGTTTTGTGAGCTTTTGGTTTTGGGACCTAGTTACTTTGCTTCTGAGCCTTGGATAGTCGGGTCGGGCTGTCCCGTAGCATGCTGCGCAGGAATTCCTTCTGTTTATACTCCTTAGGGTCTCCCTTAGGACGTTATTTGACCGACGGGTCTGTTAGCTGTCTCTACGGCTTCTGTTGTGGGATCCTCGGATCCATAGGACCTTATGTGAGTCCTTCTGTTGTGTTAGCTTGTTCTAGTGTCCCATTCTTCTGTTTCTGGAAGGTCCGACTGTTTTGAAGTGATTTCCGTTCTGCTCTGCCTCTGTTTTGTGGTTTCATTCGGTCTATTTATTGACTCCGCTATCCTCTCTGTTTATAAGTATTCTTCTGCTTCTGTTTTGAGTGGGCTTCCTTGAGGAAGTCTTCTGCTTGCTGGGCTGTTTAGCTCACCCCTTTACTTTGTTGCAGATTGAGCTCGTGGGATCTTCTCTTCTCGTCCCCTTCTGGAGCTTGTTATTTTTTATGTCTTTAGACTTTGTGCTTGCGCTTTGGACGCTTTAGTACTTTGTGTAGCCTTCGGGCCTCTCTCTGTATTTGACTTTAAGCTTTGGATCTTGTAAACTCTTTGGTATTTATACAAGTTCTTATTCGGTTTTGGGATTCGTTTGTTTAGAGCCTTGCGACGTTAGGTAGTAGACTCGCGGCGTGTAACGGCCCTAACTCCTAGGCCGGGTTTGGGGTCGTTACAAAGATGTCTCCCTTCCAGGCCTTGTACGGTAGACCATGCCGCACGCCATTATGCTGGGATGAGTCGAGTGAGACGGTCATTATAGGACCAGAGTATCTGGAGAAAGTTCAGGCAGAAGTTCACCAGATCCGGGCTAACATGAAGGCAGCTCAGGATAGACAGAAGTCGTACGCAGATGTGCGCAGACGTGACCTGGAGTTCGCCGTGGGCGATCAGGTATTTTTGAGAGTATCCTGAAATGGAGAATTCCTAAATTCCCTAGCCTTCTACCCTAATCCCTAGTCAGATTCTAATTCTTCCTGTACCTCGTCGAATTACCTTGTTACTGTGTGACCGAGCCTAAGAGAGAGTGAGAGAGAGTCGTGAGGACAGGGGCAATGCAACAGTATGTAGCCTCGAATGTCATCGTGTCCTTTATTGGGGATTAAACCCTTTTATAGTGTTTTTGCATAGATCGAGAGTTGCCAGCCTGTCTTCTTAATTGCCAGGCTAGCATTTACACAAGCAGATATTTGACTACCCATCCGGCCGGGTCACATTCTGATCCGGCGATACTCCTTATTTCTAAGCTATCCTTCCAGTCAAGGAGACCGGATGTTTTATCTTTCCTTATCTTGTACTTTTCCCTCTTCATATCCCCCATGAAGGGAGTGTTTCGTTTTGGCCAGAAGGGCAAGTTGAGCCCGAAATATGTGGGGCCATTGTTGTGACGGAGCGGATCGGCCTGGTAGCGTACAGACTGATTTACCCGCCGAGCTAGGCAAGGTACATGATGTATTTCATGTTTATTGTCCCAGTTGAAGAAATATATGTCTCATCCGTCTCTGTACTTCAGCCTGAAAGGCTAACCAGAGCCGACCATGCGATCAGTGGAGACTCCGGTATGCATTCTGGATACTAAGACTCGAGACACTCGCCATATAAGTCTGTGAGACTGGTGAAGTTCTCTGGTCTAACCAGGACGTGAGGAGGCCACTTGGGAGCTGGAAGATAAGATGAAGGCGAAGTACCCGTCATTGTTTATTCTTAGAGTTTGTATGTATAGGGTAGGGGCGTACCCCTATTTAAGGGGGGTTAGAGCCGTTTCGGTTATGTGTGTACGACATGTATTTGGAACATTGTCTGTGTTGTGTTGTTATGTTGTTACCCTGTTATGTTACAGACCGCTGAGTCTGAATGATGTTGTGATGTTTTTTTGTTTGGACCTTGTGTCCGATGTTATGTAAGATGTGTTAATGTGTTATGGAAGCATCGTTGATATGTGTTCCCGTGTCTAATATTTAGGATATGTGGGAAGTGTGAACTTTGGGGACAAAGTTCTTTTAAGGGGGGTAGATTGAAATACCAAACCTTAGTATGTTGTTTAAACATTTAAATATGGTATATTAAGGACTAAAAAGAGTTTAGAAGCATTAGTAAGCAAATTAAACCATAGAAAACACAAAATGTGCTTTAAGGTCAATAAGAGCCAAAATGTGCTCTAAGCTTGGGATAAGCTTGGCTAAGACCTAATGAACTTACCAAGACCTTACTTATATACTAATGAACATATTAAACCAATTAGCAAAGAAAACCAAGCTTGAAAACAAGTTAAAACACAAAATGTGCATTAAGGAGTCTTAAAGCACATTTTTGAAAAATTGTCTTGTAAATGAGTTTTGAATGGCTAAATGTCCATCATTACTCTTTAATTAACATGTGTACTATATAGTATCACATTTAGAAGTCTATATCAATGGGAAATCAAAAATTTCACTTCTATGTGCCTTGTTTTTATGAATAGTGACTTTAATAAGCTAGTTTGTAACATATGTTATTATAAGTAAGTAAATTGACAAATAAAGACTAAAATACCCCTTATGTAATAAAGGGGGCCGGTTTTCTTATGGGATGACTCATCCCCTTGTTAATTTGATAAGATAGAAAAATAGATAAAGTAAATCACTATTTACTTTACTTAAATATCTAAACAAACTCACTTATCTTCATCCTCTCATTCTCTTCATTTCCCATCGTCTCCAACTTCATCTTCTTGCTCTCTCACGGTTTTGCTATAGCACCACCATCAACACCAACTTCCATTGTCATTATCTCCTAGCTCACTTAACCAAATAAAAAACAAACATCACCATTCTCTTCCTCTCATCAAGCTCTTCATTCCTATCTTCTCAAAACTTCAAGACCACCATTTCGGTGCCATGGACTTCCACCATTGAAGGAGCTTGAGCTTATATTTCTACATATTATTGATCTCCTTTGCTTCTAGGTAAGTAATCTCAAAGAAAAATGATGTTTCTTCCATGTTTTTTTTATCTTGACCGAAAATCACCATTGATGGTGCTCATTATATTGCTTTGTTCTAGCTTCATTCCAACCTTTCAAGGAGTAGGTGGAGTCCTCTCTTGATAGATATTCAAACTCTCTTCAAATACCAAGGTAAAACAACTACCTTAATGCTTTAAAACAATATATGGAACTTGGGTTTACAATGAGATAAAGCTTAAAGCTTGTATACTCATTATATCATTTGTATAATGTTTAGAAGATGACAAGCAACTAAAAGCCTTGCCAATTTAGCCAATGAAACAAGAAAGAAGTTTGTGAGGAAAAAGAGGTAAATATGCTAACCTAATGTGGTTTAAAGTCTTAGGAGAAATGAGAGCATGTTGCTTGTTAAAAATGATCTAAGGAGCCAATGGTGAATGACTTAGAAGAATGCTCTTAAGGGCTTAGTAAAGGCATATGTATTGTTGAGTGTATTTGCAGGTCAAAGGCAAATATATTGTGGAAATTCAGTGTTTAAGATTTATGCATCTTAAGGGCCTAAGAGCCATGTTATTTAAGGGCCTAAGTGCCATGCAATTTAAATTATGCACATATTGTATGTAGTGTAACTTGGGTGAAACTTTGTGTGTGAGAGTGTCTTGGTGAATTTAGGTGTTCTTGTGTGTTTAATGGAGAAAACAATGTGTTTTGGTTTAGTAATGTTCTAGGAGAACCTATGTCAAAATTTAGGTAAGAAGCAAGAAGTTCTAAGGGTTTAGAGTGAGTTTGGTAAGCTAGAAAATGTTTAGTATGGAAGGTGATCAACTAGTGGAAGAAACATGTATTGAGTTGTTTAAAGATGTAAAAAGGGCTTAGGCAATGTTTTAGAGGATTTAGAATGCAAAAGAATGTTTTGGGACATTTCAAGATCATGGTGAGATTGTATTTTGGACATGTGCATTGTTGGTGAAAAGGGGATGAAGTGATTTGTTGCATGGGAGTTATAAACTTGTAAGATGTTCAAGGAGTTGCTTAGAAAGGAAAAAATGCTTGGGAGATGATGTTATAGTGGTGAGGAAACATTATTGGCATAGTGGTTATCATAGGTATGAAACACCACTTGGAAAACTAAGGAGGAAATAACATAAGTGTTAGGAATTTCGGTATGAAATGAGTAAGTGTTTAAGGTGATAGATAATGAGTTTCATGAATGTTGTATGGGGATATAAGTGTACCAAATGATGTTAGAAAACATTAGGAGGCCTTAGGAGAAGTTTGGAGTCAAATGGGCAATGGAAAATAAGGGTCTGGAGCAGACCGACCTTGCGACCGAACTTGCCAAGGTCGGTCGAGCCCAGTTTACCCTGCGAGAATTGGTTTCTGGAATGGACCGACCTTGGGGACCGGACTTGCAAGGTCGGTCGGGCATGGATTTTAGTACGGATTGAGTCTCTGGAATAGACTGAACTTGGGACCGGACTTACAAGTTTGGTCGGGCCTGAATTTTCAAAGGGAAGAAACTCTCGGGAATGGACCGAACATGGGACCGAACTTACAAGGTCGGTCGGAGTAGAAAATTTTGACGGTAATATGTTCTGGAATGGACCGACCTTGTGTAAGGTCGGTCGGTATGGTCGGTCGGACCTAAACTTGTAAAAAAAAAACAAACAAGAATGGCTTAAGTAATAAACCCTAGGGGGTATAATGTAGGTGATCAAGTATAAGTTAAGACATTAAAACATGTCATATAATCATGTTAAACATTTAGTAAATTTGAGGTTAAATAAATTAATTAACCGATGTTATTAATCATGTATAGGAGTGACCTACGGTGGAAACAAATCAAAGCAAGGACCAAGGTATGGTTTTCTTGCAGTCTGTTGCCTACCGGTTTACACCGGCTTGTGTGTTGTTTGTTTTTCTGTGTGTTAATGACTTTGTAAGATTGAACCATGTAAAGAGTTTACAGTTGTTAAATATTATTATGTTGTTAAGTATGACTCTCTCTTCCCTTGTGTGTGTCTAATAAGACTTGACCTATTATGGTGAATTGTTTACTGAGTTCGATGTTGAACTACTAACAAGTGCTAACGGGGGAAGTGAGGAGTCCGGTCTGTTCCGGCCACGCGTGTGAGTATGGGAGTCGATGTCATAACCGGTTCGATTCTCTTTGTATGTTATGGTTGTTTTCCAATTTGGTTTCCAACCTTCCCTTTAGCTTAACCAAGGCTATTTTACTGACTCACGTCGGGCCACAGGGGCATACTATGTGTTGTTTCGGTGTGCTTGGATCACTATATCCGAGGCACCTTGTGTTAAGTTACCCGTTCAATCTAACAGGACGGTAACGAGTTATGTAACGAGCTTGGCATGAGCATGGCAACATTCTCTAGGCTCTCCATGGGAACTAATTGTGTTGGTTCTCTTCCTTAAGGAATTGTTCTTGTGTGTTATGTGTGATGTTGTGTACAATACCCATGTTATGATAAATGTATAAGTTGTGTGTTTTTTAAAATGAATGCCATGTCACCATGACAATTAGTTGCGCGTATCCCGGTAGTCGATGGGCTGCGCGTTAACCATACCAGCCAAGGGTTGCTAACCCCCTCGGGGGCTCCATATTTCTTTTACTGCAGGATGAGGATCGAAGAAGCGGAATGGCTTTAGATTCTAGGATGCAGGTTTACTTTTGATTACTTTTGGATGTTGGGCCCGGGATGCGCCTGTGCTCCCGTGGCGTTATATACTTTGGTTGTGAACAGTTTACAGTGATGGTTTACAGTGAAGGATGTAAGTAAATACTCGGTAATATGTTTATGTATATGTGGTTATTAGTTCTATGCTCGGGAGTCTGATCATCAGACTGATACACTCGTATTTATTCAGCCTTGTTAACCACGTGGGTGGTTGACGGCGTTGTAGCATCAATCGTTTAGTTACTGTTTAGTTGTTTAAATTCCGCTGCGATTTCAAGTAATGTTATGTGCGTAGTGGGGGTGTTACAAAAAGTGGTATCAGAGCGAAGTGTCGCTCTGATGACTAGAACACCGAGCTTAGGGATATACCGAGTTAGGTAATCTAGCAATAGTTATCAAGTGAGCTGTTATCGATAGGTTAACCACTAACTAAGTGTGGAAATACCTTATGGTCGGGAAAAACGTTACACCCATTGGACCGATAAGTGTGCAAGCATATTGCTAATGAATTTTCATGTGAATTCAGATGGCAGGTCGACCGAGAGGTAGAGGCCGTGGACACGGTATTGGAGATACGGGTGACCAGGGCGAGAATACAACGGCTCGGGTTATGGCTGAGGTAGTAGCAGCCGCCGTAGCCCAGATGGTACCCCAATTGTTAGCTGCGATGCAGCAGCAGCAGCAGCAAAGCGGTGAGGGTCAACAAGGGCCCCAACCGCAACCACAGCCGCGCAAGACCAACTGGGTCAAGGCGTTGGCGGATTTGAGGCCACCATCGTTCAGTGGGGAGACCGACCCCAGTAAGCTGGAGGCGTACATCTCCGAAATGGAGACCTCCTTCGAGACCTTGGCGGTGCCTGAGGAGACCAAGGTTCGACTTGCCGCTTAATACTTGAAGGGTTCGGCACAGAGCTGGTGGAAGCTAGTACGGGAGGGCAGAGTTGCTGACCCAACCTTTCAGTGGAGGGAGTACACGGCTCTGTTGCGAGCCAAGTACTACCCGATACACATGCAAGAGGCCAAGCGCCTGGAGTTGGACAATCTGAGGCAAGGGGATAAGATTACGGTAGATGAGTACTACTCAGCCTTCATCGGACTTATCCACCTGCTACCGGATCTGGGTTACTCAGACCGGATTCTTGTGAACCGTTTCTACAACGGACTGAGCTACCGCCTACGCTATGGCATGGGGCCAACCGGATATACTACTTTACAGGTAATGGGGCTACAGTGTGATGTGAATAAGTATGTGCAATGTGTTAATGTGATGTGAATTTGTTTGGCGGGGCATAACTGACACCCTAAATATAGGAGTACTACCATGCCGCTGCAATTGTGGAGATCACCGTCCGTCTGAGGGACGAGGAGAGTGCGCTCAAGCGCAAGGCCATGAGCGAGGGCCAAGGCACGCAAGGGCAATGGGGAGGAAAGAAGAAGAAGTCATACCCCCAGTCCCAGAAAGGACAGCAACAGGGTGGCAAGGGCCAGACCCAGACCACCACTACTGAGGAGCCTCTGTAGCTCACCTATGCGTATGCGGCCAAGCCCCTACGCTCTTACCCACCCAAGGGTAATTAACAAATTTCAATACCGAAATCTAGTGTGTGTTATTAACTTGTGAAGTCTGTATTGAGTGTGTGATGTGTTAGCAGCTAGCACGGGCTCTGGACCGGAGTGCCACTATTACTGCAAGTGGTGTAACGGAGACCACCCCGGCAAGGACTGCAAGGGTAATGATGTGCAGTGCCGATACTGCAAGAAGATGGGGCACCGCGACTATGAGTGCTGGCAGAACCCGAACAGTAGAAACTACAGGCCCAAGGGGCAATGGAAGGGTAAGGCCACTGCGACCACCGATGGCCCAAAGACGGCGAATCAGCCACCCCCAGATCAGAGGTACACAGATTCTCAGAAGGGGAAGGGGTCGGGGTTCGGCAAGGCCACCCTGAATGTGGTGGACCGGTCTGAGGTGCCAGGGCCCACTTCTAGACCAGGTACCGCCTAAACTATTGAGTGAAATAAGTGATTGCATACCGCATTTCATGCATATGTGTTAGTGAGTTTAAGTAAACAACCATGTGAGTAAATAATTAAAGTATAGTGTGAAAGTCACCTGATTAGAATACTCTAAACTTAAAGGAACCTTCAATATATGTTATCCAATCCCACCCACACCAAACCCTGAAGAAACTACCATCGGCATCACCGACTTTCCAATGGAGCAATGTCAGGTCATCCAACCAGGTATGGTACTCTTAAATGGATACTTGACACCGGAAGCACAAATCCACATCATCAGACGATGCAATGAACTTGGAGCAACACCTGGAGGTTTCTACACACCCGAATACCCGAGCGGATCAAGAATGAAATTGAAGATGATGTGCATGGGTAAGGACTGAAACCCTTACACCAAGACATATCAAGAAGTGCGAGCTGAAGATGGAGCAACTGTACTAAGTATACCTGAGGAGTTCCTTGCGGTCGTTAACCACGCCATGGGAATTGCTCAACAAGTTGAAGCGGATTCAATTCCAAATGTGAAAGCGGATCTGTGTATTGTGAACTTCTACCAGAAAGGTGGACGGTTAGGTTTACACCAAGATAAGGACGAGTCACCCGAGTCTCTAAGTAAGGGAGTACCCGTGGTGTCTTGGTCCATTGGTGATACCGCAGTGTTTGTGTATGGCGAGCAGAAGCGTGCTGATCTCGCAAAGAAGCTAGTACTATAATCAGGAGATGTGTTAATCATGGGTGGGCAGTCGAGGATGCTATACCATGGCATCAAGAAGATCAAACTGAATACTGCACCATCGGTAGTGATCAATGCCACACACATGAAACCCGGACGTTTGAATTTGACCTTCAGACAGTTTTAAAGCCTTGTATAATTATGTGATGTGATAAACCAGTGTATGTTAAGAATGTTGTAAGTGTTAATCATGGCGACAGTATAAGCCAACGAATGTTGTAAAAAGAGTATGTTAATGAATAAAGTGGAATTTTTTGTAGTATATCGACCGTGTTGTTACCCAATACTTATTAGTTTGCCAATGAATTAGGCTGTGCTCTCGGAACGGGAGGTATACTGAGTGTCTGCAATGAGGCAGAAGCCGGCAAGAGCGGCACGATCCTCACCGGTACCTTTCCAGTCAATGGCGTGGACGCTTCGATCTTGTTCGACTCCGGAGCCTCTCATACATTTATTTCGCTATCCTTTTCGAAGAGGCTGGGGTTAGACGGTGATGAGATGCCAGACTTCCTAGTCACTCTCCCGTCGAAAGAGCGGATCAGGTGTACCCGCTACCACCGAGATGTTGTTGTACGAATCAGAGGTGAAGAGTTTCCGATCGACTTGATAGAGTTCAACGGACTTGGTTTTGATGTGATTGTCGGGATGAACTGGTTGGAGCGGTACAAGGGCAGAATCCTGTGTGCCGAGCATCGTCTGCTTCTTCGGAGTCCATCTGGGGTCACTATATCTTACCGCCAGAGGCCCAGGGAGCCTTCGACTCAGATCATCACCGCCATGGCTATGTGTCGTGAACTACGACGAGGGAGTGATGTATACCTCTGCTATGTCGAGGACATAGAGAGAGATCCAGAGTTTAGCCCAGATGTGCCGGTAGTGTCGGAGTTTCCTGATATATTTCCTAAGGAACTGCCGGGCATGCCGCCAGCACGGGAAGTGGAGTTTGAGATTGATTTGGTTCCGGGTACCGGACCAATTGCGAAGGCGCCCTATCGTATGGCTCCAGCAGAGATGACAGAGCTCAAGGAGCAGCTGAGAGACCTACTCGACAAGGGATTTATCCACCCTAGCGTTTCACCATGGGGAGCGCCGGTCCTCTTCGTGAAGAAGAAGGACGGTAGTCTCCGCCTGTGTATTGACTATCGAGAACTGAATGCAGTTACGGTGAAGAACCGTTACCCTTTACCACGCATCGACAATTTATTTGATTAGTTGAGGGGAGCATCATTATTCCCCAAGATAGATCTACGATCCGGATACCAACAGATTGCTATCCGTGACAGTGACATTGAGAAGACATCATTCAGAACTAGGTATGGACATTATGCGTTTACGGTTATGCCGTTTGGTTTATCCAATGCACCAGCCAAGTTCATGGAATTAATGAACCGCTTGTTCCAAGATTAGTTGGACAAGTCAGTTGTAGTCTTCATCGACGATATACTTGTGTACTCGAAATCGAGAGGTGAGCATGAAAGCCACCTGAGAAGTGTGTTGCAAACATTGAGAAAGAATCAGTTGTATGCGAAGTTTTCAAAGTGTGAATTTTGGTTGAACCAAGTATCTTTCCTTGGTCATGTGATTTCTGAAGCCGGGATCGCCGTTGATCCGGCAAAGATTGATGCAATGCGCACCTGGCCTAGGCCGAAGACAGTTACCGACATCAGGAGCTTCCTCGGTCTGGCAGGTTATTATAGGAGATTTGTGAAGGACTTCTCCAGTGTCTCAAAGCCGATGACTTCCTTGATGAAAAAGGATGCACCATTCGAGTGGACAGTCGACTGTGAGAGTTCTTTCCAGAGTCTCAAGGATGCTCTGACATCTGCACCAGTCCTGACTTTACCAGACGGTCCAGATGGTTTTGAGGTCTATTGCGACACATCAGGCAGAGGTATGGGTTGTGTGTTGATGCAACACGGGAAGGTCGTAGCTTACGCCTCCCGACAGCTGAAGAAGCATGAGGAGAACTACCCTACCCACGACTTAGAATTGGGTGCCATTGTCTTCGCACTGAAGATATGGCGACATTATTTGTATGGGGTAAGTGTGACAATTTATTCGGACCACAAAAGTTTAAAGTACTTGTTCACTCAGAAGGAGTTGAACATGAGGCAAAGAAGGTGGGTTGAGTTTTAAACGACTACAACATTAATCTACAGTACAAAGAGGGTAAGGCAAATGTGGTAGCTGACGCACTGAGTTGCCGAGCACACTCTCTCCATTCGCTAGTCTCTCATACTGGCTTGGTTGAAGAGGTGCGGAGTGCTCAGATGACGGATCAGTATATGATGGAGATTAGACAGAAGCTTTTTGATGGCACATTCGAGGGTCAGAAGTATGACTTCAGACTCCACGATGATGACCTGATTAGGCTTAATGGCCGATTGTGTATACCGAGGAGTAGCACTGAGTTGAAGGAGCGCATAATGAGTGAATCCCATTGTTCTACTACTTTGATTCACCCCGGAGCTTCAAAGATGTATAAGGGTATGAAAAGAAATTTTTGGTGGACTGGAATGAAAAAGGATGTGAATGACTATGTGTTGAGGTGTCTCACTTGTCAGAAGGTCAAGTTTGAGCACCGACGGCCTGGTGGTATGGTACAGCCAATGCCAGTGCCTGAGTGGAAGTTCCATGATATTTCTATGGACTTCGTAGTAGGGCTTCCGCCTGCAAGGGGAGGTCTGAATATGATTTGGGTTATTGTTGACCGACTGACCAAGGTGGCCCGATTCATTCCGATGAAGGACACCTGGAAAGTGGCAAAACTAGCAGAGCTCTTTAATAGAGAGATCGTTCGGCACCATGGGGTACCGAAAACGATTATATCTGACAGAGATACCAGATTCTTATCGAGGTATTGGAAGTCTACACGAGAAGCATTGGGTACCGAACTGAAATTGAGTACAGCGTTTCACCCACAGACCGATGGTCAGAGTGAGCGCACCATCCAAACACTTGAGGATATGTTACGTGCATGTGCACTTGACTTTCAGACCAGCTGGATTGACAAGTTACATCTGATCGAGTTTAGCTACAACAATAGTTACCATGCTTTGATCAAGATGTCTCCCTTCCAGGCCTTGTACGGTAGACCATGCCGCATGCCATTATGCTGGGATGAGTCGAGTGAGACGGTCATTATAGGACCAGAGTATCTGGAGCAAGTTCAGGCAGAAGTTCGCCAGATCCGGGCTAACATGAAGGTAGCTCAGGATAGACAGAAGTCGTACGCAGATGTGCGCAGACGTGACCTGGAGTTCGCCGTGGGCGATCAGGTATTTTTGAGAGTATCCCCCATGAAGGGAGTGTTTCGTTTTGGCCAGAAGGGCAAGTTGAGCCCGGAATATGTGGGGCCATATGTTGTGACGGAGCGGATCGGCCCGGTAGCTTACAGACTTGATTTACCCGCCGAGCTGGGCAAGGTACATGATGTATTTCATGTGTCCCAGTTGAAGAAATATATGTCTCATCCGTCTCATGTACTTCAGCCTGAAAGGCTAACCTTAGAGCCAACCATGCAATCAGTGGAGACTCCAGTATGCATTCTGGATACTAAGACTCGAGACACTCGCCATAAGTCTGTGAGACTGGTGAAGTTTCTCTGGTCTAACCAGGACGTTGAGGAGGCCACTTGGGAGCTGGAAGATAAGATGAAGGCGAAGTACTCGTCATTGTTTACTTCTTAGAGTTTGTATGTATAGGGTACGGGGCGTACCCCTATTTAAGGGGGGTAGAGCCGTTTCGGTTATGTGTGTACGACATGTATTTGGATACATTGTCTGTGTTGTGTTGTTATATTGTTACCCTGTTACGTTACAGACCGCTGAGTCTGAATGATGTTGTGATGTTTTGTTGTTTGGACCTTGTGTCCGATGTTATGTAAAGATGTTGTTAATGTTGTTATGGAAGCATCGTTGATATGTGTTCCCGTGTTCTAATATTTAGGATATGTGGAAGTGTGAACTTTGGGGACAAAGTTCTTTTAAGGGGGGTAGATTGAAATACCCCAAACCTTAGTATGTTGTTTAAACATTTAAATATGGTATATTAAGGCTAAAAAGAGTGTTAGAAGCATTAGTAAGCAAATTAAACCATAGAAAACACAAAATGTGCTTTAAGGTCAATAAGAGCCAAAATGTGCTCTAAGCTTGGGATAAGCTTGGTTAAGACCTAATGAACTTACCAAGACCATATTTATATACTAATGAACATATTAAACCAATTAGAAAAGAAAACCAAGCTTGAAAACAAGTTAAAACATAAAATGTGCTTTAAGGAGTCTTAAAGCACATTTTTGAAAAATTGTCTTGTAAATGAGTTTTGAATGGCTAAATGTCCATCATTACTCTTTAATTAACATGTGTACTATATAGTATCACATTTAGAAGTCTATATCAATGGGAAATCAAAAATTTCACTTCTATGTGCCTTGTTTTAATGAATAGTGACTTTAATAAGCTAGTTTGTAACATATGTTATTATAAGTAAGTAAATTGACAAATAAAGACTAAAATACCCCTTATGTAATAAAGGGGGCCGGTTTTCTTATGGGATGACTCATCCCTTGTTAATTGATAAGATAGAAAAATAGATAAAGTAAATCACTATTTACTTTACTTAAATATCTAAAAAAACTCACTTATCTTCATCCTCTCATTCTCTTCATTTCCACCGTCTCCAACTTCATTCTTGCTCTCTCACAGTTTGCTACAGCACCACCATCAACACCAACTTCCATTGTCATTATCTCCTAGCTCACTTAACCAAATCAAAAACAAACACCACCATTTCTTCTTTATCAAGCTCTTCATTCCTATCTTCTCAAAACTTCAAGACCACCATTTCGGTGCCATGGACTTCCACCATTGAAGGAGCTTGAGCTTATATTTCTACATATTATTGATCTACTTTGCTTCTAGATAAGGAATCTCAAAGAAAAATGATGTTTCTTCCATGTTTTTTTTATCTTGACCGAAAATCACCATTGATGGTGCTCATTATAATGCTTTGTTCTAGCTTCATTCCAACCTTCAAGGACTAGGTGGAGTCCTCTTTGATAGATATTCAAACTCTCTTCAAATACCAAGGTAAAACAACTACCTTAATGCTTTAAAACAATATATGTAACTAGGGTTTACAATGAGATAAAGCTTAAAGCTTGTATACTCATTATATCATTTGTATAATGTTTAGAAGTTGACAAGCAACTAAAAGCCTTGCCAATTTAGTCAAGGAAACAAGAAAGAAGTTTGTGAGGAAAAAAAAGAGGTAAATATGCTAACCTAATGTGGTTTAAAGTCTTAGGAGAAATGAGAGCATGTTGCTTGTTAAAAATGATCTAAGGAGCCAATGGTGAATGACTTAGAAGAATGCTCTTAAGGGCTTAGTAAAAGGCATGTATTGTTGAGTGTATTTGCAGGTCAAAGGCAAATATATTGTGGAAATTCAGTGTTTAGAATTATGCTTAAGGGTCTAAGAGCCATGTTATTTAAGGGCCTAAGTGCATGCAATTAAATTATGCACTATATTAATGTAGTGTAACTTGGGTGATGAAACTTTGTGTGTGAGAGTGTTCTTGGTGAATTTAGGTGTTCTGTGTGTTTTAATGGAGGGGAAAACAATGTGTTTTGGTTTAGTAATGTTCTAGGAGATCTATGTCAAAATTAGGTAAGAAGCAAAAAGTTCTAAGGGTTTAGAGTGAGTTTGGTAAGCTAGGAAATGTTAGTATGGAAGGTGATCAAACTAGTGGTGGTAGAAACATGCATTGAGTTGTTTTTAAAGATGTAAAAAGGGCTTAGGCAATGTTTTAGAGGATTTAGAATGCAAAAATGTTTGGGACATTTCAAGATCATGGTGAGATTGTATTTAGGACATGTGCATTGTTGGTGAAAAAGGGGATGAAGTGATTTTTGCATGGGAGTTATAAACTTGTAAGATGTTCAAGGAGTTGCTTAGAAAGGAAAAAATGCTTGGGAGATGATGTTGTAGTGGTGAGGAAACATTATTGGCATAGTGGTTATCATAGGTATGAAACACCACTTGGAAAACTAAGGAGGAAATAACATAAGTGTTAGGAATTTCGGTATGAAATGAGTAAGTGTTTAAGGTGATAGATAATGAGTTTCATGAATGTTGTATGAGGATATAAGTGTACCAAATGATGTTAGAAAACATTAGGAGGCCTTAGGAGAAGTTTGGAGTCAAATGGGCAATGGAAAATAAGGGTCTGGAGCAGACCGACCTTGCGACCGAACTTGCCAAGGTCGGTCGAGCCCAGTTTACCCTGCGAGAATTGGTTTCTGGAATGGACCGACCTTGGGGACCGGACTTGCAAGGTCGGTCGGGCATGGATTTTAGTATGGATTGAGTCTCTGGAATAGACCGAACTTGGGACCGGACTTACAAGTTCGGTCGGGCCTGAATTTTCAAAGGGAAGAAACTCTCGGGAATGGACCGAACATGGGACCGAACTTACAAGGTCGGTCGGAGTAGAAAATTTTGACGGTAATGAAATACCCCAAACCCTGATATATTGTTTAAATACTAAACCAAGGTATGTAAAGGCTAAAAAGTGCCTTAGAAACATCAGTGAACAATTTAAACCATAGTAAAATGCAATAAAGCACTAAGATACAGTTTGAGCAAAAACATGCTCTAAGCTTGGAGTGAACTTGGTTAGGACCAAGAGCCTACCAAGACTTAATAATATTCAATTATGATTTAATAAGGCTAATTAAGTCCTTAGGAAATTTTGGTAGACAGTTAAACCAAACAAACACAAGAATATACCTTAAAGTCAATAAGAGCAAAAATGTGCTCTAAGCTGGGATAAATTTTATAAGACCTAATGGTCGTACTTATACCTTATAAATATGTTAATGAACATATTAAATCAATTACCAAAGAAAAACAAGCTTGAAAACAAGTTAAAACACAAAAGTGCTTTAAGGAGTCTTAAAGCACGTTTTTGAAAAATTGTCTTGTAAATGAGTTTTGAGTGGCTAAATGTCCATCATTACTCTTTAATTAACATGTGTACTATATAGTATCACATTTGGAAGTCTATATCAATGGGAAATCAAAAATTTCACTTCTATGTGCCTTGTTTTCATGAATAGTAACTTTTATAAGCTAGTTTGTAACATATGACATTATAAGTTATGTTAATGGTCAACAAAGACCAAAACACCCTTATTATGATTATGGGGGCCAGTTTTTGTAGGGTGAGTCATCACCATTTATAAATCAATTAAAGGAAAGGAAAGTGAGTAAAGTAAAGTTATTTGCTTTATATGTAAAATATCTTAACAAGTAAACTCTCTTACCTCATTCTCTTCTTTCCTTTCATTTTCCACGGTAGCCATCTTCTTCCTCCTCTCTCCATCGGTTTCCAACAGCACCATCTCATTCTTCATCTTCCATCACTTGTAACTTATGATTCCATGCTCCAAAATCAATTTCAAGACTACCTTTGTCGTAGTTAGATCAAGCTCTTCATTTCCCTCTTTTCAAATCTTCAAGAACTCAAATTTGGGGCCATGGAGATTCACCATTGAAGGAGCTTGAGCTCACCTTTTCACATATTATTGTTCTCCTTTGCTTCAAGGTAAGGAAACTCAAAGAAAAATGATGTTTCCCCCATGTTTTGTGTTGTCCGAAAATTCACCTCACAATGGTGTTTTTACCTTGCTTGTTTTAGCTTCATTTGAATCACCAAGGGCTAGGAGGAGTCCTCTCTTGATACTTATTCAATCTCTCTTCTAATTCCAAGGTAAAACAATTACCTTAATGTGTTAAGACAATATATGTGCCTAGGGTTTACAATGAGATGAAGCATAATGCTTGAATACTCATTCTATTATTTGTATAATGTTTAGAAGTTGACAAGCAACTAAAAGCCTTGCCAATTTAGTCAAGGAAACAAGAAAGAAGTTGTGAGGAAAAGAGGTGAATGTGCTAACCTAAGGTGGTTTAAAGTCTTAGCAGAAATGAGCTTATATTGCTTATGAAAATGATTAAGGCCAAGGGATAAGCTTGGTTAGACCTAATGAACTTACCAAGACCTTATTTATATCTAATGAACATTAAACCAATTAGCAAAGAAAACCAAGCTTGAAAACAAGTTAAAACAAAAAAGTGCTTTAAGGAGCTTAAAGCACATTTTCAAAAATTGTCTTGTAAATGAGTTTTGAATGGCTAAATGTCCTCATTACTCTTTAATTAACATGTGTACTATAGTATCACATTTAGAAGTCTATATCAATGGGAAATCAAAAAATTCACTTCTATGTGCCTTGTTTTTATGAATAGTGACTTTAATAAGCTAGTTTGTAAAATATGTTATTATAAGTAAGTAAATTGACAAATAAAGACTAAAATACCCCTTATGTAATAAAGGGGGCCGGTTTTCTTAGGGATGACTCATCCCTTGTTAATTTGATAAGATAGAAAAATAGATAAAGTAAATCACTATTTACTTTACTTAAATATCTAAACAAACTCACTTATCTTCATCATCTCATTCTCTTCATTTCCCACCGTCTCCAACTTCATCTTCTTGCTCTCTCATGGTTTTGCTACAGCACCACCATCAACACCAACTTCCATTGTCATTATCTCCTAGCTCACTTAACCAAATCAAAAAAAAACCCACCATTCTCTTCCTCTCATCAAGCTCTTCATTCCTATCTCTCAAAACTTCAAGACCACCATTTCGGTGCCATGGACTTCCACCATTGAAGGATCTTGAGCTTATATTTTCATATTATTGATCTCCTTGCTTCTTGGTAAGGAATCTCAAAGAAAAATGATGTTTCTTCATGTTTTTTTATCTTGACCGAAAATCACCATTGATGGTGCTCATTATATTGCCTTTTCTAGCTTCATTCCAACCTTTCAAGGACTAGGTGGAGTCCTCTCTTGATAGATATTCAAACTCTCTTCAAATACCAAGGTAAAACAACTACCTTAATGCTTTAAAACAATATATGTAACTAGGGTTTACAATGAGATAAAGCTTAAAGCTTGTATACTCATTATATCATTTGTATAATGTTTAGAAGTTGACAAGCAACTAAAAGCCTTGCCAATTTATTCAAGGAACAAGAAAAGAAGTTTGTGAGGAAAAAGAGGTAAATATGCTAACCTAATGTGGTTTAAAGTCTTAGGAGAAATGAGAGCATGTTGCTTGTTAAAAATGATCTAAGGAGCCAATGGTGAATGACTTAGAAGAATGCTCTTAAGGGCTTAGTAAAAGGCATATGTATTGTTGAGTGTATTTGCAGGTCAAAGGCAATATATTGTTGGAAATTCAGTGTTTAAGATTTATGCATCTTAAGGGTCTAAGAGCCATGTATTTAAGGGCCTAAGTGCCATGCAATTTAAATTATGCACTATATTGTAATGTAGTGTAACTTGGGTGTAACTTTGTGTGTGAGAGTGTTCTTGGTGAATTAGGTGTTCTTGTGTGTTTAATGGAGAAAACAATGTGTTTTGGTTAGTAATGTTCTAGGAGAACCTATGTCAAATTTAGGTAAGAAGCAAAAAGTTCTAAGGGTTTAGAGTGAGTTTGGTAAGCTAGGAAATGTTTAGTATGGAAGGTGATCAACTAGTGGAAGAAACATGCATTGAGTTGTTTAAAGATGTAAAAAGGGCTTAGGCAATGTTTTAGAGGATTTAGAATGCAAAAGAATGTTTTGGGACATTTCAAGATCATGGTGAGATTGTATTTAGGACATGTGCATTGTTGGTGAAAAAGGGATGAAGTGATTTGTTGCATGGGAGTTATAAACTTGTAAGATGTTCAAGGAGTTGCTTAGAAAGGAAAAAATGCTTGGGAGATGATGTTGTAGTGGTGAGGAAACATTATTGGCATAGTGGTTATCATAGGTATGAAACACCACTTGGAAAACTAAGGAGGAAATAACATAAGTGTTAGGAATTTCGGTATGAAATGAGTAAGTGTTTAAGGTGATAGATAATGAGTTTCATGAATGTTGTATGAGGATATAAGTGTACCAAATGATGTTAGAAAACATTAGGAGGCCTTAGGAGAAGTTTGGAGTCAAATGGGCAATGGAAAATAAGGGTCTGGAGCAGACCGACCTTGCGACCGAACTTGCCAAGGTCGGTCGAGCCCAGTTTACCCTACGAGAATTGGTTTCTGGAATGGACCGACCTTGGGGACCGGACTTGCAAGGTCGGTCGGGCGGATTTTAGTATGGATTGAGTCTCTGGAATAGACCGAACTTGGGACCGGACTTACAAGTTCGGTCGGGCCTGAATTTTCAAAGGGAAGAAACTCTCGGGAATGGACCGAACTTACAAGGTCGGTCGGAGTAGAAAATTTTGACGGTAATGAAATACCCCAAACCCTGATATACTGTTTAAATACTAAACTAAGGTATGTAAAGGCTAAAAAGTCTTAGAAACATCAGTGAACAATTTAAACCATAGTAAAATGCAATAAAGCACTAAGATACAGTTTGAGCAAAAACATGCTCTAAGCTTGGAGTGAACTTGGTTAGGACCCAAAGAGCCTACCAAGACTTAATAATATTCAATTATGATTTAATAAGGCTAATTAAGTCCATAGGAAATTTTGGTAGACAGTTAAACCAAACAAAACACAAGAATATACCTTAAAGTCAATAAGAGCAAAAATGTGCTCTAAGCTTGGGATAAATTTGTATAAGACCTAATGGTCATACTTATACCTTATAAATATGTTAATGAACATATTAAATCAATTACCAAAAAAAACAAGCTTGAAAACAAGTTAAAACACAAAAAGTGCTTTAAGGAGTCTTAAAGCACGTTTTTGAAAAATTGTCTTGTAAATGAGTTTTGAGTGGCTAAATGTCCATCATTACTCTTTAATTAACATGTGTACTATATAGTATCACATTTGGAAGTCTATATCAATGGGAAATCAAAAATTTCACTTCTATGTGCCTGTTTTCATGAATAGTAACTTTTATAAGCTAGTTTGTAACATATGACATTATAAGTTATGTTAATGGTCAACAAAGACCAAAACACCCTTATTATGATTATGGGGGCCAGTTTTTGTAGGGTGAGTCATCACCATTTATAAATCAATTAAAGGAAAGGAAAGTGAGTAAAGTAAAGTACTATTTGCTTTATATGTAAAATATCTTAACAAGTAAACTCTCTTACCTCATTCTCTTCTTTCCTTTCATTTTCCACGGTAGCCATCTTCTTCCTCCTCTCTCCATCGGTTTCCAACAGCACCATCTCATTCTTCATCTTCCATCACTTGTAACTTATGATTCCATGCTCCAAAATCAATTTCAAGACTACCTTTGTCGTAGTTAGATCAAGCTCTTCATTTCCCTCTTTTCAAATCTTCAAGAACTCAAATTTGGGGCCATGGAGATTCACCATTGAAGGAGCTTGAGCTCACCTTTTCACATATTATTGTTCTCCTTTGCTTCAAGGTAAGGAAACTCAAAGAAAAATGATGTTTCCCCCATGTTTTGTGTTGTCCGAAAATTCACCTCACAATGGTGTTTTTACCTTGCTTGTTTTAGCTTCATTTGAATCACCAAGGGCTAGGAGGAGTCCTCTCTTGATACTTATTCAATCTCTCTTCTAATTCCAAGGTAAAACAATTACCTTAATGTGTTAAGACAATATATGTGCCTAGGGTTTACAATGAGATGAAGCATAATGCTTGAATACTCATTCTATTATTTGTATAATGTTTAGAAGTTGACAAGCAACTAAAAGCCTTGCCAATTTAGTCAAGGAAACAAGAAAGAAGTTTGTGAGGAAAAGAGGTGAATGTGCTAACCTAAGGTGGTTTAAAGTCTTAGGAGAAATGAGCTTATATTGCTTATGAAAATGATTAAGGAGCCAAGGGATAAGCTTGGTTAAGACCTAATGAACTTACCAAGACCTTATTTATATACTAATGAACATATTAAACCAATTAGCAAAGAAAACCAAGCTTGAAAACAAGTTAAAACACAAAATGTGCTTTAAGGAGTCTTAAAGCACATTTTTCAAAAATTGTCTTGTAAATGAGTTTTGAATGGCTAAATGTCCGTCATTACTCTTTAATTAACATGTGTACTATATAGTATCACATTTAGAAGTCTATATCAATGGGAAATCAAAAATTTCACTTCTATGTGCCTTGTTTTTATGAATAGTGACTTTAATAAGCTAGTTTGTAAAATATGTTATTATAAGTAAGTAAATTGACAAATAAAGACTGAAATACCCCTTATGTAATAAAGGGGGCCGGTTTTCTTATGGGATGACTCATCCCCTTGTTAATTTGATAAGATAGAAAAATAGATAAAGTAAATCACTATTTACTTTACTTAAATATCTAAACAAACTCACTTATCTTCATCATCTCATTCTCTTCATTTCCCACCGTCTCCAACTTCATCTTCTTGCTCTCTCATGGTTTTGCTACAGCACCACCATCAACACCAACTTCCATTGTCATTATCTCCTAGCTCACTTAACCAAATCAAAAACAAACACCACCATTCTCTTCCTCTCATCAAGCTCTTCATTCCTATCTTCTCAAAACTTCAAGACCACCATTTCGGTGCCATGGACTTCCACCATTGAAGGAGCTTGAGCTTATATTTCTACATATTATTGATCTCCTTTGCTTCTTGGTAAGGAATCTCAAAGAAAAATGATGTTTCTTCCATGTTTTTTTTATCTTGACCGAAAATCACCATTGATGGTGCTAATTATATTGCCTTGTTCTAGCTTCATTCCAACCTTTCAAGGACTAGGTGGAGTCCTCTCTTGATAGATATTCAAACTCTCTTCAAATACCAAGGTAAAACAACTACCTTAATGCTTTAAAACAATATATGTAACTAGGGTTTACAATGAGATAAAGCTTAAAGCTTGTATACTCATTATATCATTTGTATAATGTTTAGAAGTTGACAAGCAACTAAAAGCCTTGCCAATTTATTCAAGGAAACAAGAAAGAAGTTTGTGAGGAAAAAGAGGTAAATATGCTAACCTAATGTGGTTTAAAGTCTTAGGAGAAATGAGAGCATGTTGCTTGTTAAAAATGATCTAAGGAGCCAATGGTGAATGACTTAGAAGAATGCTCTTAAGGGCTTAGTAAAAGGCATATGTATTGTTGAGTGTATTTGCAGGTCAAAGGCAAATATATTGTGGAAATTCAGTGTTTAAGATTTATGCATCTTAAGGGTCTAAGAGCCATGTTATTTAAGGGCCTAAGTGCCATGCAATTTAAATTATGCACTATATTGTAATGTAGTGTAACTTGGGTGTAACTTTGTGTGTGAGAGTGTTCTTGGTGAATTTAGGTGTTCTTGTGTGTTTAATGGAGAAAACAATGTGTTTTGGTTTAGTAATGTTCTAGGAGAACCTATGTCAAAATTTAGGTAAGAAGCAAAAAGTTCTAAGGGTTTAGAGTGAGTTTGGTAAGCTAGGAAATGTTTAGTATGGAAGGTGATCAACTAGTGGAAGAAACATGCATTGAGTTGTTTAAAGATGTAAAAAGGGCTTAGGCAATGTTTTAGAGGATTTAGAATGCAAAAGAATGTTTTGGGACATTTCAAGATCATGGTGAGATTGTATTTAGGACATGTGCATTGTTGGTGAAAAAGGGATGAAGTGATTTGTTGCATGGGAGTTATAAACTTGTAAGATGTTCAAGGAGTTGCTTAGAAAGGAAAAAATGCTTGGGAGATGATGTTGTAGTGGTGAGGAAACATTATTGGCATAGTGGTTATCATAGGTATGAAACACCACTTGGAAAACTAAGGAGGAAATAACATAAGTGTTAGGAATTTCGGTATGAAATGAGTAAGTGTTTAAGGTGATAGATAATGAGTTTCATGAATGTTGTATGAGGATATAAGTGTACCAAATGATGTTAGAAAACATTAGGAGGCCTTAGGAGAAGTTTGGAGTCAAATGGGCAATGGAAAATAAGGGTCTGGAGCAGACCGACCTTGCGACCGAACTTGCCAAGGTCGGTCGAGCCCAGTTTACCCTACGAGAATTGGTTTCTGGAATGGACCGACCTTGGGGACCAGACTTGCAAGGTCGGTCGGGCAGGGATTTTAGTATGGATTGAGTCTCTGGAATAGACCGAACTTGGGACCGGACTTACAAGTTCGGTCGGGCCTGAATTTTCAAAGGGAAGAAACTCTCGGGAATGGACCGAACTTACAAGGTTGGTCGGAGTAGAAAATTTTGACGGTAATGAAATACCCCAAACCCTGATATACTGTTTAAATACTAAACTAAGGTATGTAAAGGCTAAAAAGTGTCTTAGAAACATCAGTGAACAATTTAAACCATAGTAAAATGCAATAAAGCACTAAGATACAGTTTGAGCAAAAACATGCTCTAAGCTTGGAGTGAACTTGGTTAGGACCCAAAGAGCCTACCAAGACTTAATAATATTCAATTATGATTTAATAAGGCTAATTAAGTCCTTAGGAAATTTTGGTAGACAGTTAAACCAAACAAAACACAAGAATATACCTTAAAGTCAATAAGAGCAAAAATGTGCTCTAAGCTTGGGATAAATTTGTATAAGACCTAATGGTCATACTTATACCTTATAAATATGTTAATGAACATATTAAATCAATTACCAAAGAAAAACAAGCTTGAAAACAAGTTAAAACACAAAAAGTGCTTTAAGGAGTCTTAAAGCACGTTTTTGAAAAATTGTCTTGTAAATGAGTTTTGAGTGGCTAAATGTCCATCATTACTCTTTAATTAACATGTGTACTATATAGTATCACATTTGGAAGTCTATATCAATGGGAAATCAAAAATTTCACTTCTATGTGCCATGTTTTCATGAATAGTAACTTTTATAAGCTAGTTTGTAACATATGACATTATAAGTTATGTTAATGGTCAACAAAGACCAAAACACCCTTATTATGATTATGGGGGCCAGTTTTTGTAGGGTGAGTCATCACCATTTATAAATCAATTAAAGGAAAGGAAAGTGAGTAAAGTAAAGTACTATTGCTTTATATGTAAAATATCTTAACAAGTAAACTCTCTTACCTCATTCTCTTCTTTCCTTTCATTTTCCACGGTAGCCATCTTCTTCCTCCTCTCTCCATCGGTTTCCAACAGCACCATCTCATTCTTCATCTTCCATCACTTGTAACTTATGATTCCATGCTCCAAAATCAATTTCAAGACTACCTTTGTCTTAGTTAGATCAAGCTCTTCATTTCCCTCTTTTCAAATCTTCAAGAACTCAATTTTGGTGCCATGGAGATTCACCATTGAAGGAGCTTGAGCTCACCTTTTCACATATTATTGTTCTCCTTTGCTTCAAGGTAAGGAAACTCAAAGAAAAATGATGTTTCCCCCATGTTTTGTGTTGTCCAAAAATTCACCTCACAATGGTGTTTTTACCTTGCTTGTTTTAGCTTCATTTGAATCTCCAAGGGCTAGGAGGAGTCCTCTCTTGATACTTATTCAAGCTCTCCTTCTAATTCCAAGGTAAAACAATTACCTTAATGTGTTAAGACAATATATGTGCCTAGGGTTTACAATGAGATGAAGCATAATGCTTGAATACTCATTCTATTATTTGTATAATGTTTAGAAGTTGACAAGCAACTAAAAGCCTTGCCAATTTAGTCAAGGAAACAAGAAAGAAGTTTGTGAGGAAAAGAGGTGAATGTGCTAACCTAAGGTGGTTTAAAGTCTTAGAGAAATGAGCTTATATTGCTTATGAAAATGATTAAGGAGCCAAGGGATAAGCTTGGTTAAGACCTAATGAACTTACCAAGACCTTATTTATATACTAATGAACATATTAAACCAATTAGCAAAGAAAACCAAGCTTGAAAACAAGTTAAAACACAAAATGTGCTTTAAGGAGTCTTAAAGCACATTTTTCAAAAATTGTCTTGTAAATGAGTTTTGAATGGCTAAATGTCCATCATTACTCTTTAATTAACATGTGTACTATATAGTATCAATTTAGAAGTCTATATCAATGGGAAATCAAAATTTCACTTCTATGTGCCTTGTTTTTATGAATAGTGACTTTAATAAGCTAGTTTGTAAAATATGTATTATAAGTAAGTAAATTGACAAATAAAGACTAAAATACCCCTTATGTAATAAAGGGGGCCGGTTTTCTTATGGGATGACTCATCCCCTTGTTAATTTGATAAGATAGAAAAATAGATAAAGTAAATCACTATTTACTACTTAAATATCTAAACAAACTCATTATCTTCATCATCTCTTTCTTCATTTCCCACCGTCTCCAACTTCATCTTCTTGCTCTCTCATGGTTTTGCTACAGCACCACCATCAACACCAACTTCCATTGTCATTATTCCTAGCTCACTTAACCAAATCAAAAACAAACACCACCATTCTCTTCCTCTCATCAAGCTCTTCATTCCTATCTTCTCAAAACTCAAGACCACCATTTCGGTGCCATGGACTTCCACCATTGAAGGAGCTTGAGCTTATATTTCTACATATTATTGATCTCCTTTGCTTCTAGGTAAGGAATCTCAAAGAAAAATGATGTTTCTTCCATGTTTTTTTTATCTTGACCGAAAATCACCATTGATGGTGCTCATTATATTGCCTTTGTTCTAGCTTCATTCCAACCTTTCAAGGACTAGGTGGAGTCCTCTCTTGATAGATATTCAAACTCTCTTCAAATACCAAGGTAAAACAACTACCTTAATGCTTTAAAACAATATATGTAACTAGGGTTTACAATGAGATAAAGCTTAAAGCTTGTATACTCATTATATCATTTGTATAATGTTTAGAAGTTGACAAGCAACTAAAAGCCTTGCCAATTTATTCAAGGAAACAAGAAAGAAGTTTGTGAGGAAAAAGAGGTAAATATGCTAACCTAATGTGGTTTAAAGTCTTAGGAGAAATGAGAGCATGTTGCTTGTTAAAAATGATCTAAGGAGCCAATGGTGAATGACTTAGAAGAATGCTCTTAAGGGCTTAGTAAAAGGCATATGTATTGTTGAGTGTTTTGCAGGTCAAAGGCAAATATATTGTGGAAATTCAGTGTTTAAGATTATGCATCTTAAGGGTCTAAGAGCCATGTTATTTAAGGGCCTAAGTGCCATGCAATTTAAATTATGCACTATATTGTAATGTAGTGTAACTTGGGTGTAACTTTGTGTGTGAGAGTGTTCTTGGTGAATTTAGGTGTTCTTGTGTGTTTAATGAGAGAAAACAATGTGTTTTGGTTTAGTAATGTTCTAGGAGAACCTATGTCAAAATTTAGGTAAGAAGCAAAAAGTTCTAAGGGTTTAGAGTGAGTTTGGTAAGCTAGGAAATGTTTAGTATGGAAGGTGATCAACTAGTGGAAGAAGAAACATGCATTGAGTTGTTTAAAGATGTAAAAAGGGCTTAGGCAATGTTTTAGAGGATTTAGAATGCAAAAGAATGTTTTGGGACATTTCAAGATCATGGTGAGATTGTATTTAGGACATGTGCATTGTTGGTGAAAAAGGGATGAAGTGATTTGTTGCATGGAGTTATAAACTTGTAAGATGTTCAAGGAGTTGCTTAGAAAGGAAAAATGCTTGGGAGATGATGTTGTAGTGGTGAGGAAACATTATTGGCATAGTGGTTATCATAGGTATGAACACCACTTGGAAAAACTAAGGAGGAAATAACATAAGTGTTAGGAATTTCGGTATGAAATGAGTAAGTGTTTAAGGTGATAGATAATGAGTTTCATGAATGTTGTATGAGGATATAAGTGTACCAAATGATGTTAGAAAACATTAGGAGGCCTTAGGAGAAGTTTGGAGTAAAAGTCAAATGGGCAATGGAAAATAAGGGTCTGGAGCAGACCGACCTTGCGACCGAACTTGCCAAGGTCGGTCGAGCCCAGTTTACCCTACGAGAATTGGTTTCTGGAATGGACCGACCTTGGGGACCGGACTTGCAAGGTCGGTCGGGCAGGGATTTTAGTATGGATTGAGTCTCTGGAATAGACCGAACTTGGGACCGGACTTACAAGTTCGGTCGGGCCTGAATTTTCAAAGGGAAGAAAAACTCTCGGGAATGGACCGAACTTACAAGGTCGGTCGGAGTAGAAAATTTTGACGGTAATGAAATACCCCAAACCCTGATATATGTTTAAATACTAAACTAAGGTATGTAAAGGCTAAAAAGTGTCTTAGAAACATCAGTGAACAATTTAAACCATAGTAAAATGCAATAAAGCACTAAGATACAGTTTGAGCAAAAACATGCTCTAAGCTTGGAGTGAACTTGGTTAGGACCCAAAGAGCCTACCAAGACTTAATAATATTCAATTATGATTTAATAAGGCTAATTAAGTCCTTAGGAAATTTGGTAGACAGTTAAACCAAACAAAACACAAGAATATACCTTAAAGTCAATAAGAGCAAAAATGTGCTCTAAGCTTGGGATAAATTTGTATAAGACCTAATGGTCATACTTATACCTTATAATATGTTAATGAACATATTAAAAATTACCAAAGAAAAACAAGCTTGAAAACAAGTTAAAACACAAAAGTGCTTTAGGAGTCTTAAAGCACGTTTTTGAAAAATTGTCTTGTAAATGAGTTTTGAGTGGCTAAATGTCCATCATTACTCTTAATTAACATGTGTACTATATAGTATCACATTTGGAAGTCTATCAATGGGAAATAAAAAATTTCACTTCTATGTGCCATGTTTCATGAATAGTAACTTTTATAAGCTAGTTTGTAACATATGACATTATAAGTTATGTTAATGGTCAACAAAGACCAAAACACCCTTATTATGATTATGGGGGCCAGTTTTTGTAGGGTGAGTCATCACCATTTATAAATCAATTAAAGGAAAGGAAAGTGAGTAAAGTAAAGTACTATTCGCTTTATATGTAAAATATCTTAACAAGTAAACTCTCTTATCATTCCTTCTTTCCTTTCATTTTCCACGGGGTAGCATCTTCTTCCTCCTCTCTCCATCGGTTTCCAACAGCACATCTCATTCTTCATACTTCCATCACTTGTAAACTTATGATTCCATGCTCCAAAATCAATTTCAAGACTACCTTTTTTGTTAGATCAAGCTCTTATTTCCCTCTTTTCAAATCTTCAGAACTCAAATTTTTGGGCCATGGAGATCACCATGAAGGAGCTTGAGCTCACCGTTTCACATATTATGTTTCTCCTTTGCTTCAAGGTAAGGAAACTCAAGAAAAAATGATGTTTCCCCCATGTTTTGTGTTGTCCGAAAATTCACCTCACAATGGTGTTTTTACCTGCTTGTTTTAGCTTCATTTGAATCTCCAAGGGCTAGGAGGAGTCCTCTCTTGATACTTATTCAATCTCTCTTAATTCCACGTGTAAACATTACCTTAATGTGTTAAGACAAATATGTGCCTAGGGTTTACAATGAGATGAAGCATAATGCTTGAATACTCATTTATTATTTGTATAATTGTTTAGAAGTTGACAAGCAACTAAAGCCTTGCCAATTTAGTCAAGGAAACAAGAAGAAGTTTGGGAGGAAAAAGAGGGTGAATGTGCTAACCAAAGGTGGTTTAAAGTCTTAGGAGAAATGAGCTTATATTGCTTATGAAAATGATTAAGGAGCCAATGGAAAATGACATAGAAGAATGCTCTCAAGGGCTTAGTAAAAGGCATATGTATTGTTGAGTGTATTTGCAGGTCAAAGGCAAATACAATGTGGGAAATTCAGTGTTTATGATTTATGCATCTTAAGGGCCTAAGAGCCATGTTATTTAAGGGCCTAAGTGCCAAGCAATTAAGTTTATGCAATATATTGTGATGTAGTGTAAATTTGGTGAAGTTATGTGTGTGAGAATACTCTTGATGGATTTTAGGTGTTCTTGAATGAAATAAGGTAAAAAAAAAACCTAAGTGTTTGGATGTGAGTATATACAAGAGAAGCTATGGCAAAATTTGGAAAATGTGTAAGAAGTTTTAAGTGTTTAAAAATGAGTTTGGTAAGTTAGGAAATGTTTAGAATGGTTAAGTGTTCAACTAGTGGAAGGGACATGCGTTAAGGTGTTTTAAGATGTGAAAAGGGCTTAGGCAATGTTCTAGAGGATTTTGTAATGCAAATGAATGTTTTGGGATACACCAAAGTCATTTGGACTTGTGTTAAGATTTATGCAAACTTTGGTGAACAAGGAGAAAGTGTAAACTTGAAAAAGGATTTCAAGAATGACATAAGGAGTTAGTTGTGAGCATAGATGCTTGAGAGATTGTTGTAGTGGTGAGGGAGTATTTTGGCTTAAGTGATCATCTTAGGTATGAAACACCACTTGGAGACCTAGGAGAAACATTGTAAGTGTTAGGAATTTTGGGAAGAAATGAGTAAAGGTTTAAGGAATTAGAAAATGAGTTTATGAGTGTTTAAGGATGTCTTAAGGTGTTTGAAGTGCCCAAATGAGGTTAGGGGGTACTAGGATATATGAGGTGAAGTTTGGAGTTAAATTAGCAATGGAAAATAAGGGTCTGGAGCAGACCGAACTTGCAAGGTCGGTCGAGCCCAGTTTACCCTGCGAGAATTGGTTTCTAGAATGGACCGACCTTGGGGACCGGACTTGGCAAGTTCGGTCGGGCCTGAATTTTCAAAGGGAAGAAACTCTCGGGAATGGACCGAACATGCGACCGAACTTACAAGGTCGGTCGGTAGAATTTTTGACGGTAATGTGTTCTGGAATGGACCGACCTTGTGTAAGGTCGGTCGGTAAGGTCGGTCGGACCAAAACCATTGTTTAAGGTTATAAAATGATATGTAATGATGGGGATTGATTAGTAATGATGTTATAAGGTTGTTTAAGACATGTTAGGTGAGTTATAATGACAATTTAGTGGGGGAAAAGATGTATTAAAATGTAAAAGTAAAACAAGTTAAAAAGTGAAGTCATGTAACTAAGTTAACGGGGAAAAGTTATAAGCATTAGACTTTAAACAATCATGATACCCCGATGTTAATAAAAATACATGTAATGTTATCAGTTGTTCGAGGATTGCTCGAGGAACATAAGTGGACACGATAAAGTGGACTCCGGTGACAGGTATGGTTTTCTTGCAACCTGTGTCCTACCGGATTACACCGGCTTGTATGCCAATGTTTTTTTCTGTATGTTTGCCACGTTGTAAGATAAAACATGTAATGAGTTTACAGTAATTCACTTATGTGGCGTGTTCAACTCCGATACCATTTAACCTCGGAAGTGTAAACCTTAGTTAATTGAGTCTAGGATCACAGGAGAGTTTGGTATTCGGAGTAAGCGACCCGTACCATGGGACGTTCTAACCACGGCTATGCGTGTGATAATTGTTTGATATGTGTGTGGGAATGTAGGGATCTCCCTTGTATGTTTAACCCAGTTGTAATACTGTATGTGTTGTTATGTGATAGGCTCCATAGTGGGGTTCTAACTAATATCTAAAAGTAAGTATGTACTAACAGTGGTGAGGAATCCGGGTTGGTCGGTCGCGCGTTGTTTGGGAGTGGGTATCCTTCTTAGCCTTACCCTTCTCTCTGTTATGGTTGTTTCCCTCACGGGTTATGATCTCCCATTAGCTTATTCCAAAGCTTAGCTATTCTGACTTATGATCGGTTTAGGGGGAACATGTGTTTGTGTGGTGTGTTCGGGCCAAAACCCAAACCATCTTAACTTAAGTTACTCGTCCGACTATTAGGACGGTAATGAGTGTTGTATAACGAGCTTACCATGGGGTGACATCATTCTCTAGGCTCACCAGTGAATTAACTATGTTTGGGTCGGCTCCTAAGAGAACCGCACCCGTTATGTTATGTGTTGTTAATGTAATGCAATTTCTATTGCGATATTGTTATGTGCACGTTGAAACGTGAAAAGTGTTGTTATGTGTTGTTATGTGATGCATGTTATACGCCGTAAATTGTGGAGTATGTGGATCATGGATATGAATCCTACTTTGTGATAAGAGGCGTTTAAGGATAACCCGAATAACGGGTAAGTGTCGTCTATTAAGGAAGTAGCTCCATTAGAGGAGAAACACTCTAGGGATAATGAATACCATGAGTGACTTAGCAAATAAGGATGTACTATCCGTTTGTTGAGCCCATTGAGGCGAGATGTTGTGTGTTTACAGTTGCATGCATGATTTAAATATAATCAACCGCATGCTAAGACGACAATTAGTTGTGTGTGGCCCGGTAGCATGTGGGCTGCGGGATTACCATACCAGCAAAGGTGCTGAGCCCCTTGGGGGCCACCCTTTCTCTTCTTTTTCCTATTTCAGGTTCAAGGAGCTGGAAGTTGTTCGAGAGTAGGACGGGGTAGTCATTGTACATGGGTAGTCATGTAAGTTGTATATATATAGTAGGTGTAGTAAGACCGAAGTTGTTATCGGCATCAGTTTGTAAATACTCGGTGCAGTAGGAAGGTATGTGTAAGTTTTGTTGTTAATGGGAAGGGATAATAATGTGTAGACGCTCGGGATTCTAGTCCATCAGACCAGTACAATGTTTATGTAATAGCCTTGTTAGCCACGTGGGTGGTTAACGGCGTGTAACACCAACGAGTTAAGTAATGTGTAGTAGTATATTTTCCGCTGCAGAATGTTGTTACGTGGTTGTTGTTGGATGGGGTGTTACAAAAAGTGGTATCAGAGCGAAGTATCGCTCTGATGACTGAATTACCGAGCTTAGGAAGTACCGAGTTAGGATTTTAGTACTTTGGGTTAAGGGTTGAGTGATAGTGTGAGAGATACGCTAGATAGGTATTACCAGTGTGCACTGGAAACTTACAATATTCATCCCACCCTCCACAATCCCTGTTTTATAACTTGGGAAAGAACGTCAGAGAGATGGAAGTCCTCTCTTACTCGGGAGTACCCGATCTGGCTGTTATTAAGTACCTCTAAAGGTATGGAGAACCTGTCATACGGTAGATCCCAAAAACTGGGAATCCCAGAGACAGTTCCCATCTAAACAATGTTAACCACATTTCATAGCGAAGAGTGAAGAATCTGTGTATAGAAGAATAGAATCTCCGGCAACCTGGGTCGACAGGCCGAGCAGTCGAGGATAACCAGCTAGCACCGCACCGACCGTACAACAGGCACGAAGTGGATTAATAAACCCGAGACGAGTGTCTACGGGACCACAGTTGATAAATAATACACCAACGGTATACCAACCGACAAAGGAACTATAACGTAGTGCCCAAACAAGAGACAAGTCTCAGTAACCACGACAAATGCGTGGAACGGGCTACGAAGAGGAAATAATACTAAGAAAAAGGGGTCTCCAGGAATGGGAGGCACCCCAGTTAATAATTATCATGTGAATAAAGTGAGAAGTTGCCCAGAGGGTTATTGGAAAGATTGTAAGGTCGAGTGATGGCCAACAAGGCCACTGATAATAGTGCGAGTAAGAACAATACCGCAACCAGTATGTGTGCTTAACCGATAGCCAGTTAGCATGGCGCACTTGCTATAGCAAGTGCTGCTATAACAGGGCTGTTCGGGAAATTTATAACCACTACAAAGTACTTGGTAAAGTACCATGAAGTTAAGTGAGATCATCATAACAGTGGAAGGGCCTGTTAGCCTAACCTTTGTAATTGGAAGTACACCAGTCAACAAGAAGCTAGATTTGGTTAAGGCAAGAAGGCATTGTAAAACCATAAAAATTTTCCTTTCAAACTCAGATTTATTTTAAACTCTTTTCTTTCAAAACCAGATTTTCTTTCAAACCAATACTTCTTTCTAACCTTCTTCTAAACCAAACCAGTAAAATCAAGGGCAGTTGATAAGAATACAACAATGGATAAACTTTCCCTCAATTAAGTTCGGGAAGCATGGAATATATATTGTCAAGGGACAATATAAGGGAGTTGACAACAGAATACTTCACCTAGGCGTGTAACGGACATTACGAGTGTACCAACTGTAATGTGGGACGACCGCACTCCGATAGGAGCTTGTGGGCCTGACAGACCTATTTATGGGTTAGTTGGGTAAGTAGCATTGTATCAGCATGGTACCCCACATATGTATACGAGTAGAGTCCGAAACACGGGAAGTAGTCGACTCCGTACTACGGTCAGCAGTATAAGTCAAACAAGAGCTAAGGATTACAATGAATGGGTGAAGTAAAGGAACTCAGTTAAGTTGACGAGACTAAAGGAATTAGTGAATTTCTTTCAAGGAAATGTTTAAGAGTCAGCAGGTGCGAAGTGCACTAACTGTAATGTAAAGACATCGTATATGTCTTAAGGATCCTCAGGGATAAACATGATAGCTGGAACGGAGACCCAGCCTATGCATGGCAAGGCAAATGCCTGATATGGACAAGTTATTTTGCAAGGAACGGGATGAAACTCCCCGAATGAGTACCTACACTACCAAGAAGTGTAAATCTTCACAGAAGAAGATAATAAGCCAGTTAAGAACGCAAACGGCGTGGCTAACTCGATATATCAATAAGTACGAACCAGATGTAATGGCATGACTTAGTAACACCCAGGAGCAATCCTTAAAGGGTGTTCGCATCAATAATTGTTGAACGAAATGCATGATAGAAACACAAGGGTTGAAACTAACACCCAGTTTAGACATAAGTTGTCAGGAGACGGACTGACAAACCTAAGGGGCATCCCATGAAAGGAAACAGAATGTAACGACCTTGTCATGGAGCTCAATATAATATCCAAACCATGTAATGTTGTACAGAGAAGTACATGTGTGTGGACAGCCTACAATGAGCGCAGCTCAAGGCAGTAAGGCTTATAAGCCACAAATAAAATGTGTTATGTAAATTAGACTGATTGCAGAAGTTTATGTTATATAAGTGAATAGAGTGGAGAACGAACCACTACATTAAGAGTGGGGGTACCTCTCGATATTGTGAAACCGCTGGAGCGATAGTTATGTGAATCAAGTCCAAGAAATATGTTAAGGATGGACGATATTATTATTGAAAGAGAGCAGTTAGCTTAGTAACATGTGTGTATAAAGTGAAGCACCGAGCTGAATAACGCCGGTTTGTGACTCGAGTGATCAACGCTCAAAGAGTATTCAGTAGTCATCCAAAAGAATGACAAACCATAATACGAGTGATGTAAATATATGTGTGAAAGTTAATGTGACAGTAAATGCCATGTAAGTTAGTGTTATACAAGAAGCACGGTGCGCAGTAAGCACCGTTGTATAAGTGTGGTTGAATAATAATGTGGCAGATAAGACCAGTTATGAGTTAAACTCAATGGACATGCAAGATAAGCGATGTTAAACAGACTGGGCAATAAGCCAGTGGTAGGTACTATGTGATAAGGAACTCAGTGTGAATTCCATGGCGAATCGCATAAGGGATTTACTGTCAAGAGTTTACGCCTCTGCACTCTGTATGACTGAGTGTTTTGGTATTGCACTTACGCAGTAATGATCGAGTGGGATAGCTAGGAATTGGAAACCTGTTAATTGTGGAGCAATAATGTTATAATGGCCGATGCATAGGAAATGCAAAGACATACCATAAAAGAGTACTTGTACAAAACCAAATGTAGAGACATGATTAACAGTAAGTGACTGCAGTAGCACTAACTGCCAAATATCGGTATGGAATATACCCCGAATGTTGTAAATAGCTGAGAGAGCACTACACACTAGGTAGTAGCTCAATCTCAACCGACAGTAAGTCGGAAGGGAACAAGTCAATCATTGTAAAATACATAGCTGTATACACAGTAAATTATTATGGAAGTGGATATAAAGTTTATAACTCACCGAATTCGCTAACGGTAAGAGATACCACACGTCGGTTGAGAAACCATTGTTACCAAGATGAAGGTGACAATTGGGGATGTACAATACAGTAAGAATAACAAATGGGGCAATTAAGCTCTACAGTTATTAGAAATTTCGCAGCAGAAACTAGTGAGCCAGTGATTCAAGTGTTGAATGTACATGGTGAACATGAGTGAATGGCTAATTATTAACGCCTGGAAGCCTAGCAGGCCAGAATCGAAACCAACTAAGAGTTTAAACAAACTCCAATGAGAATTCTTGGTTTAGGAACTAAACCGCCAATATGGTTAAGATCCTCTAATCAGAATCCATTGTGTAATAGACCGCGTGGAAGTTAAAACACTTCACGACGGCAGAACATTTTAAGCAAATGTTTAGTGATTGATTACGTGGGCGTAATCCCTTTTAAGGGGGGTAGAGCACAAAACCACTTAGTGTGTATTACCGTACAAGTGTACGTGACTTATGTTGTGCATAGCATAAAATAATTTGTTTTGATGATTGGTGTGTGTGTTACGTAAACATACACATTCATTCATGGTTTAATTGTGGTAATTGCGCACAGAAGATGCGAATACCATTGTGATAAGTGTGTTGATTTATTAACAGTTGTGTGTGATAGTACAAGTGTGGGGAGTAGAGAAACTCCCGGGGAACAAAACCCCGACAGTGTATAAATGTGAAACTGTGTGTTGTATTTTGATAAAATATATGTATATATATTATATAGTGATTCATGAAAGGGCATGATACCGACATAGAACCTAGTGAGAATAAGATTCCCTAGGTAACAACATTAAAGTGAATGGAAATAACTGATAGATGAAGTTCTATCCCTTGGAGATGTATGATCATGATTAGAATGATCAAAAGATAGAAAATTGGAAATGAGTGATTTATTTGATGCTTGAAAATGAAGTGGGAAGTGGAACTTGATTTGCATGCGATCAAGGGAAGCCGAACACAAATTGTGGTGGAAGGATAGTTCGACACTGATGCTGATCACATTAGGGTTGAATGATTCTTGAAGCTCCCTATAAGTGGTCACAAATAACCACGCTAAGAAAAGAAGCAAAGAGCATAAGTTGGACTTGGAGTTGTATGTGTTTTCAAAAAGGATTTTGGATTGGTATTTATAAAGTGTCGATAAATACTTTACATAATAAAAGTTTTCTTACTTAACCACACACAAAAAAAATTCAAATTTAAGTGATTGTTTTGATCTCCCAAAGGCACGGGGACGGAAGGTGTCCATCGCGACCGGGTTCTGCGGGATCACAGTGTATATCAAAGACATTTTTGATTGCTATACATGCTATGACATGTTGTGTGGTATGTGTAATAAATGTTATTTTGACTTTGATCTCCTAAAGTGTATGCTATTAAGACCTATGAGTCTAAATGTGTTATGTTACATAGACCTATGTGTGTAAAGGCTGTTATGTTATCAAGACCTATGTGTCTAAATTTTGTTATGTTACCCAAGACCAGAGAGTCTAAGGGTTGTTATGTATATGTAAGTGTTGTTAAGATACCCGGACCATTGAGTCCGAGGTTATCATGTGAATATGTTATGTTATGTATGGATGTGAATGTGTTACCCGGACCATTAAGTCCGAGGTTGTGATGTAAAGTGTGTTTGGTTATGGAAGTTTTATTTCTATAAGTAATCCCCGTATTCTAATCCAAGATGTGTGGGAAGTGTAAACTTCGAGGACGAAGTTCTTTAAGGGGGGTAGATTGAAATACCCCAAACCCTGATATATTGTTTACTAAAATAAGGTATGTAAAGGCTAAAAAGTGCCTTAGAAACATCAGTGAACAATTTAAACCATAGTAAAATGCAATAAAGCACTAAGATATAGTTTGAGCAAAAACATGCTCTAAGCTTGGAGTGAACTTGGTTAGGACCCAAAGAGCCTACCAAGACTTAATATTCAATTATGATTTAATAAGGCTAATTAAGTCCTTAGGAAATTTTGGTACACAGTTAAACAAACAAAACACAAGAATATACCTTAAAGTCAATAAGAGCAAAAATGTGCTCTAAGCTTGGGATAAATTTGTATAAGACCTAATGGTCATACTTATACCTTATAAATATGTTAATGAACATATTAAATCAATTACCAAAGAAAAACAAGCTTGAAAACAAGTTAAAACACAAAAAGTGCTTTAAGGAGTCTTAAAGCACGTTTTTGAAAAATTGTCTTGTAAATGAGTTTTGAGTGGCTAAATGTCCATCATTACTCTTTAATTAACATGTGTACTATATAGTATCACATTTGGAAGTCTATATCAATGGGAAATCAAAAATTTCACTTCTATGTGCCTTGTTTTCATGAATAGTAACTTTTATAAGCTAGTTTGTAACATATGACATTATAAGTTATGTTAATGGTCAACAAAGACCAAAACACCCTTATTATGATTATGGGGGCCGGTTTTTGTAGGGTGAGTCATCACCATTTATAAATCAATTAAAGGAAAGGAAAGTGAGTAAAGTAAAGTACTATTTGCTTTATATGTAAAATATCTTAACAAGTAAACTCTCTTACCTCATTCTCTTCTTTCCTTTCATTTCCCACGGTAGCCATCTTATTCCTCCTCTCTCCATCGGTTTCCAACAGAACCATCTCATTCTTCATCTTCCATCACTTGTAACTTATGATTCCATGCTCCAAAATCAATTTCAAGACTACCTTTGTCTTAGTTAGATCAAGCTCTTCATTTCCCTCTTTTCAAATCTTCAATAACTCAATTTTGGTGCCATGGAGATTCACCATTGAAGGAGCTTGAGCTCACCTTTTCACATATTATTGTTCTCCTTTGCTTCAAGGTAAGGAAACTCAAAGAAAAATGATGTTTCCCCCATGTTTTGTGTTGTCAGAAAATTCACCTCACAATGGTGTTTTTACCTTGCTTTTTTTAGCTTCATTTGAATCTCCAAGGGCTTGGAGGAGTCCTCTCTTGATACTTATTCAAGCTCTCGTCTAATTCCAAGGTAAAACAATTACCTTAATGTGTTAAGACAATATATGTGCCTAGGGTTTACAATGAGATGAAGCATAATGCTTGAATACTCATTCTATTATTTGTATAATGTTTAGAAGTTGACAAGCAACTAAAAGCCTTGCCAATTTAGTCAAGGAAACAAGAAAGAAGTTTGTGAGGAAAAGAGGTGAATGTGCTAACCTAAGGTGGTTTAAAGTCTTAGGAGAAATGAGCTTATATTGCTTATGAAAATGATTAAGGAGCCAAGGGAAAATGACTTAGAAGAATGCTCTCAAGGGCTTAGTAAAAGGCATATGTATTGTTGAGTGTATTTGCAGGTCAAAGGCAAATACAATGTGGGAAACTCAGTGTTTATGATTTATGCATGTTACGGGCCTAAGAGCCATGTTATTTAAGGGCCTAAGTGTCAAGCAATTAAGTTTATGCACTATATTGTGATGTAGTGTAAATTTGGTGAAGTTATGTGTGTGAGAATACTCTTGATGGATTTTAGGTGTTCTTGAATGAAATAAGGTAAAAAAAACCTAAGTGTTTGGATGTGAGTATATACAAGGGAAGCTATGGCAAAATTTGGAAAATGTGTAAGAAGTTCTAAGTGTTTTAAAATGAGTTTGGTAAGTTAGGAAATGTTTAGAATGGTTAAGTGTTCAACTAGTGGAAGGGACATGCATTAAGGTGTTTTAAGATGTGAAAAGGGCTTAGGCAATGTTCTAGAGGATTTTGTAATGCAAATGAATGTTTTGGGATACACCAAAGTCATTTGGACTTGTGTTAAGATTTATGCAAACTTTGGTGAACAAGGAGAAAGTGTAACTTGAAAAAGGATTTCAAGAATGACATAAGGAGTTAGTTGTGAGCATAGATGCTTGAGAGATGATGTTGTTGTGGTGAGGGAGTATTTTGGCTTAAGTGATCATCTTAGGTATGAAACACCACTTGGAGACCTAGGAGAAAACATTGTAAGTGTTAGGAATTTTGGGAAGAAATGAGTAAAGGTTTAAGGAATTAGAAAATGAGTTTATGAGTGTTTAAGGATGTCTTAAGGTGTGTTTGAAGTGCCCAAATGAGGTTAGGGGGTACTAGGATATATGAGGTGAAGTTTGGAGTTAAATTAGCAATGGAAAATAAGGGTCTGGAGTAGACCGAACTTGCAAGATCGGTCGAGCCCAGTTTACCCTGCGAGAATTGGTTTCTAGAATGGACCGACCTTGGGGACCGGACTTGGCAAGTTCGGTCGGGCCTGAATTTTCAAAGGGAAGAAACTCTCGGGAATGGACCGAACATGCGACCGAACTTACAAGGTCGGTCGGAGTAGAATTTTTGACGGTAATGTGTTCTGGAATGGACCGACCTTGTGTAAGGTCAGTCGGTAAGGTCGGTTGGACCAAAAACATTGTTTAAGGTTATAAAATGATATGTAATGTTGGGGATTGATTAGTAATGATGTTATAAGGTTGTTTAAGACATGTTAGGTGAGTTATAATGACAATTTAGTGGGGGAAAGATGTATTAAAATGTAAAAGTAAAACAAGTTAAAAAGTGAAGTCATGTAACTAAGTTAACGGGGAAAAGTTATAAGCATTAGACTTTAAACAATCATGATACCCCGATGTCAATAAAAATACATGTAATGTTATCAGTTGTTCGAGGATTGCTCGAGGAACATAAGTGGACACGATTAAGTGGACTCCGGTGACAGGTATGGTTTTCTTGCAACCTGTGTCCTACCGATTACACCGGCTTGTATGCCAATGTGTTTTTCTGTATGTTTGCCACGTTGTAAGATAAAACATGTAATGAGTTTACAGTAATTCACTTATGTGGCGTGTTCAACTCCGATACCATTTAACCTCGGATGTGTAAACCTTGGTTAACTGGGTCTAGGATCACAGGAGAGTTTGGTATTCGGAGTAAGCGACCCGTACCATGGGACGTTCTAACCACGGCTATGCGTGTGTTAAATGTGTGATATGTGTGTGTGAATGTAGGGATCTCCCTTGTATGTTTAACCCAGTTGTAATACTGTATGTGTTGTTATGTGATAGGCTCCATAGTGGGGTTCTAACTAATATCTAAAAGTAAGTATGTACTAACAGTGGTGAGGAATCGGGTTGGCCGGTCGCGCGTTGTTTGGGAGTGGGTATCCTTCTTAGCCTTACCCTTCTCTCCGTTATGGTTGTTTCCCTCACGGGTTATGATCTCCCATTAGCTTATTCCAAAGCTTAGCTATTCTGACTTATGATCGGTTTAGGGGGAACATGTGTTTGTGTGGTGTGTTCAGGCCACAAAACCCGAACCATCTTAACTTAAGTTACTCGTCCGACTATTACGACGGTAATGAGTGTTGTATAACGAGCTTACCATGGGGGTGACATCATTCTCTAGGCTCACCAGTGAATTAACTATGTTTGGGTCGGCTCCTAAGAGAACCGCACCCGTTATGTTATGTGTTGTTGATGTAATGCAATTTCTATTGCGATATTGTTATGTGCACGTTGAAACGTGAAAAGTGTTGTTATGTGTTGTTATGTGTTGTTATGTGATGCATGTTATACGCCGTAAATTGTGGAGTATGTGGATCATGGATATGAATCCCAGTTTGTGATAAGAGGCGTTTAAGGATAACCCGAATAACGGGTAAGTGTCGTCTATTAAGGAAGTAGCTCCATTAGAGGAGAAACACTCTAGGGATAATGAATGCCATGAGTGACTTAGCAAATAAGGATGTACTATCCGTTTGTTGAGCCCATTGAGGCGAGATGTTATGTGTTGTGTGTTTACAGTTGCATGCATGATTTAAATATAATCAACCGCATGCTAAGACGACAATTAGTTGTACGTGGCCTGGTAGCATGTGGGCTGCAGGATTACCATACCAGCAAAGGTGCTGAGCCCCTTGGGGGCCACCCTTTCTCTTCTTTTTCCTATTTCAGGTTCAAGGAGCTGGAAGCCGTTCGAGAGTAGGACGGGGTAGTCATTGTACATGGGTAGTCATGTAAGTTGTATATATACAGTAGGTGTAGTAAGACCGAAGTTGTTATCGGCATCAGTTTGTAAATACTCGGTGCAGTAGGAAGGTATGTGTAAGTTTTGTTGTTAATGGGAAGGGATAATAATGTGTAGACGCTCGGGATTCTAGTCCATCAGACCGGTACAATGTTTATGTAATAGCCTTGTTAGCCACGTGGGTGGTTAACGGCGTGTAACACCAACGAGTTAAGTAATGTGTAGTATATTTTCCGCTGCAGAATGTTGTTACGTGTGTTGTTGGATGGGGTGTTACAGGTAATATGTTCTGGAATGGACCGACCTTGTGTAAGGTCGGTCGGTAAGGTCGGTCAGACCTAAACTTGTAAAAAAAAAACAAACAAGAATGGCTTAAGTATAAACCCTAGGGGGTATAATGTAGGTGATCAGTATAAGTTAAGACATTAAAACATGTCATATAATCATGTTAAACATTTAGTGAATTTGAGGTTAAATAAATTAATTAACCGACGTTATTAATCATGTATAGGAGTAACCTACGGTGGAAACAAATCGAAGCAAGGACCAAGGTATGGTTTTCTTGCAGTCTGTTGCCTACCGGTTTACACCGGCTTGTGTGTTGTTTGTTTTTCTGTGTGTTAATGACTTTGTAAGATTAAACCATGTAAAGAGTTTACAGTTGTTAAATATTATTATGTTGTTAAGTATGACTCTCTCTTCCCTGTGTGTGTCTAACAAGACTTGACCTATTATGGTGAATTGTTTACTGAGTTCGATGTTGAACTAACAAGTGCTAACGGGGGAAGTGGGAGTCCGGTATGTTCCGGACACACGTGTGAGTATGGGAGTCGATGTCATAACCGGTTCGATTCTCTTTGTATGTTATGTTGTTTTCCAATTTGGTTTCCAACCTTCCCTTTAGCTTAACCAAGGCTATTTTACTGACTCACGTTGGGCCACAGGGGCATACTATGTGTTGTTTCGGTGTGCTTGGATCACTATATCCGCGGCACCTTGTGTTAAGTTACCCGTTCAATCTAACAGGACGGTAACGAGTTATGTAACGAGCTTGGCATGAGCATGCCAACATTCTCTAGGCTCTCCATGGGAACTAATTGTGTTGGTTCTCTTCCTTAAGGAATTGTTCTTGTGTGTTATGTGTGATGTTGTGTACAATACCCATGTTATGATAAATGTATAAGTTGTGTGTTTTTTAAAATGAATGCCATGTCACCATGACAATTAGTTGCGCGTATCCCGGTAGTCGATGGGCTGCGCGTTAACCATACCAGCCAAGGGTTGCTGACCCCCTCGGGGGCTCCATATTTCTTTTACTGCAGGATGAGGATCGAAGAAGCGGAATGGCTTTAGATTCTAGGATGCAGGTTTACTTTTGATTACTTTTGGATGTTGGGCCCGGGATGCGCCTGTGCTCCCGTGGCGTTATATACTTTGGTTGTGAACAGTTTACAGTGATGGTTTACAGTGAAGGATGTAAGTAAATACTCGGTAATATGTTTATGTATATGTGGTTATTAGTTCTATGCTCGGGAGTCTGATCATCAGACTGATACACTCGTATTTATTCAGCCTAGTTAACCACGTGGGTGGTTGACGGCGTTGTAGCACCAATCGTTTAGTTACTGTTTAGTTGTTTAAATTCCGCTGCGATTTCAAGTAATGTTATGTGCGTAGTAGGGGTGTTACAATTCAACAAAAACCTCAGGAGGAATTCTTAACGCTCCTTTTTGCCCCAGGAGTGTCCCGATAGCCCGAAATTATGTCATGGGTTGATATAACCCCATATAACTCAATGTAACATCTTAATATATCATTATTTACTATAATAAATGTTTATAAACACTTGGGACTCATGAAGACAACTTATTTCCCAAAATATCCTTAGAGCACAAAAACGCACCTTCGGTGTCACTAAAACGTGTTTTACGCAATTACCTTGTAGTTTTTGACATGCCACGAATTATGAATATTAAATGGGGATGAATCGACCCACTAAATCAATTAAAGGCAGTGTCAAACAAGGAGCTCTATAGGGGCCGATTTTCTACCCAAAAACTAGTATAAACTTTGCATTTAAAACTTGTAAAAGGCATAGAACATGGTGACTCACCTTCCCATGTGCTATAATACTTAATGGCCAAAAGAATGTAGGTCTCATTTGACCTCCATGCTGTCGAAATCCTGTAAGAAAACAAGGCCATGTTAGCTACAAAAGCAAGAATTATTAAGGCAAAAAGTAGATCTAGACTTACTTTTTGATTTGTTAAATCCAAGTGACACCCCATGCTTGTCTAAGCCATGTTAGTCCAATTGAAGAGGCCTAAAAACAGCTCCAATTCGTGGGTCTACATGGGAGGAAGAAGACATCATTCAACAATTGAAAAATCAAAAGAATAAAACCTTACCTAACTTACCTTGTCATTTAGTTCCCATAATTTCTTCCACCTTGTCTTGCCTCTTCACATGGCTGAAAACATCCAGGTTTGAAGGAGCTTTTGAGCTTGAAAAACCAAAGGGAAATCAATAAACAAAGACCTTACCTAACATGACACATCATTATGTTTTCAATTAACAAATGAAATCTTCCTAAAACTAACATAGTCTTACGGTTGCATCACCATTCCTTTCACACATTGCAACCGGTTGGTAAGCTTCTCTCTTCTCCTTTCATCTTCATCCTTTGAAGCTCTTAAGTCCATTAATGGAGATTTAACTTCTATCTTCATCTTTAAGGTAATTTCCTAGCATTTCTTGTCAAGCCTTGAAGTAAAACTCTTCCTAGCACAACCATAGCAATTCGGCATCAAATAACACTCCAAGGAAGTTGTCTAAATCAAAATTAATCCAAGGAGCATCTCAAGGTTACCTTAAGGTATTTTTCATGCTTGAAAATCCTTAAAGCATATTTTTATGTGTAACCGAATTCTACATCTTCTAAGGTTCTTTTCTTCTTCATTTTCATGAAGGAAAGTTTATTCTTCATTCATCCTAGGTGTGCCACAATTCTAAGGAGAAAAGCTTAAGGTAAATCTTTGGAAAACTACGTACAAATCTACTTAAGATCTTTGTTAAAGATCTAACTCCTAAACCCCATCCTCTTTTGCATAAAAACCGAAGAGGAACACCATTTACCATTGGAGGAAGCTTGGGAATTCAAGAGGAGTTCAAACACTTAATCATCCTTTATTAAGAGTAAGTTTACTAAGTAAACCTTTATTGTTTTAAGCTTATTTAAGCTCTTAAAAATTGTATAAAAATTATGTACACCTTCCTAGGTGTTTAAAACTGAAATCATATGGTAACATATACCAAAAATAATCTATAACACATATGGAAAATATTTACCTTAAGACACATTTTGGTGTCACAAAATTTACCTAAGTTAAATACATATACATGCGAATGGTCAAGGGCAAAATGCTCTATTTTGAGCTAAAAATCAATCTAAGACATTATAATAATTTTTACATGAGTTATATGACTCATGTGAATTTATGTATAATTATTTTGACTTATAAATCTACTTTTATATACTATATGGTATCCTATTAATTATGGCCGAATTGTTTGGTGAAAAATAGGTTTCATGAGCTACTTATGTATATAAACTTATATTATATAGTTTGGTGAGTTAAAAATTTTATTAGTGCTTAAATGGCTAATTAATTAAGTTATGTGGTTTTAAATTGTAAATTTTACAAAGTTTGGTGTATATATAATGAAAGCCGAGAGTTAGGGTACCTTGGAGTAATTATGATATAATATAAGGTTAGGAATTAAGTTTATGAATTTTAGATGATTTAAACAAGTGTTAAAATAACAATTTATAAAGTTTTGGGCTATTATGTAATTTATAAAAGTTATTATGAAAACTTGGAGTTTAATATGGGGCGAATCCATGATTAAGAGAATTATAAAGTACACTTCCGAAATTAGAGGAATTAAATATTTAAACTATAGTTTATAAGTTATTAAGTAACTATTATAAAGTTTTGGGGCTAAATTGTAATTTTTGGAAAGAATGGTGTAAAGCCGAGATTCATATAAGTTTATGGGTATATTAATGTATTGAGTATAAAATTTAACCTTGGCCAAAATGTTGACCGAAAACTTTGGGTTAAAATGATTTATGACATGAAATATTAAGTTTATAAAAGTTTTGGGGTGATTATGTAATTTATAAGAGTTTAACTATAAAACCGGATCTTATATGAGGCGAAAGCATAATTTGTAGAAATATAAATGTCCACTTGGTAATTAAGCAAATTAAATATTAAAACTATAGTTTATAAGTTAATATGTAACTTATATAAAGTTTTTGAGGTCAAAATGTAATTATGAGAAACTATATGGCATAGCCAAAAATCAATGTGGCTAATTGGTAATTTATAAAAGTTATGTGTTCGAATAATAAATACCGAAATTTTGGAGGAGGTTTAGTGAATTAATTAATTAAGAAAATAAAACTAAGTATTATGATGTATTTTGGAGATAATGTAAAGTTTATGAAATAAATGAGGTTATAATATAATAACCGAAAAGTATGTTGATTTATGGAATTAAAAATATGTGTAGGTCCTATATGGATATTTAGGAAATTTTGAAAAGGAAATTATGATTTAAGGATTTATGGAATTAAAACTATATGATACAAGTACAAGTAATTTACTTAAAAAGAAATAATATTATTTGGGGTTAGTTTGTGACTAATAATAGATATGGGAATAATATGCCCATGCGTAACATGTAAATATAATTGAGGAATTATTAAGTTGTTATGTTATTTAGGCAATTATACATAAGTATCATAAATAGTACATGTGTATGAAATGAAATATATATATTTTAGATTTTCAAGTAAATCAAAAGGGAATGAATATAAGGAATTTAATGTGGAAAAACCAAATAAATATTTGGAGTTATAACATATTTGAAAATAAAGTTAAGAGGAGAATTAATTAACAAATGACCAATAAATGTCATTGATTAAATTATAAGTTGTTATGTCGTTTGAACAATTGTAAAACATGTAACATAAATTGTACATGAATATATAGTTATATACATTAAAGGATTTAGAAATAAATCACAAGGAATAACAAATAAGTTATACATCCAATCATAAGGTAATTATAAGGAATACCACACAATATAAGTTTTATAATTAAGACTACATGATTTGGAAATATATAAATACCTTAAATAATAATAAGGAAAAGAGGTGAAAGAAACTACCTAAGTATAAAAGGATGAACCTCACATAAGATAACGAATATGAAATCGTTTCATGAATCAATAAAATTATCATACGAGAGTTACATAAATTAACACTCTCAGTTAATCCTATTCTAGGACTTTGTTTGACCAGACGTTGACCGGGAACTAAACAAGTACAGTCTACGGTGAACGGTATGGAATTCTTGCAGTCTGCTTTCTACCGGATACACCGGCTGTGTGTGCTATCTGTTGTTTGAATTAATGACCAAGATAATTTTATGTAAAATGATGTATTACTCTTGTGCACTGTTGTGTTATTTTATGCCTGATGTTACTAACTGTAACGTGTATGTTCCACGCATACAACACTACATTACCAGTGGATTAAACACTGCGATTTTTATACCGAGAACTTGTACTCAAGTTTCTCACTAACTTCACTTTATAACGAACGTCGTTATCCTAATCATGATAACTGACAATACACATTACATTGTGTTCTTGCCTAACGTCCTTGTGTGACATCTAACAATACTCTGCTACGAGAAGCGAGGAGCCCAGTTGTTCTGGCCATGCATGCTACAGGAGTTGTACCTGTCTCAGGTCTTTATTCAAATATATGTCGCGACGGAAGTTTTGGGTGCACTCTTTGTCCACTCAGCGGGACCGTACCGGAATATTATTAAGTTGGGAGGAAGACTGCATTTCTCTCGAGGGTACGATACCCATCTTTTTAAGTACAGGAGTTAACTACGTTATCTTCTGAGGGAATTATTACCCACCTACTTGTACGAGAGTCCCATCTCGTCTAAGGGTTTATCATACCCGACCAATTTACTCTATGAAGATAGAGTTTAACGAGGTCACTATACCTCCACTGTTTAAAGAACTCTTATGTACATGTTAGTCCCATTGTGTGGATCTGACTACTATCAAGCAATTACAGAACATCTAACTTGACCTTCTGAAGTCTTGTTCTGTGTGACATGATTGTCCTTGTATGAATGCTTGTTATGATTATGTTATGATGCTTATTTACAGCTTTACAAAAATGACTTGCATGTATACGACAAATAGTTGGTGTGGCCCAGTAGCTTGTGGGCTGCACGATTTCATACCGGCAAATTATTTTGCTGAGCCGTTTCATGGCTAAACAATTCCAGGTACCTGAAGAAGAATGAAGAGATCACCCGACGAGTGTAGGGGGGTAGATTTAAGACAGGGATTGTTACTACCGGCATCATTTTACAGTACTGTATTTGTATTGCTTTTGTTATTTTAAGCGGTTTGTATTCAGCGCTCAGACCGTATCATTTGTAAGTTGTATTGGAGTTAGCCTGTAGTCACATGGGAGACTAACGGCGTTGTAGCACCACCCGTTGAGTTTGTATAATTTTCCCGCATGTCCAGTTATCTTTGGGAGCTATCATCGTACAGGTTGTGGAGTTTCCGGGTTGGGGTGTTACAAAAAGTGGTATAGAGAGGTAGTTTGCGCTATGAGATCTGAATACAACCGAAATTAACCTTGGGATACAGGGTGTGTGATAGAACAGTGAGGAGTAGAAAGTTAGTTTTTACTTGGTCCGCCGAAGGGCGTTAACAACTGTTCAAACTTACAGTAACTATAAGTTATGACCTGCCTAAATAACGAGCAGATGTCATGAAAAGAAATACATTAATTAACGTAAAGTACTTAAGACTACTTGAGCTATTGAAAGGATGTGTTGAAGACCGTACGGCGCCAACCACTACTCACATGAGAAGCTGACGACATTCGACAGTGACGCCATACCAGTGACAACGGGAAAGGCTGACAATACCGCCAAGTATACAATGATGAAGGAGTATATATATATCACAATGGACATACACTGCATGATGATCCAACCTGCATGGCGCACTTGCTTCAACAAGTGCCGCTCCAGTAAACCAAATAAAGGTGGAAACCATAAAGACCTACAAGTTGTGGCTAACTATAAGGACGTCAGATCGTACCTTCCAAGACAGTGATGAAGTAATATCCAGAGTCGAGTAAAGACAGCATAACCTAATAATGCTTGAAGAACGAACGCAAGAGTTAAAGGCACCAGGAAGGCGAATGAAGACCTCCTTGGCATGAGCAAACACTGAATTTTATGGGATACCCAGACACTTTAACTTCGCGAGATGATTGTGCGAAACCTTGAAATATGACTATCGGCATAGTCTTACGAAAATAATCAATGATAATATCAAGAAAAATCATAATAGAATCTCACTATATATAACTAAACATCCAACATAAATAAACACGAATGTAATACCTGCTCAAATACCAAGGGTCTCAGCTAGTATCATTACAGTGACAATGCTGGACTCCTAATAAACAGTGAGAAGAGAACAAACTTTGAATCAGATATTTTGAAGCCAGGAAAACTACCAAAATAGCAATATTAAATGCTATATATAAATATATATGATTGGGAGATTATAAATCTGAAACTTTTTGAGGAGTATTGATATATTTCAGAGGGATAAGTATCATAAAATATACCTACCCCATTTTGAGGCACATGTCCTACACTATCCTTATGGATTTATATGAGCATATGTCTTCTATGACAGCTCGATTTGTGGATACGAGTAAAAACTCAGGAAATCAAAGAAAGCTAACACCAATGTAAAATAAATTTCCATATATACTCCTTGACACTAGCAATAGAAGCAGTGTAAGTTATATTAAGGCTTTAGGTTATTATATACCCTAAAGGTAAGTGAAAGTTAAAACATAAAAATGGGTAAATATACCCCTTAATTTGTAACAAGTGTTTTACACGTGGACTTTCCTAACATTATATACCAATCTCCATGTTCTTAAACCCACTATTTATTACACCTAATCAACTTATTTTTGAAAGTCATTGAGTTTGTGGTTTAACCACGTTTCTAAGAGGTATAAACCAATAATAAACTTTGATTTCCTTCACCAAACCGTAGGGTTAAAACTGGGAAACCTTAGTTGAAATGGTTCTAATGATTAAAAGGTAAGCAACCTAGGTTGAACATATGGATCACCTGATTGATGGAGTTTAGATGGAGTAAGGAAAAACTAAGCTTTAAGGCGAAGGAAATAGTACTTTATGAAACTAAAGTTGCTGAACGAGTTATAAAAACTTTTCTTGGAGTTTAATCCCAAATTTAATAACAACTATGGCTTTTCTGTTTCAAATATATATATATATATATATATATATACATATAACCAAATTGTAGGCAACAATCAAGCCCTGATAAGTTAAAAGCTAGATAAGCCTGTTAAAGAGAATAGTCTAATTCAAGGTATCCAAGTCCATAACTGAATTTATTGCTTGTACAATGTATTTAAGAGTCAAATGATTGATGAAATAAGTATTAGGCAGCAAGTGTCTAGAAATTTAATAAGAATTTATCTTCTATGCCAAAAGGAAAAACTGGATTCCCTGCTAAATGATTAGATCAAAGGAACTTAGTTTCGACTATTAAGAAGTACACTAGTTTCAAGTGTAAGTGATAACAGTTATTAAATTAGTTGTATAACAGTCAAGGAAGAATGTTGTAGTCACCACGACACAAGGTCTTGATAAGATAAAATTTGGAAATTTGCAATTATGTGGTTGTTTGATATTTGACGTGGGAGGTCGAACTTGATCCTGGTCAGATCAAGGGAAAACCAAACACAAAATAGAGTAGAGGGATAGTTCAACACTGACGCTGACCCCGTTAGGGTTGGATGATTCCTGAGACTCCCTACAAGTGGTCACCAAAATCTTTGTGATAAGTAGATATTTGTCCTTAATTCTAATATAAAATCTGTCTAATAAGCATATTAGATGCAGAGAATGTAAGTTAAAAGTCAAATTGTCCAGGTTACCATGAAGAGATTAAATAGCTAAAACGACTCCGCGTTTGTTGGAAAAATAGTCAACTATAAAGGAAATACCAATTGTTATTATACCATGAGCCAAGATAATAAATTAAAAATCAGGTCAAGAGACATTTATCTATAATGACAGTATTTACAAGCTACCTTCTAAGTTATGGCCTCATTGCCATCTGAAGGGAAAGATCGACTTTAAGTCTTTCTTTATGAATTCAAACCCAGTATATTAAATGAGAACCTACCTATAAGTATGGTAGAATATAAAGCGTAGAAACATTATACTACTACTCACATGAGTTGTTTTATAAACCGCAAGAACAAGTGGAATTGTGAGAAAATTGTACCTTGTTAGAAACCTTAACGGGAACCCACTGTGGTATACTTGATGAACAGACAATAAAAGATTGTGTATGTACAACCGACAATTTGCGAATCAATAATAACAAGAATCTTTCTATATTATTAACAAGACGCACGGCTCGACCGTAGCACATACTCTATTTTGTGAATGAAAACCGAATATAGCGACAGTAAGCTAAATACCAGAATCACAAGATGATGACCTGAAGACCCAAGAGAAGAATTTTAATATGCCCCAGTATTATACAAAACCCGAACGCCGACGATTACATTTACAGGAGGCGATGAATAGAAGACACATTTGAGACCAACAAGATTACTGCAACCTTACAGCTACAACAACTGAACCACTGAATGCATCAGCAACACCGACAAGAGGATGAACCCCACTATCTGGACGCTACCACTATCAATGGAGAATATATATAGCAAACCAATCGGATAAGGACCCATGGAAAGAAGAATGCTTCAACAGAATGAGCGAGAGCTTATGGACTTGAAAACAAATAATCCTATATGGGACAGGTAAGTAGAAATATATCAGGAAGGTACCCCACATACGAAGACGACTAGTGTGAAGAACACGGGAAATAACCAACACTGTAATCAAAAGAGAGTAATGGAGACTCGGATGACGAGAAGAATCTCAGTGGAATCACCGTCATAAGCAGCTATCAGAAATAAGCATACAGGCACAAAACAATCAAGTGAAACTCGTGGAGAACTCAATGATGAGAGAACAAATCAGGGCCAACCTTACAATATTGGTGACAACCCGATGTACAGTAATAAAATACATAATGAAGAATACCGAGCTATGCCACAACTAATAGTTACTTCGAGACAAGATAATCGGGAGCAGAGGCATAACGCGGCACATCGATCCGACAGTCTAAACAAGACATGGAATAATTGGCAACAAACAAGATGGAAGATCACCTTCACCCATACATACGGGATTCAAATATAAAAGCATAATAATGCAAATAGAGCATGTCAGAGAATACACAGATTTTTAGGGGCAATACCCTGTAAACGGACAGAAGTCCAGACAAGATCAACAATGATAACCAAACGTAGGAAATGATGAACAAAACTCATCAACCATACATGCGTACATAAACAAACTTAAACATACCACCTACGAAGCGCATTTAAGACCATCCCAGAATGATTAGACATTATTTAATCAGAGTCGCGCAGCAGAAGTGTGGTGGTCCCATCAATTAGAATTACCTATTGAGTCCAAGGGGAATGCACAACGTACTTCACGTATCTTAACCAAAAATAAAAGTCTTACAGCCAAGAGGCTATCTTTTTAAATTAATCATAAGTCCAAAATAAGAGTGAAGATTTCTTCACTATTTACCGACTAGATATACTAGTCTAGTCTAGGGTACGGGGGCGTACCCCTCTTTTTAAGGGCGGGAGAGCCTACTGCGTTTTAGCATTTTAAGCATGGAAGTACACTTCCGTTGTATTGTTGCATTGTGAAATACCCCAAACCTAAGTATGCTAAGTGAACATCAAATTATGATGTAGTAGGGCTAAAATATGCCTTAGAAAGATTGGTAGACAATTTTAACCAAGGAAAACACAAGAAAGTGCCTTAAAGGCAATCAGGGCAAAAACGTGCTCTAAGCTTGGAGAGACTTGGGTGAGTACCCAAATATCATGATAAGACCTTAGTAATATCCTAATGGTCATTTTAAATCAATTAGCAAAGAAAACCAAGCTTGAAAACAAGTTAAAACACAAAATGTGCTTTAAGAAGTCTTAAAGCACATTTTTGAGAAATTGTCTTAGAATTGAGTTTTGAGTGGCTAAATGTCCATCATTACTCTTTAATCAACATGTGTACTAATTAGTATCACATTATGAGGTCTAAATCAATGGGAAATCAAAAATTTCCCGATTATGTGCCTTGATTAGTGAATAGTAACTATTTAGTGACTAGTTTAAGTTTTAATCAATATAAGTCAAGTAATTGGTCAACAAAGACCATGTTAACCTTATATTAAGAGGGTGGCCGGTTTTTATGTGGGGAGTCACCACATGAGTCATTAAATGAGAAAGGAAAAGAAGATAAGTAAAGAAGTTACTATTTGCTTTATTAAAGCAAATATCTTACCTTAGCCTACCTTTTCTTCTTCTCTCTCTTCATTTCTCTTCTCCACACGATTTCTTCTTCTCTTCTTTTGCTCCAAACCGAGAGAGCTTCATTCATGGGTTCTCCATCTTCAATCACTTGCCAAATACAACTCCAAGCTCCAAATCCAAAACAAATTGCATATTTGTCTTAGTTAGGTCAAGACCTATCTTTCTATCTTTTCAAATCTTTCAAAGATCCATTTTGGTGCCATGAGAAAACTCCATTGATGGGGGAAAATCAAGTTTGAAGAGCTCATTAGCTTCTCCATTCTCTTAAGGTAAAGAAAATGTAAGAAAAACCATGTTTCCATCATTTCTTATACATGGCCGAAAATTCCTTCTCATGGGGCTATGTTTTTATGCCTTGCTCTAGCTTGATTTATTAACCAAGGACTAGTGGAGGTCCTATTTCATTCAATGCCAAAGTCTACCTTGAGACTTCAAAGGTAATCATCCACTTTTATGCCTTAGAACACATTTCTAACCTAGGTTTTCATTCCTTGGGGTTAGTGCATTGTTTAGTACTCATATGAGTCTTTGAATATTGATTAGAACATTGGCAAGGGGAATTTAAGTGGTGGCCGAGATCAATGCAAGAAGAGGTCTAAGGAGGAGATTAAGTTAAGCTTGAGAAAACAAGGTAAAATGCTTACCTAATGGTGGTTTAAGATTAAGGAATGAGTTTTAGATAAGTACCAATGTAGCTTAGAGCTTACATTGTGTATTGGGTTTTATAACCTAAGAGAAAGAACTTAAACAAGCTTATGAACTTGTGATTAAGGAGCTAATGAGAATGAGTTAGTAATATAAGTTTAAGGTGGATTTTAAGAGCATTATAACTACTATGAGATTGATGAGTGTAATTGCAGGTTGAAAGCTTTTATATGTGGGAAATTCAGTGTTTAAGTTTAAGCCATTTAAGGGCCTAAGAGCCATGTCATTTAAGAGCCTTAGTGCTATGCAATTTAAGGTTATTGCAATATATTGAGTATGAAGTGAATAAGTTGATTTGGGTGAGAAAATAAGATGAGAAAGGACTTGGTGTGTGTGAGATTATTGTGTGAGAAAAACAATGCTTATGGCATGATAAAATACTAAAGGAGCTATGGCGAAATTTGAGTAGAAAACAATGTGTGTGGTGGTAGTGGTGAGTTAATGTGACCAAGGGTTTATTAGGAGTCATTAAAAGGAATTTGGGTGGAAATGAGTTAATGAAGGAGTTCTTGAGGTTTAGAATGACCTAGAATGGTCTATGAGGAAATTGGAGTTTAGATGGGTGCATTGAACACACCAAAGACACGGTATGAGGAATGATAAGACTTGTGCGAATCTAGAGGGAATGGTGTATAATGCTTTAAGATGATTTGGGTGTGAACTAGAGAGTAAAACAAGGAGAGTGATGAGAAGCGTGTGTAGGTGGTGGTGAAACTAGTAGAGGACTAGTAAGGGTTCAGTTTAGAAGGTGATGAGTGGTTTGGGAGATAGAAGTAAAACTGTAGGAAAAGGTTGTAAGACGTCAAAGGTAATGGCTAGGGGGTTATAAGAGTGTATGATCATGAGAATGGTGAGTAAGTTGGACAAAAGAGGTGGAAAAAGTCTAAGGAGGGTGTTGCTGGGTCAAGGAAAATGAAGGGTGGTGTTTAAGGTGTTCTAAGGAGATTTTATGACTAAGGATGTTCTAGGAAACGGTAAGTGTTGTTTTGGTGAGAATGATTAAACTATGGAGTTCTTGAGTACTAGGAAGACCTAGGGATGTCCAGAGGGACTAAGGGTTACAATGGTGAATTTAAGGCACCAAAACCATGGTTAAGGAAGCTAGGAAGCTTGTACAAGTTCGAAGGAAAAATAAGGTATAATGACTTGTGAAGATGTAAGCGTGTGCTAGATTACATATAGCTTTGAGAAGCTTGAGTAAAGCAAATGGATATGTATAAGATGCTTGAGAGATGACGTTAAGGTGATGAAGAAACACCTTAGTATAATGGCTACATAGGCATGAGATGCCATTTAGAAACCTGAGGATAAAACATAATAGATGTTAGGGATTTTGGTAAGAGTTGAGTAAGAGTTTAAAGATAAGGAAAATGGGTGTTTGGGCACGTCCGAACTTACGTCCGAACTTGGACGTTCGGACATGCCCTGGAGCGCGTAAGTCTTCTGAACTTCGACTGGCGTCCGAACTACCCGTCCGAACATAGAAGTTCAGACACATCTATTTCTATTTTCTGGTTTGGCCTCGAACAACGTCCGAACTTTGGAAGTCCGGACGCATGTTCGGACATTCGACAATCTGCACCCTTAGAGTCTCGAACAGTGTCCGAACTTGGGAAGTCCGGACACAAGTTCGGACAAGGTGATGTATTGACCAAAAACTTTGTTTAAGGTTGGGAAATGATGGGGAATATTAAGTAATGATGATATAAGGTTGTTTAAGACATGTTTGGTGAGTAACAATGATAATTAAGTGGATGAATAAGTATAAGTTATGAGGAGAAGTGATTCACTTAAGACTAAGTTTATAAGAACTTAAGTGGTGTAAGATGGGGATCATTAGTGACTAAGTGAGTTAAGTAAGTTAGCTTTATTGGAAAGGTAATTAACAACCTAAAATTGAATGAATGTTTTAGGGTTTGAGAATTTGGACTCCAGAGGAGAGTAAGCAACCGAACGACCAACGGTGAACGGTACAGTTCTCTTGTGACCTGCTTGCTAACGAGGTGTCCCTCGGCTTGTGTGCTATTTGTTTTGTGTGCTCACTAAACAAGATAAAGTATGCAACCGGAACATATTATATATATATTGTATTGTTGTGTGATGTTTGAAAACTAACACAACATACCGTGAGAACTTACTAACCAATGCTTAGTAAGGAATTGAGTGAGACTAAGGAACGCCCCCTAATGAGGGACGATATGAACCGAAAGAGGTTAACCAACAAACATGGTCTTGAGATAACTACTAACTGGAACTTGAGTGAGGAAACCCGGGACCGATCTCCGGTCATGCATCTAAGAAAAAGGGGGTCGTTATCCATAGCAGATTCGACTTCCGATTAAGGACTTGTCTTCGGACTTGTTGCCTAGGGCCGGTTGCCGGCTCAGCTACGCTGGACTCCCGTCCAGAGTAGGTGGCATTAAGATGGTGCGGTGGGATCACCTAAATCCCAGGTTCGAATTAGATACGGCCAATCCCTTCCAGGAAAGGTTTGTATATTGAGATTAAGATTAAGATTAAGGTAAGATTAAGTTAAGTTACAATCATTCCTTTTTAAAGGATGATTTGTATTATTAAGATTAAGAGTAAGGTAAGGTTAAGATAAGTTGCAACCATTCCTTTCTAAAGGATGGTTTGTATCATTAAGATTAGGATAAGCTACATCCACTCCTTATTAAAGGGTGGTTGTTTCTAAGATTAAGATAAGACTAAGATTAAGAGGGAACATTACTTAAGGAGTTAAATGACTAACTCTCTAATTAAGGGAACGCATTTAAGTCGTTCATTGTGTGTGAACTTTGATTGTTCATATCTGAGTTGTTGTTTACTGCACTTTCTATTATGCTGTGCATCTAATCAACCTCCATGCTATCGACAATTAGTCGTCGTAGCCACGTTAGCTTGGGGGCCATGAGGGGATCGTACCAGCATTCGTGTTGAGCCCCTTTGGGGGCTGTTTTTACTACACAGGTACATCAGGAGGCGACTGTCGCAAGCGTAAGGAAAGGATACAGCTGTTAAGGGTTTAGTGTGGCCTACGAGTTGTGCATGTACACTCGTATGGCAATCTGAGTTAGTAAGATGTATAGGATGCGAGGGGGTTGTAAGAAGGTTATGTAAATGGTTAAGTTTGTTGTACTAATGTTCGGTATATTCTGTAGTCAGACCGTGGCAAGGTCCTGGATTGTAAAGAATTCCGCTGTGACATGTGTATATATATACTGTTAAGTTGCGAGACCACATTTGGATTGAGTTGGGGTGTTACAAAAAGTGGTATCAGAGCGTAGTTACGCTCTGAAGACAAGAAATACTGAACTTAGGAGGATATTGAGGCTGAGATTGAGTTACGAGTTAAGGGTTAAGAGATAGAGTGTGAGGTGCGTCAGCCAGGACTTCCCGGTGTTTACCGGATATCCATAGTACCTAGGCCCGCCCTCCACATCCCTAACCCTAAATGTGTTGGACAAACGCCAGAGAGAAGAAAGCCTTCTCTTACTCGGGGAAACCCGATCTGGCAGTTAGCTAACAATAAGCAGTACGAGGAACGTCTTGTTGCACAACAGTTATGAAGAACTTGGAGATTTTCAATGGAGCGCAACAGAGAAACAGGCGCTACCCATGGAATACTATCAGTAAGGGAACGGTAATTACCGGCAACATGGGTCGACATGCTACGCAGTCGAAATAACCCGCCATACCAATGATAAGGAAAGCACTACGGGTGCAATAGAAAGGAAAAAGAGAAGTGACATGAGTACCGGACAGTGGTCCGAAGGAGAATAACAGTGAGATAATACAGAGCATGAGGATTAAGATTACTGGAAGGTCCAGTTAAGGAACGGGAACTCATATAAATGGTTTACCGAAATAGGACTACGATGTAGTTCCTAAAGGACAATCATTACTTAGTAACCACAACAAGATGTGTGGAGACAAGGGCGAGGATTAAGACATAAGGAAATATTAAGGGGTTCCCTCAGAAAGAGAACGCCCTAATAAATGACAGCACTGTCAAACAACAAGGAAACTGCTGCGAATGGTCAGTTATCCAAAATAAGAGACTATCGAAGGAGTCCCGAGGACTACCAATTATATGGAAATTAGAAGGAAGTGTCGCTACTGAAGTACCGTGTACCAATAACCCATCCTGCATGGCGCACTTGCCATAGCAAGTGCTACCACGGTTAAGCCACACGAAAAGCCATCAAGGCGAAATAAGAGAACGCTACAGTTGTAGTATATATTAATACCTGATTGTAAATCTATAAGAACAAAAAAAAATAGGATCTTGGAAGGGCCTGACGGCCTGACCATGATGAGATGAACCGACCCATCAGCCAGCAGGGAGCTGAGCTTAGACAAAATACTAAACCATATAAATACTAGCAACGGTATAACCCGCTACAATAACGACCGACAGTGCGGTAAGAACACCAATCTCAAACTCCACGAGGAAAATCTCAGAGATCGCTCAATAATTCGAGCAAAAACACCACGTAAGTAACAACATACATGGAATGTATCAAGAGATACAATAAAGGCAGTCGACCGAACGACACCCAACAGGGATGGGATAAAACTCTCAGTTTGGACACTAAAAATGCCAATAACAAACATTCTACAGTGAAGGTATTGGAAAGCCCAGAAAACAAAGATAAAAGAAATAAACTTAAGATATAACCTACCAAGGGTTAAGGACATACGAATCCCACGGAGGAAAGCTCAGAGGACTACCCCCACAGAGCGGGCATAGTCGAGCCGGACAAACTGATGAATGACAGTTAATACTGTTCGTCTAACTCATTAACACCCAAGTATGATTGATCATCAACAGAAGTTGAACGAAGCGTTGAGATGGAAGTATAAGACAACAGGATGATATCCAACTTGGACACCGTAAGGCAAGCGCCTAATACGAACTTATCCTTGATTGCCAAAAGACATAAGTCTAGTAAAATGATAGTATTGTCAAAGACATTAAGTAACCTAAGATCACCTGAACAACTTCCATAGCAGGAAGCAGGATGTAACAACTTACCATAAAACCCGATACTACATTTAGTATGTAACCTAATGATTGATGGTGTTCCAAGGGACCAGAAGTTTATGAGGATAACCTACAGATGAGTAAGAGTATAAATGATGAACTGAGACATTAAGCATTAAGAGCCTACGAGCCAAGGATGTTAACCACATCAGAGCCCGAGGCGCAGTAAGTTATAAGAGAGCTTGTTTAAGCCACGAAGGGACTACAATTTGTAAATATGAACGGTTACTAAACCTATAACTTAGATTGGGGAGGAACATTACCAAGAAAAGGTACCAATGAGAATATTGAGATAATGCTAAGGACAGGAGCGGAGAACGAACCATGCCTTTAGGGTGGGGATACCTCTCCTTGTTGTGAGACCATGAGTGGGAATGAACCCCTCAAAAGGGCTTTCACATATTAGAGATAAAATACACTTTATTTAGAAAATGGGAACTATGAACCTTGAGATTACCTTAGAACATACCTAATACACTTGAGTAATAAGGTAGGTTGCAGAGATAGACCCCATATCCGACACCAGGATGTAAGAATTAGTGAACGTCAGAGATGAACACCGTGACTGCACATTATGGCACATCAATTAATCAATGCTCAGAAGAGCTTGTAATTTAGAGGATGGCATCCTCAGTAACCAGTTGAACTACATGGTTGATAACATCACTAAGGATGAGAGAAAGTGAAGAAATTAGCTTACTTACGAATCTGAGATTGGAGCATAACATCTTCATATCAAGAGTCAACTATTTTACAACACGGTACGACAACCGCCTATACCGGAATGAAAGAACTCCCGGTGTGTTTACACCAAGAAGGGATTGAGTATAAGGTAAAACATTAGAATAAGTGAATAAGAGGTTGCACCATCAATGGGCAACATGGTAAGGGCCAACTACCACGGTAGTAGTGGTCGTGAGTACAATAGTTAGAAAGGTGGATTAAGTCATGGTGCGCGGTAAGGCGACCATTATGAATGAGCCGTCAAATATTGACACTGAGGCAATTAGATTTATGAGTTAAGATTAGCATAAGTAAGAAAATAAGATGGTAGACGAACTGAGCGATAATGCCAGTAGTCTGGACCTACTTAGGTAAGATTTCACAGGAAGCACACTACCTGTTATACCCAAAATTTTGACCCCCTGGTTAAGGTCTACGAGGTTGTGAGAGCCATCTCCATCAAACAGTAAGAGACTCCGGCCCGATCGGCGTGTTCCAGGGCCTGAGGAGCAGTTTTCGTCATTGTCAGGGGCGTTTTCGTAATTTTTAAGGCTTATGAGTTCTCCTATAGGCTTTCTCTCTCCTCCAAAGGGTGCCCAAATCAGCTCGAAATGCTTTGATATTTTAACCCATGATAGAGGATGACATTTTAAGCATAATGGCGTTGGAATTTTGATTTTTCGAATTTCCAATAATTTTCTAGCAATTTCTGACTGAATCTGATGAGAAATTCAATTTAAAAATGCTCCAGCATTTAAAAAATTCGTTTCCACCTCAGAAAATTCATAATATCCATTCTTGACATGTGGTTAAAATTTCATAGCAAAATTCCTTTGGGAAGTTGCTTGGTTAAAATATCGAAAAATCTTACTTTTACTAGATTCTCTTTATCTTTAAGGAAGTCTATATAAGGGGATAGGTTTTTGGATAAAAGGAGAACCTCACATACTCAAGAACCCTAGAGAGTCAGAAAAGGCAGCCTCCTCTCTCTCTCTCACGTTTTCCAACACCCGGCCACCCAAATCATACCGAAAATCCCCCGAAATCATCATCTAAACACGTTTTCCAATTCCCAAAGCACCAATAATCATCAAAACCCCACAAAAACACCACCAAAACGTGAAGAACAGCAAGAACAACCAACAACCAGAAGCCTGGTTCGAAGTCCTTTCGGGTCTACCATCAACGAAGCACTTGACGAATCCCGGTGTGAAGAAACGTTGTGAATCCGAAGGTAAAACAGGTAGAAACTCAGCTTCCCTAATTCTCCACGGTATTATCTGTCTTGCCTCGAAATTTGAGCTCAAACTAACCTTCGTGGGCTTCTGTATTGCTGTTTGTTTAAGCCTCTGTCAGATAACTTGTTTGCTAAGTTTCGTGCTTAATTCGAATTCAAATTGAAAACTTTCAATCACTAACGTCTTGTACATCTTTCAGGCTACACACCCATAAAATTTGAGCTCAAAACACCCTCGGGAACCTTCTGAAAACCCCTGTCCGTGGGTGGTCCGTGACCTCGGACCTATGGTCCGGGACCTCGGACGCGTTGTCCGAGACCACGGACACCCACGGACGGCGGCGGGATTTTAAAAATTCAAAATTTAGGTTTTTTCTAATGATGTCCGGGCCCACAGACAGCCTGTCCGTGGCCCCGGACTTTGCAAATTTTTGTTTTCCTTTAATTCCGACTCCTCTGTGTATTTAGGTTAACTGGGGTCCGTGGTTTCGGACATTAGGTCCGTGGCTACGGACGGAAATGAAATTTGACCTAATTCTGCCTCCGAAACCCTAGTTTAGGTAATTTCACCTTTCACTTTAATTTTCTGTCAAAAAATGCTAAAAAACACAAAAAAAACAGAAGCTCGCGCACTTAGGTTAAAACGACTCGTAATAAGCCGTAAATAAACTGAGTAGAGGAAAAACGACCTAGGAAGGGTAATGAAAGTAATTGAACCCTAATTAAGTCGAATATCAAGCCCCCAAACCCGAACTCTCCTTTCCTAATTTGATCTAGGTTAAAATTAGGTGGCGACTCATAATAGGTTCCAGTGAGCTAGCTTAGGTTTTAATAATTATTGTTGGATGACATAGTTATTAATCTTAGGCCATAAGTGGACCTAAAACCCGATTAGATCCTAATCAGCTTTAATCAACATAGGATAGGGTTTAAAATCGAGGCTCACAGACTGGCGACTCTGCTGGGGACTTACTTCTTAATTTTAACTTGTTTAATTTTAAGAAAGAGGGTTTAACTCGAAAATGTTTATCTATGGCTTTATTACATTGTTTGTTTACTTTCGTGCGCACTTTAATTTCTGTACCTTTGCATCATATGAGAGTGAGGGTCCACGCAAACCGATTTCACCCCGGGACCCGTTTGAGGGTCCCCTGTCAGGGACTCACACCTTTTAGGTGATGTGAATAAGCGGGGGAAAAGAGGAGGGTGTCGTCTAACCGCACCCCCTTAATACCTGGGCTTTAGCCCCAAGCGTTTTCCTGGCAGTGTCCTTACCTAGCCCATTGTTTGGTCAGTCAAAGACCCGACCGTAGACGCACACCTTCAGGTGATGTGAAAAAAGTGGGGAAGCCCAAAGAGAATAGCGTGCAAGCCCTATTCCTTTGAGGTGACCCGGGCCCATGCCCCAAGCACCTCTCCGGATCGATCCATACCCGTTTGGATTTAAACGTCTAGTGAGGACATGTTGAATTTGTGTGGGCCTTGTTTGCTTGTATGATCGGCCCATTACACAGCCTACGGATTGATAGGAACTTTTCCTACATTAACCTAGCCCTGCCCGAATTGGCGGCTCTATTTGTTTGCGGCCCAGAGGTCCTGTTTGGTTTAATATGTGAGTCATTCGGGCTTCGGCCCAAAAGCTTAGACTTAGGTGATTTCTCTTCTGGTCCAATTCGAATTATCCATTTAGTTGTAGGCCCATGAAAAACAAATCCACCTCAAGCAGTTCATGAAAATCCATCGGGCCACTTCGTTTCAAGGCCCATTCCGGTTTAGGAAAAAACTTTCACTCGGGCTTTGGCCCAAAATTCTAGATTTAGGTGTCATCTTTTAGGCCTAATCAGAGTTACTCGACTCAAACAAGTTTTAAATTAGAGCGACGTCTTACCAAGTACTTCTTCCCGGCCCAGAACTTCAGTCCGGTCCTCTTTTATTTTCTGACAGATGGTATTTTGAAAACAGGTAAACTGTCATCACAAGCATGGAGGGAAAAGGAAGGTCAGTTATGACGGAGGATAGAATGGCAGAGATAGAGCTTAGGCTAAAAGCTATGGAGGAAGCCGTGGAAGAGTTGAGAAACAGGATCAACTCTCGGGATGCGGACTCTCATGGAGCCGCCAGTACAAGAGAGAATGGCCAAGCTGAACTAAAAGCCATGATGGCTGCTATGGAACGGAGACATGGTGCTGTCAGGGATGCCATGGAGTCGAACTATGTCGCAGCAATCAAAGAAATGAGGGCAAAGGCCCTTAACCTGGAGGCCAGACGTCAAGCTCAGGATGCACTGGTGGGTAGGCTTCTTAGCTCTCTTCACGACCACATTAAAGTCGGCTCCTTTGGAGCCCAAGGATTGCAAGGGAATGTCGAGGAGATTGCCGCAGAGCTCAGAACAGCAATTGGGAAGACAGGACCGGACAATGAGACAACAGCTTGCATCCAAAGTTGCACCCGGAAAAGGTCTAGGCAGCATGAGGCGAATCCCGGTCAGAGAGAACCAGGTTGGATCATTGGAGCAGTAGGACCACCCCGGCGGAGGGAATTTTCAGACATTGGCCAACCATTAAGCCAGACATTTGCAATGCTCCAGGAATGAAACATGCTACAGCCTCTCACTCCCCGACCTGGGGACCCTCAAAAAGGAAGGAATCTAAGTCAGTTCTGTTGGTACCACCAATTACCCGGCCATGATACCAATGATTGCAAGGCTCTGAGACACGCAATCCAGGATCTCATCGATCAAGGGCATCAATTTCAAGGACATGGGAGTGTAGGCAGGGCATCCACGCCCGAGTCTTATTAGAGTTTGTAGTCTTTAAGTACTGTTTTGTTTTTCAATTAGGTAGATTTCTTTTTATTAGTCACCTTTTGGCTTTCATAGTAGTTAGTCCCCTTTGCTATTTTTGGTAGCTCTCCGAGTTTGTAGTTTCTAACGTTATTTTTACACTGAATAATACATGGTTCCATTTTCACAATTTCCATGCAAATCATTTTCCATTCATTTCAAAAAAAAAACGAGCAACCTCATCGCTCCGTCCATACTCACTACAGCTCCTCGTACAAATACCACCTTCAGCATATACACCCCGTGTGCCTCACCACTCCACTTTCTCAACATTTCACCAAATACATAAAGCCAAAAAATTTGCTCCACAAAATCACCCCATCACCACTCACCATCATTATTCCGCACAACCACCTTCCACAAATAGCCTGGGTATTCAAAAGGCTTGTCAAAAACCCCACAACAATACTGGGGGCAATCTGAGTTAAGGAGCGATAATGTTTATTTCTTTAAATGCGCAAACAAGTCTCTGAGTGAACGTTTCGCGAGAGTGCCTTGAGTGGTAAAACCAAGAGCGAAAGAGCGTGTCACTTTTACACGGCTCCAGAGAGGTCACATTCAAAAGTGAGGCAAACAGCATGACTCCGACCGAAGGAGATAATTTGTAAATTTACGCTTAAACCTGTGAAAAGTAACAAAGAACGGATACACAACTATTAGGGATGACGAAGCACCTAGGTATAGCACCACACAGCCAAAAGCCTATAAACCCAGGCATTAAACCTTAGGCACCCCCGCTGAGCTTTTCATATATGACCTCTTTTACAACACTACGAACTCCACAAAATAAGCCAGCCAATGATGAATAACCGACCCGGTGACCAAAGGAAGCGAGGAGCCCGACTTTTGAACAACAACTTCACAAGTCCAAAGAAGCAAAACCGCTACCAGCATGACAAAGCGATCCACAAATGGTCCCAAAGTGACACAGGATCCAAATGAGCCAACATCAAAAAAGCTCTCAAAAGTTCAAAACCGGGAAACACAAGAACCCCGAGAGGAAGGAAATCCAAAGAAAGGCAAACCTGAAAAGCCTTGAAGAAACCCAAAATTGGAAGATGGAGAAAGGATGCAAGGAACAATTCAAAAATCCAGAGTTCCAAGCGAAGTCATCACGAAGTAGCCAGAACGACTTCAGGACAAAGAAAGCAAGTCCGAGAGAAGGTGCAAGTTGCAGCTTTGGTCACCCTTACAGCTCCACATATCCTAAACATTCCTCCATCGTCCCATTGTCTTTCATTACACCCATAGCCATGTTATAAGCTCAAAAGACTTCCGACTTAGTAGTTGTGTATCCAATCACGTGAAAAACAGGTTGAACGCGTAAATCGAACAAATGTCAAATTCAATGGTTGAGATGTCTTGACCCAAAAGGAGAGTACGAGCGCAAGCATTAAATACTTTGAGTGTAGATAGAAAGCACCACATCAAGATAAACCCTGACCTTGTGAGAGTGAGACTTGTTTTGCAGTTAATCAAAGAAATACTGGGGGCAATCGATCGTTCCGATCGATTGCCATAAAATCCTAAAAAACTCGGATTGCCTTAAGGAAAAATACTGGGGGCAATTGTTGGTCCCAACAATTGCAACAAAGACACCGATTGAGTCCCAAAAATCAAAATCCAAAATCCAAAGGATCAAACCCTCCTCATATCACACAGGCCCGTCCTAAGCCCTACCTTCACACTCAGACATCTGCAGGCCCGTCCTAAGCCCTACCTTCACAACTCAGACACCCGCAGGCCCGTCTTGAGCCCCACCGTTTCCAGGTTTGACATAAACCCTAATCCTTCTACATCTGTTTAGACCCATCATACATCTTACTCACGTTCACTTAGATTCATCTTTAGGCTCGTCATAAGACCTAGAACTACCCTTTAGGCTCGTCATAAGACCTAGAACCATCCTTAGGCTCGTCATAAGACCTAGAACCATCCTTAGGCTCGTCATAAGACCTAGAACTACCCTTTAGGCTCGTCATAAGACCTAGTTGCATTCCCTTAGGCTCGTCATAAGACCTAGATCCATCCCTTAGGCTCGTCATGAGACCGAGAACTACCCTTTAGGCTCGTCATAAGACCTAGATCCAACCTTTAGGCTCGTCATAAGACCTAGAACCTCCCTTTAGGCTCGTCATAAGACCTAGTTGCATTCCCTTAGGCTCGTAGTAAGACCTAGCATTACCTTTTAGCTTACCCACTCTCATTAAACACATTGCATTCATCTCATTCATATAGGCTCGTCATAAGACCTAGTTGCATTATCCAGGCGCGTCACAAGACCTGGCGACAGAAAGTTGGCGAGGTGATGGCAATAAATCCTCCTTTTGCAATGTCAACTTATTTTTGGGATCAACGAATGGTGGGCAAAGGCAATAAGTCCCCAGGGTTTTTACCAGGAGTTATCCCTGCACACCGGCTTGGGGGGCGATGGCAATAAGTCCACATTGGGTCCAGCCAGGAGCATCGGCACGGGTTTCGGTCCCCCAGAAGCATCCGAGCATCATCAGCATCATCAGCATCATCAGCATCATCATCGGCATTATCATCAGCATCAGCATCATTTGCATCATTAGCATTTCAGCATTCTTGCATTTGCATCCAGTTTTCACACCCTAGGCAGTCAACGCCTTAGAATAGCTTGACATCATTTTCACCACTTTAGGTAGTCAGCGCCTTAGAATAGCTCGACAGCATATCATCATTTCAGGTAGTCAACGCCTTAGAATAGCTTGACATCATTTTCATCACTTTAGGTAGTCAGCGCCTTAGAATAGCTCGACAGCTTATCATCATTTCAGGTAGTCAACGCCTTAGAATAGCTTGACATCGTATCATCCTTATAGGTAGTCGGCACCTTAGAATAGTCCGACATTACTTCACTATTACCTTTAGGTAGTCAGCACCTTAGAATAGCTCGACAATGCTTTGTAGCTTAGGTCAGCGCCTCCGAATTGCTGGGCATCGTTAACCCGGTTTCACACAACGTGGAGGATTCTGTGGAGTCCAAAATTTTGGGGCACCACTCAAGCATCAACCAGACTTTTCACATTCGTTACAAAGTCCAGTTGACGGGGGGCAATCTGTTATACCCAAAATTTTGACCCCCTGGTTAAGGTCTACGAGGTTGTGAGAGCCATCTCCATCAAACAGTAAGAGACTCCGGCCCGATCGGCATGTTCCAGGGCCTGAGGAGCAGTTTCGTCATTGTCAGGGGCGTTTTCGTAATTTTAAGGCTTCTGAGTTCTCCTATAGGCTTTCTCTCTCCTCCAAAGGGTGCCCAAATCAGCTCGAAATGCTTTGATATTCTAACCCATGATAGAGGATGACATTTTAAGCATAATGGCGTTGGAATTTTGATTTTTCGAATTTCCAATAATTTTCTAGCAATTTCTGACTGAATCTGACGAGAAATTCAATTTAAAAATGCTCCAGCATTTAAAAAATTCGTTTCCCCTCAGAAAATTCATAATATCCATTCTTGACATGTGGTTAAAATTTCATAGCAAAAATTCCTTTGGGAAGTTGCTTGGTTAAAATATCGAAAATCTTACTTTTACTAGATTCTCTTTATCTTTAAGGAAGTCTATATAAGGGGATAGGTTTTTGGATAAAAGGAGAACCTCACATACTCAAGAACCCTAGAGAGTCAGAAAAGGCAGCCTCCTCTCTCTCTCTCACGTTTTCCAACACCCGGCCACCCAAATCATACCGAAAATCCCCCGAAATCATCATCTAAACGTTTTCCAATTCCCAAAGCACCAATAATCATCAAAACCCCACAAAAACACCACCAAAACGTGAAGAACAGCAAGAACAACCAACAACCAGAAAAGCCTGGTTCGAAGTCCTTTCGGGTCTACCATCAACGAAGCACTTGACGAATCCCGGTGTGAAGAAACGTTGTGAATCCGAAGGTAAACAGGTAGAAACTCAGCTTCCCTAATTCTCCACGGTATTATCTGTCTTGCCTCGAAATTTGAGCTCAACTAACCTTCGTGGGCTTCTGTATTGCTGTTTGTTTAAGCCTCTGTCAGATAACTTGTTTGCTAAGTTTCGTGCTTAATTCGAATTCAAATTGAAAACTTTCAATCACTAACGTCTTGTACATCTTTCAGGCTACACACCCATAAAATTTGAGCTCAAAACACCCTCGGGAACCTTCTGAAAACCCCTGTCCGTGGGTGGTCCGTGACCTCGGACCTACGGTCCGGGACCTCGGACGCGTTGTCCGAGACCACGGACACCCACGGACGGCGGCGGGATTTTAAAAATTCAAATTTAGGTTTTTTCTAATGATGTCCGGGCCCACGGACAGCCTGTCCGTGGCCCCGGACTTTGCAAATTTTTGTTTTCCTTTAATTCCGACTCTTCTGTGTATTTAGGTTAACTGGGTCCGTGGTTTCGGACATTAGGTCCGTGGCTACGGACGGAAATGAAATTTGACCTAATTCTGCCTCCGAAACCCTAGTTTAGGTAATTTCACCTTTCACTTTAATTTTCTGTCAAAAAATGCTAAAAAAACACAAAAAAACAGAAGCTCGCGCACTTAGGTTAAACGACTCGTAATAAGCCGTAAATAAACTGAGTAGAGGAAAAACGACCTAGGAAGGGTAATGAAAGTAATTGAACCCTAATTAAGTCGAATATCAAGCCCCCGAACCCGAACTCTCCTTTCCTAATTTGATCTAGGTTAAAATTAGGTGGCGACTCATAATAGGTTCCAGTGAGCTAGCTTAGGTTTTAATAATTATTGTTGGATGACATAGTTATTAATCTTAGGCTATAAGTGGACCTAAAACCCGATTAGATCCTAATCAGCTTTAATCAACATAGGATAGGGTTTAAAATCGAGGCTCACACTACCCATTCCTTAAGGAACTAGAAGTGCATTCCTAGTAGCATAAATATGAGAAACAAGATAAGAGGCTCTCCGGAAAGAGACCTCAATTATTAAGAGACCGAATCAGTGCGGGATACAGAAAGAGCTAGAGCATACAATACCCAAGAACACAGTAAATGGACTTCCCTTGATTAACTTTAAGAAGAACAATAAATGTTATTATGGAACGATGAAAGAGGAGATCGACAACAGAATACTTCATAATTAGCAATAGCTAAACGTGTGACGGACACTATGAGTTTACTAAAACGAGACGTGGGACGACTGCACCCCATAGGGGCTTGCAGGCCTGACACGCTCATTTATGAGTTAGTTGGGTAAGTAGTAATGTACCAGTAAGGTACCCCATGCATGTGAACGAGTGGTGTAAGGAACACGGGAAGTAGTCGACTCCGTATCACCGACAACGACGCAAGATCAGACAAGAGCAGCTACTACCACAAACAACCGAAGAGAAGAAGTCAGTTGAACCAGCAACACAGAGGAACCAAAGAACAGATAATTAAGGACTATGAAGTGCGAAGAGCACGGATTGTTAAGTACAGACATTGAACATGCCTTAAGATGTAAGAGATTAAGACTGTAAAGCGCGATATGCACTAAACAGTAGTTTCAGACTAAGAATCATCCTCAGACCAAAGGTCAGTTGGGGAGAACAATTTAGACATTCGAGAAAATACTAAGAGTATGAGCGTAAGATCTTCAAGGAGAATGGATAGACGAGTTACAACTCATTAAGGTCGTGTATATATAAAGATAACACGTGTCCATTGAGACAATTAAGCCTAAGATTATCAGAGTCGCGCAGCGGAAGCTAGCAGACCACTACTTTGAGATAAGACCAAACTAAGTTAAGAATACGGTATAAGTACCGTTAAGAATCCTCGATACAGAGACTAAGTCATTTCTGATCGAATTATAAGTAAGATAGATAGCATGGAAGCTAGAATGCTTGGTGAGAATTAGACATCTTGGACTTATGTTCAAGAATGTGATGGTGTTGATTACGTGGGCGTAATCCTTTTAAGGGGGGTAGAGCGAAAACCGCTTATCGTATGTTTGAGTACTTAGTACATAAACTACGGTGTGCATAGCACACAAAATAATTTGAGAATATGTTTTACATAAACATTTTAAGATAAATCATGGTTATTGCACACTAAAGATGTGAATACCATGCATATTAAGTACCTATCTTGTTAACTCCGGTGTGAGTACAAGTTAAGAGGAATTAAGGAAGAGGATTAAGGAGAATTAAGAAATAAGGAATATATATGAGACTATGTGGGAGATAAGAATAAGATAACATTATGAGATGCAATTTGATATGATTATGAGTTAGGATATGGTAATGCTATGTGGTATGAGACAGTGGAAGTTGATATGAGACTGATATAGAACTTAGTAGGAATTTATGTCTTGAGGTAATTACTAAGAGATGAATTGGGAATGTTTGATGGACTGAGTCCACACTTTGGAGATGTATTGATTATGATTAGAAGAACTAAAAGATAGAAAATTGGACATTAGTGAATTATCTGATGTTGAAAATGACGTGAGAGGTGGAACTTGATTTTCTAGGGATCAAGGGAAACCGAACACAAATTGGAGTGGAAGGATGGTTCTACACTGATGCTGATCACATCAGGGTAGGATTATTCCTGAAACTCCCTACCAGTGGTCACAATTAAATCACACTAAGGATAGAGGCCTTAGGATAAAATGAAATTGGAGTTACTTGTATTTTAATTAGAGGAATTATTCCTCACATGACCTCGTAAAAAGGATTACCTTTTTACTGAGTCTCGCCCATGAAGTCGAGGACGTATGAGCCTTTGTCTTCGGACCGGTGACATGGGGAGAGCAGCGTGTTTTGTATTCTGGCCCATGGTGACGAGGACAAATGAGCCATTGTCTACGGACCGGTGACATGGGAGAATACGTTGGAAGTTATGTGAATGTTTTAATCATCAAAAAGGAACAAAAGGAATTTTGAGTGCTACGCATGCTTAAGCATGTTGTGTGATATTTAAGTATAAGAATATGGTGGATCCAAGATCCAATGAGATTAAGTATACATAAGTATGATCTATATGATCTAAGGAATGAGGTAAGACATGTATACTAATAAGATAGGATGCATGGGAACTTCGGGGACAAAGTTCTTTTAAGGGGGGTAGCTTGAAATACCCCAAACCTAAGTATGCTAAGTGAACATAAAATTATGATGTAGTAGGGCTAAAATATGCCTTAGAAAGATTGGTAGACAATTTTAACCAAGGAAAACACAAGAAAGTGCCTTAAAGGCAATCAGGTCAAAAACGTGCTCTAAGCTTGGGGAGACTTGGGTGAGTACCCAAATATCATGATAAGACCTTAGTAATATCCTAATGGTCATTTTAAATCAATTAGCAAAGAAAACCAAGCTTGAAAACAAGTTAAAACACAAAATGTGCTTTAAGAAGTCTTAAAGCACATTTTTGAGAAATTGTCTTAGAATTGAGTTTTGAGTGGCTAAATGTCCATCATTACTCTTTAATCAACATGTGTACTAATTAGTATCACATTAGGAGGTCTAAATCAATGGGAAATAAAAAATTTCCCGATTATGTGCCTTGATTAGTGAATAGTAACTATTAAGTGACTAGTTTAAGTTTTAATCAATATAAGTCAAGTAATTGGTCAACAAAGACCATGTTAGCCTTATATTAAGAGGGTGGCCGGTTTTATGTGGGGAGTCACCACATGAGTCATTAAATGAGAAAGGAAAAGAAGAGATAAGTAAAGAAGTTACTATTTGCTTTATTAAAGCAAATATCTTACCATTAGCCTACCTTTTCTTCTTCTCTCTCTTCATTTCTCTTCTCCACACGATTTCTTCTTCTCTTCTTTTGCTCCAAACCGAGAGAGCTTCATTCATGGGTTCTCCATCTTCAATCACTTGCCAAATACAACTCCAAGCTCCAAATCCAAAACAAATTGCATATTGTCTTAGTTAGGTCAAGACCTATCTTTCTATCTTTTCAAATCTTTCAAAGCTCCATTTTGGTGCCATGAGAAAACTCCATTGATAGGGGAAAATCAAGTTTGAAGAGCTCATTAGCTTCTCCATTCTCTTAAGGTAAAGAAAATGTAAGAAAAACCATGTTTCCATCATTTCTTATACATGGCCGAAAATTCCTTCTCATGGGGCTATGTTTTTATGCCTTGCTCTAGCTTGATTTATTCACCAAGGACTAGTGGAGGTCCTATTTCATTCAATGCCAAAGTCTACCTTGAGACTTCAAAGGTAATCATCCACTTTTATGCCTTAGAACACATTTCTAACCTAGGTTTTCATTCCTTGGGGTTAGTGCATTGTTTAGTACTCATATGAGTCTTTGAATATTGATTAGAACATTGGCAAGGGGAATTTAAGTGGTGGCCGAGATCTATGCAAGAAGAAGGTCTAAGGAGGAGATTAAGTTAAGCTTGAGAAAACAAGGTAAAATGCTTACCTAATGGTGGTTTAAGATTAAGGAATGAGTTTTAGATAAGTACCAATGTAGCTTAGAGCTTACATTGTGTATTGGGTTTTATAACCTAAGAAAAAGAACTTAAACAAGCTTATGAACTTGTGATTAAGGAGCTAATGAGAATGAGTTAGTAATATAAGTTTAAGGTGGATTTTAAGAGCATTATAACTACTATGAGATTGATGAGTGTAATTGCAGGTTGAAAGCTTTTATATGTGGGAAATTCAGTGTTTAAGTTTAAGCCATTTAAGGGCCTAAGAGCCATGTCATTTAAGAGCCTTAGTGCTATGCAATTTAAGGTTATTGCAATATATTGAGTATGAAGTGAATAAGTTGATTTGGGTGAGAAAATAAGATGAGAAAGGACTTGGTGTGTGTGAGATTATTGTGTGAGAAAAACAATGCTAATGGCATGATAAAATACTAAAGGAGCTATGGCGAAATTTGAGTAGAAAACAATGTGTGTGGTGGTAGTGGTGAGTTAATGTGACCAAGGGTTTTTAGGAGTCATTAAAAGGAATTTGGGTGGGAATGAGTTAATGAAGGAGTTCTTGAGGTTTAGAATGACCTAGAATGGTCTATGAGGAAATTGGAGTTTAGATGGGTGCATTGAACACACCAAAGACACGGTATGAGGAATGATAAGACTTGTGCGAATCTAGAGGGAATGGTGTATAATGCTTTAAGATGATTTGGGTGTGAACTAGAGAGTAAAACAAGGAGAGTGATGAGAAGCGTGTGTAGGTGGTGGTGAAACTAGTAGAGGACTAGTAAGGGTTCAGTTTAGAAGGTGATGAGTGGTTTGGGAGATAGAAATAAAACTGTAGGAAAAGGTTGTAAGACGTCAAAGGTAATGGCTAGGGGGTTATAAGAGTGTATGATCATGAGAATGGTGAGTAAGTTGGACAAAAGGTGGAAAAAGTCTAAGGAGGGTGTTGCTGGGTCAAGGAAAATGAAGGGTGGTGTTTAAGGTGTTCTAAGGACATTTTATGACTAAGGATGTTCTAGGAAACGGTAAGTGTTGTTTTGGTGAGAATGATTAAACTATGGAGTTCTTGAGTACTAGGAAGACCTAGGGATGTCCAGAGGGACTAAGGGTTACAATGGTGAATTTAAGGCACCAAACCCATGGTTAAGGAAGCTAGGAAGCTTGTACAAGTTCGAAGGAAAAATAAGGTATAATGACTTGTGAAGATGTAAGCGTGTGCTAGATTACATATAGCTTTGAGAAGCTTGAGTAAAGCAAATGGATATGTATAAGATGCTTGAGAGATGACGTTAAGGTGATGAAGAAACACCTTGGTATAATGGCTACATAGGCATGAGATGCCATTTAGAAACCTGAGGATAAAACATAATAGATGTTAGGGATTTTGGTAAGAGTTGAGTAAGAGTTTAAAGATAAGGAAAATGGGTGTTGGGCACGTCCGAACTTACGTCCGAACTTGGACGTTCGGACATGCCCTGGAGCGCGTAAGTCTTCTGAACTTCGACTGGCGTCCAAACTACCCGTCCGAACATAGAAGTTCGGACACATCTATTTCTATTTTCTGGTTTGGCCTCGAACAACGTCCGAACTTTGGAAGTCCGGACGCATGTTTGGACATTCGACAATCTGCACCCTTAGAGTCTCGAACAGTGTCTGAACTTGGGAAGTCCGGACACAAGTTCGGACAAGGTGCTGTATTGACCAAAAACTTTGTTTAAGGTTGGGAAATGATGGGGAATATTAAGTAATGATGATATAAGGTTGTTTAAGACATGTTTGGTGAGTAACAATGATAATTAAGTGGATGAATAAGTATAAGTTATGAGGAGAAGTGATTCACTTAAGACTAAGTTTATAAGAACTTAAGTGGTGTAAGATGGGGATCATTAGTGACTAAGTGAGTTAAGTAAGTTAGCTTTATTGGAAAGGTAATTAACAACCTAAAATTGAATGAATGTTTTAGGGTTTGAGAATTTGGACTCTAGAGGAGAAGTAAGCAACCGAACGACCAACGGTGAACGGTACAGTTCTCTTGTGACCTGCTTGCTAACGAGGTGTCCCTCGGCTTGTGTGCTATTTGTTTTGTGTGCTCACTAAACAAGATAAAGCATGCAACCGGAACATATTATATATATATTGTATTGTTGTGTGATGTTTGAAAACTAACACAACATACCGTGAGAACTTACTAACCAATGCTTAGTAAGGAATTGAGTGAGACTAAGGAACGCCCCCTAATGAGGGACGATATGAACCGAAAGAGGTTAACCAACAAACATGGTCTTGAGATAACTACTAACTGGAACTTGAGTGAGGAAACCCGGGACCGATCTCCGGTCATGCATGCTAAGAAAAAGGGGGTCGTTATCTATAGCAGATTCGACTTCCGATTAAGGACTTGTCTTCGGACTTGTTGCCTAGGGCCGGTTGCCGGCTCAGCTACGCTGGACTCCCGTCCAGAGTAGGTGGCATTAAGATGGTGCGGTGGGATCACCTAAATCCCAGGTTCGAATTAGATACGGCCAATCCCTTCCAGGAAAGGTTTGTATATTGAGATTAAGATTAAGATTAAGGTAAGATTAAGTTAAGTTACAATCATTCCTTTTTAAAGGATGATTTGTATTATTAAGATTAAGAGTAAGGTAAGGTTAAGATAAGTTGCAACCATTCCTTTCTAAAGGATGGTTTGTATCATTAAGATTAGGATAAGCTACATCCACTCCTTATTAAAGGGTGGTTGTTTCTAAGATTAAGATAAGACTAAGATTAAGAGGGAACATTACTTAAGGAGTTAAATGACTAACTCTCTAATTAAGGGAACGCATTTAAGTCGTTCATTGTGTGTGAACTTTGATTGTTCATATCTGAGTTGTTGTTTACTGCACTTTCTATTATGCTCTGCATCTAATCAACCTCCATGCTATCGACAATTAGTCGTCGTAGCCACGTTAGCTTGGGGCCATGAGGGGATCGTACCAGCATTCGTGCTGACCCCCTTTGGGGGCTGTTTTTACTACACAGGTACATCAGGAGGCGACTGTCGCAAGCGTAAGGAAAGGATACAGCTGTTAAGGGTTTAGTGTGGCCTACGAGTTGTGCATGTACACTCGTATGGCAATCTGAGTTAGTAAGATGTATAGGATGCGAGGGGGTTGTAAGAAGGTTATGTAAATGGTTAAGTTTGTTGTACTAATGTTCGGTATATTCTGTAGTCAGACCGTGGCAAGGTCCTGGATTGTAAAGAATTCCGCTGTGACATGTGTATATATATACTGTTAAGTTGCGAGACCACATTTGGATTGAGTTGGGGTGTTACACATTGTGATTTTAGCATGGAAGTACACTTCTATTGTACTGTGCACCGTGATTTGTATGTTACAAGTTTGACTTTGTGATTCTATGAACTCTTACTTGAAGTGTATTGAGATCAGTGGCATGAATGGATTATGTGTACTACGTTACACTATATTGAAGTTTCTTTGTACTACGTGATTATGTGTACTACGTTACACTATATTGGAATGACTCTGTGTTGCATGATCTGTACTATGCTACACTACCATGAACGAATTATGTGCACTACGATACACTGCACTAAAGTTATTTTGGTGATGACCTTTCATGTTCATTATACTACATGTTATGATTGAATATATACTATGAACTTAAAAGTAGTGGAACTTGGGACTTGATCCCTAAAATAGAATTAAGTTGTGAATGCTTAGTGGAACTTGATTCCCCACAACCATTTGAACTTAGATATGAGACTTCGGGGCGATGTCCTTTTTAAGAGGGTAGATTGAAATACCCCAAATCTAATTAATGCCTTAAAACTATTAAATAATGAAGAATTGATCTACAAATAGATCATTTTAGTTAAGCATGCTAATTTATACATGCAAATGTTACGTAAATTAATATTACTGCACGTGCACATGCAAACTCACGCATGCAAACGTCACGTAAAAATAGTCGTCTTACCAGTTTTGTCTCCAACGGCATGCAGGGTCTGTTCATGATCCAAAATTTTGGGGTATCACTCAGGCATCAACTAAAATTTTCATCTTCATTACAAAGCCTAGTTGACGGGGGGCAATCTGTTATACCCAAAATTTTAACCCCCTCGGAATAGTCTCTAAGGCATACGTGTTATAAAGGGCAAAATGGTCAAAATGCACTAATGTGGGATTTTCCAAGGACATTTTCGGGATTTTCTATGACTTGTTCACTATCTCCAAACACTTCCAAAATCATACTTATTGTGAAAGGTATTTCATGATTTTCTGATAATATTTATTAAGGAAATTCAGCTTTTAATTCATATTATAAGCTAATTTCTTTAATAATTAACACATGAAATAGCCTCAAAATAGAAGGTTCCCAAAATTAAAATAAAATTGTCACATGGTTAGAATGACTACATATAGTCACAAACCTGAAGTTATTTTATTTGGAACCTTATCCCAAAATTTAAAAGAGAAATTCAATCATTTTTTCAATTTTCTCTCTCCTCTGGAAAATACCGAATTCAAAACAAAATGTCATGAAATTTTAATACAAGATAGAGGATGATTTTTAGAGACTCATGTGTTGGAATTTCGTTATTTCGGCTTTCCAATAATAAGTTATGAATTATGGGAGATTCCAGATTGTATGATTTTTATCTAATCGGTTATTTATCGAAATAACATGATTCCACTCTCAAAATTCCTAAAGCTCGTTCTTTATCTTTGGTTAAAATTTCAGAATTTTTATCGTCCTGTAGCATGTTTTAAAAAATCAAATTCTCTTAGAGCACAAAATCAGGATTTTAGATAAAAATTTTGTTCTATCAACATGGTCTTGCCCTTTCTATAAAAGGACCTTCCAAAAACGACCTAGGGCAGAGGAGAACATTCCCAAAGTCAGAAAACACGGCCGTCAACCTTCTTCCCACGTTTTTGCACTCCCTAGCCTCAAATCAACACCGAAACCCTGCTGAAATCATCCCGAAATCACCAAAAGCACGTTCTTGCTTTCCCCATCAAACTTCCAAACACTAAAACATCACAAAAACAGAAGAAAACCGTCCTTAATCATACAAGGAAGAAGAAACCATAAGCTCCGGTCGAAGTTGAACCGGATTGGCTACCAACGACGCGTTCGAAGTTTCCCGATGTGAAGGAACAACCAAATCCCGAAGCTAAAACAGGTTATAATTCGAATTCTTTAACTCCACTGATCTCAATACACTTCTGGTTGAAATTCCAATTCAACTGACTTTTCTTTTGCTTCTGAATTAAGGTTTGTTTGCGTTTCTATCCACTAACTTGTTCGTTAAGTTTCGCATTAAATTCGGTTTCAAATTAAAGACTTTTAAGCACTAACGTCTTGTACATCTTTCAGGCTACAAGCACATAAATTTTGGGCTAAAAACACCGTCAGGAACCACCCAAACGCCGCCGTCCGAGGGCTGTCCGCACCCACGGACGCTATGTCCGGGGTCCCGGACGCCCTGTCCGTAAGCCCGGACGCCCCTGGACGGTGGTGGGATATTTTTATTTCTATTTTCAAAAGTTAGGGTTTTATAAAACATGTCCGGGCCCACGGACGTCCTGTCCATGGCCCCGGTCTTTTCAAAATCTCGTTTCTGTTTAAACTTGACTTTTCTGTGTAATTAGGTTAACTGGGGTCCGTGGGTTTGGACATTAGGTCCGTGGCCACGGACGAAATAAAATTCGACCTAATTCTGCCTCTGAAACCCTAGTTTAGGTAATTTCACTTTTCACTTTTATTTTCTATCAAAAAATGTTAAAAAATAGAAGCGCACACTTAGGTTAAAAGGACTCGTAATAAGCCGTAATTAAACTAAGTAGAGGAAAAACGACTTCTGGGGGTAATGAAAGTAATTTGAACCCTAATTAAGTCGAATATCAAGCCCCCGAACCTGAACTCTCCTTTCCTAATTTGATCTTGGTTAAAATTAGGTGGCGACTCATAATAGGTTCCCGTGAGCTAGCTTAGGTTTTAATAATTTTTGTTATATGACATAGCTATTAATCTTAGGTTATAAGTGGACCTAAAACCCGGTTAGATCCTAATCAGATTTAATCAACATAGGGTAGGGTTTAAAAATCTAGGCTCACAAGCGATTTTCACTCTTCCCCCCTTAAAAGGGATTACACCCACGTAATCTACCATATGTTATTATTGAACATTGGTTCACACAATTCGGGCACTCTGAAGCATTTAGCTTCACTACAGTCTATTATATAATGTACTCTGGTCAAAGGGGTCTTAACCATATTAATGGTTTAGTCCTTGCACCAAGAATTCCTATTGGAGTTTATTTAACTCCTGATTAATTCGGTTCTAGCCTATCAGACTTCAAGGCATTGATAGCCATTCTCTCATACTTACTAGGTACATTAATCTCCTAGCTAGGGCCCACTAGCTTCTGCTGCGCGACCCTGATAACTTGGGTTACTCACCCTTCATGTTATCCTTAAAGTGCTACACATCGCCTTTTTATCCCTCTATTGTGGGAATAAGGTTTATTAAACAAATGTGGTATTCTTTTACCGTGCTTGAACTTAATGAGTTTTAGATTTATAACCAGCTCTCTGGCAATCTATTATACATACTATTCATACTCCCACGATTATTCACTGAGTTCCTCCGACTAATTGTCGGGCGAGGTTGAGTCACTACTTAGTTGTAGTGCTTCCTCTGTTGTCAATAGCTTTAAAATTATACCAGTTCTTCTGGTTCTGTACAAGTGTTCTTTACTTGTATGACCTTGCATTTTCTATGCATCGGTTCTAGTGACTTCTTAAGTTTCCTTCTACTTTTACTACAATCGTCCTCTTACCCATATTCCTAGCTATCCCACTAGATCATTAGCTTCACAAGTGCAATACCAAAACACTCAGTCATACAGAGTGCAGAGGCATAAACACTTGGCAGTAATTCTCTTATGTGATAGGAATGAATATTTCTGCCTGTCATTCATACTTACAACTTCGTGTCATTATCTACTACTTCCTCATAACGGCCTCTTGTTGTGCACCATACACTTACTCATTATACAACATCATTTTTACGGTCTCCGTTACTGTGGTAGCTTATTTTTACTCATTGCCATTGTCGTTGGCACCATTTCCTTATGGTTTGAATACACCGAGGGTTGTCGTAGCATACCACAATGTTATTATCTTCCCAATGTGGAGATGTTTAATTTCAATTTAGGTTTCATGTGTAGGATAGCTCACGTTACATTATTTCATCATTTATGACATAATTTACCAAGTACCTTGGTTGACCAAGGATGAGGTGATTCATCGGGTTGCAAGCTCTCTTGAGTGTTGGTCATTCGTGGTGTGCAATGTGCATTCACATTGATTGTTTTTGACAATTACTGTCTTCCCAGTGTTGAGCATTGGTGATAGGCTCTAGCTGTGCAGTTTTACTATGTATGTACATCACCGGAACATCCGCAAGAAACTTCAAGGGTCTTCTGGTCCTGTTCTCTAATTGAAGAGTACTCTATTATTGATAAATGAAAGTTCTTATTGAGAGGTTGTTTCCACTCATAGGTCTCATGACAAGGTTTACTATGTTAGTATTTATACAATGGTTCACCACATGCTTGGGTGCATATGGAGTATACTTACTCCTTCAAGTCTTTATGCTCATTGAACGATGTCCTTCTACAGTTCACATCATACACATCCTGTGTTTGCTTCTCAACCGACTCTTCTTCGGTTTCACAGTTGTTCTCAAAGCCTCCTTCTAGGCGTACTGGTTTGGAAATCTCATTTTCTTATTTGATTGTTTCTTGGCAATAACTACATGCGCGAACTTTGTTGTTATAGTAGATGGAAGCCTTTCCTAAGGGTTCACATCATCACCACATTGGTGGTCTTTGGTTAATGAGAGGTACCTTTCCTTGGGTTTCTCGTAGTGTTCAAGTGGCGACTAGCCATTGTTGGCATTATCACGATTCCTATGCCTCTGTGCTATCATTGCTATAGAAGGCATGGAGGGTAATTAAAAGCTTCGTCAACTGTATAGTAGACTGATGCTCTAGTGCCAGTGACACTAAGATAGCCATTACTCCAAGACACTCATTACTCTGAGTTCAAATTGGGTGGTTTAGTTGTCTATCTATTTGTCGTATGAAGCAATATCTCTTGCAAGTCTTGTTATTAAATGGTGTGGGTTTTACAACCGTTTAAGTTTACACAACATAGTTGGTTCATGGCTTTTGAGCCTTATTGCTGTAAGCTATGCTCCTTGCAGGCTGTTTATACATGTTTCCACCTCTTTGTATGCCATCATAGGGTTGAAGGTATTTACTAGGCTCCATGGAAAGTTGTGGCATCACACTTCCGTTCATAGGAGGCCCTTTAGGCAATCTGATGTTGATCAGTGCCTTTTGTGGTTGAGGGTATTTCCAATTAAGTGAAATCCCTTCGGTGTCCTAACCGAGTGTTCGTTCTAACTTTTGTGCTCTTATCATGACGCTTTGTTGGACTGTTGTTGACTTAGACACCCTTCAAGGATTGCTCCTGGGTGTTGTTAGGTTACGCCATTACATCCGGCTATCGTTTATGATATGTTGTGTTCACTATACCGCCTTGTGGTATCGTTCTTGAGCTATCCCCTTAGGGTTATAACATCTCCCGTTCATGGGTAGACTGTTTAAGCTTTCTCCTAGTGCTTAAGACTAGGTTTAAACATCCTCTTCGATGATGGTTTATGCTCCGTGGTAGTTTTGTATTTGTCCTTGGGAATTCCATCCCATTTGTTGAACACTGTGGTGTTCACGTTAGGCCTTTGCCTTACTGTGGTTAGGCTAGGTATCCCTTCCAGCTGTCATGTACTTGCTTGAAATTTTTGAGACATACCCTAATGTCTATACTTACTACTTTGCGCTATTTGCGCTTCCTAGTCCTCATTCCTTATCTTCAGATGGATTCTCTGAGTTCTCTTATGGTTATTACTTAGTTGAGTTCCTTCTCCTTAATCGTCTGAGGTGTCCAACTGTTCTGGTTGACATACTCATGGTCCGTAGAACGGAGTTGACTACTTCCCTTGTTCCGTACACTACATGTATAGATACGTGGGGTACCTTGTTGGTACATTACCACTTACCCGACTATCTGTCAGGCCTGCAAGCTCCTTCGCAGTGCGGCCGTCCCACATCCAGTATTTGGGTACACTCGTAGTGCTCGTCACACGCCTAGGTGAAGTATTCTATTGTCAACTCCTCTTGTATCATTCTATGATACTCACCGTAATTCTGTTGGTTTGGTTTTTAAATTTCAAGGTTTAAAAGAAGGGTTGTGGTTTTGAAAGAAAAATTGGGTTTTGAAATAACAGCTCGGTGTTAAACGAGGTTGTTCATGGTGCGGCCATTTCTGAGGTCTTGACCGAGTCCAGCTTCTTGCTGACTGGTATGTCCTTTGTACAATGGTCGGGCCGTCAGGCTGTTATATCCAAAATTTTGACCCCCCTTGGTTGGGGTCTACGAGGTTTTGGTGTTGTGAGAGGCATTTCAGTCAAGTAGTGAGAGATCCCGGCTCGATCGGCGCATTCCAGGGCATGGGGAGCAGCTCCATCATTGTCAGGGGCGTCTTGGTAATTTTTAAGGCTCCTAAGGCCTCCTCTAAGCTTTCTCTCTCCTCCAAAGGGTGCCCAAATCAGCTTGAAATGCTTTGATATTTTAACCCATGATAGAAGATGACATTTTAAGCATAATGGCGTTGGAATTTTGATTTTTTGAATTTCCAATAATATTCTAGCAAATTCTGACTGAATCTGACGAGAAATTCAATTTAAAAATATTCCAACATTTAAAAATTTCGATTCCACCTCATAAAATTCATAATCTCCATCCTTGACATGTGGTTAAAATTTCACAGCAAAATTCCTTTGGGAAGCCATTTAATTAAAATGCCAAAAAATCTTACTTTTACTAGATTTTCTTTATCTTTAAGAAAGTCTATATAAGGGGGTAGGTTTTTGGATAAAATCAGAATCTCATATGCTCAAGAACCCTAGGAAGACAGAAAGCACAGCCTCCTCTCTCTCTCTCTCTCACGTTTTCCAACACCCAGCCGCCCGAATCACACCGAAAATCCCCTGAAATCACCATCTAAACACGTTTTCCAATCCCCTAAGCACCAATAATCATCAAAACCCCACAAAAACACCACCAAAACGTGAATGACTAGTTTCAGTCCTTCAATCTGAAGTACTACAGAGAAGGTCATAAATAAACTTCATTTAGTTTATGTATGTTACCAGTTCTAGATGGTGCGTGCGAATTTGACTTTGATAAAACTGATTTGGAGACGTTAGAAATATAGGGGAGATGCTGTCGATTTTTTTCCACGGTTTAGCTAGCATTTAACCTTGATTTTTTGATGAATTCTAATGTTGTCGTTTTTCATTTATGCATCAGGACTACGACTTTATTTAGGCTTCCGACCTCAACCGTCTTAGCATCGGCTAATCGTCTACCAGAGGTAAGATTTATATATATACATATAATATTTGACAAACTACCAAACATAGTTATCCGCCCAAGATATACCTAATAGAGGTATATCTTCGGCAGTCCCTGTCGGGACTGTCCACGATTGTTAAATCTCACACCTAGGGTGTGAATGTGCTTTTAATATGTACTTTATTGATTATTTCAGCAGTATCTCTTTATTGTTCTTCGAATGCATATATTATTGATTAATATCATAATATCGTGCATTTGAAGAACTATAGGGAGATGCTGCCGAAATTTTCAATAAATTACATATTAAAAACACGTTCACCGGTGGGATTTAATACTCATGGATGGATTTAGGTTGATAAGATACAAAAGTGTAAAGACTCTGCCACGGGTGACGGTATGAAATGGATGCCATCATATAAATAGCTAGAAGGAGATGGAACGTTCATGGATTTACAGCGGAAATTTGGACGACAAGTTTTTAGAAGGAGTTGATAAGTTATGCATGGTGTTAGCGAACAATCTAAAACCTACAGACAAGGGATACATATTTTGTCCGTGTATCGACTGCCAAAACGATCTGAGATATCGCGGCGTTGAAACAATTAAGGAACATCTGATCCGCCGCGGTTTTACAAAAGATTTCCAAGACATAATCCGATGGCATGGTCAGAGTGCGTTTGATGTTATTAAGCCTGACGAAGGGGATAATGGTCAGGCAAACACAGAAACAGAACTTGGAGATGATACAGTTGCTGGTGATCCAGAAGACGTTACAGCGAACGTTGAGCCAGATTTCTGGGATGATGACATTGAGACTATGCTCGAAGATGTGGAACGACATTACTCTAACATGCCAGACAAGTATGAAAATTTGTTGGATTCATCCAAAACACTGTTGTACCCCGGGTGTGACCCTACAAAGTTAAGCAAGTTGAGTGTCGTCCTCAAGCTATTCAACTTGAAAGCGAAACATGGCTGGAGCGACGTAAGTTTCACTGACCTCCTGGAACTATTTAAATACGTTCTTCCGGTGGACAACATTTTACCAACGACTACGTACTCAGCCAAAAAACTGATGTGCCCAATGGGTATGGGGTACCAGAAAATTCATGCTTGTCCAAATGGTTGCATGCTGTTTTGGAAATCGGATGAATTTGCTGAAAGTTTTTCAGCATGTGGAGCGTCACGGTATAAGAAACAACAAACTCACATCAGCGGTAGTAAAAAAGGTTCACCAGCTAAGGTACTGTGGTACCTGCCCATCATTACAAGGTTCCGACGTTTGCTCTCCATTGAGAAAGACGCAGAGAATCTTCGGTGGCATTCAGTTCACAGGAAAAAGGATGGCAGATTGAGACATCCCGCTGATTCACCACAGTGGAGAAACATAGACGTAAAATTTCCTGAGTTTGGTAACGAACCGAGAAACCTAAGGCTAGGCTTGTGCACGGATGGGATGAACCCTTACTGTACTTTGAGTAGCATACACAGTACCTGGCCTGTGCTTTTGGTTATTTACAATCTACCGCCGTGGTTATGCATGAAACCAAGACACATCTTGTTGTCTTTGTTAATATCGGGTCCAAAGCAACCGGGCAACAAAATTGATGTATTCCTACAACCTTTGATAGAGGATCTACAACTCTTTTGGAATGAAGGGGCTACGGTTTACGACTCATTCAGTAAAGAGGACTTCAATTTGCGTGCTATGTTGTACTGCACAATCAATGATTTCCCCGCCTATGGTAATCTTTCAGGCTATTCAATCGAGGGGGCGTTGGCATGTCCGATATGTGGTGAAAACACTTGTAGCATTTGCTTGAAACATAGTGGCAAAACCGTGTATATGGGCCACCCAAAAATGCTTCCAAAAGGACATAAGTATCGAAAGATGGCGAAAGAGTTCGATGGGAAAACTGATCACAGCGTGGCGCGCCAGCCTTTGACAGGTACAGAGATTTACAAAAAGTTGGATAATATTGTGAACAACTTCGGGCCGCCAACCAAAAGTGGTGAAAAAAGTGTCTGGAAAAAGAAATCAATATTTTGGGAACTACAGTACTGGCAGCATCTGGAGGTTAGACATTGTATCAATGGGATGCATGTCGAGAAGAACGTGGGTGAAAGTATCACTGGCACCCTTTTGAACATAAAAGGAAAGACAAAGGATCATTTGAAAGGAAGAAAAGATTTAATTGAGTTGGGCATACGCACAGAGCTTGGCCCGCAAGAACGTGGAAAACGCACATTCTTGCCTCCTGCCTGTCACACTCTGTCTAAAGAAGAGAAACATAGTCTATGCAGTACCCTTTACAACATCAAGGTGCCATCAGGTTACTCCTCAAACATAAGAAACCTAGTGTCCATGACAGATTTCAAATTAGTAGGAATGAAATCTCACGATTATCATGTCCTACTTCAAGAATTTTTGCCAATTGCACTACGTGGGATCTTGCCGGATGCTGTCAGACACACAATCACAAACGTCAGTGTCTTCCTCAAATCCATTTCGTCTAAGGTTCTTGATGTGGACACTCTGTCTAAATTACAAAAGGATCTTATTGTGACAATGTGCCAGCTGGAGATGTATTTTCCTCCATCGTTCTTCGACATAATGATACATCTCCTCGTGCATCTTGTAAGAGAGATTCTGATGTGTGGTCCTTTGTACCTTCGCTACATGTATCCGTTCGAAAGGTACATGGGTGTCCTGAAGAAGAAAATGAAGAACCGTCGTCACCCAGAGGGTAGTATTATAGAGGGCACTATCACAGAGGAAGTTGTAGACTTCTGCACCAATTACCTAGAAGGTGTCGATACCATTGGACTTCCACGTTCTAGACACGAGGGCAGATTGAAGGGTGTTGGCACGGTTGGAAGGAAACTGAAAAGAATTGACATAGACACTCTTAACAAAGCTCATTTAGTTGTGCTAAGTCATCTTGAAGATGTTGAACCATACTTTGATGAACACTTGTGTGTTTTAAGAGCACAATATCCAAACATGAGTGACGTTAGACTACAAAATGAGCAGAATAGGACATTTGTCCGATGGTTCAAAGAAGAGTGTTGTCCGATCAGTCCACGAATGTGCCTGAACTGATTAAAGTAGTTGCATTTGGACCAAATCTGGATGTAATTTCTTATGAGGGGTACGATGTCAACGGATTCACCTTTTTCACAGAACGTCAGGATCAGAAGTCAACGAATCAAAACAGTGGTGTAGAGCTTGAAGCTTATCAAAACTTATATGACATCGGTGTCGTGGGTCATAGTCCTGTCTCAGTACAACAATCATATTTCGGTGTTATACAAGACATCTGGGTATTGGACTACAACAGCTACGAAATGTGTGTTTTCCGCTGTAACTGGGTTAACAACAATCATGGCTACCGTGAGGAGGAGCATGGTATGAAACTGGTTGATCTGTCTAGAGCTACTCCCACGGTTGAGCCATTCGTTGTTGGGACGAAGGTTAAGCAGATATTTTATGTAACTGATCCCTGTAATCCTAGATGGTCTGTTGTGCTTAAAGGGAGAAGAGGAATAGTTGGTGTGGATGGTGTGGTTGATGAGGATGAGTATGATGCAGAAGATGAACCTCCAACTGTTCCTATTTCATTGGAAGAGGCTGAGGTCACAGGTCATCGTGAGTATATACGATCAGACCATAACGAGGGAATGTGGGTTGAGAGATAATGGTGTATGTAAGTTATTACTATAAAAATTTATATGAAATTAACACTCTTTTATTTATTGCTTGTTATGACCATTATGAAATGCTTAATTTAATTCAAATTGTATTTCAATCCTTGCAGGCATGGCTGATCGGACATGGCTGATGAAGAGTTCGATTTATTTTGTCGTGAGGAGGAAAATGAGTAGCAAATGGTAACGGTTCCTTCTACCGCTGCTGCTGTTGGCCCATCTTCATCTGCCGCTGCTGCTGTTGGCCCATCTTCATCTGCCGCTGCTGCTGTTGGCCCATCTACATCTGCCGCTGCTGCTGTTGGCCCTTCCATGAGTGCACCTTCTACGAGTGCTACTCAGAGACCCAGAGGTAGAGGCAAGATGGGCCTACGGATGTAGGCTAGATCCCCCCACGCCATCTTAATGCCACCTACCTTGGACTGGATGTCCAATGTAGCTGAGCCGGCAACCGACCCTAGGCAACAAGTCCGAAGACAAGTCCTTAAGCGGAAGTCAGATCTGCTTTAGATACCGACCCCCTTTCCTTAGCATGCATGACCGGAGTCAGTCCCGGGTTCCTCACTCCCCCCAAGTACCAGTTAGTAGATGTCTCAAGACAGTGTTTGTTGGTTAAACCTCTTTTGGTTTTTAACAAACTAATATTAGGGAGTGTTCCTTAGTCTCACACGATTCCTTACTAAACGTTAGTTAGTAGGTTCTCACGGTAAGTTGTGTTAGTTTTCAAACATCACACAACAATACAGTCAACATAATGTTCCGGTTGCATGCTTTATCTTGTTTAATGAGCACACAAAAACAAATAGCACACAAGGTGAGGGACACCTCGTTAGCAAGCAGGTCACAAGAAGAACTGTACCGTTCACCGTTGGTCGATTGGTTGCTTACTCTCTTCCGGAGTCCAAACTCTCAAGTCATAAAACATTGATTCAGTTTTAGGTTGTTAATCACTTAGCTTAATTCAACTTAATTAACTTTCTTAACCTTTAATGATCCCCACCTAACACCTCTTAAGTTTTACAACTTAATCTTACAACTTAACCTTAAACTTTTATGTTTATACTTAACTTAATCCCTTAGGTCTTTATACCTCTAATCATCAATGCCGTCTTAATGGGGTACCATTAATACCACTAAACTTTCTTAGGGTTTCTTTTTATCTTTAGGGCCGACCGACCTTACCGACCGACCTTACCCAAGGTCGGTCCATTCCAGAACATATCACCGTTTGAAAATTTTACCCCGACCGACCTTGCAAGTCCGGTCCCCAAGGTCGGTCCATTCCCGAGAGTTTTCCCCGTTGAAATTTTGAGCCCGACCGACCTTGTCAAGGTCAGTCCCAAGTTCGGTCCATTCCAGAGACTCAATCCGTATCTAAAATTCAAGCCCGACCGACCTTGCAAGTCCGGTCCCCAAGGTTGGTCCATTCCAGAAACTCTTTCCGGTAGTGTAAACAGGGCTCGGCCGACCTTGCAGGTCCGGTCCCCAAGGTCGGTCTGCTCTAGACCTTTGTTCTTAAATTCCCATTTGACTCCAAATGTAACACCCCTACTAATCCGGCTCCTAATAATAATATAAACGTCGTACTTAGTAAATAAATCACAGCGGTAATTAACAGACTGTCGCTCTAATGGTGTCACTGTTATCACTCGCCCATACGAGTGATAACTAGTTACATGATAATCAACATACGAAACGTATTCCCGTAGTGACCACAAGAGATAGATAGTAGTGCTTAAACAATCTAAAATCACAAACAACAACAACCGTCTTATACAAACCGCACACGTGAGCGTCTAACCAAAATACACCTCGGTTTACAAAACCCGAGTCCAAAACAACAGTAGTCTCAAACCGTACCAAGTCTTAACCAACAGTAAAACCACAACTGTCGCGCCCCGCGTCGACCCTCAAGCTAGTCTCCTGAAATAAAAATGGTTTGTGGTATGGAATCAGCCCCTGCTGAGTATGTTATCACATGCCCCGTCATGCCTCCTCAAACCCCTCAATTAATTGGTCGAGAGCATGAGATTCGTTACATGCGATACCGTTTTCATAATTAAACTGTAAAACAGTTAACAGTAATAACATACAATAACACAACCATCAAACACATAATATAAATCACAGTATAACAATGAACAACTGGCGAAACAACGAGAATAATAAACAAGTATCAACTCCCGTCCTTGGTATAGAAACCAATAATGTTCACCAATGTACAAGTCTCAATTGTAAAAGTGTTCAATTATACCTAGTGACAACGTCTCATTAAAAACGACGTGTCTCTAAATTACCCATATACTATGGCGGGTCACCCACGGCGGTAGCCACTCCAGCGGTAGAGTCTTCGACCAACGAGCCATCCTAGCTCACGGGAAATTTCTTGATACTTGCGGACCCGTACGCGGACATCCTAGTATCGTTTTTGTGATCACAGCGCGCACCAAGAGCCACATCCTCTTGGCTTTGTCATGTTAATTAATTTTACCATCACATCGCATTACAAATTTTTCTAACACAGTAGACTAAGGTCGTTAGTCCAATCCGGAGTCTGTAACTCGGGATCAGTGTTAGATACGAGAGCGGCGTTTAGAAAGGCCGGTGCTCCGTATTAAAGTCTCGGATAATATGTATATCTTATTATCCTAGTGCTACAACGTTTTTCTGACGATCCTTATATTGCATATAAGATAGCACCACAACCGCTAGTTCGTTTTATATATATAGGTTCATATATACGAACCAATACTGTTAACGCAACAACAGTATATAATAAGCTGCTATAAATATACAGTTCATGCATATTTATTCACACATTCAGACAAACAATCTTATCACAGATCACACAGAAGTCTGAACTGAGGAAGCCCTCAGAGACAATCAGAGACACGTAACAACATACTGTACACCCGGAATGTATAACCGTGGAGTATGAATCAGCTAGATCCGATGCTCCCCGTGTCGTCTCTAACAGTCTAATAATACACAACGCTACTGATTAGAATCCCGTATAACAACATAACTCTACGGTACCCCGTACCGTCACTAATACCTCCCGGTTAATCCCCCGTTAAGAACTGTCAACGTTTGTCGGGTTTTTGGCTTAACTCGGGATTGGAAAAACGTTATATTACATGCGTAGTCTCATCTTTGTATATTAATATACTTATAGTTTAAACTTTGTTATCGCATGTAATTTAATATACACTTGTACATTAAATAGTTTGTTTCTATATTGTAGGTATAATTCTTATCATACATTATACATTTCACCTTAGTATTTATTTTCCTAAGGTTTGTTTTTTTCCAAGTTTAACGGAGTATAATTCATGTGTAAAAATACTTTGAATTATATAAATCCTCATTATTTCATGTATACTCCTAACATTAGAATTTCCATAACTAATGTTTGTAATTCTTTTCTCTTTATCTTATATCATTTTAATTATGATAGTATATAGTTATTGAACCATATTATATTTCCACTCCATAACATACGTTTATTTGTTTATATATATATTATGGGACTCTTTATTATATGGTAAGTCTTTATAATATATTCATTCTCTTTTAATGAATATTTCTTATATTATAAGTGTTACACCCTTATAACATTAAAACCATATTATAAACTTTTATTTAAAAATGCCCATGATTCCGAACAGCACCTAGTTTCTTAAATATTAACAAAATCCACCACATATTTTATATAATGTTATATTATAGTTATATAACATATATTATTACATTTATGCCATTAAAACAATTATAACCTATAGTTATAAATTGTTATTTATTACCAAATAGCCCTTAATACTCTCAGCTTTCACTATACACCACTAAACTTCTATAAATTACAAAACAACCCCAATTTATAATACATAGTTTCCTAATGTCATTAAAACTATATATTATACATATTTCTTTATAAAACCTTATATATAACTCCAAAAATTACCAAACTATACCAAAAGGTTATAAATATCATTTCTAACCTTATATTTTCTATAATTCTCGGTATTGCCCATATGTTACCCATTTGTAACAAATGTTATGAAATATCATATATTATACTTATATAATTCATATAAACTCCAAATTTAACCAAATAAACTTCTAAAAATTCCTAATAACCTAAGGTCTGTTCTAAATTCTATTTAGTACCCCAAGTTTTCAGAAATCACAATATAACCCCACCTCTTATAAATCTTTTACTATTTAATAATTATCTTAATATAAGGTAGTATTTTAATTTCTTAAATTCTCCAAACTTGGTCAAAGTCTCCTATATAGTCAACTTTGACTTCTAATGCCAAATGGGAACCACACTTTCGGTAATTACCAATAACACCCTACACTTTTATATTTTTACAATTTTGACCCAAAACTTATAAAATGTTATAATTTTTATTAAATTCATTTAAAAACCCTAAATTCCTCTAAATTAAGCCCACAACTTTATATTTTACTAGTAATTACCATTTGACCCCAAACTTAATTATATAAGCATATATTAAACTAAATAAGCTTTAAACTTAAATTAAAATGGCCTAATGACATGGCCTTATTACAACTTTGATTTATAACATAAAATTACACATAAATAGCTCAATTTATACAATAAACTCACAACCTTGCTGTAGTTTATTTATTTTTCCACATAATGTCATAATTTGACCATTATGTTAATTAAATCACTTAAATGGCTAGCTTAATTTATCTTAGTCATTTTTTTTCCATACTTAGGTTAAAATAACCCTCATAATTAACTCCACTCTCGACACATAATAATATAAGCTAAGAAATCATAAAATCATAAGTTTTAAGGTGTTTATACCTTGGTTTATCCTTGTAACAACTCGGCAGCTTGGAGGAAAAATCACCACATCATTTAGACATGTTTAATACACCAAAATAAGATATGGTTATACTCCAAGCAAATACCCCTGAACGTTAAACGCAAAATCATAACGTGTTATATATATATATATAATATATATATATATATATATATATTATATATATCTACGAATACGAAACACACATACGTAACGTTATAGTATTGTAACGTTGTAAATAAGTGACAATAACGTCGCATAACTTTGTAGCAAATAAATAAATAAATATAACGCCATATTATATGGTCCTACAGACATAAATAAACATGTATAACCCATACAAAAAAAAGAAAGGAAAAAGGAGCAAAGACGCTCCCGTTGAGGCTCGAACCTGAGACCTCCCATACCTTCCCCGAGTGCTTAACCGGTTGAGCTATACTCGTATTCAGTAACTTATACCCACAACTTAATATTAGTTTTAAGTCTACTAACTGACTACAAAAAAAAAAACAGCAGTATCGATTCCTTCTTCCTCGGTACAGCAAGATCAACAAACAGAAAGATAGTCCACTCGTTTTTCCCCCTGCTCCAACTCCCAGGCGACATAAATTCCTATTTCTCCTCTTACAATGTAGACTGATTTCTTGTTCTGATCCATTCATGCCCCCAACTCCAACAACACCATCCCTCATTCTTCTCGATCTAGCACGTGATCCCCTTGTCTCTGTAACACAAACTGAATCAAGTGGAACAGAAAAGCAACAATAGACCATCCTCGTCCTATTCAGTAACCTGCAAGCACCCACAGTCTTGAACCTTCTCTGTATGGTTTAACTACAAAAATAAACTATGCTCTCATACACACACCACCTGTGCTACCTTGTTTCCAAAAAAATAAACAATCAGACAAGAGATGGGCACCAGATTATATTCTTTCACAAACCTTCATGCCTACACACGAACTCTCACTGGCTCCTTGGAACTTACCACAGGTAGCAATTAAATACTCATCTGCCCATCAAACCCATGCCCGTATGTCTGGGACTTAAGCATTAACGTCCTCCTTGTGCAAGTCCAGAACCGGTTGTTCTCCTCCAGCTTCCCTTCCTTCTTGACGCAAGACCAGGCCTTCAACTTCCCACAGTCCTCTGCCTGTTGCATGTCCGAAGCTGGATGGTTCAAAACCTTAGAAACATGAAGTAATACGATCAGGAGGTAAGCAGCAAGCAATATCCCCCACGTTCTGTCTGTTCATCTTGTTATATGGGTACGGGTCCTTTCCTCTATAAATCCTGGACTGATCTTAGTCCTGGAAATCTTCTATTCTGATTCCGCTTTATCTTCTTGTCCTGATGGCCGAGACACTACAGATTTCACACCCTAAACCACATATTTCTCTCTGGCATGAACCGTGCATACAGTCCCCTTAGGCCTGTTCGAAAATCCCTTAGGTAGAAGTTGCTCAACACCCCTCTGAAACGCAGCCAGGAGTTGAGGCTGGAAGTGCGAGTCCCTGAAGGTGCTGCTTTGTACCAAGTACTGACCAGGAAGAATCTGCTTCAAAAAAAAAACAAGGTATTACACTAACCAAGTAAACTGTACAGATCGTATCACAGTTACCTTCCTGTATAACAAATCTAGAGGTGTTGTCTATTTTGGTTGGGTCTATTTTAAAGTTAAGACTGCTTTAAGATCATAACCAAACAACTAAACCCTTTGAGGGAAGCAGAAATCTGTGGCATTAATGAAACAGAAAGACAGAAAAAAAAAGAAGAACAATAGACAAGAGGTAGCAGTTTCAAGTTTTCAGTCCCTGGAATTGTTTGTTTCAGTATGGGTGAGTCGTGTAACTCTAAATAGGCTGTTGTGGGTCTGTCTCAAGGATAATGCTGTATTAAAGCACCTGACTAAGGAACTGTACAATTTAGTAGAAGAAACCTGAAAGACTATGTTAGTAATCAACAGAAAAGAAATGTCACGATCAGGTTCCTGGTTTTACCTTGTTTTCAGGTTGTGCAGTTTCTGAAATTTCTTGTTTCAGGAAAGGTAAGTTTTCAGTAATACTAGCAGCATTGTTTTGGGTTAGTAATGAGTTTAAAATTTGACTAAAGATAACTAAGTAAATAGACAATTAAGGAGAAACTAGGAAATCAGCTCCTTGAATAACCAGAAAGAAACACTAACAGAGAATGTGCATCAGTTTCAGATTTTGGTTCTGCAGTTTTTTTTGAGTTTTGTATAAGAGAATTCTATGGGAGTTAACAGGGTTTCCTTGGGTCTGTTTTGAGAGTTAAAACCACATTGAGGTTCTAACTAAATAGCTAAACCATTTGGGGAGTCATTTGACATACTAAAACAGAAGAAAAGGAAATACACATGTATCAGTCTCATGGTTTCAGAGTCAAAGGTTCTGTTTCAGTTTTTTAGAGTTGTTAACCATGCCATTTTGGGTTGGTTGGAGTATAAGTCTTGACAAAAATACTTAAATACGTGAGGGAATAAGGTGGGAGAGAACTAAGAGTCAAACTCATGGACAAGGAAAGAAAAATAATAGAGTATATCAGTTTTTCATACTTCCTGTTTCTGCAGTAATACAGTTTCTGTAGAATGAGTAGTCAGTGGCATTAACAATGTCGTTGTGGGTTTACTTTGAGGATAAAATCATATTAAGACCTTAACTAATAAGGTATATAAATTGGGGAAGTAAGTAGACAGATTGGTGACAAGAGAAAAGAAAAAAAAATGGTGCATCATTTTCATGATCTCGGTTTTTTCAAACTTCTGTTTCTGTATAAGGAACTTCCAGAGAGTTTGCCTGAGTGATTTTGGGGCTGTTTTGAATTAAAATCCCTGCTAAACCACCTAGCTACGTGGTAAAACAAATAGGAGAAATTGGAAGCCAGATGGGTGAATAACGAGAATGATAGAGGAGGAAGTACCAGTGTGGTGTCTCAGTTTCTTTCAGTCTTCTAGTTCTGTATAAGTGAGTTTCAGAAGAGTGGTTAGTATGGTTAGGTTGTTCTAAATTAAAAACAAAACTTACTAAGAGTACTTAACTAAGTTTGCATATACATTGGAGATTTGAAATCTGTTAAGCAATATAAAACTGAAACTGTCTGAGGTGGATACATCAGTTCAGGCTTCAGTTTTCTAGGATGATTGTTCTCTGTATAGTTTAACTACAAACGTGTTAAGAGGGTTGGGTGGTTAATAATCAACCCAAATCATTGCTAATACATCTATCTAGAGTAAGCTTAGAAGATAGATTAACACACAGATCAATATCAGACAGAAAGATGATCAAGGAGATGAACAGAAAACAGAAGAAATGAAATCAGTTTATCAGTTCAGATTTGTGTTAGTTTCCTGTACAGAAAATTAAGAGAGTATTATTGTAGTAGTTTTGTGTCTAAAGAGGAGATTAAACATTTAGCTGAGTAATGAGTACATAGGGATAAGCTTGAGAGACAGTGGGATGAGTAACAGAATGGAATGAGAGTAAAGATAGCAAAGTTAATGCATCAGTCCTGTAATGTTGGTGTTCCATGTAACTTGGGTTCAGTGAAAACAAAGTTCAGATGGGATATAAGTGTTGGGTTGGTTTAACAATAAATCCCAGTCAGTATCAATATGTGGTCTAAGCTGATATACACATTTGAGAGATTTAAAGACAGTTTAACAAACATAAAAGATTGGAGGAAGAAGGATTTCACAGCTTTTCCTTTTCTGTTTTTTTCAAGGTTTCAACTTCCTGCCTCTGTATGGATTGTGCCGTGGGTGTGTTTTTGGGTTAGTCTTGAGTTTAAGACTTTGTTTATGCATAAGTCTGAGTGTTTACAAGTAGGGGAAACAAGAGAAAGAATACCAGTGAGGAGACTTAGACAATGGAGTTAAATGAAACAGATTTTTGTATTTCGGTTTCTGTAGTATGGTGTCTGTACAGAAGAGTTACTGAAGTAGTAGAAGTATTATGGAGGCTCAGGTGCGGGCTCAAAACATTAGTAAAGAGATGAACTCAGTTGGCAAAATCAGTTGGGAATCTAGGAATCAATTAACTAAGGACAAAAGGAAGGAATGAGGAAGAATTAAGGTAGATTTCAGTTTCAGTTTTAGGTAGCTTCTGTTCTGTGCATTTGAGTACAACAGCTGATGAGTGTTTTACTAGTGTGGTTTGGAGTTTAAAACAGTATTAACACATGTACCTAGTAGGGTAATACTGGGGGAAGGAGTGAAACATTCACGGAACTAAAGAGTAACCAAGATACAAGGAGAAACATTAGATTGTGGTTTCAGTTTTCATTGATATTATGGTTCTGTCACAAGAGTATTATAAGTGGGATTCAGGTTTAATAATGAACCCAAACCATAGCTAATAAACATAACTAGGTTAGCGAAACACGTGGAGAAGGTTAAAACATCAATTATTACCTTAAAGGTGACGTTTAATAATATATTCGTGTTTCAAACTTGGAAACTTTTGAACTGCTGCATAAATGGGTTTAGGAATATTCTATGATCTATTTTATACAAGGATTAAAACATTGCTCACATTTTTATCTAAGGAGGGAATATACATTAAACAAGTTATATCTATGTTATATAAACATGCTACATAACTAGCGCTTAAAACGCTTTAAAACATTACTAAGGAAACGAGACTTAGTTAACTTGTAAAACAAAGATATGAATATTCTAGGAGTAAGTTAAGCCTAGGATTAATGCATATGAGGTTCTAAGAGTCAATGTAAACCAAGCATGTAACAACACACCTAGGGAACAACACCCGTTATTAAGTGTCATCACATGAAATCATGAAACTGACCCGTTACTTTTAATCCACATTAGGGCCGTAACGAACGCTACCCGGGACCCCATGTGTGAGACGACACGTGCTTCTGAAAAAAGTATGGACATGTGTGGTTCGTATGTTGCCGTGTTACACGGCTTGTGTGTGTGTGCTTTGTTTGACAATGACCATAAGATTAAAGCATGGAATTGGATTGCTTGTTGTGATTGCTTATATGCTTGAGATATATCATTACTGCATATTACTTGCGCGCACACAGTAGTTTAGTCCCTTTCTCGTCTATGGAGCTTTGAGATGAAACTTGACGAACTACGTAAACAAACCAAAAGAACTACACAATGAGAAAACTCCTCTCTAACTATAGAGGACTCCTAAGGACACCCACTATGGTGTCAAGATATTTATGATAAGTGAATGCCCTATTGAGGACTACGATCGACACCCACAATGGTGTCGAGCTGACAAAAAAAAATATAATAAATAAATATATAATAAGTAAGTACCAGTTGATGGATCATATGGATAATCCGGGAAGAAGAATTCTTGGGCCGCGCGGTTTGGACGCTCGGGAGTTGGTATCTGCATCAGATCCTTCGACCGACTATTGTTATTATTGTGGAGCGCTTCCTGGGGTCGAGAGATGACCCCTCTGTCTCGACGTATGACGCCGGGACTGGAGGATTAGCGAGCACACCCTGGGGTCTAGAGATGACCCCTCTTTCTTGACATATGACGTCGGGGATGGAGGAGTGGTTATGGAGAAGACGTTCTCCAAATTGTGGTGATAAGAGAATTCACAAATCCTTAAAGAAACAAAGAATGATTAGCACCTACATAATAAAGACTCGGGATCTAATCTATATCCCCTGACTTGGTGCCAGAGAATAAAGGAAAAACATGTGTAATGAGACCAAGCAAATAAGAAAAATTCACAAATGTGATCCTTTAAGAAACAAGGAATGAATAGCACCTACATAGTAAAGTCTCGGGATCTAACCTATACCCCTGAGTCGGTGCAAGAGAAGAAAGGAAAACATGTGTAATGAGAACAATAAAACAATACGTAATCTCTTGAATGATCCCATAGTGAGGATCGATGGTATAATGTACCTCCGCACACGTCCTATAAATTACTTGATTGTTGTTGCTACATGAGCAGCGTATTGTGCTGGGTTGCGTGTTGACATTACTATGCTACTTGCAAGTTGTGCTTGGTTGCTTTTGATATTCCTATGCTACCGATGAGTGTGTATGGGATCATGATGTGCTGATGTGTGCTTTACTGCTAGCTTTATTATAGCATGTAAATTGACCTAATAATATTCGATCAAGTGGTCATGTGGCCCGGTAACATGCGGGCTTCACACGTTCATACTCGGCATAGTTTTGCTGAGTCCTTTATTTTTTACAGGTGATCATCTGGAACGTAACGGAGAGTAGGCGGGTGACTACCATGGGGGTAGTCCATCTGGGCAAGACGCTTAAGTATTATGTTAACGAATGGGTTATGACTATGTAACACTAAACCCTGGATGTATGTTTCGGTTTGTGTTGGTTATGTAAGAACTTATGTATTAGACTCCCGGTACTTGGTTCGTAATTCCTGTTCGTACTTGGATTTGGTTAAGGTTTAGATTCCAGTTATTCAGACCGTAACTTGGAGATAGTAATGAGGACTATCAACCACGTGGGTGGTTGGCGTCTGTAGCACCCGAATAGAGTAGGAACCGCTGCGTAGACATCTCATGTTACCATTAGGCGCGTCGTTTGATTGTTGGTCGTTATTCGGGGGTGTTACAAAGCATGAGCTTAACCATAATGAACAATTAATGTAAGATTTAAGGCAAAAATCACCTTAAAAATGCAAGGGAGTTTCCAAAGGATTTCGGCCTGAATTAAACACACCACATGGTGTTAAATTCATCATATAAACATAGGAAATAGCTAGACAACAACAAGATGCTATGGTAATAGGTTTTACCTTGGCTAAATGCCTTAAAGAATGGTATTTCCTTTGATTTTCGGCCACCCTTGCTCCAAATGGTTAACCAACTGAATAAACATGTAAATATGAAGATTATGAGTGAATAAACTCATAAAATCAGAAGAAGAAAACCGGATGGAGAAAGGAGATGCTTAAGGTATGTTTTTACCTTATAATGCAAATTTTGGAAACCTTGGTCCCTAGACTTGCTTCATCCGAGATTGATGTTTGTTCAAGCTTTAAAAAACTGAGAATGAGCCATGGAAAGTGATAGATCATGAGCTCCAAGTGTAGGTAATGAAGAGATGAAGAAAAAGAGCTAAAATATGCCTTAAACCATTACCTTAGGTGCTTAAGAGATTGATTTGTCTTCCATACTCAAGAACACAGCTTGAGAGGGTTTGGAAGGGCTGATGGCTCGGCTGGAATGGGACAAGAGGCAAGAGAATGAGAGGAAAGGTGTTTAAATGATTAAAATGTATAAAAAGGAATAGTAAAATGGTGATTCACCAAATTAGGAAGATATTTAGCACTAAAGTAGAATGAGCTGTCTTCTAAGCTCCATGCCTGCCGATAGCCAAAGGGTTAGAAGGGTCATTAGTTGACCATTGACCATACTTGGTCAATTTTGCTTAAAAATGCACTATTTGGGTTACTATTCACAAATGAATGCCATATTTTTGATTTTTTTTTTTGAAATGTTGGATTTAGACCTTCCAATGTGGTACATTATAGTACATTAGTATATCAAGTTCTAATCCAATGCTTAACACCACTCAAAACCCACTCAGAAAGTCAATTTTCTCAAAAATGTGCTTTAAGGAATTTTAAAGCACATTTTGTGTTAGAACAAGTTTTAGAGCTTGGTTTCCTTTGAGAATGGTTTTATAATGTTCATTACTTCATTATAGTACTTAGGAATCCACTTGGATCCTATTTGAGGTCATACAATCTCTATGGTGTCTTAAAGCACATTTTTGGCTTTACCGATCTTAAAACATGTTTTGCCTTGTCGAGATCTTTTAGATTGTTCCCCAATGGTATTTAGATGTTTATTAACCATCTTAGATCATTAATAGATCATTTAATTTATTATTTAAGGTTAGGAGTATTTCACCAAACTTCTCCACAAGTTCCCCCATGTGTCCTAATACCATTTAGGCACTTAAACTCACCTTAGAACTTCCACCAAACTCTCCAAAACAATTTCCAAAGATCATCTTAAACATCCTCTCAATACTTTTAAAACTCCTAATGCTTAGCACTTATTTCCTTACATTTCCAACTTGTAACCTTACCAAAACTTCAACCAACCCAAGTGTTCCCTCCTTAACAGTTTGAGCACTGCATAAACATCATTTTCCATCTTCAGTTCATTTACCAAAACTTCCTCAAGTCACCTTGCATATTCATGCACAAATTCCTCTCTTTTCCATTTGTTACTCATCATTCATAAACTCTTGGACATACCTAAACATTTCTTCCCATCCTCTTAGCACCTTAACCTTGTTCTTCTGTACCTTGACCTTCCTACACCCTCCTTAGACATCTACATCTCTTTTACTCAATTTACTCACCATTCTTATGATCTTACACTCTTATACATTCCTAGTCAATCTACAACATTCTCCTTCAATCTTCACTCCCATCACCTAAGTCCACTCATTACCATCTAAACTAAAACCTTATTGTTCCACCACCAGTATCCTCTTCACTTACACAAGCTTCCCAAAATTCTCATTGTTATATTCCCTAGTTTGTACCTAAATCATCTTAAAGCATTATACACCTTCTCCTTCAGATTTATGCACAAGTCTCACCATCCCTCTTACCATGACTTTGGTGTGTTCAATACACCCATCTAAACTCTAATTTCCTCATAGACAATTTTAGGTCATTCTAAACCTCCAGAACTCCTTAGTTAACTCATTTCCACTCAAATTCCTCAGAATGATCCCTAGTGAATGCTAGGGCATATTAGCTCACCACCACCACTTAAACACTTTGTTTTCTACTCAAATTTTGCCATAGCTTCTCTAGTATATTATCATGCCCAAATGCATTGTTTTCCTCATTCAACCATCTCACACACATCAAGTTCTTTCTCATTATATTTTATCACCCAAACCAACTCATTCACAACAAACTCAATATAGTGCAATAATCTTAAATTGCATAGCACTAAGGCTCTTAAATGATATGGCTCTTAGGCCCTTAAATGACTAAAACTTAAACACTGAATTTCCCACATATAAAAGCTTTCAACCTGGAAATACACCCATCAATCTCATAGTAGTTATAATGCTCTTAAAATCCATCTTAAACTTATATTACTAACTCATTCCCATTGGCTCCTTAGTCACAAGTTCATAAGCTTGTTTAAGTTCTTTTTCTTAGGTTATATAACCCATTACACAATGTAAGCTCTAAGCCACATTAGTACCCACCTAAAACTCATCCCTTAAAACTTAAACCACCATTAGGTAAGCATTTTACCTTGTTTTCTCAAGCTTATCTTAACTTCCTCCTTAGACCTTCTTCTTGAATGAATCTCGGCCACCCATTAAATTTCCTTTGCCAATGTCCTAATCAATATTCAATGACTCTCATGAGTGCCAAACAATATACCAACCTTAAGGAATGAAAACCTAGGTTAAAAATGTGTTTTAAGGTATACAAGTGGATGTTTTACCTTGGGGTCTTAAGATAGGCTTGGATATGAATCAAGAAGGACCTCCTCTAGCTCTTGGAGAATTGAATCAAGCTAGAACAATGGATAAAAATGAAGCCCCATGAGTAGTAATTTTCGGCCATGTAAGAAAGTGATGGAAACTTGGTTTTTCTTACATTTTCCTTACCTTGAATGAATGGAGAACCAAATGGGCTCTTCAAACTTGATTTTCCTCCATCAATGGAGTTTCCTCTTGGCACCGAAATGGAGCTTTGAAGGATTTGAAAAGATAGAAAGCTAGAGCTTGAGCTAACTAAGACAAATATGTAATTTGTTTTAGATTTGGAGCTTGGAGTTGAATTTGGCAAGTGAATGAAGGTGAGGAGCCATGGATGGAGCATCACGTTTTCCCTTGGAAGAGAAGAGGAAGAAGAAACCGGTGGAAAGAAGAGAAATGCGGAGAGAGAAGAAGAAAGGGAGCTTATAAGAGATATTTTGTTTTAAAAAGCAAATAGTAACTTTTCTTATTTCCCTCTTCTTTTCTTAAGTTGGATGACTCATGTGGTGACTCACCACTCTCAAAAACCGGCCCCCTTTTTAAATAAGGGCATTTTTGGCCTTTGTTGACCAATTAACTAAACTAAGTTGACTAAAGACTTAACTAGGCACTATTTGGCACTATTCACAAACTAGTGCACATATTTGTGAAATTTTTGGTTTCTCATTGATTTAGGCTTCCTAATGTGATAATAGTTAGTACACATGTTGATTAAGATGTAATCATAGGCATTTAGCCACTCAAAACCAATTTCTAAGACAATTTCTCAAAAAGGTTCTTTAAGGAGTCTTAAAGCACATTTTGTGTTTAAGCTTGTCTTTGAGCTTGGTTTTATTTAAAATGTCCATTAGCATGTTAATAAAGTCTTATAATGATATTTGGGTGCTAGTCAAAGTCACTCCAAGCTTAGAGCACGTTTTTGCCTTAATTGCCCTTAAGGCATTTTCTTGTGTTTTCCTTGGTTTAAATTGTCTACCAATCTTTCTAAGGCATATTTTAGCCTTACTACATCATAAATTGATGTTTAATTAGAATACTTAGGTTTGGGGTATTTCATTTAAACTACATTGCTGGTGTTGATGACTAGTGGAATGAATTTTAGTGGTCATTAGATAGTCAATTAACTTACCTATAAAAAAAGTGGCAGACAAGGAGTTTCTCAAGCTGTAACACCAGGTAGGGTAAGTTTGCGCGTACCACAGACACTTACACTTCACTTACAAATGCAAGGGGTTGTCCCAACTGCCGGAGGCCCATCACTTGGAATAGTTGATCAACCGTTTATTGACTAATAAGATGAGCTTAATCCTACCTATCACCATTGCCACACATGCACATCTCACGCCCAAAGATTCCAAATCTTGTTTTTATAAACAAGTTCTATGGGTCTTCATTCCAACTTTCCTTTTGTTGCCCATGCGATGCGAGACATTGGAGAAAGTGCCAAGCCTCTGTTCAATGTTTTGCTCATTAAATGTGTTGATAACTTGATTGTACTGAAAGGGAAAGTTATGTAAACGAGGCAAATTGTAAATGAAGGCTCATTGGCACCTAGGACAATGTAGCACATATTTATAGTATGTTCATATTACAAGTTTTGTTAGAGATCAAGTGTGAGTCTCACGTTGAAAAATAATACAACTAGTAAGTAGTTCATATAGCTTATAGGCTACTTCACTTAAAGCCAATTGGTTTTAAGATGGAACCTCATGGGTTATTGGGTCTTACTAGTCTACATAAGTATTTTATATAATTCCCTTCATTTTCTCCTCCCACAATATTTCTATCATGGTATTAGAGTCCGGGTTCAGCCTTGGGTAATGCACCATTGTTTAATGGAAATCCGAGTAGCAACGGACTGTGTCACGGAGAAGGGACCGGGATGGTACCATAGAATTGGACTGTGAAATGATAAACCAAAGAGAAGAAGCCGGGCCAGTACCAAGTAGGGTCCAAAACAGGGTGCAATGTGGGAGACAATGGAGGTGAAAGACTCACATTTGGGGGGGGGGGGATGTTGAAGATCAAGTGTGAGCCCCACATTGAAAAATCATATAGCTAGTAAGTAATTCATATAGCTTATGGGCTACTCCAACTAAAGGCAATTGGTTTTAGGATGGAACCTCATGGGTTATCGTGTCTTACTAGTCTATATGGGTATTTTATATAAAATTCCCTCCGTTGGGCCTATCCCCCTCCCCCACAATATTTCTAACATTTATTAATAGGATTGTATAGAGACTAGGCTAATATAAAGATAGCTACAAGTTACAACATATATTTACAGTGGTTATCTCAAAAGAATTGGGTTTGGTGGCTTTCATAAGCTTGCGATTTTAACTCTGTCAAGAACAAAGAAAAAATCAATGTCCACACGCTTCACACAATGATGGAAGATGGGATTTTAGGCCAAATATGTGGCACCGAGGTTATCATAGAGCAGAGTTGGTGGATCTCATAAGTACATTCCCCCCTCGGTGATAAGATTTTGTAACTAAGTCACTTCGGCTGTAGCAGCAGCTGGGGATTTGTACTTAACTTCTATGGATAATCTTGCTACTATTTTCTGCTTTCGTTACGACAAGGATAGGAGATAGCCACCAAGAATATGAGGTAGCCTGATGTGGACTTGTGATTGCCAGGACAACTATCCCAGTCGGCGTTGGAGACGACCTGGAGACCTCCTAGTCATAGAGAAGAAAATGTCAAGACTTGAGGTAAATTGCAAGTATCGTAATATTTTCTTTACACATTTCTCGTGTATAGTTCTAGGGCTATGCATGAATTGACAGACCCGATTGACACAATATCTGATTTAGGGTTTGGTAAATGCTAGATATTGTAAATCCTCAACAATACCATGATAAAATGTGGGTATGGGTGAAATACCCCGAACTTAAAAACAATGATTAATTAGGCTAATGAGAATTTTTGAAGCCTAATTATGCCTAAATAAATACGTGGGAACAATTCTCAAAGAAAACGGATCCATAAAATGGGTTAATAGCACAAACGAACCTTAAAGCGTGTTTTTCGAGGAAACCGGGAAAATGCGACTTTAAGCAGGTTAAATAGACCCGTAATAATTATAGTCAATGAAATATCTATAATTAAACATTAGTGAAGTTTAAGGGCCATTAAAATTTATTAAATGAGAAAATTCCAGAAAACGGGTTCCGGTTAGTGAATAGTGCAAAAACTTGAACTTGTGGGGTGTTAAGTGTAAAAAAACCAAAATAACTCCCCCATTTGCAATTAAAAATCAGAAACTCAGTTGGTGGGTGTGTGGGACAGTTTTGCTAGTCTTTCCCCCTCCTCTTAATTCTCTCTTATGCACAAAAGGACAAATTCATAAAGTGTAAAGTAAAAGCAAGTTTGACTCTCTCTCCTCCTCACTCCCTTTGTAACACCCCATCCAACAACAACACATTTAATAACAATCTGCAGCGGAAAATATACTTCATCACATTACTTAACTCGTTGGTGTTACACGCCGTTAACCACCCACGTGGCTAACAAGGCTATTACATATACATTGTACCGTCTGATGGACTAGATCCCCGAGCGACTACACATTACTGACCCTTCCATTAACAATAGAAACAACATACACCTTCCAACTGTACCAAGTATTTACAAACTGATGCCGATAACAGTTTCGGTCTTACTACACCTACTGTATATATACAACTTAAATGATTACCCATGTACAACGACTACCCCGTCCTACTCTCGAACGGCTTCCAGCTCTTTGTACCTGAGATAGGAAAAGAAAAGAAAGGGTGGCCCCCAAGGGGCTCAGCACCTTTGCTGGTATGGTAATCCCGCAGCCCACATGCTACCGGGCTACGCACAACTAATTGTCGTCTTAGCATGCGGTTGATTATATTTAAATCATACATGTAACTTAAAACACACAACACGAATCATTCCGCCTCAATGGGCTCAACAAACAGATAACATATCCATACTCGATAAGTCACTCATGGTATTCATTACCCCTAGAGTGTTCCTCCTCTAATGGAGCTACTTCCTTAATAGACGACAACTACCCATTAATCGGGTTATCCTTAAACGCCTCTTATCACAAACTGGGATTCATATCCATGATCCACATACTCCACATTTTACAATATAACATGCATCACATAACAACACATAACAACACTTTTCACGTTTCAACGTGCGCATAATAACATCGCAATAGAAATTGCATTACAACAACAACACATAACATAACGGGAGCGGCTCTCTTAGGAACCGACCCAAACATTGATAATTCACTGGTGAGCCTAGAGAATGATGTCACCCTCATGATAAGCTCGTTATACAACAACAACAACACTCATTACCGTCCTAATAGTCGACTAGTAACTTAAGTTAAGATGGTTCGGGTTTGGTGGCCCGAACACACCACACAAACACATGTTCCCCCTAAACCGATCATAAGTCAGAATAGCTAAGCTTTGGAATAAGCTAATGGGAGATCATAACCCGTGAGGGAAACAACCATAACGAGAGAAGGGTAAGGCTAAGAAGGATACCCACTCCCAAACAACACGCGACCGGCCAAACCGGATTCCTCACCACTGTTAGTACATACTTACTTTAGATATTAGTTAGAACCCCACTATGGAGTCTATCATAACTACACGCCATACAGTATTACAACTGGGTTAAACACACAAGGGAGATCCCTACATTCACACACACATAACACACGCATAGCCGTGGTTAGAACGTCCCATGGTTCGGGTCGTTTAATCCGAATACCAAACTCTCATGTGATCCTAGACTCAGTTAACTAAGGTTAACACTTCCGAGGTTAAATGGTATCGGAACTAGACACGTCACATATATGAATTGCTGTAAACTCATTACATGTTTTACTTACAACGTGGCAAACATACAGAAAAACACATTGGCATACAAGCCGGTGTAATCCGGTAGGACACATATTGCAAGAAAACCATACCTGTCACCGGAGTCCACTTTACCATGTCCACTTATGTTCCTCGAGCAATTCTCGAACAACTGACAACATTACATGTATTTTTATTAACATCAGGGTAACATGATTGTTTAAAGTCTAATGCTTATAACTTTTCCCCGTTAACTTAGTTACATAACTTCACTTTTTAACTTGTTTTACTTTTACATTTTAATACAACCTTTCCCCCACTAAATTGTCATTATAACTCACTTAACATGTCCTTAACATTCTTATAACATCATTACGTAGTAATCACCATTTTTAGGCAACTTTTCCCACCTTAAAACAAGGTTTTTGGTCCATACAGTGGCCTGTCCGAACTTGTGTCCGGACTTCCCAAGTTCGGACACAAGTCGAGACTCAAAACTGAATACAGACGCCTGTCCGAACTTGTGTCCGGACTTCGGAAGTTCGGACATGGGTCGAGGAAAATTAAATGAAGAAGCAGGTACGTCCGAACTTGTGTCCGGACTTCCCAAGGTCGGACACAAGTCGAGACTCTAAAAATTTTTACGCAACAGGACTGTCCGAACGTCCATGTCCGGACGGATGTTCGGACAAGGCAAAACACTCTTTTTCTAAGCCTTTAAGCACTTAACCAATTTCACCAAACTTCTCCTAAAGCCTCATAATGTTTCCTAACATCATTTGGTACACTCACACCCTCATACAACATCCATAAAACTCATTTTCTATCTCCTTAATCACTTACTCATTTCATACCGAAATTCCTAACACTTATGATATTCTCCTTAGGTTTCTAAGTGGTGTTCCATTCCTATGATAACCACTATGCCAATTATGTTTCCTCATTACTTCATCATCTTCTCCCAAGCATCTTTTGCATTCTAAATCCTCTAGAACATTGCCAAAACCCTTTTTACATCTTTAAACACCATAATGCATGCTTCTTCCACTAGTTAAACACTTAACCATTCTCAAAACTTCCAAACTCACCAAAACTCTTTTTAACCACTTAGAACTTCTTATACATTATCTAAATTTTGACATGGGTTCTTCTAGCACATTTCTATACCCAAGCACATAGCTTTCACCATTAGACATTCAAGAACACCTAAAATCCACCAAGAGTATTCTCACACACAAACACCTAGGTTTTCACCTTTTTACAACCAAAAACACTTAATCATTTAATGCACATTCCTTACACACAAACATATTGTTTTTCCTCCTTTAACCATCCAAGACACTCATCTTCACAAAGAATGTTCTTTACACACCTCTAAATTCTCAAACTACACTACATCACAATATAGTGCATAAACTTAAATTGCTTGGCACTTAGGCCCTTAAATAACATGGCTCTTAGGCCCTTAAATTGCATAAACCTTAAACACTGAATTTCCACATAGTATATTGCCTTTAACCTGCAAATACACTCAACATCACATATACCCCTTAATAGTTTCCTTGAGAGCATTTTCTAGGTCATTCACCTTTGGCTCCTTAGGTATTTTATTAAGCAAATCAAGCTCATTTTCCTAAGGCATTTAAACTACATTGAGATAGCTTGTTTACCTCTTTTTTCTCACAAACTTCTTTCTTGTTTCCTTGTAAAACCGGTAGGGTGTTTGGTTGTTTGTCAACTTCTAAACAATGTACAAATAATAGAATGAGCATTCAAGCATTATGTTTCATCTCATTGTAAACCCTAGTTACATATATTGTTTTAAGGTATTAAAATGATTGTTTTACCTTGGAATGGAAAGAGAGCTTGAATAAGTATCAAGAGAGGACTCCTCCTAGCCCTTGGAAGATTCAAATGGAGCTAAAACAAGCAAGGTGAAAACACCATTGTGAGGTGAATTTTCAGACAACACAAAACATGAAGGAAACATCATTTTTCTTTGAGTTTCCTTACCTTGAAGCAAAGGAGAACAACAATATGTGAAAAGATGAACTCAAGCTCCATCAATGGTGAATTCCTTGGCACCGAAATGAGGCTTTTGAAGATTTGAAAAGATAGAAGTGTAGAGCTTGCTCCAACTAGAAGAATGGTGGTCATGAAATTGAATTTGGACCATGGAGCTAGGAGTTACAAGAGATCAAAGCTTGAAGATGGTGCTTGAGCTGTAGCATCACCGAAGGAAAGGGAGAAGAGAGGTTGGAGACCGTGTGAAATGAAGGGAGGAATGAGAGAATGAGTTCTAAGTTGCTTTTGGAAGATATTTATGCTATAAAGTGACTTTCTTCTTTTACTTACTTTTCCTTCCTTTCTTAAATTGATTTCTTTTACATGTTGGTGACTCACCATGATAGAAACCGGCCCCCATCTAATAAGAAGGGTGTTTTGGTCTTTGTTGACCAATTAACTTACTTATAATAACATATGTTACAAACTAGCTTATAAAAGTTACTATTCATAAAAACAAGGCACATAGAAGCGAAATTTTTGATTTCCCATTGATATAGACTTCTAATTGTGGTACTATATAGTACACATGTTAATTAAAGAGTAATGATGGACATTTAGCCATTCAAAACTCATTTACAAGACAATTTTCCAAAAACGTGCTTTAAGACTCCTTAAAGCACTTTTTGTGTTTTAACTTGTTTTCAAGCTTGGTTTTCTTTGGTAATTGATTTAATATGTTCATTAACATATTTATAAGGTATAGGTATGACCATTAGGTCTTATACAATTTATCCCAAGCTTAGAGCACATTTTTGCTCATATTGACTTTGAGGTATTTTCTTGCGTTCTGTTTGGTTTAATTGTCTACCAAGGTTTCCTAAGGACTTAATTTGCCTTATTAAATCATAATTGAATATTATTAAGTCTTGGTAGGCTCTTTGGGTCCTAACCAAGTTCACTCCAAGCTTAGAGCATGTTTTTGCTCAAACTGTATCTTAGTGCTTTATTGCATTTACTATGGTTTAAATTGTTCACTGATGTTTCTAAGGCACTTTTTAGCCTTTACATACCATAGTTTAAATGTTTAACAACATATCAAGGTTTGGGGTATTTCAATCTACCCCCCTTAAAAGAACTTCGTCCTCGAAGTTCACACTTCCCACACATCATTAGATTAGAATACGGGGATTACTTATAGCAATAAAACTTCCATAACCAAACACACTTTACATCACAACCTCGGACTTAATGGTCCGGGTAACATATTCACATCCATAGATAACATAACATACTCACATGATAACCTCGGACTCAATGGTCCGGGTATCTTAACAACATTTACACATACATAACAACCCTTAGACTCTCCGGTCTTGGGTAACATAACAACATTTAGACACATAGGTCTTGATAACATAACAGCCTTTAGACACATAGGTCTATGTGACACAACACATTTAGAATCATAGGTCTTAATAGCATACACTTTAGGAGATCAAAGTCAAAATAACATTTATTACACATACCACACAACATGTCATAGCATGTATAGCAATCAAAAATATCTTTGATATACACTGTGATCCCGTAGAACCCGGTCGCGATGGACACCTTCCGTCCCCGTGCCTTTGGGAGATCAAAACAATCACTTAAATTTGAAATTTTTCCTTGTGAGGTTAAGTAAGAGAACTTTAATTATGTAAAGAATCTATTGACGTTTTATAAATACCAATTCAAAATCCTTTTTGAAAACACACACAACTCCAAGTCCAACTTATACTCTTTGCTTCTTTTCTTAGCGTGGTTATTTGTGACCACTTAAGGGGAGCTTCAAGAATCATTCAACCCTAATGTGATCAGCATCAGTGTTGAACTATCCTTCCATCTCAATTTGTGTTCGGCTTCCCTTGATCGCATGCAAATCAAGTTCCACCTCCTACTTCATTTTCAAGCATCAATTAAATCACTCATTTCCAATTTTCTATCTTTTTAATCATTCTAATCATGATCATACATCTCCAAGGGATAGAACTCCGTCTATCAGTTATCTCCATTCACTTTAATCCTGTTGCCTATGGAATCTTATTCTCATTAGGTTTTATATCGGTATCATAACCTTCATGAATCACTATATAGTATATATATACATATATATTTTATCAAAATACAACACACAGTTTCACATTTATACACTGTCGGGGTTTTTGTTCCCCCGGGAGTTTCTCTACTCCCCACACTTGTACCATCACACACAACTGTTAATAAATCAACACACTTATCACAATGGTATTCGCATCTTCTGTGCGCAATTACCACAATTAAACCATGAATGAATGCGTATGTTTACGTAACACACACACCAATCATCAAAACAATTTATTTTGTGCTATGCACAACCTAAGTCACGTACACTTGTACGGTAATACACACTAAGTGGTTTTGCGCTCTACCCCCCCCCCCTTAAAAGGGATTACGCCCACGTAATCAATCACTGAACATTGGCTTAAAATGTTCTACCGTCGTGAAGTGCTTTAACTTCTACGCGGTCTATTACACAATGGATTCTGACTAGAGGATCTTAACCATATTGGCGGTTTAGTTCCTAAACCAAGAATTCTCATTGGAGTTTGTTTAAACTCTTAGTTGGTTTCGATTCTGGCCTGTTAGGCTTCTAGGCGTTAATAATTAGCCATTCACTCGTGTTCACCATGTACATTCAACACTTGAATCACTGGCTCACTAGTTTCTGCTGCGCAACTCTGACAACTGTAGGGCTCAAGTTGCCCCACTCGTTATTGTTACCATATTGTACATCCCCAATATCACCTTTATCTTGGTAATAATGGTTTCTCAACCGATGCGTGGTATTTCTGACCGTGCGCGAATTCGGTGAGTTATAAACTTTCAATCCACTTCCATAGTAATTTACTGTATATACAGCTATGTATTTCACAATGATTGACTTGTTCCCTTCCGAATTACTGTCGGTTGAGATTGAGCTACTACCTAGTGTGTAGTGCTCTCTCAGCTATTTACAACATTCGGGTATATTCCATACCGATATTGGCAGTTAGTGCTACTATAGTCACTTATTATTAATCATGTCTCCACATTTGGTTTTGTACAAGTACTCTTTTATTGGTGCGGCCTTGCATTTCCTATGCATCGGCCATTATAACATTATTCCCCCACAATTAACATGTTTCCAATTTCTAGCTATCCCACTCGATCATTACTGCGCAAGTGCAATACCAAAACACTCAGTCATACAGAGTGCAGAGGCGTAAAATCTTGACAGTAAATCCCTTATGCGATTCGCCATGGAATTCACACTGAGTTCCTCATCACATAGTACCTACCACTGGCTTATTGCCCAGTCTGTTTAACATCACTTACCTTGCATCACCACTGAATTTAATTCAAACTGCTCTTCTCTGCCATATCTTTATTTAACAACACTTATACTACGGTCGCTTGCTGCGTACCGTGCTCTTACTTATTGTATAACACCAACTTATATGGTATTTACTGTCACATTAACTTCCACACTATACTTACATCATTCACATTATGTTTCGTCATTCATTTGGATGACTACTATATGCTCCTTGAGCATTGATCATTCGAGTCACAAGCCGGCATTATTCAGCTCGGTGTTTCACTTTATTTACACACATACTACTCAACTAACTTCTCTCAAATAATAACAATATTGTCCATCCTTAACATACTTCTTGACTTGGTTCACATAACTACCGCTCCTGCGGTCTCACAATATCGAGAGGTATCCCCACTCTTAATGCAGTGGTTCGTTTACCACTCTATTCACTTATACAACATAAACTTCTGCAATCAATCTAACTTATATAACATATATTGCTTATGGCTTATAAGCCTTATTTGCCTTGAGCTGAGCTCATTGTAGGCCGTCCACACACATGTACTTCGCTGTACAACATTACATGGTTAGAGGTTGTATTGGGCTCCATGACAAGGTCGTTGCATCACGTTTCCTTTCACGGGATGCCCCTTAGGTTTGTCAGTCCGTCTCCTGACAACTTATGTCTAAACTGGGTGTTAGTTTCAACCCTTGTGCTCCTATCATGTGATTTCGTGAAACACTTGTTGATGTGAACACCCTTCAAGGATTGCTCCTGGGTGTTACTAAGTTATGCCATTACATCAGGTTCACACTTATTGGTATACTCAGTTAGCCACGCCATTTGCGTTCTTAACTGGTTTATTATCTTCTCCTGTGAAGATCAACATTCCTTGTAGTGTAGGTACTCATTCTGGGAGTTTCATCCCGTTCATTGCACACTAATGTGTCCACATTAGGCATCTGCTTGCCATGCACAGGCTGGTCATTATTCCAGCTAACATGTTTACCCCTCGGGATTCTTATGACATATATGATGTCTTTACATAACAGTTTGTGCACTTCGCACCTCCTGATTGTTAAACATTTCCTTGAAAGGAATTCACCAATGCTTTTAATCCTTAACTCTTGTTTGACTTATACTACTGACCGTAGTACGGAGTCGACTACTTCCCGTGTTTCGGACTCTACTCGTATACATATGTGGGGTACCATACTGATACATTACTACTTACCTAACTAACCCATAAGTAGGTCTGTCGGGCCCACAAGCTCCGATCGGAGTGCGGTCGTCCCACATTACAGTTGGTACACTCGTAGTGTCCGTCACACGCCTAGGTGAAGTATTCTGTTGTCAACTCCCTTATATTGTCCCGTGACAATATTCATTCCATGCTTCCCGAACTTAATCGAGGGAAAGTTTATCCATTATTGAATCCTTATCAACTGCCCTTGGTTTTACTGGTTTGGTTTAGAAGAAGGTTAGAAATAAATATTGGTTTGAAAGAAAAGCTGGTTTTGAACGGAAAGAGTTTGAAATAAATCTGAGTTTAAAGAAAATTTTTCATGGTTTTACAATGCCTTTTTGCCTTAACCAAATCTAGCTTCTTGCTGACTGGTGTACTTCCCAATTACAGAGGTTAGGCTGTTAAGCCCTTCCATGGTTATAATGATCTCACTTAACTTCATGGTACTTTACCAAGTACTTCGTAGTGGTTATAAATTTCCCGAACAGCCCTGTTATAGCAGCACTTGCTATGGCAAGTGCGCCATGCTAACTGGCTATCGGTTTAACACATACCGGTTGTGGTATTGTTTTTACCGCACTGTCATCAGTGGCCTTGTTGGCCCTCACTTATCTTACTATCTTGATAATAACTCTCTGGGTAACTTCTCACTGTATTCCTATGACAATTATCAACTGAAGAGTCTCCCATTCTTGGAGTCCCCTTTCTTTTGTATTGTTTCCTCTTCGTAGCCCGTTCCACGCCTTTGTCGTGGTTACTGAGACTTGTATCTTGTTTGGGCACTACGTTGTAGTTCCTTTGTCGGTTGGTATACCGTTGGTGTATTATTTATCAACTGTGGTCCCGTAGACACTCGTCTCGGGTTTCATTAATCCACTTCTTACCTGTTGCACAATTGGTGCGTTGCAAGCTGGTTGTTCTCGACTGCTCGGCATGTCGACCCAAGTTGCCGGAAATTCTATTCTCTTATACACAAAATTCTCCATTCTTCGCTATTAATGCGGCTAACATTGTTCAGATGTAAACCGTCTCCGGGATTCCCAGTTTTCGGGATCTACCGTATGACAGGTTCTCCCGTACTCTAAAGGTATTTAATAACAGCCAGATCGGGTATTCCCGAGTAAGAGTGGACTTCCATCTCTCTGGCGTTGTTTCCCAAGTTATAAAACAGGGATTATGGAGGGCGGGAAGGATATAGTAGGTTTCCAGTAGTCACTGGTAGTTCCTAACTAGCGTATCTCTCACGCTATCACTCAACCCTTAGCCCAAAGTACTAAAATCCTAACTCGGTACTTCCTAAGCTCGGTAATTCAGTCATCAGAGCGATACTTCGCTCTGATACCACTTTTTGTAACACCCCATCCAACAACAACACATTTAATAACAATCTGCAGCGGAAAATATACTTCATCACATTACTTACTTAACTCGTTGGTGTTACACGTCGTAACCACCCACGTGGTAACAAGGCTATTACATATACATTGTACCGGTCTGATGGACTAGATCCCCGAGCGACTACACATTACTGACCCTTCCATTAACAATAGAAACAACATACACCTTCCAACTGTACCGATTATTTACAACTGATGCCGATAACAGTTTCGGTCTTACTACACCTACTGTATATATACAACTTAATGATTACCCATGTACAACGACTACCCCGTCCTACTCTCGAACGGCTTCCAGCTCTTTGTACCTGAGATAGGAAAAGAAAAGAAAGGGTGGCCCCCAAGGGGCTCAGCACCTTTGCTGGTATAGTAATCCCGCAGCCCACATGCTACCGGGTCCACGCACAACTAATTGTCGTCTTAGCATGCGGTTGATTATATTTAAATCATACATGTAAATTAAAAACACACAACGAATCATTCCGCCTCAATGGGCTCAACAAACAGATAACATATCCATACTCGATAAGTCACTCATGGTATTCATTACCCCTAGAGTGTTCCTCCTCTAATGGAGCTACTACTTCCTTAATAGACGAAACTACCCATTAATCGGGTTATCCTTAAACGCCTCTTATCACAAACTGGGATTCATATCCATGATCCACATACTCCACATTTACAACATATAACATGCATCACATAACAACACATAACAACACTTTTCACGTTTCAACGTGCACATAATAACATCGCAATAGAAATTGCATTACAACAACACACATAACATAACGGGAGCGGCTCTCTTAGGAACCGACCCAAACATTGATAATTCACTGGTGAGCCTAGAAATGATGTCACCCTCATGATAAGCTCGTTATACACAACAACAACACTCATTACCGTCCTAATAGTCGGACGAGTAACTTAAGTTAAGATGGTTCGGGTTTGGTGGCCCGAACACACCACACAAACACATGTTCCCCCTAAACCGATCATAAGTCAGAATAGCTAAGCTTTGGAATACTAATGGGAGATCATAACCCGTGAGGGAAACAACCATAACCGAGAGAAGGTAAGGCTAAGAAGGATACCCACTCCCAAACAACGCGCGACCGGCCAAACCGGATTCCTCACCACTGTTAGTACATACTTACTTTAGATATTAGTTAGAACCCCACTATGGAGTCTATCATAACTACACGCCATACAGTATTACAACTGGGTTAAACACAAGGGAGATCCCTACATTCCACACACATATCACACGATTAACACACGCATAGCCGTGGTTAGAACGTCCCATGGTTCGGGTCGTTTAATCCGAATACCAAACTCTCAGGTGATCCTAGACTCAGTTAACTAAGGTTAACACTTCCGAGGTTAAATGGTATCGGAACTAGACACGTCATATATGAATTGCTGTAAACTCATTACATGTTTTATCTTACAACGTGGCAAACATACAGAAAAACACATTGGCATACAAGCTGGTGTAATCCGGTAGGACAGGTTGCAAGAAAACCATACCTGTCACCGGAGTCCACTTTACCATGTCCACTTATGTTCCTCGTGCAATTCTCGAACAACTGACAACATTACATGTATTTTTTAACATCGGGGTAACATGATTGTTTAAAGTCTAATGCTTATAACTTTTCCCCGTTAACTTAGTTACATAACTTCACTTTTAACTGTTTTACTTTTACATTTTAATACAACCTTTCCCCACTAAATTGTCATTATAACTCACTTAACATGTCCTTAACATTTATAACATCATTACTTAGTAATCACCATTTTTAGGCAACTTTTCCCACCTTAAAACAAGGTTTTTGGTCCATACAGTGGCCTGTCCGAACTTGTGTCCGGACTTCCCAAGTTCGGACACAAGTCGAGACTCAAAACTGAATACAGACGCCTGTCCGAACTTGTGTCCGGACTTTGGAAGTTCGGACATGGGTCGAGGAAAATTAAATGAAGAAGCAGGTACATCCGAACTTGTGTCCGGACTTCCCAAGGTCGGACACAAGTCGATACTCTGAAAATTTTTACGCAACAGGCCTGTCCGAACGTCCTGTCCGGACGGATGTTCGGACAAGGCAAACACTCTTTTTCTAAGCCTTTAAGCACTTAACCAATTTCACCAAACTTCTCCTAAAGCCTCATAATGTTTCCTAACATCATTTGGTACACTCACACCCTCATACAACATCCATAAAACTCATTTTCTATCTCCTTAATCACTTACTCATTTCATACCGAAATTCCTAACACTTATGATATTCTCCTTAGGTTTCTAAGTGGTGTTCCATACCTATGATAACCACTATGCCAATTATGTTTCCTCATTACTTCATCATCTTCTCCCAAGCATCTTTTGCATTCTAAATCCTCTAGAACATTGCCAAAACCCTTTTTACATCTTTAAACATCATAATGCATGCTTCTTCCACTAGTTAAACACTTAACCATTCTCAACACTTCCAAACTCACCAAAACTCTTTTTAAACACTTAGAACTCCTTATAAATTATCTAAATTTTGACATGGGTTCTTCTAGCACATTTTTATACCCAAGCACATAGCTTTCACCATTAGACATTCAAGAACACCTAAAATCCACCAAGAGTATTCTCACACACAAACACCTAGGTTTTCACCCTTTTACAACCAAAAACACTTAATCATTTAATGCACATTCCTTACACACAAACATATTGTTTTTCCTCCTTTAACCATCCAAGACACTCATCTTCACAAAGAATGTTCTTTACACACCTCTAAATTCTCAAACTACACTACATCACAATATAGTGCATAAACTTAAATTGCTTGGCACTTAGGCCCTTAAATAACATGGCTCTTAGGCCCTTAAATTGCATAAACCTTAAACACTGAATTTCCACATAGTATATTGCCTTTAACCTGCAAATACACTCAACATCACATATACCCCTTAATAGTTTCCTTGAGAGCATTTTCTAGGTCATTCACCTTTGGCTCCTTAGGTATTTTATTAAGCAAATCAAGCTCATTTTCCTAAGGCATTTAAACTACATTGAGATAGCTTGTTTACCTCTTTTTCTCACAAACTTCTTTCTTGTTTCCTTGTAAAACCGGTAGGGTGTTTGGTTGTTTGTCAACTTCTAAACAATGTACAAAATATGAGCATTCAAGCATTATGTTTCATCTCATTGTAAACCCTAGTTACATATATTGTTTTAAGGTATTAAAATGATTGTTTTACCTTGGAATGGAAAGAGAGCTTGAATAAGTATCAAGAGAGGACTCCTCCTAGCCCTTGGAAGATTCAAATGGAGCTAAAACAAGCAAGGTGAAAACACCATTGTGAGGTGAATTTTCGGACAACAAAAACATGAAGGAAACATCATTTTTCTTTGAGTTTCCTTACCTTGAAGCAAAGGAGAACAACAATATGTGAAATGATGAACTCAAGCTCCATCAATGGTGAATCTCCTTGGCACCGAAATGAGGCTTTTGAAGATTTGAAAAGATAGAAGTGTAGAGCTTGCTCCAACTAGAAGAATGGTGGTCTTGAAATTGAATTTGGACCATGGAGCTAGGAGTTACAAGAGATCAAAGCTTGAAGATGGTGCTTGAGCTGTAGTATCACCGAAGGAAAGGGAGAAGAGAGGTTGGAGACCGTGTGAAATGAAGGGAGGAATGAGAGAATGAGTTCTAAGTTGCTTTTGGAAGATATTTATGCTATAAAGTGACTTTCTTCTTTTACTTACTTTTCCTTCCTTTCTTAAATTGATTTCTTTTACATTTTGGTGACTCACCATGATAGAAACCGGCCCCCATCTAATAAGAAGGGTGTTTTGGTCTTTGTTGACCAATTAACTTACTTATAATAACATATGTTACAAACTAGCTTATAAAAGTTACTATTCATAAAAACAAGGCACATAGAAGTGAAATTTTTGATTTCCCATTGATATAGACTTCTAATTGTGATACTATATAGTACACATGTTAATTAAATAGTAATGATGGACATTTAGCCATTCAAAACTCATTTACAAGACAATTTTCCAAAAACGTGCTTTAAGACTCCTTAAAGCACTTTTTGTGTTTTAACTTGTTTTCAAGCTTGGTTTTCTTTGGTAATTGATTTAATATGTTAATTAACATATTTATAAGGTATAGGTATGACCATTAGGTCTTATACAATTTATCCCAAGCTTAGAGCACATTTTTGCTCATATTGACTTTGAGGTATTTTCTTGCGTTCTATTTGGTTTAATTGTCTACCAAGGTTTCCTAAGGACTTAATTTGCCTTATTAAATCATAATTGAATATTATTAAGTCTTGGTAGGCTCTTTGGGTCCTAACCAAGTTCACTCCAAGCTTAGAGCATGTTTTTGCTCAAACTGTATCTTAGTGCTTTATTGCATTTACTATGGTTTAAATTGTTCACTGATGTTTCTAAGGCACTTTTTAGCCTTTACATACCATAGTTTAAATGTTTAACAACATATCAAGGTTTGGGGTATTTCACCCTTACCAACTCTCTCTATCATGTTTTTCTTCCCCACTCAGACTCTCTTCTTCTTATTCCTTGTGCTGTAATGGCGATTTGAGCTTCCTCACACAGCAGCCTCCTTCTCCTCCATTTTTGAAAGTGCAAACAATCTCCAAATGCTACAAAAATTACACCATTGAATTCCTCTCTCTTTGGGCAACATTTCCATCTTCTCAAAATCTGAAAAGCTCCATTTTCATCTCTATGGCTGAAGCTCATTTGAAGGTTTGAGACCACCATTGGGAGCTCCTTCATCTCCTTGTTACTCTTAGGTAAAAAGAAACTCAAAAATCTACCTTTCTAGCTCTCTTTTTCAACTTAGAAATTTCTGAATTTTTGATCCTTGTTTCCCCCATGTTCCAGCCGGTTTTTGAGTCCCAAAAGGGTGCTGGAATCTTGCCATTGTTGATGTCCAAGACTCCATCTAATTAGAGGTAAGGTAATGCCTTCTTTAAGCCTTAAACATGTGTTTAATCCCTAGGCTAAATAAGGGCTAGTTTTAAGTGGGTATTGTTGTTCATTGGTTGGCTGTAGCATTACCGGTTTTGTAAAGCTAGAACAAGAAGAAAGAAAAGGAGAAGAAGAAGGGAGAAAGGAAGAAAAGAAAGAAAACTAGCAAATTCACGGTAAATGAACTCACCTTTGAGCTAGTTTTGTATGTAGTGAGAAAATAGAATTTTAATGCTTATGTGTGAGAAAATTTACATTGTTTAAGTATTGGTTATGTTATTGCATAATGAGGAAGAGATTGAGTTGTTTTAGTGTTGAATAAAAGGTGATTAAAGGCTTGGAAGCCAAGGGAAGTAGATTGTGTATGTGCAGGAATTTAATGTGTGGTAGTGTTTAGAATAATGAGGTTAGTGGGAATGAGTTGGTGAGCTGAATTTTGTGTGGGCAATGTTAAAATTATAGGGAAACCTCTGTCAAAATTTGGGTAGAATCTAGATGCCTTAAGTGTGAATGTTGATAGAAATAACCTAGGATTAACTAAGTTCTGTTTTAGTGTTGAACTTGAGTAGTTAATCACCTAGGAAACTAGATTAGAGATGATTGTGTAGATGGGTAGAATGTGGGAAAGAAAATAATGCAAGATGAGTATTAGAGCAACACTAGTTGGTGAACCATTGACATAGAAAACAAAAAACTGTAGCAAGAACCTAAGGAAGAAGATTAAGAGCGAAAATTCTGTAAAATTTACATAGAAAAGAGTAATGAGAGCTTAGTGAGTGGTTTAGGGAAGTTTAGAGCTTCAAAATTGGTGTTGAATATTAATGGTGTCCACGGTTCCGGTTCCACCGGTTCTGGTTCCGGAAAATGTGTATTCAGATTTGGAACCGGTCCTGGGCGGTTCCGGGGCGGTTCCGGTTCCGGTTCCGGTTCCAGGACTCTGTATTTGCTTCGGATTCACTCAAATCAACGGTTCCGACTGGTTCCAGAGCGGTTCCGGTTCCGACCGGTTCCGGAAAGATTCGATCGGCTTCAGTTTCTTCGTTTTAACTCCGATTTTAGATCCGTTTGCACGCTCACGTTGCTCTTTTAGTCCACTTTACTCCTAGCTAGGTTATTCCTCAAGTTTATAATCTTAAATGTGTAAGAACCAAAGACTTAACTTTTTGTATTGAATTTGCAAAAATTCAAGAGGAAAGCGGATTTTATTATATGATTCACTGCCTCATTAAAACCTTATTAGGTAAAAACCCATTGGGAAAACCCTAATAAGGGAAAAGAGTACAACTACTAATAGGTTACATGATTTAAATTTGGAAGTTTTAAAAATATTACATGGAAAGAAAGTAATACTAATACATTCTAAAATATTACAATACAAAATAGAAGTCTTAAGTGGTGTTGTCCCCGCTCATCTCGTACCAATCATCATGTTGACTAGGGGAGCACGCACCCGAGACCCAAAATGACATCGTTTTGGACTGATTCCAACATCTACTTTGGCCGGTTCCGGGGCGGTTCCGGTTCCACGGTTCCGAATCCAGTGCGAATCCAGGCGGTTTGATAAGTGAGAAATAAATAGACATTTAAGGGCTTAATCTACCTTATATTACTTACTTTCAGGATAATATTACTCACTTATCGTATGTTTTTCCTAAGATTTATGTTTTGATATGAATTGATACATTTTATGTATCAAATGCAGTAAAAAGTCTTGGAATCACATAGTTTACTTCACAAGCTTTCCAACGCAACAAACGGCAAGTGAAACGGAGCTAAAACGAAGAATCTAAGCCCAATTGAAGATTGCAGAAAAATGAGAAAAAAATACACATGTCCGTGTAAGCCCCACGCGGACTCAAACATGGACAGGTGTGTCCGAATTGCGGACTCATTCACGGACAAAACAAAGAAGCTTGTCCGCAACACGGATGCAAACCAGGACTCAACACACACACACACGTCCGTATCACGTCCGTGCCACGGACTCAAACTCGGACGCAACAAAAGAGCGTGTCCGCTTTGTGGACTCCAACTCGGACATCTCACGTCCTGATATGTGTCCGTACCCGGACAGAAACGCGGACACGAGTAAAATGACTGCGCCGAATCCAGAAATCACGCGACTGAATTTATGCACCGCCTTCGTTGTTCTTCCTCATTTGCGGCGCCTACAAACATATCTATCTACCCCATCAGACATATCAGGCGCCGCATGCCTTGATTTCCTCATGCCTGCTTCTACCTTGTCCTCTTTATCCTCCTTTCTTCTATAAAAACCCACCTCTTTCTACGATAAAACACACACTGGAGATTGAAGAGAATACAGAGAGAACACACTCCCCAAATCACTCACGTTCACCTCCAATCACACTTCCTCCACCCAAATTCCATTTTCCCTCCATACATGCACATCTCCACTTCATTTCCATCATTTCCCATCACCAAATAAGCCTAAATCTTTAATTTTCCAGATTTCCAGAGGAAGAAGACGATCTGCACAAACCAGGCCGTGTCCTAATTTGTGTCCGCGTTTGTGTCCGTGTGGCCCCACACGGACAGGACCAACTTTTGCCTGTTTGTTTGTCATTCTTCGTTTTACCTGTTTATTATTGTTATAAGGTTGGCATAACCACGGAGATAAAGTCCGGAAGCGAAATAACTCTCCCTAAATTGAGTTCTTTCTTTCCTTAAACTTTACTCTGTTTTAATGTCTATCTTATTTGTTATGTATGTTCTTATAATTATGTGTGAGTAATAAACCTAGCCTCCCAGGATGGGATGTGAGCCTATTTTATATAATTGTGTTATGTAGACTTCCCACTATAATCTATTTAAGCAATATTTTGATTCTTGTCCTTAGTGCGCTTTAATCTTTAGGCCAATTATTAAAGTGATATTTGTAGTTCTCTTGTTAAAATGCGGTGCTAAACAAGGTTCTAGACATAGGAAGTCAAAACGGGTTAATGACTAGAAGCGTGTCTCACCTATAGGTTAATATGCCTCCAATAGGAATTGTTAATAATGCGATTAATTTATAATAACATGGGCAAGGTTTGCAGCTTGTTGTTTAAGTCAATCAGGATTTATTGTACAAGGACCGGTCAATGAACTAATTAAGATTCCTGAGTTTATTGCTAAAATGGTGGAAGTTTATATTAATATAATTGGATGAAATAGGTGAGCAGAACAACCTAGGGTGCTTCCTTAAAAACAAAGAGTTTTATAACCGTTATTATTTTTGTTTTGATTAATTGTTTCTATTACTGTTTTGTTTACGTTAAGCTGTAACCACAATCTCCCTAAAAAAGTGATAAGTTCTGGTCAATAGTTTAAATAGAGTCCTCAGTTAATTTACTACACTATCAGTTAAACTCCAGCAAGGTCCCCAACAGTTCGACAACCCCACAAATCCACTATTCCGCAAAACGATAGGTAAACTGCCAAGGTTGTAGAAGTAGTCACATATTTTTCCAACAAGTTTTTGGCGCCGTTGTCGGGGACCTCCGGCACGGTTAATTGATAGTTTTTAATTTTATTGAGTTTTCTGTTTAGCTTTTGCTACTCTTTAATTTTTGTTTCTATTTTTTTTAGTTATTTAATTTTTCTAGCAATTTAAATATCGTATTAATTACAGTCATTTATTTTTCCAGTCATAAAATTCCTGTCATTTATTTTCCAGTTATTTAAGTTTCCATTGTCCTTAAAATTTCAGTAATCAAATTTTCTGTCATTTAATTTCTGTCAGTTAAATTCTGTCATTTAAATTCCAGTCAATTTAATTACAGTTCTTTATTTTCTAGTCATTTAAATTACAGTCATTTAAATTATTGTCATTTAAATTCCAGCAATTTAATTTTGTCTTTTTTTCCTTTATTATATTTTACTTTGCCATTTCCATTTACTTAACTGCATTTATTTCTATTTCTCTTAAGTTTATTTATTTTCGGTTTATTTACTTTTGTTTTAAAAAAAGAGAAGTTTCTTTTCCTCTGTTTTATTTTATTAATTGCTTCTTTTTATTTGTTTTAATTCCCCCTCCATATTTCTTTCTATTGTTGTTATTTTATTTTCTTTAGTTTATCTTTACTTTTTAATTATTGCTTTTGTTTTCTTTAGTTATTTTCCATTTTTCATCAAACTATATTTAATTTCTATATATGCACTGGTGGAACGCGAGCCTTTAATGACGGTGGTTTAATCACGGCTTTAACAGACACCGTGATTAATAGGAAGGCAGAATTAATTAGCGACGATGATTGAATTAACCGTAATCAATAATCGATCGGAGGTAGGCGCGCCTTTTTTAGGACGGACTTTAGATGACGGTTATTAGTAAAACCGTAATCTAAATTCCCGTGTTGACGCGCGCTTTACGGTCAACGAACTTTAGATTACGGTTTCACTAATAACCGTCATCTAAAGTCTGTCCTAAAAAAGGCGCGCCTACCTCCGACTGATGGTCAACGACATCGTTTTGACCTGACGCCAAATATTTCCCGTATTATTTGATTTTTTCGCCTCCGCGCGTAATCTAAATTACAGTTAACGACGTCGTTTTACCAGTGTATTTTAGATTAATAAAAACTTTATATAAATGTATTACCTATGTTTGAAACCCAACATATGCCAAATAATTATCGCGCTAGTTTTTTAATTTCGTTACACTTTAGATTACGGTTCTTTAGGAACCATCATGTAAAGTGTGACTTTAGATTACGGTTTACATGTAAACCGTAATCTAAAGTCCTTCAAACATTTGCCTATACTCTGCACACTGTACTCACAGTAACTCATCTTCTCTTTCGCGTATCTTCCTCACTGAAATCGCCTCCTCTCTCCCGTCACCTTGCTAACGGCCATCGCCGCCGTCGCTCCCACCACCTTTGTCACTCCCATCGCCGCCGGTCACCACCCATCTACCACTGGTCTCACCGTCGACGTCTCTATCGCGTATTGGGTATGCGATCGATTGATTGTCGTTTTTTTCTAACTTTGTTCATATACATGCATTTCGATTGCAAGTTCTAACCTCGTTTGTATCGAATCCTGAGAGTGTAATGGCAAATGTTCTAACCTTGTTCATATATTTGTGCCCAGATTCACAGTTAATTGCGACCTAGTTCGTGGGCTGATTTCGACACTACTTGCCCACTTCAGTGCTTAGTAACGGTAACTTTGCAAACCAAACTGTAAACAGCTGTATTTATTTATTCTTAGCATTTAGTATTACAATTAATACATAATAGTGTAGTTTTAAAAATGCAACTACTTAAAACTGCCACAGGAAAGAAAGTAAGTTCAAGTATATTACCGATTCCTGAAAATAGCTCATTTTCAACTGCTCAATCTGCTATGCCAGATGCTCTCTGTTTGATTCACAAGCTGTGACAGAAATCAACAATGCTATTGTTATAACCACCAGAAAGAATAAGATGAGTTTCGGTATTTTAATGGTTCTAGAATGACTAGTTTTAGTCCTTCAATCTGAAGTACTGCAGAGAAGGTCTTAAATAAACTTCATTTACAGTAGAAGAAGATAAGTTTATGTATGTTACCAGTTCTAGATGGTGCGTGCGAATTTGACTTTGATAAAACTGATTTGGAGACGTTAGAAATATAGGGGAGATGCTGTCGATTTTTTTCCGCGGTTTAGCTAGCATTTAACCTTGATTTTTTGATGAATTCTAATGTTGTCGTTTTTCATTTATGCATCAGGACTACGACTTTATTTAGGCTTCCGACCTCAACTGTCTTAGCATCGGCTAATCATCTACCAGAGGTAAGATTTATATATAACATATAATATTTGACAAACTACCAAACATAGTTATCCGCCCAAGATATACCTAATAGAGGTATATCTTCGGTAGTCCCTGTCGGGACTGTCCACGATTGTTAAATCACACACTAGGGTGTGAATGTGCTTTTAGTATGTATTTTATTGATTATTTCAGCAGTATCTCATTATTGTTCTTCGAATGCATATATTATTGATTAATATCATAATATCGTGCATTTGAAGAACTGTAGGGAGATGCTGCCAAAATTTTCAATAAATTACATATTAAAAACACGTTCACCGGTGGGATTTAATACTCATAGATGGATTTAGGTTGATAAGATACAAAAGTGTAAAGACTCTGCCATGGGTGACAGTATGAAATGGCTGCCTTCATATAAATAGCTAGAAGGAGATAGAACATTCGTGGATTTACAGCGAAAATTTGGACGACAAGTTTTTAGAAGGAGTTGATAAGTTATGCACGGTGTTGGCGAACAATCTGAAACCTACAGACAAGGGATACATATTTTGTCCGTGTATCGACTGCCAAAACAATCTGAGATATCGCGGCGTTGAAACAATTAAGGAACATCTGATCCACCGCGGTTTTACAAAAGATTTCCAAGACATAATCCGATGGCATGGTCAGAGTGTGTTCGATGTTATTAATCCCGACGAAGGGGATAATGGTCAGGCAAACACAGAATAGAACTTGGAGATGATATAGTTGCTGGTGATCCAGAAGTTACAGCGAATGTTGAGCCAGATTTCTGGGATGATGACATTGAGACTATGCTCGAAGATGTGGAACGACATTACTCTAACACGCCAGACAAGTATGAAAATTTGTTGGATTCATCCAAAACACCGTTGTACCCCGGGTGTGACCCTACAAAGTTAAGCAAGTTGAGTGTCGTCCTCAAGCTATTCAACTTGAAAGCGAAACATGGCTGGAGCGACGTAAGTTTCACTAACCTCCTGGAACTATTGAAATACATTCTTCCGGTGGACAACGTTTTACCAACGACTATACTCAGCCAAAAAAATGATGTGCCTAATGGGTATGGGGTACCAGAAAATTCATGCTTGTCCAAATGGTTGCATGCTGTTTTGGAAATCGGATGAATTTGCTGAAAGCTGTTCAGCATGTGGAGCGTCACGGTATAAGAAACAACAAACTCACATCAGCGGTAGTAAGAAAGGTTCACCAGCTAAGGTACTGTGGTACCTGCCCATCATTCCAAGGTTCAGACGTTGTTCTCCATTGAGAAAGACGCAGAGAATCTTCGGTGGCATTCAGTTCACAGGAAAAAGGATGGCAGATTAAGAGATCCCGCTGATGCACCATAGTGGAGAAACATAGACGTAAAATTTCCTGAGTTGGTAACGAACCGAGAAACCTAAGGCTAGGCTTGTGCACGGATGGGATGAACCCTTACAGTACTTTGAGTAGCATACACAGTACTGGCTTGTGCTTTTGGTTATTTACAATCTACCGCCGTGGTTATGCATGAAACTAAGACACATCTTGTTGTCTTTGTTAATATCGTGTAACACCCCCGATTAGCTCAACAGTAGTCTGAACGTTGCACCAAACGATATTACAAGAGTCTAAGCAGCGGATTCACAGTTCCATTCGGGTGTCACAAACGCCAACCACCCACGTGGTTGACACGACCACTCTTCCAACACCAAGTTACGGTCTGAATGACTGGAATTAAAACCATAACCAAATCCAAGTACAACGGGAAAATACAAGCCAAGTACCGAGAGTCTACATCATAAGGTCTTGCTTAAGTTACACCAACCGAAACATACAACAAGGGTTTAGTGTTACATAATCACAACCCCTACATTAAACATACTACCCAAAAGTCTTGCCCATACGGACTACCCCTATGGTAGTCACCCTTACCTACTCTCCGTCTGTTTCCCATTTCATACCTGTAAAAATAAAGGACTCAACAAAACTATGCTGAGTATGAACGTGTGAAGCCCGCATGTTACCGGGCTACACGACTACTTGGTCGAATATGATTAAGTCCAATTTCATGCAATAGTAAAACAATAACACACAGCCTACAACATCAACATAACAATACCAATAAACAACCAAGCACAACTTGCAAGTAGCATAGCAATATCAATAAGCAACCAAGCACAACTTGCAAGTAGCATAGCAATATCAATAAGCAACCAAGCACAACTTGCAAGCACGCAACTCAGCATAATAAGCTGCTAATGTAGCAACAAAATCAAGTAATTTATAGGACGTGTGCACAGATATTATACCGTCGATCCACTATGGGATCATTCAGAGATTACATATTGTTTCTTGTTCTCATTACACATGTTTTTCCTTCCTTTCTTGCACTGAGTCAGGGGATGTAGGTTAGATCCCGAGGCTTATTATGTAGGTGCTATTCATTCCTTGTTTCTTAAATGATCACATTTGTGAATTCTCTTATTTGCTTGGTCTCATTACACGAGCTTTCCTTTATACTCTGGCACCGAGTCAGGGGATATAGGTTAGATCCCGAGACTTCATTATGTAGGTGCTAATCGTTCCTGTTTTTTAAGGATTGTTTGGGAATTCTTTATCACCGCACGTTGGAGGACGTCTCCTCCATAGCTAGTCCCCATTCCCGACACCCAGGGTCGAGAAAGCGGAGTCACCTCTAGACTCCAGGATAAGCTCCACCAATTTGTCACTCCCCCATTCCGACACCCAGGGTCGAGAAAGCGGAGTCACCTCTAGACTCCAAGATGTGCTGAGAAAGTGGAGTCACCCAGGGACCCCCCCCCCCAAAAATATATTCCACCATAGACGGTCAAAGGATCTGATGCAGATGCCAACTCCCGTCATCCATTTACCGCACGGCCCGAGCTGCTGTCTCCCCGGGTTGTTCTCGTGTTTCACCAGTTGGTACTTTTCGTTTCATTATCATTATAACCTCGACACCATAGTGGGTGTCATTAGCGGTCCTCTATAGTTAGAGAGGAGTTTTCTCTTTGTATAGTTCGTTTGTTTCGTCTACGTGGTTCGTCAAGTCCCACCAATTGAGATTTGCTCTTCATCATCATTAATGAATAGACACCATAGTGGGTGTCATGGTACGTCCTCAATGGTTAGAGAGGAGTTCCCCTTATAGAGTCTTCTTTGTTTTCATAGTTCGTTGTGGTTCATCTCAAGTTCCATAAACGAGAAAGGGACTAAACTACTGTGTGCGCGCAAGTAATATGCCACAAGGATATATAACAAGCATATAAGCAAGCCACAAGAAGCAATCCAATTTCATATTTAGTCTTAAAGTCATTGTCAAACAAAGCACACAGCACACAAGCCATGTAACACGGCAACATATGAAGAAACAATAACAAAAAAAAAGAATAACCTGTTTCAGTTTCTGAACACTTAGTGTTTCTGTGTAATTGGTACAGAAGCTACATGAATGGGATTGGGTTGCTTCTGAGTTTAGAATATAGTTATAACTGTAACAAACACACACTTAAGTAACTAAAACAGTCAAGGGAAAATAAGATACAGACTAGTTAATCGAGGCGCAATAACAGAAGAAAAAAAGTCATAACAGTTTCTGTTTCAGATTGGAATTCAGTTTCAGGTTTCTGTCATTTGGGATCTACTTTGGGGATTAAAACTGTATCAAGACATTTAAATAAGTAGCTAGGTTATTGATCGTGAGGGAAAAACAAAAGAAAGAAAAGTCTGATCTGTAACAGAAGGAAAACCATAATAGGAAAGAAAATCAAAGAAGAACAGCAGGGTCTGATGTTTCTGTTCTGGTGTAGCTCTCAGCTGCTGTCCTGGGTCTGTCTAAAGTTTAAGAGTTTATTAACACACCTTAGTAAGCTAAAAGTATCTAGAGCAAGCTTAGAAAACAGATTAACACACAGATCAATATCAGACAGAAAGAAGATTAAAGGAACAGATGCGAAACAGAAGAGAAGAAATCAGTTTATCAGTTTCAGATTTGTGTTTAGTTTTCTGTACAGAAAATTAAGTGAGTATTATTGTAGTAGTTTTGTGTCTAAAGAGGAGATTAAACATTTAGCTGAGTAATAAGTACATAGGGATAAGCTTGAGAGACAGTTGGATGAGTAACAGAATGGAATGAGAGTAAAGATAGCAGAGTTAATGCATCAGTTCTGTAATGTTAGCGTCTATGTAACATGGGTTCAGTGAAAACAAAGTTCAGATGGGATATAAGTGTTGGGTTGGTTTAACAATAAATCCCAGTCAGTATCAATGTGTGGCCTAAGCTGATATACCAATTTGAGAGATTTAAAGACAGTTTAACAAACATAAAAGATGGGAGGAAAAAGGATTTCACAGCTTTTTCCTTTTCTGGGTTTTCAAGGTTTCAACTTCCTGCCTTTGTATAGATTGTGCCGTGGGTGTGCTTTTGGGTTAGCCTTGAGTTTAAGACTTTGTTTATGCATAAGTCTGAGTGTTTATAAGTAGGGGAAACAAGAGAAAGAATACCAGTGAGGAGACTTAGACAATGGAGTTAAATGAAACAGATTTAGTATTTCAGTTTCTGTAATAGAACCTCTGTATAACCGATGTACAGATGTGGGGTGGGTGTTTCATGAGTATAGTCTTGAATATAAACCAAGCTTCTCACCCATAATCAGTGGGTAAATACGGAAGGAAAGAAAACAAACTTAAATTGAACTAACTAGCAACAATAACCAAGAAAGAATGTATAGGTTGTGTTCAGTTTCAGTGAGGCTATAGTTTCTGTATAAAACAGATTACAAGGGTATTATAAGTGGGATTCAAGTTTAATAATGAACCCAAATGATAGCTAATAAACATAACTAGGTTAGCGAATCATGGGGAGAAGGTTGAGCATCAATTATTACCTTAAAGGTGACGTTAGACGATATGTTTGTGTTTTAAACTAGGAAACTTTTGGACTGCTGTGTAAATGAGTTTAGGGATACTCTATGGTCTATATTACCATTAAACAAGGGTTAAAACATTTCTCATCTATTTATCTAAGGAGGGAAAACACAATAGACAAGTTATATCTATTTTATACAAACTTGTTACATAAATAACGCTTAAGATGCTCCAAAACAAAGCAAAGGAAAAAGGACTTAGTCAACGTGTCAAACAAAGATATGAATATCCTAGGAGTGAGATAAGCCTAGGATTTACGCATGTGAAGTTCTAAGACTTAATATAAACTAAGCATCTAACAGCATACCTAGGGAATAACATACGATATAAAGTGTCGTCACATAAAATAATAAACAGACGCATTGTTTTAACTAACGCTAGGGCCGTAGCGAACTCCGACCGGGACTTCGAGTGTAAGACAACTCATGCTTTCGAATAAGGTATGGACATGTGTGGTTCGTATGTTATTTTATGTCCATTGTCTAAGTCTCCTTACTGGTATTCTTTCTCTTGTTTCCCCTACTTATAAACACTCAGACTTATGCATAAACAAAGTCTTAAACTCAAGGATAACCCAAAAGCACACCCACGGCACAATCTATACAGAGGCAGGAAGTTGAAACCTTGAAAAACCAGAAAAGGAAAAAGCTGTGAAATCCTTTTTCCTCCCATCTTTTATGTTTGTTAAACTGTCTTTAAATCTCTCAAATGGGTATATTAGCTTAGGCCACATATTGATACTGACTGGGATTTATTGTTAAACTAACCCAACACTTATATCCCATCTGAACTTTGTTTTCACTGAACCCAAGTTACATAGACGCTAACATTACAGAACTGATGCATTAACTCTTCTATCCTTACTCTCATTCCATTCTGTTACTCATCCAACTGTCTCTCAAGCTTATCCCTATGTACTTATTACTCAGCTAAATGTTTAATCTCCTCTTTAGACACAAAACTACTACAATAATACTCACTTAATTTTCTGTACAGAAAACTAAACACAAATCTGAAACTGATAAACTGATTTCTTCTCTTCTGTTTCGCATCTGTTCCTTTAATCTTCTTTCTGTCTGATATTGATCTGTGTGTTAATCTATTTTCTAAGCTTGCTCTAGATACTTTTAGCTTACTAAGGTGTGTTAATAAACTCTTAAACTTTAGACAGACCCAGGACAGCAGGTGAGAGCTACACCAGAACAGAAACATCAGACCCTGCTGTTCTTCTTTGATTTTCTTTCCTGTTATGGTTTTCCTTCTGTTACAGATCAGACTTTTCTTTCTTTTGTTTTTCCCTCTCGATCAATAACCTAGCTACTTAGTTAAATATCTTGATACAGTTTTAATCCCCAAAGCAGATCCCAAATGACAAAAACCTGAAACTGATTTCAAATCTGAAACAGAAACTGTTATGACTTCTTTTTTTCTTTTGTTATTGTGCCTCGATTACCTAGTCTGTATCTTATTTTCCCTTGACTGTTTTAGTTACTTAAGTGTTTGTTTGTTACAGTTCTAACTATATTCTAAACTCAGAAGCAACCCAATCCCATTCATGTAGCTTCTGTACCAATTACACAGAAACACTAAGTGTTCAGAAACTGAAACATGTTATTTTTTTTCTGTATTGCTTCTTCAGTTGTTTTACTTCTGTTTCTTTTCTAAGCTCACTTACAACTCCTCCCATCTTTGTACTTCTTAGTTAATGTTTTGTCAACCCTTTAAACCTAAGAACAACCTAGAGCAATCTTATCAATACTCTGAAACGAGTTCATAGTGAAATCAGAACTGGAAACTGAAGCTGTAAAACTTGAAATCACAAAACTGATTATTTTCTTTTCTGTCACTTCTTGTTTTAACAAGTTGACTGCTCTTCCCACCTCCACCGGATTAGGTACTAATTAAGTAAGTGTTTTAGCACGGTTTAGGTTGATCATTAAGTTAATACCACTTCTACATCCTCTCTGGAGGCTAATATACAGAATGCAGAAGTTGCACAGTTTGAGACATGTAACAACTGAAACTTTGACAGACTGTTTTGTTTTATTTTCTGTGGATGGGTTAAGTTTGGAGATAGCTCACCTCTTCCTCTTAGCTGATCTCCTGTTGTTCTTTGGCTCATTGTACAGCTTCCAACACTTGGGTTATCCAACAACAACTGAGGCAATCAAGTTAAGCTTGGTAAGCCAGAGATAAGGAAAGGGACTGAAGTAAGCAGAGACAGATTTGGGAGGTTTTACCTTGGGTTAGAATTCAGACTGGTGGGCTACAGCTTATGGAGGGATTTTCCTTGGGCAGAAGAGTACAAGTTTCGAGTTTCCAAGTGCCCCACTCCTACCTAGCATGTGCTGTCCTTATGTGATACAGGAAACAGTCAGGGAGACTGGTGCATGGGTTTTCAGACAAAACCAAACAGAGAATAGTAGGGAATTTGTTGCAGCCTCTTACCTCGTTAGTCCTATGAGCTTAGTGATTCAGTTTCCCCAAGGGCGTGGGCACCAGCTTGAACAGACAGACAGGAGAGAGTGGAAGACTTAGTTCACTGATAAGAACAAAGGACGATGCTAGTGTAATTAGTCAGTTTATTGCTCAAACAGAAATGAAGAAAAACACAAGAGGAGGGCGATGCAACCCAGTAGCATTACCATGAATGCAAGAATCAGAGAGGAGTGATCTCTGAATCGTGCAAAGACTGGTGCATGCCCGAGAAGAGAAGGGATGATCTGTGGGTTTGTGGGTTATGAATGAGATGGCACAAAGCACGGTGGGTTCATGCAGGAGCTAGATCAGTCTCTAGTGGTGACAAGTCCCGATAGGAATTTTGTGAGAGTTTGAATCAGACAGGTTGGTGTGTGGAGGTTTGTAAAACCGACTCTGTGCATAAAACTTTGAACATAACCAGACTTTGTCTGCTGACTGAGGGTGCTTGTGGTCTGCCATAAAGGTCCTCCTGGTTCACGATGCTACAGAGGAAGTGGAGTATGGAGGATGGAGTTAATTATTGGGTTATGAGGTGTTGGTTTCGGTTTATAGAGATTAGCGAGGAGAACTCCCTGCAGATGCATAAGTTTGTCGTTGTTCTTTTTTTTTTATTACTACACATTACAGAGATTGAGAGGGCGAGGGATTCAGGAGGGAACAGGGACTGAGCTGTCCCAATTTACAAGAGGGATTATGGGCGTTTGATTAAACTACTTCTATCGTTTCCCTCTAGTCTCTGTATATTTTTTTTCGTTGTTCGAATCGGTTCTTCATCGAGGAGGAAGAAGAAGGCGATACAGTTGGTTCCTTCTTTTTTTTTGTATTTACTCCGTTGATGGAATACTAGTTTTAGTTCGCGTGTCTTAGTTATCGAGTATGATCATAGCTCAACCGGTTAAGACATTCACTAAGCATACGAGAGGTACGGGGTTCAAACCTCAGCGGGAGTGTCTTTACCCCTTTTTCCTTCTTTTTTTTTATAAGTTATACATGATTATTTATATATGTACGACTATATATTATATCGTGTTATTATATATTTTTTTGTAACGAAGCTATGCGACGTTATTGTCACTTATTTACAACGTTACAATATCGTAATGTTACGTACGTGTATTTTCGTATTCGTACACACATATATATATATATATATATACTAGATTTAATTGTTCGTACATTATTTTATGTCCGAATTATAAAACGAGTTATGATTTTATGCAGTTTAATGTTCAGGGGTATTTCATATCGGGTCCAAAGCAACCGGGCAACAAAATTGATGTATTCCTACAACCTTTGATAGAGGATCTACAACTCTTGTGGAATGAAGGGGCTACGGTTTACGACTCATTCAGTAAAGAGGACTTCAATTTACGTGCTATGTTGTACTGCACAATCAATGATTACCCCGCCTATGGTAATCTTTCAGGCTATTCAATCAAGGGGGCGTTGGCGTGTCCGATTTGTGGTGAAAACACTTGTAGCATTCGCTTGAAACATAGTGGCAAAACCGTGTATATGGGCCACCGAAAAATGCTTCCAAAAGGACATAAGTATCGAAAGATGGCGAAAGAGTTCGATGGGAAAACTGATCACAGCGTGGCGCGCCAGCCTTTGACAGGTACAGAGATTTACAAAAAGTTGGATAATATTGTGAACAACTTCGGGCCGCCAACCAAAAGTGGTGAAAAAAGTGTCTGGAAAAAGAAATCAATATTTTGGGAACTACAGTACTGGCAGCATCTGGAGGTTAGACATTGTATCAATGGGATGCATGTCGAGAAGAACGTGGGTGAAAGTATCACTAGCACCCTTTTGAACATAAAAGGAAAGACAAAGGATCATTTGAAAGGAAGAAAAGATTTAATTGAGTTGGGCATACGCATAGAGCTTGGCCCGCAAGAACGTGGAAAACGCACATTCTTGCCTCCTGCCTGTCACACTCTGTCTAAAGAAGAGAAACATAGTCTATGCAGTACCCTTTACAACATCAAGGTGCCATCAGGTTACTCCTCAAACATAAGAAACCTAGTTTCCATGACAGATTTCAAATTAGTAGGAATGAAATCTCATGATTATCATGTCCTACTTCAAGAATTTTTGCCAATTGCACTACGTGGGATCTTGCCGGATGCTTTTTGGATGCGTATCCCGGCCCAGAGAAGAAGAGATCAGCGCGCCGGCGAATCCTGTCAGAAGTACAAGGGTATGTTCTAGATAAATGTTTAATGTTACTATAATAATCAATTAGTAATTATCTTTACATTTATGCTTTACTGTTTGTGTGTGAAGGGTAAGAATCCAGTGAGTCGGGGTGCAAAAGGTAAGAATCCAGCGCCCGTCCGGGGTCGCACTAGGACTTCTAAGGCGCCTAAAAATAAGCTCGCACTGGCACAAAAACTTGTTAATGTTTTGGGGGCCAAGCAGATGAATCTCTACGACAAGATCATGTTGAAGTCATCTCAAACTAACAACTTCATGATGACACTTCCAAAGTCGATGTTTCACTACGAAGAAGATATGATCACGACAATCAACTTTGAGGACATCAGAGAGATGATGTGTGGAGATTATCTGAACATTAACATTATTCAAGCTTTTTTAAAGTAAGAGTTCTTTCCTCATACTGTAAAAACATATAGAATAAGTATCTATGAAGTTGCATTGGCTAACTTTTTATAGTACATGTGATATAATAGAGGTCTGCTTGAGAGATGTGCTGAGAAGGACATGACCTCCATTACTGCGGTGTGCCCAGAGCGTTTATCATACGACTCAGTCACTAGGGACCCGGGGAGGTTTTGTAATTACATGATTCATTGCTTCAATGTTGCTGATCGACAGAATAAATTATTCATTCTAATGCCGTGTCACCAAATGTGAGTTCTGATATAAAATTACATACTAATTAGCTAACTTTTTTACCTTCATTTCTCATTTCATTTTGTATTTGACATTGTAGCCACCACTGGGCTTTGTTTATATCTGCGCTGCCACCGCTACTCTGCTCGTTCTAGATCCACTAGGGCAGTGGACAGAATTCAACACTGAAGACTTAATCAAAGAGTAAGTTTTTATTACTATTTAATTGTTTGTAAGTTTTTTGAACCAAAATTAATGTACTTGTTCATTTTGCTAAACGCTTTTGTTAATATATGTAATTGTTGTTACAAAAAACCCCACAGGGAGAGTTTGGTGATTTGACGGTCGATTACATCAAGGTTTGGTAATTCATGTATTTCATTCGTGCTGCTATTATCTTTGTACAATTGTTTTACATTTGTGAATTTTGGTGATTTAGTGCCCTACCCAAAAGGATTCTAAGAGTTGCGGGTACTACGTGATGCGGTATATGTACGAGTTCTGCGGGTACTTCCCGAGTTTTAAGAATGATAAAGACAAGGTAATACGAACATTGTATTGTATTTGATTCTTTCGGCAGATTTTTTGTGTCTTTATCTTAATCTCATTATGTGTTCCATTCCTTTTCTTGTTGCAGATTAAAGAGCATTTTGCCAAATTCTCGACTTACCATCCAAACGACATGTTGCATGTCAGAGAGAGCATGTCAGCCATGTTTATGAGAATGGAGTGGTAGACTAGCTAGCTCTGATGCTGCTATGATGGATTTTGTTTTTCACAGTTTTCTGCACCGTTTTTGTACTGTTTTACACTTCTATTTTACGCTATTTCTTGCTGGGAGTCATCCTAGCTGTATCTACCATGTATAGGTTACACTGCTACCTTTGTAGCCCTCTGATTCTGCTAGTTGTTGCTATAACAGATTCTAGCTGTTGTATTGAATATTTTTTGTAATGAACTGCTAGCTACTGCTGCTGTAACAGATTGTAGTTGGCGTGCGCGTGCCAAAGGACTTTAGATTATGGTTTTACCAATAACCGTAATGTAAAGTCAATGACACGCGGGACGGAAAAGGGCCTTTAATTACGGTTTTAAACCGTAATTAAAGACGTCACCATCTTTATTGACGCCCGCGTAGATTACGGTCCAGAACCGTAATTATACACGGTTTTGGACCGTAATTAAAGGCTCGCGTTCCACCAGTGATGCGTCGAACTCGATCGGTAGGTAGTCCTCAAAACGATCTTGAACCTGAGATTGAGAGATTTCTCCACCAAAGAAGGCGACAACAACAAATTGAGATGACAAATAGACAAACTCTCTGTGAATACCAGCAACCGTCGGTCGAAGGAAGGCCCTCCGCTATTGTCCTTCCTCAAGTTACACAAGCTGAACTAGATGTCTGGCAATTCAAAACGAGTTTCATCACCACACTCTACCACCAGGGACAATACAACGGGCTAGATTCAGATGATGCTCCACACCATATATCTGCATTTCTTGATTTCTGTAACACTTTTAATAAAACAGGAAATCTGAACGAGCGCATCCATCTGCAATTGTTCCCTTATTCATTAAAAGATGGCGCCTCCAGGTGGCTGAGAAGTTTACAACCCAGCAGCATCCACAGCTGGGCCGAATTAGCAAACAAATTTCTGGCAAACTACTATCCTCCGTTCAAAACAAGAGAAAAAAATGCTGAGATCACAAACTTCTATCAAGAACCAGGCGAGTCTCTTTATGATTCATGGGATAGATTCAAAGAATTACAGATATTATGCCCACACCATGGTATGAGTAGCCAGGAACTTGTGTTATCAGTATTTAGAGGTTTAAATGATTCTAATAAATTGTTGCTAAGCTCCTCATCTAGAGGAAATTTTATGAAATTGACCGGAGAAGAAGCAGTTGAACTACTGGATACCATGACTACCAGCACTAGACAATGGTGTAAAAACAAGGGAAGAGGTGAAGCAAAGAAAGAAACCTGAATGTACAGTATTCCCTCGCAGGATCATGTATCTGCTCAACTAGCTGCACTTACAAAAGTTGTGGAGAAACTGACGCTAAATCAACCACAACAAAAAGTTGTGAAGGCGGTGGCCACTTCCCCATATTGACTCCTTGTTGCGAAAACTTTGGAGGAGCTCGTGAAACCCCAGACTGCGATGGTTCAGGTTTCAACAGGACCCTTGAGGAGGTAAGTTTAATTAACAACAGACCAGGGAATCCCTATCCGAACTCATACAACTAAAAAAATTGGAGGAGCAATCAACAACCATGGAGGAATTATGAGCCACAGACGAGCGACCAAGGATTCAACCAAAATCGACAACCTCAATACAACCGACAACAGGAGCAGCCAACCAACTCACAAGGAGATATGGGCGAACTGAAAAGCATGATGAATCAGCTTCTAAAACAAGGTCAGGTAACAAATTCAAAATTTGCTGAGATAGAAGCTAAAGTTGCTGATCAGGCTACCATAACCACAAATTTAGAAAGACAGATAGGTCAGATTTCACAACAACTTGCTCAAAGACCAACAGGGTCACTCCCGAGCCAGACTGATCCAAATCCAAGGGAGCATGCAAAATCAATAACCCTGAGAAGCGGAAAAGAGCTGATATCTAATGCCCCTGAAGTTGAGAAGGAATCTGACGAACAAAGAAATCCTCAATCTGACAAAGAAGACATAACAATTCCCAAGGAGAAGGAGTCTCCTGCATCCCTTACTATTAAACCATCCCAAGTTTCATATGATATTCCAATTCCATTTCCTGATAGATTTAGGAAAAAGAATTTAGATTACCAATTTGGAAAATTTCTTAACATATTTAAGAAATTAACTATAAATATTCCTTTTTCTGATGCCTTAACACAAATGCCTATTTATGAAAGATATTTTGTCTAACAGGCGGTCCTTACAGGAAAATGACACGGTATAATTAACCGAAAGAGTGTCTGCAGTACTCTTAAAGAAGCTACCACCGAAATTGGGAGATCCAGGTCTTCCCATCATTCCCTGCGCGATAGAAGATATAAATTATGGTAACGGGTTGTGCGATTTAGGAGCCAGTATTAACTTAATGCCTTTATCTATCTTTCAAAAATTAGGTATAGGTCATTGCTCTCCTACTTCTGTGCAGCTACAACTAGCTGATCATTCCATAATCTACCCTAGAGGGAAAGTTGAAGATTTAGTGGTTTCTGTTGGCAAATTTATTTTTCCTGCTGATTTCATTGTTATTGACACTGAGGAAGATAAAGATGTTCCACTAATTCTAGGTAGACCTTTTATGAGAACTGCCCGTACTTTAATTGATGTTGAAGGAGGTAAAAAATTGTGAGACTTCATGATGAACAGGTAGTTTTTGACATGACCCGGAACATGAAGCGTCCTTCTGATACACAAATCTGTTTTTCCATAGATATTGTTGACTCTTTAGTACAGGAGGTGTTCCTCAGCAAAGATGAAGAAACGATTTTGGAAAGATGTCTCATGGCATCTTGTGAAACTGATGATGAAAATCTTGATATTGCTCTCATGGCTGAAGAGTTGAACAAGAGACAACCATATTTCCGTGCCTACCAACAAAAATCAGCCAGTAGAAAGGAATGCAGATAGACCAAAGCCTTCCATTGAGAAAGCACCTACAGTAGAAATGAAACCTCTTCCCCCTCATTTGAAATACACTTTTTAATAGAACCATCTGATTTACCAGTTATTATATCATCTAAATTGACAGATGTGCAGGAAAAGCAACTTTTAAGGGTGCTACGCAATCATACGACCGCTATTGGTTGGTCGATAGCAGATATCGAAGGAATAAGCCCATATTTGTGCTCTCATCGAATTTATATGGAAGATGATTTCAGGGCATTGGCACAACCACATAGGCGTCTCAACCCCGTTCTAAAAGAGGTAGTCAAAAGGAGGTAATAAAACTACTTGACACTGCAATTTTATCCCATTTTAGATAGCAATTGGGTGAGCCCAGTACATGTGGTACCAAAACAGGGAGGAATAACTGTGGTTCCTAACGAAAAAGGTGAGTTGATTCCTCAACGCACTACTACTGGTTGGCGGGTTTGCATTGACTACAGGAAATTGAATACTGCCACACGTAAGGATCATTTTCCCTTGCCCTTTATTGACCAAATGCTGGAAAGGTTAGCAGGTCAGGATTACTATTGTTTTCTAGATGGCTATTCAGGATATTTCAACATCCCAGTTGCTCCAGATGATCAGGATAAAACTACTTTTACATGTCCTTATGGAACATATGCTTATAAATGAATGCCATTCGGATTATGTAATGCCCCAGCTACTTTTCAACGGTGTATGATGGCTATTTTTTTAGACTACATTGAAAAATGTATAGAAGTCTGTATGGATGACTTCTCTATCTTTGGATCAACATTTGAAACTTGCCTGGAGAATCTCGATCTTATTTTGGCTAGGTGTGAAGACACAAATCTAGTCCTGAACTGGGAGAAATGTCACTTCATGGTTCGAGAAGGGATTGTGCTAGGACATAACGTGTCTTCAAAAGGTATTGAGGTGGATCGCGCTAAAATTGAGGTAATAGAAAAACTCCACCTCCTACTACTGTCAGAGGTATCCGAAGTTTTCTTGAACATTGTAACACCCCAACTCAATCCAGATGTGGTCTCGCAACTTAACAGTATATATAAACATGTCAAAGCGGAATTCTTTACAATCCAGGACCTTGCCACGGTCTGACTACAGAATATACCAAACATTAGTACAACAACCTTAACCAATTACATATCCTTCTTACAATCCCCTCACATCCTATACATCTTACTAACTCAATTGCCATACGAGTGTACAAGCACAACTCGTAGGCCACACTTAACCCGTAACACTTGTACCCCTTCTTACTCTCGCGACGGCCGCTTCCTGATGTACCTGTGTAGTAAAAATAGCCCCCAAAGGGGGTCATCACGAATGCTGGTACGATCCTCTCATGGGCCCCAAGCTAACGTGGCTACGACGACTAATTGTCGATAGCATGGAGGTTGATTAGATGCACAACATAATAGAAAGTGCAGTAAACAACAACTCAGATATGAACAACCAAAGTTCACACTCAATGAACGACTTAAATGCGTTCCCTTAATTAGAGAGTTAATTATTTAACTCCTTAAGTAATGTTCCCTCTTAATCTGTCCATCTTTATCTCACCTCAATCTTAGTCTTATCATAATCTTAGAAACAACCATCCTTTAATAAGGAGTGGATGTAACTTACCTTAATCTTAATAATACAAACCATCCTTTAAGAAGGAATGGTTGCAACTCATCTTAACCTCACCTTAATCTTAATCTTAATAATACAAACCATCCTTTAAGAAGGAATGGTTGCAACTCATCTTACCTCACCTTAATCTTAATCTTAATAATACAAACCATCCTTTAAAAAGGAATGGTTGCAACTTATCTTAACCTTACCTTAGCCTTAATCTTAACTTAATCTCAATATACAAACCGTTCCTGGAAGGGAATGGTTGTAGCTTAATTCGAACCTGGGATTTAGGTGATCCCACCGCACCATCTTAATGCCACTTACTCTGGACGGGAGTCCAGCGCAGCTGAGCGGCAACCGACCCTAGGCTACAAGTCCGAAGACAAGTCCTTAATCGGAGGTCGAATCTGCTATAGATACGACCCCCTTTCCTTAGCATGCATGACCGGAGATCGGTCCCGGGTTTCCTCACTCAAGTTCCAGTTAGTAGTAATCTCAAGACCCTGTTTGTTGGTTAACCTCTTTCGGTTCATATCGTCCCTTATTAGGGGCGTTCCTTAGTCTCACTCAATTCCTTACTAAACATTGGTTAGTAAGTTCTCACGGTATGTGTGTTAGTTTTCAAACATCACACAACAATACAGTAAATATAATATATTCCGGTTGCATGCTTTATCTTGTTTAGTGAGCACACAAAACAAATAGCACACAAGCCGAGGGACACCTCGTTAGCAAGCAGGTCACAAGAGAACTATACCGTTCACCGTTGGTCGTTCGGTTGCTTACTCTCTTCTGGAGTCCAAATCCCCAAGTCCTAAAACATTCATTCAGTTTTAGGTTGTTAATCACTTAACTTAATCCAAATTACTTAACTTGCTTAACTTACTTAATCCCTTAATGATTCCCACCTAACACCTCTTAAGTCTTACAACTTAATCTTACAACTTAACCTTAAAATTTTAAGTTTATACTTAACTTAACTTAATCCCTTAAGTTCCTAGGGTCCTAATCATTACCACCCTACCAAAGGTATACCTTATTACCTATTACCTTTCTTAGAATTTAAAATTTCCCTTTTTTTTATTTTTAGGCCCGACCGAACTTCCGACCGACCTTACCTAAGGTCGGTCCATTCGAGAACACTTCTCCATTTGAAAATTCTACCCCGACCGACCTTGCAAGTCCGGTCCCCAAGGTCGGTCCATTCCGAGAGTTTCCCCGAGGGAAATTTAATCTCGGCCGAACTTGCCAAGTTCGGTCCTATGTTCGGTCGATTCAGAGAGTTATTACCGTACAAAATACATGCCCGACCGACCTTGTAAGTCCGGTCCCAAGGTCGGTCCATTCAGAAACTTTCTCCGGTAGTGTAAACTGAGCTCGACCGACCTTGCAAGTCCGGTCCTAACGTCGGTCGGCTCCAGAACCTTGTTTCTAAATTCTCTTTTCAACTCCAAACTTCTCCTCATATATCCTAATATGTTATAACCTCATTTGGGCACCTCAAATACACCTTAAGCCCTCCTCTAAACACATTAAATCTTCCACCAAGATCCACCTTAGTCATTATGCATTTTCCTTGTAATAATGCTAACACTTGTAATGTTTTCCTCACCACTATAACATCATCTCCCAAGCATCTTTCACCATCGAAAATTCTTTTATGCATTTACTTAAAATTCCTTCACAAGCTTAAGCTTCCATCCATCAACACCTTATTTCCTTCCTAGTTGTTTACCAACACTTGCCTAAGTCCTAAATACTCAATTACATTCTCTTGATTCCTAAATCCTTCAAAGTAATGCCTAAATCATTATAACTCATTACAACACTTTATCTCACCCCTTTTTCATCAAGACAACCTCTAAGACTTCCTAGTACTTCCTTAGTCATTAAATTCCCTTAGAACATATCAAAATCACCTTAAGCATTACACCTTCTCCTTAAACTTATGCACAAGTCTTACATTCCTCATCTCATGATTTTGGGTGTGTTCAAAAATACTCACCATTCCTCTAATTCCTCCTAGACATCTCTAGGTCATTCTAAACCTCAAGAACTCCTTAGTTAACTAATCTCCACTCAAATTCCTCATAATGACTCCTAGTAAATCCTAGGTCATATTAATTCACCACCATCGCCTAAACACTTATTTTCTACTCAAATTTTGCCATAGCACCTCTAGCATCATAGCATGCCCAAACACATTATTTTTCCTCATTTAACCATCTCACACACCTCAAGTCCTTTCTCATCATATCTCATCACCAAACCAACTCATTCACAACAAACTCAATATATTGCAATAATCTTAAATTGCATAGCACTAAGGCTCTTAAATGACATGGCTCTTAGGCCCTTAAATGACTTAAACTTAAACACTGAATTTCCCACATATATAAGCTTTCAACCTGCAAATACACTCATCAATCTTATAGTAGTTATAATGCTCTTAAAATCCACCTTAAACTATATTACTAACTCATTCTCATTAGCTCCTTAATCACAAGTTCATAAGCTTGTTTAAGTTCTTTTTCTTAGGTTATATAACCCAATACACAATGTAAGCTCTAAGCTACATTGGTACTTATCTAAAACTCATTCCTTAATCTTAAACCACCATTAGGTAAGCATTTTACCTTGTTTTCTCAAGCTTATCTTAATCTCCTCCTTAGACCTTCTTCTTGCATAGATCTCGACCACCACTTAAATTCCCCTTGCCAATGTTCTAATCAATATTCAATTACTCATATGAGTACTAAACAATGCACTAACCTCAAGGAATGAAAACCTAGGTTTGAAATGTGTTCTAAAGCATAAAAGTGGATGATTACCTTGAAGTCTCAAAGTAGACTTGGGCATTGAATGAAATAGGACCTCCACTAGTCCTTGGTGAATAAATCAAGCTAGAACAAGGCATAAAAACATAGCCCCATGAGAAGGAATTTTCGGCCATGTACAAGAAATGATGGAAACATGGTTTTTCTTACATTTTCTTTACCTTAAGAGAATGGAGAAGCTAATGAGCTCTTCGAACTTGATTTTCCTCCATCAATGGAGTTTCCTCTTGGCACCAAAATGGAGCTTTGAAATATTTGAAAAGATAGAAAGATAGGTCTTGGCCTAACTAAGAGAAATATGTGTTTAGTTTTTGATTTGGAGCTAAAATGAGTAAGTAGACAAGGCAAGGTGGTGTTGCCATGGGTGCTGCTCCTACGTGAATGAAGGGAGGAAGAAGATGGTGGAACCGTGTGAAGAAGAGAAATGAAGAGAGAGAAGAAGAAAGGTGGCTAATATAAGGTATTTGCTTTAATAAAGCAAATAGTACTCTTTTGCTTATCTCTTCTTTTCTTCCTTATTTGACTACTTATGGTGACTCATCCTCCCTTAGAAAAACCGGCCCCCTCATTATGAACAAGATATTTATGGTCTTGTTTGACCAACTAATTGACTTAAGTTGATTAAAACTTAAACTAGTCACTATTTGGCACTATTCACTAATCAGTGCACATATTTCTGAAATTTTTGATTTCCCATTGATTTAGACCTCCTAATGTGATACTAATTAGTACACATGTTGATTAAAGAGTAATGATGGACATTTAGCCACTCAAAACTCAATTCTAAGACAATTTCTCAAAAATGTGCTTTAAGACTTCTTAAAGCACATTTTGTGTTTTAACTTGTTTTCAAGCTTGGTTTTCTTTGCTAATTGATTTAAAATGACCATTAGAATATTACTAAGGTCTTATCATGATATTTGGGTACTCACCCAAGTCTCTCCAAGCTTAGAGCACATTTTTGCCCTAATTGCCCTTAAGGCTCTTTTTGTGTTTTCCTTGGTTTAAATTGTCTACCAATCTTTCTAAGGCATATTTTAGCCTTTCTACATCATGATTTGATGTTTACATAGCATACTTAGGTTTGGGGTATTTCAATCTACCCCCCTTAAAAGAAATTTGTCCCCAAAGTTCCCATGCATCTTATCTTATTAGAATACATGTCTTACCTCATTCCTTAGATCATATAGATCATACTTATGTATACTTAATCTCATTGGATCATTAGATCAGCCATATTCTTATACTTAAATATCACACAACATGCTTAAGCATGTGTAGCACTCAAAATTCCTTTTGTTCCTTTTTGATGATTAAAACATTCACATAACTTCCAACGTATTATCCCATGTCACCGGTCCGTAGACAATGGCTCATTCGTCCTCGTCACCATGGGCCAGAATACAAAACACGCTGCTCCCCATGTCACCGGTCCGAAGACAAAGGCTCGTGCGTCCTCGACTTCATGGGCGAGACTCAGTAAAAAGGTAATCCTTTTTACGAGGTCATGTGAGGAATAATTCTCTAGTTAAAAATACAATCAACTCCAATTTCATTTTATCTTAAGGCCTCTATCCTTAGTGTGATTTAATTGTGACCACTGGTAGGGAGTTTCAGGAATCATCCTACCCTGATGTGATCAGCATCAGTGTAGAACCATCCTTCCACTCCAATTTGTGTTCGGTTTCCCTTGATCCCTAGAAAATCAAGTTCCACCTCCCACGTCATTTTCAAACATCCAAATAATTCACTCATGTCCAATTTTCTATCTTTTTAGTTCTTCTAATCATAATCAATTCATCTCCAAAGTGTGGACTAGTCCATCAAATATTCCCGATTCATCTCTTAGTAATTACCTCAAGGTTTAAATTCCTACTAAGTTCTATAACTGTCCCATACTAATTTCACCATCTTATATCTCATAGCATTCCAATTTCCTTTCCTCATACTCATATCAAATATTATCTCATAGTGTTATCTTATTTTTATCCCACACATAGTCATATCGACTCATATCTCATATATTCCTTAAGTCTCCTTAATCCTCTTCCTTAATTCTCTTACTTGTACTCACACTGGAGTTAACAAGGTAGGTACTTAATATGTATGGTATTCACATCTTCTGTGTGCAATAACCATAATTTATCTCAAAATGTTTATGTAAAACATATTCTCAAATTATTTTGTGCTATGCACACCGTAGTTTATGTACTCAGTACACAAACATACGCTAAGCGGTTTTCGCTCTACCCCCTTAAAATGGATTACGCCCACGTAATCAACATTACATGATCTTTGAACATAAGTTCAAGATGTCTAATTCTTACCAAGCATTCTACCTTCCATGTCATCTATCTTACTTAGAATTTGATTGGGAATGACTTAGTCTCTGTATCGAGGATTCTTAACGGTACTTATACCATTTCCTTAACTTAGTTTGGTTAATCTCAAAGGTAGTGATCTGCTAGCTTCCGCTGCACCACTCTGATGTTCTTAGGCTTAACTGCTTCACTTATGTTTTTATGCATTGTATATCCTCCTGCCTCCTTACAGTTTAGGTATATTGGTCTCTCAATGGACACGTGTTATCTTTATATATACACGGCCTTAATGAGTTGTAACTCGTCTATCTATTCTCCTTGAAGATCTTATGTTCATACTCTTAGTGTTTTCTCGAATGTCTAAGTTGTTCTCTCCAACTGACCTTTGGTTTGAGGATGATCCTCAATCTGAAACTACTGTTTAGTGCTTATTGCACTTTACGTTTAATCTTATTCATCTTAAGACATGTCTTATGTCTATACTTAACAATCGTGCTTCTCGCACTTTGTAGTCCTTAATTATTTGTTCTCTGATTCCTTGCGTTGCTGGTTCAACTGAATTCTTCTCTTTGACTGTTTGTGGTAATGGCTGCTCTTGTCTAATCTTGTGTCGTTGTTCGTGGTACGGAGTCGACTACCTCCCGTGTTCCTTACACCACTTGTTTACATGCATGGGGTACCTTACTGGTACATTACTACTTACCCAACTAACTCATAAATGAGCGTGTCAGGCCTGCAAGCCCCTGTGGGGTGCAGTCGTCCCACGTCTCGTTTTAGTAAACTCATAGTGTCCGTCACACGTTTAGCTATTGTTAATTATGAAGTATTCTGTTGTCGATCTCTCTTTCATCGTCCCATAATAACATTTATTGTTCTTCTTGAAGTTAATCAAGGGAAGTCCATTTACTGTGTTCTTGGTATGGTATGCTCTAGCTCCTTCCTGTATTCCGTATTGATTCGGTCACTTAATATCTGAGGTCTCTTTCCGTAGAGCCTCTTATCTTGTTTCTCATATTTATGCTACTAGGAATGCACTTCCAGTTCCTTAAGGAATGGATAGTGTGCTTCCTGTGAAATCTTACCTAACGAGGTCCAGACTACTGGCATCAATCCAGGAACAAATCCGTGCGGCCTTGGGCCAAAGCGGACAATATCTCACATGTGGGCTGTTTGTCTGGGCTGTCACAGACATGCTGGTTTTTATAGAAGATTCATTAAAAACTTTTCCAAGATTTCTAAACCTCTCTGTACTTTACTGACAAAAGATGCTAAATTTCAATTTTCTGATGAATGTCTAGCAGCTTTTAATTTGTTAAAAGAAAAAATTGTTTCTGCTCCTATCGTTGTATCACCCGACTGGTCCCAAGCTTTCAAAATCATGTGTGATGCCAGTGATTATGCGATGGGTGGTGTTTTGTGCTAAAAATTGGATAAAGTTCTGAGAGTCATTTATTATGCTAGTCGTACTTTAAACGACGCTCAGAAAAATTACACCACCACGGAAAAAGAATTGCTGGCAGTTGTCTTTGCTTTAGATAAGTTCCGTCCATATTTATTGGGTAGTAAAGTTATTATTCATACTGATCATTCTGCCCTCAAGTATTTATTTGCCAAAGTAGATGCTAAACCCAGGTTGATAAGATGGATACTTCTCTTGCAAGAATTCGACATAGAAATAAGAGATAAGAAAGGTATACAGAATGTCGTGGCTGATCACTTGTCAAGGATGGAGGCACCAGAAGACGAAAGACCCATCAATGAGTCTTTCCCTAACGAGGCAGTATTCGTAATCCAAACGGTTGGAGGCCCTTGGTTTGACAATATTGCTAACCATCTGGCCAGGAAAATCATCCCAGCTGATATGACATATCAGCAGTGAAAAAGGTTCTTTTCAATTGTCAAACATTATTTATGGGATGATCCATATCTCTTCAAAATCTGTGCAGATGGAATTATAAGGAGATGTGTCCCACAGATGGAAATCTGAAATATCCTTCTCCATTGCCATTCTAGAGAAACCGGCGGACATCACGGTGCAGCCCGTACAGCTGCTAAGGTACTTTAATCCGGTTTCTATTGGAACACCCTTCCCAAAGACTGTCATGCTTTTGTGTCTACTTGTGATCGGTGCCAACGGCAGGAAACATTTCTTGCCGCCATGAACTACCCTTGAACAATATGCTAGAAGTTGAACTATTTGATGTCTGGGGAATTGACTTTATGGGACCCTTCCCAAATTCTTTTGGAAATTTATACATCTTAGTAGCAGTCGATTATGTCTCTAAATGGGCGGAAGCCTTTGCTTGGTCTACTAACGATGGTAAAGTTGTAATGAAGTTCATAAAGAAAAATATTTTCACTAGATTCGGTGTTCCTAGAGAAATAATCAGCGATGGTGGATCTCACTTCTGCAATCGCCAGTTTGATGCTCTCCTGAAGAAATATGGAGTCAGACATAAGGTTGCTCTACCATACCATCCTCAAACAAATGGTCAGGCTGAGATAACAAATAGAGAACTAAAATGGATTCTGCAAAAGACGGTGAGCGCTTCTCGAAAAGATTGGTCCCTTCAATTGGATGACGCGCTCTGGGCATACCGCACGCATTCAAAAACCTATTGGCATGTCACCCTACAAACTAGTTTTTGGGAAGGCATACCACTTGTTTGTTGAATTAGAGCATAAATCTTATTGGGCTCTGAAGGTGTTGAACTTTGATCTACTACAAGCCGGTGAAAAAAGGAAGTTCCAATTAACTGACTAGAAGAACTTAGGAACGACTCATATGAGAATGCAGTGATTTATAAAGAAAAGACCAAGTGTGGCATGATAAGATGATTGCCAAGCGAGAATTAAAAACAGGAGATCAGGTCCTTCTTTATAACTCTAGACTTAAGTTCTTCCCAGGTAAGTTAAAATCCTTCTGGTCTGGACCATTTACAATAATATCCACCTCTCCATGGAGCTGTGGAATTGGACAATAAAAAAGGAGGATCGTTTAAAGTAAATGGAGCTCGAATCAAATTATTTATGGGAACCACGTTAGACAACGAAGAGGCTTCTGCGCTTTCTCAAAGACCCAATCACACCTTAAAACACTCAAGTATGGTCTAGCCAAAGACCATAAAGATGGGCAGCTTGGTAGGAGGCACCCTACTATCTATCTTTTTATTTTATATTGTGCTTATATTTGTTTTTATCTTTTTTAAAAAAAAAATATAGTGAAAAAAAGAGGAGGAGAACGAGGAGATTAACTTGAGTTCTTCTGGCTGTTTAGAAAATTTATTACAGGAACATCTTGCACATTCCTACAGCTGAACTCAAGTGTGGGAAGCTACACTACATACTCTGCAAAACTCTGGGGAGTACACTATCCATACCCTACTCTTTAAATTTTTAATATTTCCTATTACCATGCTTTGTGATCATTACCCAGGAAGTTTGTATGCCCTGTTATTTTAATTCTTTCTATGCAATGAGGGCATTGCTTTGGTTCAAGTGTGGGGGAGAGATAATTTGGACACTGTGTTTAAATTTGTTAAGTAATTAATAATAAAAAGGAGCCATAGAGGGAATAATGCCGGTATTAACAGGTTTTAAGGGTACACAAAAAAATACTCTGCTCCTTACTCAATGCTAAAAAATTGAGAAAATTATCATTTGACTTTTGTTTTTAACTTTGAGCCTGGATTTGAATTGGAATGAAATGGTGGAAAAAGAACAAGGCAAGGTACTCCTCTGATCCAGACAGGCATATTCTGATCCTAAACAGGCCTCGTCCACTCAGTTATTAAGTTCTTAGGGGTGCTTCATCACCCGGCTACCTAAGGTACTCGGTATCTGGGATAGTAGACCCAAAACCGCTACAAGGGTGGAGAGAAAAGTCTGAGGTTAAAGAAAAATGAACTTCAAAATTGAGGTATCTTTGCATTCTGTAACAAAATGATAGAAACTTCTTCATTATGGATCATGATATGTGGCATTGAAAGGTATAATGGAATAAGATTTTACTTCATGCCCCTTGTCGTTCAAGGAAATGTGAAAGAAAATGGTGGATTGGCTCAAGGTTAGAAGCAAAATTCTCATGGTACTGCTTCTCTTTCTTTTGTAGGACTTCCGGGTTATTCTCGGAAACAGAGAAAATATATTTAAGAAACTTGCTGTTCTTAGTACCCTTTAAAAATCTGAAAATTTTGGCAATTACCTCTTATGTGCTCTCCTTACTTGATTATTGTTTTTTTAACTTGTTTAAACATTATGTCAGAAAGATTTGCTTGAGGACAAGCAAAAGATAAGTATGGGGGAGTTTGATAAGTGAGAAATACATAGACATTTACGGGTTCAATCTACCTTATATTTACTTACTTTCACGATAATATTACTCACTTATCGTATGTTTTTCCTAAGATTTATGTTTTGATATGAACTGATATATTTATGTATCAAATGCAGTAAAAAGTCTTGGAATGACATAGTTTACTTCACAAGCTTTCCAACGCAACAAACGGCAAGTGAAACGGAGCTAAAACGAAGAATCTAAGCCCAGTTGAAGATTGCAGAAAAATGAGGAAAAAATAAACATGTCCGCGTAAGCCCCACGCGGACTCAAACACGGACAGGCGTGTCCGAATTGCGGACTCATTCACGGACAAAACAAAGAAGCTTGTCCGCAACGCGGACGTAAACCAGGACTCAATACACACACACACACACACACACACACACCACACACAACACACACACACACACACACACACACACACACACACACCACACGTCTGTATCACGTCTGTGCCACAAACTGAAACTCTGACGCAACAAAAAGAGCGTGTCCGCTTTGCGGACTCAAACTCGGACGTCTCAACTCCTGATATATGTCCGTAAGCGCACAGAAACACGGACACGGGTAAAATGATGCATCAAATCCAGAAATCATGCGACTGAATTTCTGCACTGCCTTCGTTGTTCTTCCTCATTTATGGCTCCTACAAAATATCATTCTACCCCATATGACGTATCAGGCGCCGCATCCCTTGATTTCCTCATGCCGCTTCTACTTGTCCTCTTTCTCCGCCCTTCTTCTATAAAAACCCACTCCTTCTATGATAAAACACACACTGGAGATTGAAGATAATTAGAGAGAACAAACTCCCCAATTACTCACGTTCACCTCAAATCACACTTCCTCCACCCAAATTCCATTTTCCCTCCATACGTCCACATTTCCACATCATTTCCCATCACCAAATAAGCCTAACTCTTTAATTTTCCAGATTCCAGAGGAAGAAGACGATCTGCACAAACCAAGCCGCGTCCTGATTTGTGTCCGCGTGGCCCCACACGGACAAGGCCAACTTTTGCCTTTTGTTTGTTATTCTTCGTTTTACCTGTTTATTATTTTATGAGGTTGGCATAACCACGGAGACAGCCCAGAAGCGAAATAACTCTCCCTAAATAGAGTCTTTCTTTCCTTAAACTTTACTCTGTTTAATGTCTATCTTATTTGTTATGTATGTTCTTATAATTATGTGTGAGTAATAAACCTAGCCTCCGGGTTGGGAAGTGAGCCTATTTTATATAATTGTGTTATGTAGACTTCCCACTATAATCTATTTAAGCAATATTTTGATTCTTGTCCTTAGTGCGCTTTAATCTTTAGGCCAATTATTAAAGTGATATTTGTAGTTCTCTTGTTAAAATGTGGTGCTAAACAAGGTTCTATACATAGGAAGTCAAAACGGGTTAACGACTAGAAGCGTGTCTCACTATAGGTTAATCTGTCTCTAATAGGAATTGTTAATAATGCGATTAATTATAATAACTTAGGCAAGGATTGCAGCTTGTTGTTTAAGTTAATCAGGATTTATTGAACAAGGACCGGTCAATGAACTAATTAAGATTCCTCAGTTTATTACTAAAATGATGGAAGTTTATATTAATATAATTGGATGAAATAGGTGAGCAGAACAACCTAGGGTGCTTCCTTAAAAACAAATAGTTTTACAACCGTTATTATTTCTGTTTTGATTAAGTTTTTATTACTGTTTTGGTTACGTTAAGCTGTAACCACAATCTCCCTAAAAAAGTGATAAGTTCTGGTCAATAGTTTAAATATCGTCCTCAGTTAATTTACAACACTATCAGTTAAACTCCAGCAAGGTCCCTGTTATACCCAAAATTTTGACCCCCTGGGTTAGGGTCTATGGGGTGCTGGTGTTGTGAGAGGCATTTTAATCAATAGTGAGGGATTCAGGCTCGATCGGCGGGTTCCATGGCATGGGGAGCAGATTCGTCATTTTCAGGGGCGTTTTGGTAATCTTAAAGGCTCCTGAGACCTCCTATAAGCTTTCTCTCTCCTCCAAAGGATGCCCAAATCAGCTTGAAATGCTTTGATATTTAACCCATGATAGAGGATGACATTCTAAGCATAATGGCGTTGGAATTTGATTTTTCGAGTTTCCAATAATTTTCTAGCAATTTCTGACTGAATCTGACAAGAAATTAATTTAAAAATATTCCAACAATTAAAAAATTCGGTTCCACCTCAGAAATTCATAATATCCATCCTTGACATGTGGTTAAAATTTCACAGCAAATTCCTTTGGGAAGTCTTTTAATTAAAATATAAAAAATCTACTTTTACTAGATTTTCTTTATCTTTAAGAAAGTCTATATAAGGGGATAGGTTTTTGGATAAAATCAGAACCTCATATTGTGACACCCAGAGAGGGGTCACCTCCCACATCGATCGGGAGAGAGCACGAACCATACCTTATTAGGGTGGGGATACATCCCTTGTGAGACGCGTTTTGGGGCGGAAAACCCCAGGAACAAATCCGTGCGGTCTTGGGCCAAAGCGGACAATATCTCACATGTGGGCGTTTGTCTGGCTGTCACAGATGGTATCAGAGTCAGACCCAGGTCGTGGTGCCAGGGGCCCGCGAGGGCGCTGGGCTCCAGGTAGGGGTAGAGTGTGACACCCGAGAGAGGGGTCACTCCCACATCGATCGGGAGAGAGCACGAACCATACCTTATAGGGTGGGGAATACTCTTCCCTTGTGAGACGGTTTTGGGGCGGAAACCCAGGAACAAATCTGTGCGGCCTTGGGCCAAAGCGGACAATATCTCACATGTGGGCTGTTTGTCTGGGCTGTCACACATATGCTCAAGAACCCTAGAGAGTCAGAAAACACAACCTCCTCACTCTCTCTCACATTTTCCAACACCCGGACACCCAAATCATACCGAAAATCCCCCGAAATCACCATCTAAACACGTTTTCCAATCCCCAAAGCACCAAAAGTCATCAAAACCCCACAAAAACACCACCAAAACGTGAAGAACAGCAAGAACAACCAACAACCAGAAGCCTGGTTCGAAATCCTTTCGGGTCTGCCATCAACGAAGCACTCAACGAATCCCGGTGTGAAGAATCATCTCGAATTCGAATGTAAAACAGGTTACAACTCTACTTTTCTAATTCCCCACGACCTTATTAACTCTCTGTCAAATTTTGGGTTCAAACTAACCTTCGTACGCTTCTGTATTGCTGTTTGTTTAAGCTTCTGTCCAATAACTTGTTTACCAAGTTTCATGCTTAATTCGAATTCAAATTGAAAACTTTCAATCACTAACGTCTTGTACATCTTTCAGGCTACACACCCATAAAATTTGAGCCAAAACACCTTCGGGAACAGCCTCAACGCCGCCATCCGAGGGCAGTCCGCACCCACGGACGTTATGTCCGGGGTCCCGGACTCCCTGTCCGTAAGCTCGGACGCCCACGGACGGCGGCGGGATTTTTTAAATTTTAAAAATTTAGGTTTTCTAATAATGTCCGGGCCCACGGACAGCCTGTCCGTGGCCCGGACTTTACAATTTTCTGTTTTCTGTTTAATTCGACTTTTATTTTCATATAGGTTAACTGGGGTCGTGGTCTCGGACATTAGGTCCGTGGCTACGGACAGAAACAAAATTTGACCTAATTCTGCCTCCGAAACCCTAGTTTAGGTAATTTTAATTTCCACTTTAATTTTCTGTCAAAAAACGTTAAAAAAAAAAACAGAAGCGCGCACCTAGGTTAAAAAAAACTTTGTAGAAAGCCCGTAATTGAACCAAGTAGAGGAAAAACGACCTAGGAAGGGTAATGAAAGTAATTTGAACCCTAATTAAGTCGAATATCAAGCCCCCGAACCCGAACTCTCCTTTCCTAATTTGATATAGGTTAAAATTAGGTGGCGACTCATAATAGGTTCCAGTGAGCTAGCTTAGGTTTTAATAATTATTGTTATATGACTTAGGCTATAAGTGGACCTAAAACCCGATTAGATCCCAATCAAGTTAATCCACTTAGGATAGGGTTTAAAATCGAGGCTCACAGACTGGCGACTCTGCTGGGGACAAATTCTTAATTTAAACTTGTTTAATTTTAAGAAGGAGGGCTTAACTCGAAAAATTGTTCATTTATGGCTTTATTACTTTGTTTGTTTACTTTCGTGCGCACTTTAAATTTTTGCACCCTTGCATCATATGAGAGCGAGGGTCCACGCAAACCAATTCCACCCTGGGACCCATTTGAGGGTCCCCTGCCAGGGACTCACACCTTTTAGGTGATGTGAATAAGTGGGGGAAAAGAGGAGGGTGTCGTCTAACCACACCCCCTTAATACCTGGGCTTTAGCCCTAAGCATTTTCCCGGCAAGTACCTACCTAGCCCATGTTTGGTCAGTCAAAGACCCGACCATAGACGCACGCCTTTAGGTGATGTGAAAAAAGTGGAGAAGCCCAAAGAGAATAGCGTGCAAGCCCTATTCCTTTGTGGTGACCTGGGCTAGCGCCCCAAGCGCCTCTCCGGATTGACCCGTACCCGTTGGACTGAGTCATTTTGTGAGGACATTTGTGCATGCGTTCTTCCTCCTGGGCCTCAGGCCTAATGTCTATATCGATCCATCAATCTCCCCCCAGCCCAAATGAAACACTTGAGGATTTCAGTTGCCCAGATGCCTTTACCTCCACGAAATCACCCTCTCAGAATAAGCTCAAAGGCTCCCATTAGGATTGCTGGCCCATTTCGCGTGCAAAAATCTCCAGCCCGCTGGGCTTGAGAGGTCCAAAAAAAGAGTCCTGTAATTAGAACGTAAGGGTCCTCAGAGGAAAATCTTTCCATGTCATTGAAAGCCTGTGCCTGATGGTTTTGTTTTCACCCTATGTTCTGAAAAAGAAAGAAGGCAAGATTCAGAAAGGCGCTGGGACAGAAGTTTCCGGACATTTGACCCGACTGCTTACTCCTCCACTTCCACCATTCCGGCCCGAAGTAGACTCCAGCTCATCTGACATGTCGGTCCAGGCGCACAACGATATCTCCCAGGAGGATCAGCCAGCAAGGGGGGGAAACCAAACACTTCTGTTGAAGAGCTCATGAAAAACTTTGATTTGAAACA